>JAWWTY010000123.1:50096435-50245675 GCA_035222235.1 Margarornis squamiger
ATGCTTTGCCTGATGCCCCCCAGGACAGGGTTGGCCCTCCTGGCTGCCAGGGCACTGCTGACTCAGATTCAACTTGCGATCAACCAGGACCCACAGGGCCCTTTCCATGGCACTGTTTTCCAGCATCTCATTCCCCAGTCTGTCCGTACATCCAGGGTTGCCCCATCCCAGGTGCAGAATCTGGCACTTCCCCTTGTTGAACTTCCTATGGTTGGTGATTGCCCAGTCCTCTAATCTGTCGAGGTGTCTCTGCAGGGGCTCCCTGCCTTCCAGGGAGTCAACAGCTCCTCCCAGTTTTGTGTCATCTGCAAACTTGCTTAGTGTCCCTTCCAGTCCTGTATCCAAGTCATTTACAAAAATATTGAAGAGCACAGAGTCTAAGGTGGAGCACTGAAGAACCCCACTAGTGACAGGTCTCCAGTCTGATGTTACCCCATTCACTATTACCCTCTGTGCCTGACCCATGAGCCAATTGCTCACCCTCCATATGATGTGTTTATCCAGCTGTGTGCTGGACAGCTTGTTCAGAAGGATCCTGTGAGAGACAGTACTGAAAGCTTTACTGAAATCCAAAAAGATTACATCAACTGGCTTCCCTTGATCAACCTAGGTGGGTTACTTTGTCATAGAAGAAAATCAGGTTGGATAAGCAGGATTTTCCTCTCATGAAGCCATGCTGGCTGTGACTGATGACAAGAGAGGTTTTGTGATGACATCAGCCAGCTCATTGAGGATTCTGGGATTAATCCCATCAGGCCCCATAAATCTGTAGAAATCCAGCTGGAGCAACAGATTCTGCACAATTTCAGGACCAGCTGGGAGTTGATCATTGTCACAGTCATGGTCCTCCAGCTCAGGGCACTGAGACTCCCTTGGTCTGTCAACTGTGTTAAAGCAGCAAGGAAAGCATCAAACACCTCTGCCTTGTCTCTGTCCCTGTTTGTGAGGTGACCATGCTCATCCTGTAATGGGACAATGATATTTCTATTCTGCCTAGGGGAGTCATCACAGCACCATGCCTGACAGAGTTCAAGAAGCATTTGGATGATACTTTCAGGCACATGGTGTGATTTTGGGGGATGGTGCTGTGCAGGGCTAAGAGCTGGACTCAAGGATCGTTGTGGGTTTCTTCCACCTCAACATATTCTGTGATTCTGTGAAATGAAAGTTCAAGCACCATCCTTTTCTGTATAAAGCACAGCGCAGTGGGGACATAAGTCAGCTGTGACAACTCATTGCTCTGCGTTGCTTCCAGGCAGGGACATGCCTGGCCCCATATTACAGAACATTGTGGTAGATGGACTGCCACCACAGGCAAAAAAGTCAGTTGTCATGATTTTTGTTGAAAATTGCTTTTAGTTCTGATTATCAAACCACATGAATTTATACTGGACAGTATCATCTAGTCAAGTGAAATATTCTTTTACATTACACAGAGAAAATAAAAAAATTAAAATTGCCTGTTTGCTAAGCA
Organism: Margarornis squamiger; assembly: GCA_035222235.1. Taxonomy (NCBI): domain Eukaryota; kingdom Metazoa; phylum Chordata; class Aves; order Passeriformes; family Furnariidae; genus Margarornis; species Margarornis squamiger. The sequence goes on from JAWWTY010000123.1 coordinate 50,097,910, forward strand.
CAGAAGGATATAAAAATACTATTCCGCAGTTCCAGGAGAAATATAAGAAAGCTACCAGCAAAGGTTTGCAAGAAATATAGACCACTATTTCTCTAACAAAGATTTAGAAAATGCGACTGCTTTTCTACAAGGTAAACAGAGCTGATTCTATAGCAAAACCTTCCCATGACTTTTCACATTGCTGTGGGCAAAAGTACATTAGTCACTACCTTTGAAAGAAATAATGGTTTTTCAACTGTTGTGTGCCCCCTGTGCATCTGTAACAAATGCTCTGAGGGATAACAGCTTCAGCAGAGGAAAAATAGAGAGGATGAGAGTTGGGACTGGCTCACTGGCCTCTGCCACTGCCTCCCAGTTTTGCTGCCATCACGTGTATGCACACTGAACACACAGGTTGCATCCCAAGAGAAGCGGTTTTGTGAGGCTGCAAATTAATTATAAAATTCGGATTTGATCCATTGGAACAGACTTGTAATTATATCTTTTAGTGGCACACTTTGACATAAATCCCTTCTCAATATCATCCTCCCTGTTTCAAATTAAGAACAAGATAAAAATGCATTTAGGACTACGGACAGAATATGTGTTAACTCTCTTCTTTAGATAGTAGAGTGCTGTTCTTTTGTCCTTATGTTTTAAACTCAGCTGAGGACCTGTGAATACTTGGACAAAGAAGACACAATGCATTTCACAGCTCTTTTTAACACTGCTGCCTTCACGCTTAACCTGTCTAAAGCTTAACTGGGACATGGCTGGGCGCAAAGGGTTTGCAGAAGTCATGTATGACCTCAGTACAAGGCTTTCCTCCTCCAGACTCTGTAAGAGGTGTCTTCCATATAAACCCACAGAAACAGAAAGAGTACCAAAAAGCATCAAATGTTTTCTAAAATCCCTTCAAAATGTCAGTTCATGAAACAGATCAGGGAGCTCAGTTTCACTCTTGCGTTGGTGATGAGTGTTATCATCGTGTATCAGTCAGGAAAAACTAAGGCTTAAGTAGTAGCACAGAGTCCAACACAGAAAGCCCATGCTGCAATCTAGTCCACTTTAATAATTAGTATTAATTAATAGATCATACAGATGTCAAATCATTCACCAGAACTAATCTTTCTAAGAAGAGTTTGTGATTAGACTAAACCCCATTTAACCCATTTACATTTAACATTCTTTGGAAAAATAACCCCTTTGCTCTTACATGGCAGGAAAATGCATTTGGAGATGACACCTTCAATCTGAGTGGTAAGGACATATTGTTATATTGAAGATTAGTGAAACAACTCCTTGGAGTTACGCACTTTCACAGAATTTTATGAACCTGCCCAAAGGCAACCAAAGAGCACTTGGCCACTGAGAAGAGGGGACACCCAACACAAGCAAGGGCCCTGGATGTCCAGGTCCAAGTCCAGGACCCTAGAACAGCAGTTTTGGCATTACTACAGGTAGTTTACAGAAATGCTGATGGCATGTCTCTGTTCCTGTGCTTGTCATTGAAGTGGTTATGTCTATTGGATGTGATAGAAAAAAGGAATTGTTTAAACCCTGGTTTCTTTTTCTATTTGATAAATAGTTATTTCAAGGAAAGATTTGCAGTTCTGTTAGTTTTCGTTTAGTTTCTAGACCTGTGCGACTGGCTTCTGCAGGTTTTAAACAGCAGGTTATCTGCTTAGGAAAAAATGCATCTGTGAACTATGGATGTGGAATTAGCTCAGAAAATTTGCAATGCATCATGTGCAGTGAAGCAGATAGACTCTATGGATGAGTTAACAGTGACTTATAAGATTGTCTTAAATAATGGATATTTTTTTCCTAAATGGCTTAAAACCCCCCATGCTTCGGGTTTAGCTAGCTCCACTAGCTATTCTTGCAGAGCATGAGGTAATCCATAAGGTCTACAGGGCAGCCGCTATAGCCTTGCAGAACGGTAAGCATCCCTCTTGCATGTTTAACTCATGATACATTTTATAACAAAGATGAACAAGAAAACAGAGTCCCACCCCCCCTGCACTGTGGTAAGAGTCACATCCTGTCCTGTACCTTCGATCTCTCTTTTTGGGCTCTTATTGCTTGCAAAACTTGAGCAGCTTCCAGTTTAGTCATTTCCCCTTATCAGGAAATTCAGATGAAATTACATTCCTGCCGGAGGCTTTTAAAAGTATAGATGCGTTCTGTTTGCCTTTACAAGAGATATATTTTACTGGCATCTTTTTTCCCAGCCCAGTTATGGCCATCTGCTCACTTCGCGTCCACAACCCCTTCTGATTTTCACTATAGGTGTGTCTCCAAACATGGGCATTTTGCCATCTTGTTTCCAGTTACCCAGCCTAGTAAGGGGGAGTAAAACAGAGTGAGCCCTCACACTGCAAAATTTATTGAGTAACTGCTTAACCAGCTTCCCAGTATCAGGAATGGGACCCATCTGAAACCAAATCTTTGCTAAATTGGGCAGCAAGAACTGTATCTAAAGCTTATTTTCTAAACTAAATGGTAGCCACCTGCTTTTAACTATCCCCCAAAAGAGTTCTCTGGATAAGGATAAATGCTCACAAGATAAGCAGTAAAGATAGACTATGATGGGGGAATGGGGAGGGATGGAGGCATCACACCTGGATACGGTGTGGATGAGCACAGAGCTCTGCTGGAGAGCTGGCACACATCCCTCCTTGCATGGGGTATGCTCTGCTCCGATGTCTGAACCTCAGCTGTAATAGCCCACTCCTCTCTCCCCCCACCTCCTACTTCTTCCATATGCCCTCAGCTTCATCCCACTGCTCAACAAGCCATTGTCCTCTCCTGGGGCACACCAAGGCCCTGTTAGCACAGTGGTTTCTCTCAGAAGCCTCCTACCAGCCTTTGCTACCTGCAGACAAAGGTGAGCAGGTGACACAACTCCCCCTTTTATAAGATTTGTGAATTATTTTGGCACTAGATCAGTGCTGGAGGAGTGCACCCCCACTGGTGCCCTTTCAGGATCATAAATGACTCTGTGCAGGTCAGAGCTGCTGGGTCACATTCACCAGAAAATAAAACTACAAAAAATCATACCACGATTTCCCCCATTTTTCTTGGCTCATAAGGGTCACAAGTAGTGTTTGTCTGGGTGCACAGGAACCTTGGTGCAGAGCTGCTGGAACAGAACTAGCTGTCTGATTGCCTCCAAATCCAGCTTTACAGCTACCTCCAGTGGCAGCAAGCTGTTCCCGCAGACAGAGCACCGATGGCACCGCCGGGAATCTCAGCATGCCTCTGCCACCGCAGAGAATGCTGCTGGCCCTCGGTCCAGAAAGGACATGCAGAAATAATGTAAGACCACTACCATGACTACTATGGGACCAGGATAAAAATTAATTAATAAATTTAAAAAAATTAAATTGTCAGTACTTGCCCATGACTCATCCAACAGCTGAGACACATTTCTGGCACAAACCCAAACCCATCATCCATTTAGAAGGAAGAAAAAGAGGCAGTTATTAGTTTAAAATTTTGTGTGAACGTTCTGCTTGTGACTGGACAAGTCACACACTTGCTGAGATTCAAGAATTAGTGACACACCTCAGCACATGCAAAACTAGGCACAAACTGAAGGATCTTTGTTATGGGGAAATGAAATAAAACAAGCACATATTTAGCATTACCATATATAAAATGCCTTGTTGAGGGAAAGTCTGAACCACAGCCCATCAACACTGATTAAAGTTCTTCTGAGGACTTTGAGTCCGACTCACACAAGGCCTTCTCTGCTCGTCTTTTACCACAATAGGCACACGTGCTCTTGTGAATAATGGACTACAGCTTACAGTGGCAATCCATAGCATATTTTGTCATCTCAACAATGTCTTTTTTTATTTTTTCATCTCATATACTAAGACCTGGGGAACACAGGTTGGCTCAGCCTGCTCAAACCAACTAGAAGCCCCTACCCTGAGACTCACAGACACATAGCATGCAATAGAAGTTACTTATAATAACTACAATCAACACCAGGAAAGGTAATCAACATTTTATTTATAAACATACATTTACTATAAAAGCTGTTGCATTTTAGACAAGATTTCCTAATTTCCAGAGGCATTTTAGAATAAATAAAATAAAGGAAAGATTAGCATACTTTGTATTCAACATTAACCCCAGCTAGGACAGCAATCCTTGTCCCTGAATGGACATGCAGATAAGGATGGTCCCCTTCTGGTTCACCAACCTTTAGGACTACATTCATTGAGAACTACAGATGTACTGCATCAATAACACTACATAGCAAGAGTAAGGAAAAAATACACCGTGGAAAATGGGCTTGTAAAATATAGATGGGTTATGACACCTGTTCAGGTTCTCTGAAATAGTAAGAGGCTAAATAAATTCCAAAATATCTAAAACCCATTACATACATTGTATTTGCTTATTAATAATAAATCATTTATGCGACAAATACATTTCTGTTGCAGTTCAGATGTAGTAAGGTGTTATTTTTCTGTGCTCACAGTTCCTGATTAGAAATGTATCACATTTATGTGTCTAAACTGGGGAAAAAAAAAAGGAAAAAAAAAACTTAGCCTGAATGAATTTCCATGTAAGATTCCAAAGGGAATATAAAATTAAACATAAGCAGTTGGCAAGTACAATTTAGAAAACTGTTGAAAATGATTCCATGCTGGTGAATAGATGTTCATTAGGGGGAAAAATCATTGTCGAAGAACGCCGCTTCATTTCACTTTACATACGATCAACTTTGCTAAAACATGCACGCATGAAACTAACGATAGATGCTGGGATCTATTTCTAAGCAGATCCAGAGACCCAGTGGTGTGTCTGTAGTGCAATGCACACCCCCACCCCACCCCTTGCCCATGCACTTTATGCTACCATGGTTCTAAGCCCTTTGGGCATCTAACCCCTACGTGAATGAGATGCAGGTTAAACCTCTGTGACAACCAACCCTTTTATACACTTGGGGACTGATTTGCACATCTAACTCTATCACATGGGTGAAGCAGTGGTAGTGATTCATACCAAATGGACACACAGGCATGCATGGTCGTGTTTAAAAATTAGGTTCAGACACCATATATTCACATATTAATGCAGCGCATGGAGTTATACAGATGTACCAAGTCAATTACAAAATCTGCTTCTTGAATTTCCATGTTACACATTCTTTGTGGGAAAACGTTATAATGACCACGTGCAAAGAGTAAGTGTCCTGGTTGTTAAAACCCTTTAACAGTAAATCATGCAGGTGGTTGATCAAAATATTAGGTATCACTTTTAGTTCCAAAACATTTGTCTTCTTTATTTTTATTTTTTTTCTTACTTAAAAATATTCCCCAGGTGAAGCCTGGGACTTCAGCTTGTTGGATTTATTGCATCCATAAGTCATCACTGACTGTGTGCAACAGCTTTGCATTTTCTAAGGCACAATATTAAGGAAGGAACGTGTAACCTTCCAGCAGACAGTCACAATGTCCTCCAATGACAACATTGCACGTGGGTATTCAATGACACACAGTTTTGCATGGTTATGTAACTCATATGCAAGCAACTGTCTAGCGTTTCAATAAATAATTGCTACCTAGAGAACAACTCAGAATTATTGCTTCCCTAATAACTACTTCATTTCCATTTACCAACACATCAAAGGACAACAGATATGCACATAGATAAAAGAAATATCTATTCATTTAGTTTTATTGTGGTTTTAAGGCAGAATAAGTAAATTTTTTCCCTCCATTTTAAGATGCATAATGAACAGCTAAAATGGGATATTTCCAGTAACTGTTTATCAAAAAGTGCTAGGATATTTTACAGATGCAACATATTCCCAAACTTTGTCTGTGTGTTGTAGATAACTGCTGAACTGCTGTTTCAATGAGCTGCTGGATCACTTTAGTAAGGACCACATGCTTAATCAAAGAACACAAAGGAAAACTGCCCCAAACACAGACAAGTTACTTTTTCTGCCTGTTGCTGCCAGCCTTCTCCCTGTCTGCGTTCCACACTCCTGGCTTTTGCTGACTTTTTTTTGGGTAGTGGATGGAGGAACACAGGCTCAAGGCTGTCTAATTCTGCTCTGGGGAGTACCCAAACCACGTATTTCTCTGCATGAAATCTCAACCAAGTGCAACATTTGCAAGTGAACAAGCATATCTCATACCAGCTTGAACCCTTGACTAGCAAGTTACATGCCAAAGAGAAAAGCTTCACTATAGTATCAAATTGCAGCGTGGAGACTCACAACTCAGCTGGGTCTGCCCACTTGGCCGCCTCTCCCCACATCACCTTTCATTGAGTTTAGTAACAATACAGGCTGCTAAACTTAGAAGGATTGCTCCTGATGGGAATCTTGCTGTTGTTAATGGTATGCAGTCTTTAGGTTTAATGAAGAAATCTTTATTTGAGAGAATATTAAGCTATAGTCGTGAACATTACTTGAGGTACACAAACAAAAAAATCCTATCACTAAAGGTGCAATAATTTATTTGTATAACTCCTACCCTCCACTGAAGGTAATATAAACACAAAATGCTTCAGAATTACAGGATGTATTATCAAACTAGTCTCTGTATAAAAAAAGTTATAGCTTCAGTTATAACAGAGAAGTCGTGCTGTGATGTTTAGTTGTTTTTCAAATGCACTGATTAGATACTATCTTAAAATTACTTCTCAGCTCAAATTGGCATATTCTATAAAGGTTCTGTAAACTTAAACTTTTAAATTCCTAGAAATATTAAAACAAAACAGCTTTATTGCATGTTTATTTTCTTATTACTTTCAAAAGGACATGGTAACAGACTGAAAATCATAAGCATACCTGAAAGATGGGATTTTTTTTTTTTGTAGCATTTAGGCTTTGCCTTCCCAAACATGGTTAGACATATTTTGCAAATTTCTTAAGAAAGCAAAAACCAACATATTGCATTTCAAAGGAGCAGGTGCAGCTTTTTTGTGAGTTCTTAAAAACAAGATGAGAGCCATCATGTCCATGGATTCAAGCTTTTACAAGTGATTGTCTGGAGGCAGCCGATACATACGAGAAGAGAGTTCCTTCTTGAAAGTTATTAGGACTGAAAGTCATGTCACAATGTAGTTGGCTGTCCAGCAGCTGAGAAAACAAAACCAAAACAAGTCATTTGTTGACAAATTTTAACAAACAAATACAGACTTTTCCTCACATGATCTCTACAATTCAAAAAACTGCATGTGAAATTATGTATCATTTGTGCCCTGCTTTTCTTTCTTCCTGCAAAGCTGGAGAACTAACTACAAAGAAGGATTCAGCATAACTCCAAGAGAAATATATTTTCCTTGCCATGTGATGAATGCATTCTGCATGAACTTTTATTTTATTTTACTCCCAAAGTACTTGTGGGCTTATTTATTTCAGGCTCTGCAGTGGGAAAATAGTAAAGCAAAGGGCTAATGAGTCATCTTCAGCTATGCTTAGTTTGTGTTACATGGTAATTCAGACCCCTTGTGTTCTTTGGCCATATAGGGAATCCCATTAATTTACTTCTCACTTTTGACTTTGTCACTCACAGACCTGTAACTATTCCCTGTGTTTGACACTGAATACTGTGTTTCCTTCCTTGTGGGTTTTGTTGTACAGAAACAACCTACTAATAAAACCCCATCCACTTCTGTCTGAAAAATAGAAATATTTTGGACCCTGGACCACTACATAATCTTTAATACTTTTCTAAAGGTTCTTGATCATTTGTTTTCAAACAGAATCATCCACATTTTCAAATAAGCTTCTGGCAGCCAAAATATTTCATCAAGATGTCCACAAGCATCTCAAAACAATATTGATTAATTCTGGGTTGGTCAGAGACTGTCAGTTGTGCACAGGTTTTCAGATGGAGCCACGGAGGAAAGAAGGTACAAGTCGTGCAATCAATCAACTGATTTTACATTTTTCATCAGATCGCCCAGAACTCAAAGGCAGAACACTGTCAGTGCATGAGTTCATTCTTCATTTCAGGTGTGGAGTCCATCAAATTGTAGTTAAAAATTAGCAACTAGCCATATTTGCAGTTCTATCAAAATCAGTCCCTTTGAACTGTCAAAATCAGTCCCTTTGAACTGTCAACAACAATCAGTGTGACTTAAATTCAACTAACTGAATTTCCAGATTTTGCATGAGGAGTGAACACATCAGGAAGAGGCAATTTGTAGTAAAAAAAGACAGACCCCTTGCCATTACTATTCTTCAGAAACTATACATTTCCTCAAAACTTACTCCCTCTGTCATGGACCTGGTTACCATTCTGCTAGGTATGTACAAATGCAAAACATTACTGCATGAAGCACTGTACACAGCTCTGTAATGCATTTTCTAACAACACTGCTGTAGAAATTATGATGGAGGGGGCGATTTCTACAGCATATAAGATGACCAATGATTTATTTGAGCCTTCATCTATCCTTAAGGGATCCCAATTTTTATTTAAGCAAAAAAGCTTAAGAAGAAAAGAAAATTATGACTTTTATCACTTTCCTTTCTTTTTTTTTTTGTAAAGAAGGATGTGCAAACCTGCATTTTAGGGGTCAGGATCTCATCCACATAAGGAAGGTTTACAGTGTCAGGCCTGAAGGGGAAAAGCTATTTCTAAATATGCCAGGTTAAATAAATAATAAAAAGCTGCCAACTCTTCTTAGCAGAATTTAAAAAAATATAAATCACCAAACAAATGGTTATACAATAGCACCCTCTAGCTCTGCTGATGGGGAAACATCTCCTTCCTGAAGCATCAGAGAAAAAGTAACCATTCTTCTTCTGGCAAATGTAGGGAGGAACTTTTCCTACTCCTGGATTTCTACAGCCACTGTTTTTGAGAGAGGGGAAGGGAAATAGTAAGCAAAAAGAGTTCTTCTATATGCCCACTTATCAGTTGGGACTGTAGCCCATCTCATACCACTGGTGACATGGGGGTGAAGCTGAAATGCTCTAGTAATTTGGTATCAGTCACAGAAATCCAGGGCTCAGGAGGACATTCAAATGACCTGCTCAAAGGCAGAAAAATGCATCAAGTCTTTTTCTGACATGCAATTGTTTATCTCATTCTTCAAAATTTATGGCAAGGAACACTATTTAGCACACATCTGAGGATACCACCACACGGATTCACTACGAATTACAGAATGTTCCTAAGATTTTACATGACTATTTTGCCTGCAAAAGAGAGGTCTGGTGATACACAAAATGGGAACTTCTCCAAACACAACCCAAGGTCCTAGATCTAATAGAATTATCTATATTGTCTCATGTGATGTAAGAGATCCAAGACTCCAAGTCATGCAATATGTGTGCATAGTGTAGGAGTTTATCACAGAAATGGCCTTTAAGTCTAATACTGCTGAGCACAGATCCTCTGGGCAAAATTTAATGGGTGTGGAAACCTTTTCTGATATGAGAGAATAATTAAAATAGCATGGGAAGGTTCCTCTTCCCATGGCGAAGCTATGCCTGTGGGTCAAAGACAGGAGGAGACAAACCCACCAGTTAAGATCATGGCAACAGAATTTTCAGAGTCCACTGCTCTTCAGACAGGACTTGGTACTTACTTCTGGATCGGATGTAACAATCGTTGCAGTTAAGGAGACCATTTCTAATCCTGACATCTGTCCCACTCGCTGCGTCTCCCAGCTGTCCCTTGCAAATGCCACACTGTCAGTTGAAGAACAGAAAAAGTGAGACCATGCCCTAATGTCTCAACTCTTCCCAAATTTTTACTTTTGTTTCAGTAGTTCTTGGAACAGTGAGAAAAAATAACCCCATAGAACCCAGCCCATACTCCTTGGGAACACTTCAAATCAGTGAGATGGTTTTTTTTACAGCCAAAAGTGTTTAGGACTGTATTTCAGCAGCCTCCACTTATACAGAAATGAAGTCTACTGATTAGAAGGGACATTTGATTTTAAGGTTGCATTCTGGAGTCAGGCCAGTTCTGACAGATAAAGCTTAGAGAGACCTGAGGTTTAGTTTGGGTAAATGCCTAAAACAAAAAAAGCCTTCACTGCCTAGTATTACTTTGGCCAGAGATAATGGAAATGGACTTTCTGAGTTCTCTAGCAAAACTGAACCACTTGAGAACAGTCAAGAAGCATTTCTGTTGAGAAGCCTGGTGAAAGCCAGAATACATCGTACATTCCACAGTCAAAGCTTTCCAATCATGCGTCAGATCAAAGATGGCTTTGGGACTGACTATGTTTTTGGAAGGAAAAAAGAGCCCTAAAAAGTATCACACAGTAAGTAATCTTATATTTAAAAAGCAAGGAGCACAACAGGGAAATTATATGATGCCTCCCCCTGTAAGGGTGGAAGCTAAGTTGCTTGCTCAGTCACAGGTTTTAGTCCAATTAACATGTTTGAGCACAAAATAACATCCTAATTGCGTTATTTCCTCTTTACAAACACACACAAACAGACCTACATAAAAAACGTGCAAATCCGCTGGTCCTCTCATTTTCAATTTCACATCTACAGCCTCAATACACTCTCTTCTGCACTGTGCATGACTTGAGATTTTTCTTAATAAAGCAAGAGACATACCCTGAAGCACTGAATATGGAAGTAAAGACCGAGTGTTTCAATAATCATGGCAGCTCCTTTTCCAAGAGGGAGTCCACAGGTAGAACAAAGCTTCTTTCCACTGACAGACCTAGGAGACAAACATGGCTTTAAGAAAACAGCAACTGATGCTAAAATGGAGCCAAATGTTTAGACAGGTTTACAGAGAGGGACAGGATGGGATGCAGGAGCACTTGGGGGGGTTTCATGTAAATACACATTGAGTCTTCAGCCATGTTACTGAATCAGCCTGCAGGTCTGCCTTGAAGACAAGCAAGCAAAGGACTTAAAACATCTTGAATGCACAGCACCTCAGACACATTTCCCTGCCAGTTTGCTGTGCTAGATCAAGGGAGCAAAAAAAGCAAAATGAGTTTCAAATTTGGAAATTAAAGGAAGAATTTATTTTTAAATCATCAAGTGTTGAAATGTGACCATTTCTAGAACATCCCTTACTCCTGAGCATGTGACTATTCACAATGAAGACATCCTTTGGCTTAAGAGCTCTGAACTCATGCTTAACTGCTTCCTTTGACTGCGGCTTACACTGTCCCATCTCAATTTCATTGACATTTCAATGATCAAGCAAGAGTCCTACAGTTGCTTTCTGAACTGTGTTATTTGAAAACATAACAATACTGTCGAAGCAGGCAAGAAATACAGGAAAAGGAGCTACATGTTCATCCCATGGATGCTTATGAATTGCAACATTTAGAAGAATTCACAGTGCATCCACATAATAGTAATGTGATCTACACTGTGGCAGTTCACCAGCAACAAGATGTGTTTGGTCTGCAAAATTCCTTATTGACCTTTAGTACCTGTTGGGTGATTGACTCAGAGCAGCAGGAGAGCAGGGAGATGATGGCCCAGATCTGAAGTTCTCATGATAGCCGACCCTAAAATACAGGAGAGAAGATGGATTATTACAGCTGAAAAACAATTAAACCCAGATTTTGTATGGAGAAATTCCAGCTGGTGAATTTCAGGATTCCCAGTCTAAAGATTTTATCCAAGGAAAAAAAGGTATAAATCTGTTGTCCATTGCCATTTTGATAGAATGAAAAATAGCACACAATTTTTTGTTCTGAGTCTTAGTCTGCTTGCTACTGCATGATCAGGTAACTCACAAGGTGATTAGCAATGTGGAGACTCCTGCCCACCCCATCAACCCAACACAGCCCCCAGCACAGTGAAGGAGATTAAGCCAAATCACATGATGCTGTACACTTTGTTGGCCCTTTACTGAGTAAAAAGGAAGTCACCTCAGTTTGTTCTGAGGAATAGGTAATCAAGTCTCAATCTACATTAGTTTTAAATGCATACAAACTTCAGAGAGGTAGCACATTCTGCAGACTGTTCATATACATGCTAATGAAAACAGATATTCCTTTCTCATTACATAGCTATACGTTTTGTAAGTATTAGGGAAGCAGATCCCTTATTTACCAAAAGAACTGGCATTACTGTTCAGTAAGGCTTACTCAAAGTCACAAGGCAAAGCTGCAGAGAAGTAAAAGACCTCACCATAATTTACAACAGAAAGAAAATGCTAATCTCTATGTATCTTCTTTTAAAAGCTATAATCCTTAAAGGACTAGAAAGTAGCAATCCATATGTGTTTGGAAGCTGGAGAATTAAACTCTTGGATACCAACTTCAGAGGCAGACTTAACCTTATGTTCCCACCCTGATATTTACCCACTTACTAGCTATATTAGTTTGTCTAAGGCATTTAAAACAAATTAGGCACATGAAAAGTTATGCAGATGAGTGCTTAAAGAGCTAAAGAGAAAGAACAGAGAGGCAGAGGGTGTGCGCCCTCATGAAATTAGTTCCTGGGGTACCTGCAATGAAAACAAAGTAGATAAATGTTAGCAGTCTTGGTGGGAAAGCCAGGAATCAAAGGTGTCTTCACATTGCAGGGCTAACAAATGCAATCTAAAGAATGCTGAGTAGGAATATAAGGGAGAACAGAGCAAGTAGGACTTCGCAGTCTCTCCAATAACCTTTATGTTCTCACCTTCTCAGTTCCCCTGCAGAGCTCAGCTGTTGTCCCGCAGTCTGGCCCAGGAACTGTCTCTGCCGAATGTCCTCTGAGCGATGCGGAGATTGCTTTGTCAGCAACTGCTGATTCCAGGAGATGTCTGCAAGAAGAGATGGGGAAAACTCAATATTGGAGGCAAATATTATTATTATTATTATTGCTTTTTGTCGATAGTTACAGACCAGAATAGTTTGTCAGCACACCACAAAAAAGACACGATCTATTGTTACTTAAAACCAAGCTCTGAGAAACCCCCCACAAAGCCAAAGACACGCTCTGCTACATCAGAAGTCCTCTATGGAACAAGGCTCCTTTGCATTACCTTCACAGAGACATGACCTACCCTGTTGCTGAATCTCAGTTTCTGAAGGGGGAAAGGGCAAGGTCAAACAGCCATCCATGAATAACACTTGGAAAAATATTGTCATAATAAAGGAAGTACCAGAGAGACTGAAATTTCTGTGATGCTGGGGGATCCAAACTTCTCAATGGCAAGAGTTAAGGGGACAGTAGTGTAGTCACGGCTCTCCATAAGCCTACTGATAAACAGTAATTGCCTTGTAACTTCCTTCTGTGCTTCAGATTGTCGCCCAAGGCTCAGTGACAGTAACAGCCTCTCAGCAATATGCAATGAGCTGTGTGACGCCCAGGAAGCCAGTCATCCCATCTTTGAGAAACAGTGCACCACTGGGACCCTTTAGGATGAATTTTGTGGCTCACAGGCTGGGGAGAAGCCTTACCCTGCCATGCACCAACCAGCTGGTTTAGAGAATAAAAACTCTGCTGGGACCTATGAAAGACCTGTTATGTATTTTTGATATCAAGACAGTAAACTCATGGTCCTGACTATTTAAGGGCTTAAGGAGAGAGCAAGGATGTGATGTTTTAAGAGGCAAGAGAGAAGCTGTTAGAATACTTGTAGGGGACCAAATTGTTGAGCCTAGAAAAACTCTGATTAGCAGAAGTAGTTAAAAATTGTTAAACCTGTGAAATTTACTTAATCACTACTACAAATCCACAAGGATGTATTGCTGTGTAATATATTCTTCGTTCTTTCTTTGCGCAACCTTTATCAAAGCACTAGGCATGCAACAAAATTGAGATAAGGAAAGCAAACCTATGAAGTTTAACAAACTGAATTTGTACTTGGAGGAAGTAATAGCACTGAAAACTTTTCCATCCACAGATGCTTTATTTTTTAGAATCACGAATTTTTACGGTGGACTGAAAACAAAAATCTAAAACTTGGTCTCAAAATCTTGCTTTCTGTTTTTAGCTCTAATTATTTACTTCCCACTGTTCACTTGTATTCAATAAGGATGCTAAATTAGTGAGTTTGCCTTTTTTTCTATGGTGACCCTCTTGACAGCAATGATTTGGGGAAATTCCTTCATTCAAAAAGCATCAATATTTATGGGATCTTAAAAAATCAGTTAACTTTAAATGTCATGAGACATTTTTAATTACAAAATTTAGGCAGGTGTCACTTTAGGCTTGCCTTGAAAATGTTACGTATTACATATAGTGATTTCTACTGGACTGAAATGGATATAAAGAATCTAATTAGCTATCAAAACAAAGTAAGTGTTGGAAATATGCTCTCTGTAATAAAGATAAACCCTATATGTATGTAAGACTACATAAAAGATGGAAGATAAGGGTTTTTAACTGCTACTGAGAACATGCAGGCCTATGAACAAGATTCCTACCTGCTGCTGAAATGCTCATCTCTGATGAAAACAAGAAAATTTAAATTTCACCTTATCATATTGATTTTTGCTAACAGAAAATAACTCTTGACTCTGAGACATTCCAATTTTGAAGATACATGTGTATTGTTAATTTCCAAAATTCTTTGAGTGAGATTTCTGCCAGATTCCCATCTGGAAAAGAACGTGTTCATATGAAGAATCTTACTCTCACCCTGAGTCAACGGCAGATTCAGCCTGGCAGGTGAGCGGTGCTCCATCACTGGCATGTGGTGCTCCTGTTCACTTCCTCCTTTCAAGATACCCATCTCCGGATATCCTGAGAGCACTTTATTTCCACTGTCAATAAAAATAAGTCACACTGTATAAATAAAGCCAGAAAAAAATTTACCTAGAATATAATGTCAAAAGCAGACTTTTGAATATCAGTCTATTTTTTTGCAAGGAGAGTTTTGTTATTGTGTCAACAGTGACAAAGTAATGAGGGTAACTTTCATGAATTAACAAGTTTGTCTCCAAATAAGGCAAAGTCTTCCTGCTTATCTCAAACTGCCATTTAGATGTGCTGAAGATCATTTTGGATTTGTGGAAAATGCCTTCTTTGACAAAGAAAAAGCTTTTATCCATGTTCTCCATACAGTGGGCAGTATCATCAGATTCCTCTCCTCTTTGTGAAACCTGCTAATTAGCAGCTGGGCAAAGTCCAGGACTCTGAACACCACCTGGCAAGTTTGGGTATGGCAGTTTCAAGACAGCTGAGCAATTTCACTCAGATTCTGAGTGAAAACAGCTCCTTTATTCATTCAAATGGCCTGTGAAATGTACACAAGACAGTGCAGTGACATACAGAGAGATGTCTGAGCTGTCTAAGGTCTGATCTGGTTGATGCGGCAGCCTCTTGGTGAAGCCATACACCAATAAGACCAGCCTTGTGATATGCACAACCAGCACTGTGCATTGCCATATGTGCTTGCCTGCAGGGTGAGGGAATATCGATCAGGATATATTGCACCTATATTGCATCAGGCCACTGGATGCTGATGCTCCAGCATCAATCATGGGCAGATGTGACATCCCAGAAGTTTACAGTACACAAAGCTCCGCGGGGCTGTAAGGTGCTTAGGCTTGATACATACCTCCTCTTTTCTTGCCAGAGTTCATTTTCATTGCTTTTTAGAGATGGCATACTGTCCTGCTCCCAGAGCAGCTTTTTCTGCCTTGTAACTTCTTTTTGTTTGCCTTCCTCTGGAGAACTGTTTGAATCAGCTGAGTTCTAGAAGACAAAAGAAGAGGGAACAAGGAGTTCCCTTTGAATTTGGCATCAGCAAACACATGGGGAAAGTACAGACTGCTCCTAGATACCGTGCTTTGACACACTATTTTATCAAAAAGAACATCTCACATTTATACAGTGGAACCATTTGAACCTGGTAAGGCCAAGTTTAGATTTAATTAAGACTTCACCTGAAACAATCAACTAATTGGACTAAACTGAGCACAAAATATGTTAGGGACCCAAAAAATTTTTGCCAGAAATGCTTGAATTACTTAGAGAGTCTAAACAGTCTCCCATTGGATTTGCAAGGACTTTGTGAGTGATCTCAGCTTGTTGTCTCTGCCTAGGGGCAAAGCACTGACTTTATGCACTGGGCATTCTGAAAGGGCAACAACAGTACTGCTTCCAAAATGGTACTGGAGTGGTTCATACCTGACTGGTGGAGCGTGAATAAGCCATGGCATCAGATCCTTCACTTCTGGGTATTTACTCTACTGTGATCTCACCTGAGGTGAGCTCTGGCAAACACCTACTTAATTAGATGCTAGATGCGTTGAATTAAACATTCTGTACTGCGTGAGTGAAAAAAGCAACCAGAGCGAACATTCCTCTGTTTTGCTGCTTTCTAGGAAGGATGATGGGAGAGAAAAGGGGGAAAATTGGGGAGGCAGGATTCAGTCTCATCTGAGATATGCCTAAAGCACTATCTCACACTCAAGATTTTGGATTCAGGGAAACCACTTGAGATTTTGTTGACTTTGAGAAGGTAGTTAAAAGAAACAGAAGGAGGTTTTTTCACAGCATCAATTAAAGAAGAGAAGAAGCTGCAGAGAGAAAGTATCACACTCTGCTCTAGCTGAAAGTGGGATGGTAGCAGTTTGCTTGGGAGTATGGTTGTTCAGCTGTGAAAATACACACGTTAAACTGAGGTATCACCAGTTATAGAAGGGATTCAGAGAATACCCTTACTCTTAATGCTCCCAGACTTTGATAGCCTTTAGCAAAGGATTAAACTTTGCACTGAAGATGGCTTAGTCTTTACTGACTTACTACTCCATGAGAAACTCACCACTGTCTTGTTTCCTTCAGTGGCAGAGGAAGAAGAGGAGAGGAGCTCAGCAGAGTTTGAAGAAACAATGAATGGAACTACAGTATCCTCAATTATCTTACGTTCCTAAAGAAAGAGGATCAGGAGAGAGCAGGAGTTAAAAATGCACAATGTAAACTATGAGCTTATGAAGTAGAAGTATAAGGTTTGGCTATGTGCCATATTTAGATGACTAGGTAAGGACCTGTGGTGCCAAGAATAATGGTAACACCTCAATTTTTAGTTTGCTTCAAGGTTTTGCACTTCCTTTCCTGTCACCATTACCATCTTTGAGATGGAACCAAAGCAGGAAAGATTATTCCACTTGGGATGGCACTGCTGTTTCTCACAGCATCAGTCTATTAAATTTAACATAAAAATGGAAATGATCCTTGGTACATGAGAAACTTTTTCTGAAAGTAGAAAAAAATTTTCTTGTTCAGATCACAAGTATGTTCCTCAAGTCCAGATGATAAAACATCCATTTGCATAATTGAAAACATGAATATTTTCAGACTTCCTATGTTGTTAATATTCTACAACTGCAAGCTTTGAACATCTCCTGTGGATTTTTTTTCTTTTTTAAAAAAAGGCCAGTTACAAAATACCTACATGATCAAGCCCAAGGCTAAGAACAATTTCATCTGGAGTTCCACCAAGTCTAGGCACCAAGCATATGCCAAAGCACACAAGGCTCTGCCTCTGGAGGGAAGTCTGAGTGTGCCCAGACACACCTGCACTGACTCACCCAGACTTGCACAGCAATTAGAGACCTCCAGCTGTATGGAGGTTCTGAGGATACCTGTCCAAATATTTAAATATTTTTCCTCACCATCTATGGAAGTGTTTAAGAGATACAATCCTCCTGAGAATTTAGCCTTGAGAAGTATTTTCATTATTTAATCTAGGGATGGATTTTTCTTTATCATGTAAGTGGGTGCATTTAAATAACAAAAAAAAAGTCAATAAACAGCCTCCCCCTCTGAGCCTTTTACCTCTTCGTAGTATCTACGCTCCTCCTCTTCAACTTCTCTCTGGGCCTTTTCCCATTCCTCTTTAAGCTTGTCCTGTTCCTTCTGATACTTCTCCTATACATGGATAAAAATGTAGGTAAATTCAGAGCATTCTGTGTTATCTTAACAGTGAAAATGAACCTGCTAAGAGTGGTTTAATCAGAAATAGGATGAAATAGGAAGATAAAAATCTGAAACATCAACAGGTATAAACAAAAAGTTTCTTTTTCTACTCTCCCCACTCGTTTCAATCACTTATATTTAACACCTTCAAACTACAAGGGACTTTTGACACACTAGAAGATGTTTCATTTGTTAGAATTTTTTAAATATTTGGTCAGAAATTAAATTTATGTTCAACAATTTCCATAATTCATTGTTTATCATACAGGATTAAATTTCAAAAAGTTATTTCATACCCCAAAACACCAAGAGATGGATTTTACATTAAAAACTTCATCGAAGTAGCACGTCAACAAGCAGGTTTTGCAGATACTGGTACTAGTTTAAGAGAGATGCCAATACAATTTAATGAGTGATGAATAGCGGTGCAAATTCAAAAGATAAATGAATAGTGTGCAAAGGTTTGAAGAGAGTAAGCTTATAATCAGCTAAGTAGCTTATTTTCCTCCTTGATGGAATGATTTCTTGAGAATTGTTTTCACACAGTTTTGCACGAAAAACTACCTCAAAGAGGTGTTTAAAATTGTTTGCCAGAACTGGTTTGAATATGGAGAAAATGGTGACTTCCATTTCCCTTTTTCACCAGTTCCAACTTATGTTCAAATTAGAAACCACATCTGCCTAATTCAGAAGAGATGCATTTACTGTTGAGAGAACACCCACACATGCCAGAAAAAATATTATGAGAATTTTACACCATTTTAAGAGAAAACAACAATATCAGCTAAAAGTAAATAATCTCAAGAAAGCTGCAGAGACACACAAGTAATTCTTAGAAGATTAAAAGACCCCATTTTATTATTCTCCATACTTTGACAGCTGTTTGCTCTTCTGTTACATGGAAGGAAAATATGATCTTTTTGTGATCAAACCTAGTCACAGTTTCAAAAGGCACTGCTGACTGACTGGGAAATGCAAGTTTTCAGGGCCACTGCACTTATTCCAAGTAGGACACAAACCTAGCACTTTTAGAGCTTACCATACCACTAGGCAAAACTAATGGTTGTCTTGAGGATACTTCCCTCCCTCACAAAAAAACCCCAAACCCAAGTCCTTTCATGTCCAAATTCAGCTTGATATTTTCCAAGAAGAACCTGTGAACAAAGCAGAAGTCTACAAAAATCTATCAAGACTGTAATTTTAAAGAAGAGTTGCACATACATCAGGGTCAGCAAATTGTCAGTCTTGACAAGGAGCTACAAGTAATTGACTCACAGTCTATGCTCAACATACTTTAAATATAAATGAGAACAAACACATTTGATTTAACTCTGCACTGGAATGCAGGACTAACTCCTTTTGGCGTTTCCATGGAGTGGGGAAGGGAGACATGAGAGTGCCTAGACCACAGAGAACATGTGTGTATGCTCATTTGATCACTCATCTGCCATAGAATTCACTCAAGCATCCACAGGGGACATGGAAAACATGACACCAAATGTCCAACTTTTGTCCAAAGGGACAACTCAATAGCTGAACGACACAGTGGAAGACATATAGTTTCTCCCCTACCTGAAGCAAACGTTCTTGCTCATGCTGCCACCTTTCCTGGCGCTTTCGCTCTTCTTCTGGATCCCAGGACCAAAAATTGAAACGCTTACATGAAGGAAAACCAGGCTATTAGACTGTGACACTACACTTCACAAGGCTACCAGAGAAAGCTGCACTTCACCTGTCCTAGCCCTGCCAAAGAAGTTACAATGGGAAATTGAGAACTACATAGTGGTTCTCTCCGTTAGCAGACAATATTCTTAGATTCACTGACACTTTGGATTGCCCACAGGTATCCATATGATAAAAAAATAATTTGGATTGCAAAGAAATGCTTGGGAAACTTTAACTGGAGGGAAAAAAATGAAAAAGATCTTAAAGAAAGCTCTAAGCAGCACTGAACAGAACCACCTGCAAGTACTCAAATTTAAAGACTATACCTATTTTCCTTCTCTGTAACCTTCTGCACAACATGAAAAGCAATTTTTTGTTGTAAAAACTATTCTCTCATTTTATATGTCTGCCAGCACAACAGCCTATAGCCTTGCTTTGAATTTTTATCCATAATGAAATAAAACTTCAAGCTTCACTAGGATCCTATTACATGATGCATTTAAAATCCCTATAATCAAGAGTAATTTTAGACCCTTTCCACTAAGAGTAGTATTTGAATCTGATAGGAAGAGATTATGTCTATTTCTGTGTGACAAACAGAATATGAAATACTGTGTACTTCAGAGTGGCATTTGTGGTGTGTTGGGTTTTTTGTTTTCACTGAGGAGACAGTAGAATTGTGGAGTCCTTTAATTTCTATGCATTTAAAACAGAATGGATAATTTACAATTACATATTATTTCAAGATTGTGACGCTTTAGTGGCTCCGGTAGCTGAGTACTGCATAGCTACCATTCCCTCCAGAGAAGAGGAGAGTGCATCAATTTCAGATTCAGACTGTGCCTTGACTTGAGTTGTCCTTTTTCTCTCACATGTCCATGAGAAAAAAATTCTCATTCTGATTTATGGATGTTACAAGACAGTTTGCATAAAAAAATAATTTTTGCTAAACACAAATCTCTAAGTCAAACAATGATGCAAAACAGGTACTCACATTTGATTTGTCACCACTATCAGATTCAGCTATTAAAAAAAACAGAACAAGGAAAGATTAAATCTAACACAGCAAAATGTGATTAGCCTGCAATTAAATCTACATCTGTATAAAAAAGCTTCATGTTAGTTTCCTATTCACTCCCACAACCAAGTGTGAGGATGAATTGCAAGCACATAAATCAGAAAACCAGATTACACCCATCACCAACAAAACTACTTTTTATATGGGTATAGAAGAGCACAGTATTAACTAACATCAGGTTCTACTCTACCACTAGCTAATGACATCTACTTCTGGCCACAGATGTTAGCAGTGTTCAGATACTGATTACCTACCTTGATCTACTTTTCCCTTCATGATTCAGTGCAAGGAAGGAAAAAGTACAGCAAAGCTAAAAGGATGGGACTACACTATTCAAGAGCCACAGTTACGAAGAGAACCATTGCCATTTTCTATCCAAATGTCTTTGAAAATTAGGCTGATTTTAAAAATTAAAAAAAAGGTATTTATAGGCAAGGGATTTCTTTTGGGTGCCTGAAAGCAGAGCATCACAACAATGTGCAACCCAACATCTCTTTGTCAACTGTGCAGCAGGAATAGATACTTTCTACAAAAGCGAGAGGTAGAACAAGTCCCCGTGATCATCAGTTTTCACCCCAGCCCTGAGTCCAAAGACACCTACGACTAGAGGTGGAAGGGCTGAAGTTGGTCTTTGTGCTGCATTTACCTGACTGTGAGAAAAACTGTGAGCGCCGCCAGTTGTTGCGAACCCTAAGCGGAACCGCGGCCCCGCGGGGCGGCTCTGCAGGCAACGGCACGGAGACAAAACAAGAAACAGTGCAGTCAAAAAGCGATGACAGACTCTCAGACCTGAGCCACCTCGGCCACAAGAGGGATTTTGACTACAGTCAATTTGGCCCATGGCAGCTAGTTCACAATGGACCTTAAGATCACATGGACTATCCATATTTAAACGATACTTTTGCAACATGGCACCTGAACTTATATGAGAGTTCTAACACACTAATGCTGTTCAAGGACAGCCACCCCTTCAAGTCTTTGCATGGTGCTTGCATTCATTCCTATTGCAGATAGAGGATTTTGTGATCCTTTCAGCACTCTATGCTGTGAACACTAGAGTGCAGCCAAGTCTTTCAGCACCGCTCAGAAAACAGGCGAGAGACTTATGATCAATCTGGTACTTGACGTTTCAATTGATTCGTGCCTAACATAAAACAATATTGTTCTCAACATCTGTTTGGGTAGCACCTCCCCACTTGCAACAAGTGAGAATTCTATTCCTTTTCAGACAATCATAGCATGGTTTGGGCTGGACTGAACCTTAAAGATTACCTATTTTCAAGTGCCCCTGTCACGGACGGGGACACCTTCCACTAGACCAGGTTGCTCAAAGCTTCATCCAAACTGACCTTGAACATTTACAGGGATGGGCCACCCAGAACTTCTCTGGGCAACCTGTTCCAGTGCTTCACCACATACACAGCAAAGAATTTTTTCCTAATATCTAACGTAATCTACCCTCCTTCAGGTTAAAGCCTTTGCCCCGTGTCCTGTCACTAAGCTGCCTTGTAAAAAGTCCCTCTCCAGTTTTTCCACAATCCATCACCTTCAGTAGTTTCAACCTTGAAGACATTAGGTTAATCAATGTATTACCTTTACATAAACTAACAACCTAGGAAGTTCTCAGGGGGAAGAAATATTTAGATGATTTTTCTCTCTTTCTTTCACAATACCTACATTTATGTATCTCTAAAATAACATAAAATGAAACTAGTAAACATTATCAATCTCAAGCAAAGTTTTGTCATTAAGGTGAGGGGAAAAAAGGTTCTGTTTTGCAAGAACTTGTGTTGAACAGCAGTCAAAATCAAGGATGTGGCAAGATATGTGTATTGTTCATCTGTGAAAAGGAGCTCCACGTGAGCAGCTGAGTGCAGAATTTATCTCCAGAAAATTTTATCATGAGATAAAACCAATTGCTAAGTAATTTTCATCTTTGAGCAGCAGTAAGTAATACTCATTGGCATAATAACAGCTTTTATTGCTAGGCCAGATAAATGCAAGATAGGTCTTTCCCTGCCCCCCTCCACTGTGTCACATTTTTGCTATTGTGTTTAAGTCAATCAGCGAGAAGACTCCTTTGCAGGACAGGAGCCACGCTACCAATATTAGTCAATGCAACTAGAAAATAACTATTTTAGTTCCAAAACCCTTCAGGCCATTGATTAGGCACTTCTCCCTGAACACCACATACACACATTGAGCTACTGCTTGGCTGAGTTCTCCAAATGCTTTTTGCTCACCTTGTAGACCAGAATTATGCAGAGTAACTTGGCTGGTCTCCGGTAGTTTCTTTATAAATGGCAATACTACACTCCCCTTTTGTTCCAGGTCTTTTGCTTTCATCACCTGTTCAGACATTTGGGAGCAGAAAACAGCATTAAAAAAACAACAGGTTCAATCAAAGGTTAACTTAAACCTTTTCTACTTATCTTCTGAATCAACATTATCAAAGATGAAGCTTCTATCTCCAGAATTACAACATGGAGTTGCAGTACTGATATCTTTTAAGTAACTGGTAGCTGTCTGCTGTTGACATTCACACTGCCCTGCAGACCAAGGCCAATCCTCTAAAAACACCTAACTAACCAACATCTAACTAACCTGACAAAGCAGGTTACCTCTGCCATTTGTTACCTCTGCAATCACCTGCACTTGATCAGCATTTTAAGAGGGTAAGCTCCACTGCCTACACCTTCTGGATACTCTGCCCTCCTAATAGGCAGTGGGACTGAGGTTTGTAGGTTAAGTTCTCACTTCTGGTCCAGCCAGTTTACAGTTTTACAAATTCAAACACTACAAGTAGACACCCCTTTTTGAGGGGGAACTCTCTGATGACCACAGGATTTGGCAACAGAAACCATCCTCCAGGGTCATTTCTTGGCAGACTGTTTTGAACGATGTCCTGAAGTGACATTATGTAGAGAAAAATACCAATTTGCACAATAAACATTTCCATGTGAAATCCTTCTCCCCCCTTTTTTTTTGTTTTGCTTTGTTTTCTACTCCCTTTCTTTCTTGTCCGTACATACCTCTGGTGCAGGAGGGAGCTCTGCTTCCTTCTGCTGTTCCATTTCACCTTTTTTCACATCTTTGTCGCTTGAAGCAGTTTCCTCTGAAGGGACGGGACTGGGAAGAAATTCTAACCTCTTCACAACAGGGCTGGCACAAGCTGCAGTTGACTTGAATTGCTTTTGATCTGAACCTAATACACACATATAAGAGATAGTGTTGCAAGGTTAAGATACTTTTTGAAATAAAATGTAGGCCTATTTCTTACAATCCAATTCCTTACTGGATATACTGTGAGCCCATTTACTGGATGATTTGAAAAAATAATCTTTTTCTTCAACACAGGCAAAATTAATCTCTCAGAGAAGACAAGGCTTTAACAGTGAAATTCATATGTCAAAATGTAGGTGCTTATGCTTGACTTGGGCATCATGGGACACCCTTCATGGTCAACAAAAACCGAGAAGCAGTCTTTGGGAAAGAGTCACACAAACTATTTCAGACACTCCTCTTTGGCTGAGATGAGCTGTAACCCACAACGTGCCTGCTGAGCTAAGATCTCTTTACTGGAGTTGTGTGATGAATCCCATCCTAAGATGATACACAGACAAGTAGCTATACCACAGTAAACATGGTCTCACTGTCAGCACTGAGGGTATTTCAGCTTGCCTATTTCCGCTAAATCACATCAGTTAATCATCAGACAGCAAACAAATTGTGCTGATAGGAAGCCTTAGACTGAAATAACCTGGTTGTCATTCAATTCTTAAAAAACTCCAACAAGCTGATGCTGGGTTATGGGAGAAGGGACAACAAGCACACAGGTCTACAGCTGAGGACTGTGACAGCTAAACTGCTAACAGCTGATACCACCACTGGAAGCAGAGCAGTTGCCAGCATCCCAGGCACTGCATAAGCACCCAGATACCTCTTCAATCTCCTAAAGCAGAAGCTTCAGATCCTGCCCCCTTTTCAACCACAGCAGCAGAGGTAGCTTCTGAACGTACCTCTTTGACAGGCTAGGAGAGTGAGCTAAGAAAGAGATGCATCCTAAGGCTCCATTACACACAAGCAGAAACAAGAGCTGCTCCCACTGCCAGGCAGACGAACCCTGCATTGGAGCAATTCCCACACCATTAGTAGTACAGGCGCCATAGCATGAAAGTGTCTGGCTTGTCCTGAAGAGCAGAGGAGATCGCTTACTCTACAAGAAGCTCACACTGTCTGGACTGCATCTATCCCTCCAAAGCAGACATAATGAAAACCCCATGTTACTCTACCCTTTCAATTTTTGCAACCCTATCTCAGTTTTCCTTGTCAGCCAATATTAAATTTTACTGTCAATACTTAGTATTTAACATTTCTCACAGCTATGAAGCTGGAGACAAGGTGGCTCTGTGATTTGTAGACAATACCAGTTCACCACTGTTGACTCTTGAGATGGGAATTTGGTTGGTTCACCACAAGATTGGACCTTCTACATTACCTGCCAGGTGTAATTCAAGATTGTTAGCCTATGTACTTTGGCATCTACTAGCCTAAGTAGTTAAGTCAGCTAATGAGCCCTTGCTAACAGCCCATGTGCTTCTAGTCTTTGGGGAATGGTACTTCATTGATGTTCAGGAGCAGAGCTCAATTGTTTAAATCACATTTACCCTCAACAGGAGCATTATGCTCACATACCAATTACAGCGAGAGACCTCATTTAAATACATACTTGATACAGTACTTTTCACTTACCCATACCAAGCTGAACTTACTAGACCCATTTTAAAAAATGAAAAAAAACAAAACCCATGAACTTACAATGGTAGCTGACAACAGATGAAGTGTCTACTCAAAGACAATGTTCCAGAAACACACTTTTGAGGAAAACAGCTTAAAATTCTATCAGCAAATTCCTTTCCCCAGATTAGGAATCATGCATAAAGGCTTTAAAGCAGAAAACTAGGAGTCTGCACAATACTGTCCACTTAAAGCCCCCATGAGGACTAAAGTGCCCCTTCTTACTCTTTTTCCCCATTTCTTAATGTCTTGGGGGGAAAAAGCATTAAACAGAAGCTACTACGGAGTGACAGCTTCTGCCCTTGTTGCTTGCTGGTTACAGCATGCTGTGGCAGCAGCTTTTCGCTTGCACAAACACCATAGCGGACAACTCAGACCCAGAGTATTGTGCAGTCAGGTCTGTCATTTCAACCATGGAATGACAGAATAGCCCAGGCTGGAAGGGGCCTTGACAGACCATCTACTTCCACCTTTCATGGGAAAGGGAGCTGAGAGGAGATTGTCTAGCGCCCTGTCCAGCCACACCTGAAAACCATCCTGCCATGCGGACTCTACCATGCCTCTTGGGAGGTTGCTGCAGTGAATGACTGCTTTGACTGAATACAATTTCATTTTATATGGAGATTTCTGACATCTGCAGCATTTCCTAATAAGCCCTGTTGGTGCTGCTGCAGATGTTCTTATTGGACCCACCACAGGGTGGGCCTTGACCCCAGCCCCATAGGTGGGGAAGGGCAAGAGCAGGGGTGGGGGCAGCAGCACACCCACCTGGGGACGGGCATGCTGGGCGAGCAGGTGCTGTACTGCTGGGGCTGGGCTCATCCTGTGGGCTGGCAGCTCCATCCACTTCCACCGGGGAGGCCTGGAGAGAGGAACACAGCACAGACAGAGTGAGCGCAGTGGAAATAAAGGCATGTGCTAATTCCTCAAGGTAGAGAGCTTGCTGCTCCTTTGTAGTGTATTCTAACCAGATCGGTTTGGAGCTCAGCAGAGCACTGGGGAGTATGTTTCAGAGCAGTATGTGCCAGTCCAGTGTTGAATCACTGGGCTTCAATTTCCTTTTCAAATCGCTCATCAGCAGCCATTAATGTGGTTGGTTTGGAATAGCTCCTACAAACTTTTAAAACTGTAGGATATCTTGGATTATGTTAGCTGGAGATAAGCATATGTTTCACCCCTAGTCTCCCCTTCCAGAGTAACACAAAAACGTGTGCATTAATGAACACACAGCACATACTAGGGTTTGAAAAGTGGCAAAGTAATTAAATACTTCCTCTATTTCACGGTTGTCTAAACAATCTGTTATCTCAAGGGAAAAGCCAGAGTTGGTATTAAAGGTAATGAAATACTTGAAAAGTTACTAAGAGAGGACTGAAAAAATATGGTGAGACCATATCAAGCCAATAATCCAAACGCCTTTGAAAAGCAAGCTTCCTGATCCAGGATAGGGCTGTTGCAGTGTTAAAACTACACTGTCAAAACAAGGGTAACACTTCAGCTGATCTATTCAGCAGCTTCCACCACACATCCGCTTTTCCAGCAGGAAAATGAAGAAAAAACTGCAGCAAAGCAATCAGCCACTTCACAGTGCTTCTAACGCCAGAAAGATCTAGAAAATGGCACATTCAACAGAGGAAAATTAAAAGCAGACTACTTTTAGAAATAAAAAGTCACATATTTCAGAAGTTGTCTATTGTAGGCTCTCTTTCCTGCTCTCCTCCCACCCCTCCATCTTAATAAAAGCTGCAAAGGAGGAAATCTGATGACATTTCCTCTTTTCTGCATGTAGGATTCAGTCTTCTACCTTTTGCACAGATCCTGCTTCCTATCCCTGCAGGCCCACATAAGCCTTTGGACCCTTATCCAACCATGCCTCATGAAAGGCAGACCTGGGCTCTCACAGCTCGGTCATTTGTAACTTCTGCTGGCAGTGCCAACAGGATGCCAACACCTACGGACACACCACAAAGCTCCAGAGGACTTTGTTGCTGGCGGAGTTCATGAATTCCTGGCTCTCCTCCTCTCTGGAGGGAGGAATGCACTGAGGAGGGGCAGGAAACTTGTCTGGGAAGATGCTCTGCAAGGAAGTGGTGTGGACTGGTGTGTGGTCAGGGCCAGGGCCAATAACCCGGTCAAGCCCAGCAGGAATCCAGCAGTGCTGGGAACAACAGAAGGAGCCTGCAGCTGCCAAGTGCTGTGCTGCCACCTCTCATCAGGACAGGCACCATATCACAGCCAAGGGTCTCTAAAAGCAGCAACGTGTCTCCTCCAGCACTTGCGGGCGCTGGCTGCCTGCCATCCTCCCCATTGCCTGGTGCTTTCCAATGCACGCTCACCTCTGCCCACCCTCACCCTCTGCCCCAGGCAAGACACATCCCCCTCCTGCCTAAAAGCAGTTCTCGAGCTGGATCAGGAAGAGAGTGGAACACTGTCTCCAAAAAGGTAACATGGGAAGTTTCAGGACCTCCTCTCAGCCACATTCACCTGTGAATGCATCTATACCAAGAGCAAACAAGGCACAGACCTTTCCCTCCATGTCACCCACACTCCAAGGAGGGACAGTCACTGGAGATGAGGCACAGGCTAAAACATAGGCCTCACAGAAATGCTCCGAAGTCTGCAAGTCTTGTGCCCCAGAGGTTTGCCTCTTGCCATCTAGTTGCCCTTTTCTCTCGTATAATGCACCTCTCTCTCGCCTAGCCCATCTGACACCAGCCTGTGTTTCACTGACAGTTTTTACATTAAAAGCCCCAGCAGAACACTAATGGAACTAAACAAAACTTCTCTTTCAGATTCAGCTCTGGCTCCTGATACAACAGCAGACTAGGGTAGATTTCACCTGGAAAAGCAAGAGGCTACAAAACTACTGCTTGAAACTATAAGCCCTTCCAAAGAAATGGTTGCAAATTTCAATTATTTATATTGCTATTACTTTTGGTAAAACAATGGAGTTCACCCTCCACTCTCAGAAAGCAAGTGTCCAAATTGGAAAATTTAAACAAATAAATAAATTTAACTTTAATTTCAATCTCGGAGGTTTTAAAGCTTTAAACTGTACTAATCCCAGCCCAAGACAAAAAGTGTTAAAATGTAACTTAAAACGCGGAAAGGTCAACTGCTGATGTCAGCTGGAGCTGGGGAAAGAGCACAGCCACACTGGCCTCTGGAGGGGTTAAAATGCTCAGTGAACGCTGAAATGATGCATGATGCACAGTGCTGTCATGTACCTATCCTGCACAAGTGAAATAACTAAATCTACCCATCACCTACAACCAGGAGGTTGAACCAAGTATAGACATAAATGTTATTTATAGAAAAAAGAAAGAGCTACTACTTGCTGCAGGAAAACTGATTTTTTCCAATGGCGTGCTGCAGAAGTTCTGTTCCTGCTCACGAGACTTGACTCTTTCTCCTCCCTCTGCTGAGCAATTAAATGCTAGTGACATACAGCTAAAAATATAAAACTGATTAGTAAGTAATTTATAAAAAAATTAAGTCAACTTCACGGGGGAACTCTCTCATTTCCACTAAATCTAATTCTATTTATAATACCAAATTAATGTAATATTAACTAGTATTTTATCCCCAGGTATATGATACACTTAAGAAAATTCTTGTGCTCAGTTGATAAAATATTTTTTCTACCGCAGACTATAATCCTTCATTTTTCATAAATATTTTGTAATCAAATGATGATGTTATCACTGAACATGAAAAAAAAGGCATCCAAGCATTTTATTATACCTAAGGGGATCATATTTTGACACGGACACTGAAAAAGGGAATAACCTGATGAGTGACATTTCTGAGGTGTTTCTGAGGTGTGTCATGCTTTGAGAGGTGTGTCACGTGGCCTTTCAGCACCCCTCTGCTGCAGCCATATGTGTTTTTGTGGGCAGAGGACTCATTCTGCAGGGCAGCAGAGCCATTCCACATCTTGGCTCTGCTGCAGGTGTCTATGAGGGAAGGCCATACAACAGCTGCTTGTCCACCACCACAGGCAATGAAGCCTTCAAGGGAAGTAGGAAAAACCTTGGTGCATAGGGGCTGTGATTATCTCTGCACACTGACGGAGGCTGGTGTGAAGACACTGTCGTATTAACTCCTGGAAACTGGAATGCTGTCTACTTGGATTGGTGTTTTTAGTACCCTAAATATCTAGCTACCCAGGAGTTTCCTGGTAGCTTCCCCATTTACAATTTAGAAGCCTTAGTCCATGATGGAAAATTAAATATTGTGATTGCAGTTGTGGTTATGAGCAAATCAGTAACAGAGGCCAAAGCAACACGTGGGTTCTGCTAAACAAAGTATACATTTAACAAAGACACAAGCACAGCTGCACACAGAGTGTTACCACACACCTATTAGGCATGAAAATAAATTAGTTCAGTTTGTGACAGATAAGATTTTTATCACATAAACTAGGATATCAATCCAAGTATTTCTTTAATTAAGATCATACAAGCCAGAAACAGCCATATTGCCTATTGTTGTGACAGAACCATACACCCTTATAAAATCCTAAAAATACAGTAACTAGGAACACCTAACACACAGAATATCGCAAATTCTACAAGAATACAAACTCCAGTGAAGTTACAGTAGAACTTTATTAACCCTTATTGCAAATTAAATTGAAACATAGGTCAGTTAACACTGCTTGCACACAAAATCACGTGAAATATTGTTACTGTATTTTCTATGAAAACATGACAAAACAAGCTGTCTGGAAACAGTCAGAATGCAGAGACATCAGAAAGAATCAGGTTAGAACTACAGTTTTAATTCTATAAAATCATTCACTACTGAAATCAGTTCTGGCATCAATAGCCACATGTAAAAATTGCCTGGCACATCTTTCAAACTTCTGTGATTCAAATTCTACACATATCACTAAGATTTTCATACGATGATTTCCTCATCAAAATTAGTGTTTTCAGTTGATGTGAGTAGTAATGGTGGCAAGACTTTGGGCTGCCACAGCTAAGTTTCTTGCATGCTCTGCCAGTACAGTACTACAGCCAGAACACTGCTTCAACAGATTAAATTATCTGCTAGCTATATAATGCTATACTCAGGCCAGCTATTACAATCAAAGGTCAGGGTAATCAGTAACTGACAGAGAAGACTTGAAAATATTGCAAAAAATAGTGTAAAGTATTCCTGATAGTCATTACCGTTATTACTGCTCGACTGGCATGTAAAATAAGCTCCTGTCACTCACAGACACTGAAAAGTGTGTGGCTGTCTGGCAGACAGGAGACAGGCATGTTATATTCATAACCAAACGCTGAGCAGAGTTCCCTTCTAGCTGCTTTGAAGCTTTGCTGCTCTCAGTTCTCATCCTAAACCTTTTTCCCTTCAGGTAGTCCAGCCCTCCACACATCTTTTCATGTGTGGTTCAAGGCAAAGCTGTCAATCTGGAACAGGCATACTTACTTTATGAGTGTTTCTTCTAATGAATCAAAGAACAAAGACTTGTCTTACTGGATATGTACAAATCAGGACTTCAGCCTTGCTCTCCTGTAGCTTGGCCAACAATCCTCAACCACAAGAAAGCTTGTACTTTAATCTCAGTTCAATCAGAGGATTTTTGAAGATGAAGGAGAGTGTTACTTGGATATAGAAAACACGTTTATTTTGTGCCAAGCCATGCAGTGAGCAGAAATGGACAAGTTTAAGCTAGCTAGAAAAAATTAAAAGAAAGCTATCTCCTCACCATCACCACCTCACTCTGATCTTTTTTAAGTTGCTGCCTATATTTCTTTTTTTTTGGTTGAACAAAGTTATAATTAGAGCTATAACAAGCCAATAATTTCTAAACGCTCATAAAAGATTGGTTAAAATAGAGTGATGTTACTTAGTGACAAACTCCCTACACTAAAATCTGCACATTGTTTTAAAACAAAACATTTACTTTGTCAGCTTCTGATTCAAAGAGCTAGAGGATAGAACTTCTCAGCGTTTGTAATGTGCACCACTGTTCTGTATAATGGAATGCAAACACAACCTAAGTGGCTAAAAGGTGATGATTCTCATGTTACTCCCTGGCACTGCCACAGTCTTTGGGCCTTTGCCCCAGTTTTCCAAACTGCATTAAGAGAGGTGTGCTTTACATACCCCTTTTAGCATCACATTGCTCCACAAACGCCAGTGGGATATTTTCATCCTGTTTGTAGGCCAAGTTTATCCTTTCTAGCCTTAAATCTTAGGCAAAATTTCATAAGCTACTTAAGTAAAGCTAAGCCTCTTGTCAAATTCCCAATACACTACCTACACTATCTAATACTCTAACTACACACTACAGATACAAGTATAGTTTCTTGATAATATTTTTTTTTTACTGTTCTGTCCACTTGCTGCAGTTTTTTGCATCTCATTTCATACCAGATTCAGGCAGGATGTACATATGTTTCCCAATCACTCTCTGATTGCCAAACATTATTTTGTTCACATATAGATGGGGTTCTTCTCTTGTCAAAAAGACAAGTGACACTGAGGTCTCTCCCATAGGAAATCTCATAGCTCCCCAAAAGCCTCAACAGTATTAGTATTTTAAGTGGTGCAACTTGACTAAACTTCAGGCAAAAAGAAGGCCAGGAAGTACTGCTGCACAGCATCTTCCCCTGTTGCAGACAATGCCAGAGGGCATCCAGACAGATTTAAACGAGGACTACAGAGCTTCAAAGGGAAGACTGCCAGGTAGAGAGGAGACAGAAATTTGTCCATTTAACAAATGAACTGAAACAGCAGGGAAGGAGCCCTAAGAAGGATGGAGAAGGAAGGTGCATGTAAGAAACAGGAGGAGAATCAGAAGGGGAGGACAAGAGGGCCAAAGGTAAGGTATATATGAAAAGGAATGTATGTTTCACAAAATAGACTTGGAGTAGAAAATGAATTAATAAAACACAAAACTAAACTGAATCTATGAGCAACTAGAGGGGGACAAATCAAACCCCTGAACCAGCATTCCTTAATAGAGGAACTACTGCCTATGAATCTTACTCAAAGCCTGGGAAGGACATAGCTAACAAGAACTGTACCAATAAAGTATACAAACAAACACAGTGAAAGCAAATTTAGGAACGGCTTTGAAAACATGCTTCATTTGTAGAAGTTTTCTCAAGGCAAAAGAACTTCAATAATTTCTTCCACTCCAGACAGCTCTTCTTCTTCATCTCAGCTGCTTCTCTATGCCTGTTTCTGTTGTCTTCTCCTCCTTTTCCAAAAATTCAGAAGGGTTAAGCATCAGACAAAACCTATAGCCCTGTTTTGTCCTTGTAGGAAGTGATACAGTGGAGGCTTTCAAAATGCTTTCTTACTTGTAAGAATGTGTAGTTTGGAAGCCCCATTGCTGGGGACAAAACCCATTCTCTTTTTCTCTTCTGGAGGGCTGAAATGAGAGTTAGATGCAGCATCCTATCCAACATGAGGCCATATTTTATGGGGAGTGGGACAAACCCAGGAGGATCTTGTCTTTCCTACTTTGGATTCCCAGCTTTCTTAGGAGGAGTTATACCTTCAGAGAGGACTTCAGCATTTCAGGCTCTGCAGATGAGGCTGACAATGTTGTGTTAGTTGTCCAAAGACCAAAATAAAATAGGCACAGGGAGAAGGCTGAGTGAAGTGAGTCCAGTGTAGCTGCTCGATTCATGCAGGTAAGGCCCCAGAACAATCACATCCATTCAGACTGCCTACAGCAGTACTGCTCTGTGTCCCAACACACATAGTGAAAAAGCCAAGCGTCAGTACCATATTTCATCTCTGTAACCTGGCATCTAAGCCCTTCCCATCCACAAACTAGGGCTCTCCTGTATGCTCAATAGCTAAATTACTGCACATGCCTTAGTCTGAAGCATGGAGACTTGGAAAATGAAGAAGAAGCATATGGGTAAAGAGAAGTAAATATCCAGAAGGACCAGAACCTGACATCTTATTTTAGGCTGGGAAATTCCCTTCGAGCCACAGGCAGGTAGGTCTCCTTCTCCTTTCCCTCATCATGCTCAGTGCATTCCACTTGTTTTCCTATGGAAGATCCACCTCAAAGCAGTCTGCTGTCCTTGCTCTGTCCTTGACATATTTTACAAACATACCTTTGCTTGAAGCTGAAGCGCCGAGAGAAATTATAATGACTTTCATTACCCAGTCACATTACTGATGGAATTGTAAAGCCAGTGATATAAAATCTGTAGTTAGAGCAGAGACACTTTGTCAATAGCACCATTTGGGTGCACGCTCATTCTCCCTTGAAGGCTTCATCATTAATTGCACTCAAATTTACAAACCAGGAGCTATTCTGCAAATGTCAAGAGACAAAGGAATCTGAGGAGTCACTCTTCGGCCTCCTTTCAATATCAGCACGGGGCTAAGAAATGGATGCAGAAATCAGACACAAAAAGCCTGTGTCCTGCTGCCCGTATCATCCTCAAAGCTATAGAAAGGGAAGGATGAGAGGGCATCAAACAGATATGCGCACACTCAAGAACTAACAGTTGCTGAATTTCCTCATAACTCTAACTAGGCCTGGAAATCCTAAAAAAGAAGACAGTAGCAGTTTTATTTCGCTACTTTTCTGATTGCCATTGTGCTTCTAATCTCCAGCAAGCTGAGGTTACTCTCTATTCTCCAAACACTCCCATTATCTGCTCTTCCGTATCAGATGCAATGCTTATGTGGCTTTTCCCTCACAGCCAGATTGTTTTGACAGGGGCAGCCCCAAATCTGCCTTCCCTGCAAATCATTCACTTTTGACTCTATACCAGTTCCTTTTGACAAGATCAAGTGTGTGCTCACAGAACACACATGATTCCCATGATTGCTGCAGGCTCCACAGTTTGGTTGTCTGTTGCTAGACTGGCGTTAAGCAGGGGAGTAAGACACAAACCCTTTCTCATGAATGAACCATCACGCCCCAGGACAGATCCCTGTCTGCTCCCTGTTATCCATCTGGCCAATGCTTGGATGAAATCTGAGATGAAAGAAAAAAATTACCATACTCCAACTCTCACCACATCTCCAATTCTCTTTGTTGTTACACAGAAAAAGATGGTGAGAATTCCCTCTTCTGTCACTTGTTTGCAACCCTTTTAACATGCTTTATTTGCAATCCTGTCCTTATTTCTTGTTTTGCTTTTACTATCTACTTTTATTACAGTTTTGTAGCATCTAGATGCCTGCTGTGATATGCTCTAGTTTTACTCCTGCCTTTTTCTCTGGGGAAGAGGGGGAAGAGAAAGATGAAAAGGTAAAATTAATTTGTTTCTCTGATAAGGCAGTTAAGAAGCATGTTGGCCCCTCTGAGCATTTCAATAGCTTATCTCTTTTTCTAATACTTCTGAGAGGGGAATGAAAACCAAATGTTCAGAATAGCCAGCACATCCACATTCTCTTCTTTGAAAATTGAAAACTGAGACTAATTATAATGTTCACACAGTCCAATTATGTTGCTTACATTAGGAGAAGCACTGAATAAACCTGCACAATGGCTGGGACACTGAATCAATTTCTCTCTGGCCCAGCACATTTAAAGCGTATTTATCAGCTGTGTGACATCCGGAAAAAAACCTGAAACAACAAAAAAAGCAGAAATACTAGCTGCAAAAAGAACTTACCCTCCTATTTCTCTACCCACATACAAAAGGAAGAAGCCTTTAATTTGCAAAGGATTTTGGTTTGGGTTTTTTTTCCTGGTTTGGGCACACCCTCTTGAAATAAGGCAAACATAAGCACTTGGGTATCATTAGTTAGTGATTAAATACATCACGAGACAGAAAATTGGCAAAGAAAGTAAGGCTGGTTTGTTCGTGTTGGTCTTACTGTTGGCTCTTTGTGCACACTCTGAGTGGCAGGACTCTGTAAACTGAGCTCAACACCTGGGGGGTCCTTCTTCAACTCTACTGGGGGCCTGTCTCCTCTGGCTACTCCGTCAAATTTCAGAGATCTGCTTGGCGAAGGAGTAAATATTACTGTTGTACACTCTTTATCCTTTTCTTCTGTGCCGTTGACATTTTTTCCGTTCATGCTGACTTTTCCATCTACCTGCAGAATAGAGTTAAATAAATATGCTGAGGCAATTAGCATTCAAAGAAATTTAGGAAATTAGGACTTCAACATGATATCACAATCATTAACACAGTCTGTATTAACAGTGAAGGATGGAGCCAAGCACACACTTCCCTCAACGGGCCAAAACAGAAGACTCTTAGACCCTAGTGGGCTCATAAACAAAATACAAGTACAAGGTAATTATTTTTCTGGATTTCAGGGTTTCCCATATTCCATTCTCCCAGTAACATACAGACAACCTCTGTGTGCATCACAGATCACGCAATTATTTTTTAAAAAATCAAAGTTTTATATTAAATTTAGACAAAAACAGCTGAGTTCTGCATTGCCTCATGCAACAGGCAAGCAGATTCTCCTGGTCTAATTATGCTGATGAACTGCTTATGTACCCCAATGACCTCACCAGAGTATTAGTGGACCATGCTTTTTGAAGCACTGTCATGCAAACTTGGAAGGGTCAGGAGCAGCAGAGTTCATCTGCTTGTTTCCTTATTGTTCATAACAGGGAATCAAGGAACCAACAAATAAAACTGGGCATTCCACCCTCTCCATGAGGTGATAAAATAAGTTGATGTTAGGCAATCACCTTGAAAAGGAGAGCGCAGAAAAAGTTTAACTACCTTTTTTCTCAGGGTCAAGTTACCTCCTTGGTGGCCATATATTCCCACTAAGGAATGTTTAAGCAAGGAAGAAAATACAAAATACGCTTTGGCTTCTTCCTCTGCACTAATACAGTTTCTTCTCAGGACTTTACTAGTTCATAATTCCTGAATATTTTTGTTTTATTTATTTTATTATATTGACTTCTTGTATACGTGCATCCAGAGGCCCATTCTCTATGAGCATGATTAACGGAGGGCCATCTCCACGCTGAAGGGCATCCTCAGCTCTGCTCAATGTGCAGGAGGTGAAGGGGGTAGCACCTTGCACAGTCATTTCCACAAGCTGTTTTGCTCCTTCTGACTGTTTTTCAGACCAAAAGGTTCCCTCTCTTTCCTCTCTGCCATCATTCACTTAACACAGTACCTCTCTTAGGGCTTATTTCCAAACACAGGAGTGAGCTGACACTGAGCCCCGAGTCTTCTGGCACTGTGTGTTGGATTATCTACTAGAGAGGCAGGTTATGAAAGATCTCAGAAATAAAAAAGCCAGGAAAATACTGGCAGGTTGCACCATCTATTTCAGTGTCTCTGTTTAGACTAATACATTTCTCTATTTATTCTAAGGAGGAAAAACAAATGATCAGGACAGATGCCCTGGCTGCAGTGTTAGATAAACATACTCCTTTCCTTCTGATCTGGAGGAAGTCAACACATTGTCACCAGATCCAAGAATCATTGACAGGGAAAGTAATGCTCCAGCTACATGTGCTAGGGAATAATTCCTACTGAGACAAATCACATTCTTCCACATCATGTAAGCAAGATCCAGACAGATTTTTAGTGGTAGCCAGTGGGGCATAGAAGCATCCATGGATTAGTTTCTCCCCACTTATGTGAACTATATATGCAATAATGTGACACGTATCTTGGTCCTCTGAGGACAAAGGTGTCAGGGATCAGAAAAAAACCAAAGACCCAGGATTCACTGACACCTAAAAGGTAAACTCTAGGAACACAGCAATTGAGGTATAGAAGAAACAGGAATTACTAGTTTCACATTTCAGCTAGGAAACATGATGGGAGTGGTTTCCACAAGAGCTGAGACAGACTTCAACAAATTATACATCACAAGACATTTTTTCACTATCTATGAAAAGCTGATTCATTTTTTAAAAGGTAAACAACCTGAATATACATGGTAGCAATGCTACTGGGACATCAGCAGGGCTTCAGGGACCCTGGAATGACATTAGCAAAGTATCATCAATGGCAGACACAAGGGAACCCAAATTCTATGGGCTGGGAGCACCCAGGCTTCATGCTGCTCACAACATGGCTACCCAATGAGACTTGGTAAGCTCCAGTTTTGGTACAGGCACTGTGAGCAACAGATCTTTTCAAATATTACT
This sequence comes from Margarornis squamiger, assembly GCA_035222235.1. Lineage (NCBI taxonomy): Eukaryota > Metazoa > Chordata > Aves > Passeriformes > Furnariidae > Margarornis > Margarornis squamiger. The sequence continues at coordinate 50,135,341 of JAWWTY010000123.1, forward strand.
TATTCTGGCCTGTTCTCTCTAACACATCCCAGCTCTTTGTCTTCTCCATCACCGGTTCAGTATCTTACTCCCATTCTCCACAACCACCCAGTCCAAAGACATACTCCTCACATTTCATATCCTGGTTTCAGTTTCTTCTCCTATCCTCTTCTCCTTCAAATCTCATAGCTAGCTCCTTATTCCTGGCAGCCGTTTTCATCCAAGTTCTCACTTCTTTTATTCCAGTATTTTGCCACAATTCTTGCAATCCAATGTAGCCACTCCCCTTCTCTCACCATCAATTTCCACTTGCTCTGCTGCCCCAGTATCAATCTGTTTCCCTAAACATGCATAGACAATCTAAATCCTCTTTACAGCAGTGAAGCAGCTTTCCCCATTCATGCATGGTGAGAAGCATGTTTAAGACAGACAGTATCTTTTGGAAGCTGGCTCCTAACTCTGAAAGAATAGGGGCACTTTGCACTGAATACATGCACACCTCAGTGTTTCCAAGGGTTATGACTTGGCTGAATGGGACAGACTCGTTTGGGTACAGCAAAAATCAGACTCCTGATGCAAACGTTAGTTCAGGTCTTGCTTCAAAAGTCAGGGCCTCCACACTCCCTGCTCCTTCCATTTTTTTAAAAAACAAAAAACATGACCACATACACTCTTACAAACTCTGAGGAAATGCCTTGCTTTTTCCTTAAAGTCCCCCTTTCCCCAAAAACCAAATTAAGCCTGAGGACAAATGACCGGTGCAAATATTTCACTCTGAACATGTCAAAGTTTCTAAGAAGACTGGTAATCAAGAAAAGACCACTGAACTGGGCAGCACAGAGCACAAAGCTGAGTTTTATAACATCAGAATGTTGCGACCATTTTCTACTTAATTGCATTAAACATTTATATGTTCAGATGATTTAATCAGTATATTTGCCTTCTGATTGACTTTGGGGAGTGTGATGTATCCTACCTTAAAGTTCTTTAAAACCTCCTGTGTATTTTTGGGTTGTGAGTAAGGCTTGGGTGTCAGCATAGGCACAGCCTTGGAGATGCTTTTGCTGGGAGATGTGCGTCCTGTTGAACCACTGGGCTCTAGTTCAGTGGTTGGAACAATGGTTGCTTCAATGGTGGCAGTGAATTTTGGAGCAGGAAGTGACTGTTGCCTTAAATATCTCAGAGGATTTGGGTCTTTCAGTGGGGAATTTGGCTCCACTGAATGGCTTCTTTCCAGAATTTTTGGCATCTGCAAACGCTCAAGGACAGCTTCACTGATAGTGAATCTTTCAATGTACTGCTGCAGGATGCTCTCAGCCTCCTCCTGTGTCTTTGCATTCTTGTATGCCTCATGAAGCTCCCGCTCTCTTCTCTCTCTGCAAGGGAAACAACATAAGAGAGACCATCGCAATTAAAATTAACACTGGAAATCACACCTATTTCCTCTGCTCCATCAATATCCTATCCTTCCCTCCCTTACTCAGGCCTGCAGGCACAGCTGCCCAAAGCTACCTATCACCTACGGAGCACCTGGCATTTTGAGACATGCCACTAAACTTCAGTAAAACAACGTACTTTTCTTCCACAATTTCTCGGTAGGTTTTGATGCTTTTTCTGCGCTCATTCGTTCCATCTCCCGATAATAATCTTTCCATTTTTTTTCTCTCAGCCTCCTTTTTTATCAAATCCTGTGAAGCACTCCTTCGACGACTCTTCCACCGAGCCAGGTCCTGCAAGAGAAGGAAGGCACCTGAAAGCAGAGCTACTAATAGCTAAAAACTGGTCCCAGACAACAATAAACCGAACTAGCCACTTTGCAATGTTTGTTCTTGCTGTGGACTAGGCTCCCACCACCTACAGGCACTGATGTTTATTTTAATGAGAAAAGGAGACTATATCATAAAATGAAGATGTTGCCTGACTGATTTTTTTCCCTAACAGCAGGATTCCGTAAGGATTTCATAGCTGCACTGGTTTACTTTCTTTCTGGCAGGAAATTTGGCCTAAAAGGACAAGTCAGGGCACTGATTTTCACTTGTGCCAACATTATAGACAAAAGCACATTCCCCAAGAATGTTAAGTAGAAAAATTATGTTTGGTGAAGAATTTTAATGATCAGATATATGAGAGGCAGGGGTTCGTTGGAAGAATGGATGTTTCACCATGAGCTACAACTGCACTGATAGTCTGCCTTGGAGAGCTGATAGTTCTATATGTTGTCCATGCTATCAACTACATGCAAGCATGGTTGACGCATGATGTTGCATTTTTTTGATAAAAAAATCCAGTGCAGCATCTAAACTTAAATTCTTCCTCGTGGGCACCCTGCAATTTTTGGATCCAGATGTGAGCAAGACAGGTTAGGGACTTAAGTGGCTCACACATGGCTAGCATGAGAGATGACAGAGCAAGAAGCCTATGGTTTGTATTCAGCTATATAGGGACATCCTTGCTGAAGTACCAATCTTACCCTTTTTACAATCTGCCTGCCCAAAATTGTGCAGAAGATCAAATGATTTCGGTTCTTTGCCTTTCCTGAAAAACTAGCCTGACACTACACCAGAGAGTCACAATAAATACCTGTTATGGGACCCTATGTCTTGTATCCTGCTTCACTTATGAATTCACAAATCCTGTAGGGTACAGGAGCAAGACCTTTTTCACAGTACAAGTATTACACTAAACAAGTCTCCTAAGCTGTCGAATTTCTTTGCAGCCAACTACTAAAGGAGCAAAGTTTTAAATGTAAAAAAATAACTGCTGCAGAACTTCTGCAAAGAAAATAACTTTGTAGGAAACTGTAAGGGCATATTGTTGTTAGCTTTACAACATCAGGAGATTAGTACACAGATTATATTCCATACACTCTAATAAATTCTGGTTTTAATAAATCCCAGATATTCAGTATATATACTCAATTCACAGGCTATTTCATTAATTACATGATTTTTCAAATATTTTAATTGCATTTTTATTGGTAAACAGCAGAAGGTACTGCAAGCATAACTTATGTTATTAAAACCAGGAACAAACCTTGTCACTTTTAATTTAGCTTAAAACCGCAAATTATTGATGTTACACTTAAGGGAATGCTCATTAAAGTATTTCTTCACATGACCTATATATATCAGTGTATAATCCCTTTCATGTAACATAGGCCTTTCATTTTCCTCAGTTACTAATTATTCTTATTGAAGTACCAAAACATTTCTTTATTCAGCTACTCCCACTATTGCCTATTGTTTGGAAATTAGTTTTTCATTAGGAAATTTGGTAACAAAAGCCCTCCCCCTCTTTTTGTAATTAAAAACCAGACATGTTTATCTTTTCTACTTCTGATGCTTTAGAATAACAGTAATTAAAAACCCCCACGAAACTGTTAATTGTTGGCAAATTTACAGCTCAGGCACATAAAAATATCAGACCATGAAAGAGCTGTTGTCTTTATAAAGCCCTCAATGTGCCAAGGACATTCCAGTAAAGGCATTTTCAGTACCTCTTCAGAACTTTTAGTTCAGTGTAGAAGGTGCTGAGAGCCTGGAATACTTAGGCCCTTTACCTCAGAGGATTTTCAATTCAACAGCAGAGTTCTCAAACTTCTTGAATGCCTTTGGACCCATTCTTATCTCTGCTGGGAAATTATGGCTTCCCACACATGGAGACCTTTCAGCTGAAGTCCTTCATTGTTCTACTACAAAAAGTTACATCTTAGCTGTACATACTTTTTTTTTTTTAAATTTTCCTTGAATTTTCTACCCAAAAACTCTCTGACATTTTTTTAAAAAAGCAAAATACCTGGTGTGCAGGCAGAGGCACCAGAAGACATTGTATTCTGTAATTTACATCAAATTACGAACTTCCATGCTTTTAGCCAAAAAGCACTGCTGATTATTCTAAGCACTAGACAACAACTGTAGACTTATCAGGTTGTCCTGGTTTTGCTTAGCTAGCTGGCCTCAGTGCCTGCCAGCATTGCAATGTTGTATACTCACATCTTGCCACCTGGTCTCGTCCTCTTTCAGCTGGTTGTGTATGTTCTGCAGTTTCTCATGGCGAGCTTTGCTATGAGGCTGAGTCACAGCTTCTTCTTCACATCTCATGTCAAACATGCTCATACTCCTAAACAAGGGGAAAGTAACAAGAAGTGTAGTGTTATTTAGAGGCTTGTGTTTCTTCAGATTTTAAGAGCTCAAGCCACATGGGGGTGCTAGAGCAGAATCAGACACCTGCACTGTTACAAAACTCCCAAAAGCAGCAGTCGCCTAGAAGGACCTGTCAGCATCCCTGTGGCTCCCACATAGTACTTTAGGCATTATGCTCTTCAACTTTCTCTTGATTTCATTAGTTGGCTGCAACTTTGTCTCTCATTAAGAAGCGTTACTAACTTTCCACTTCCATCAATAGCTCTTATTAAAATCATTCTATCATTAAGAACATTTTACTTTCTGAAGATTTGCGCGCAGTGAGTTTTTAAGATCCGTCCAATTAACATCACAGAGAGAAGTTTCCATTTCAATGTAAAACAACATTGGTGGAGAGGTGCATCAGGGGGGCATGGCTGGCTAAATGGTATTGCTACGAAACCAGGGCAAGCCTGCCCAGAGTACATGCAGTTCAAACCTCATGGCACTTCCTCCTCTCCCTGCCTCGAAGAAATCCAATGCTATCAGCACCAACTCATTAGTACATCTAAGCTAACAAGGAAAAGCTGACGTCCAGGACAAAAAAAGTTTATTTCTATTTCTGCCTCTGACCTTTGGAGAATTAAAGGGGGAAAAAAAAAAGGTTATGGTTTGATATTATACATCATTTCATGTTACATAAAGATCTTCACACAAAGATAATGTGCTTACTACTCCCCCTCTACTATGTATTATTAGTAAAACATGACCTCAGTTGTGCCATTCAAAGCAAAGAAAAAAATAATTAAAAGAAAGCCATGCAGTTCCACATGAAGTGATTTCACAGCAGTTCTCAAAAGATCACCTGCAGCTTTAGGTGAGCCAATGAGCCAATTAGCAGGAGAAGCACTCAATGAAGATAAAATTGTAGGCAACTGTGTCCACAGTTATCAAAGTGAACAGACACAGAAAGCCGTGCATATATTTATTGAGCCAACATTTGTAATCAGGCAAGCACAGATGGGAATTCCACTCTCAAGGCAAGACTAGAAAGGTCTGGACAGTGGATAGAAAAGGCCATGCACAGATCCCAACCTGTTAACAGGTATTTACTAAGAAATTAACAGAATAACCATTCTATTGTATAAGCACAAACAGTGAAGTTAATGTATTACTGTGCTTCACCCTTTAAGCAGAGTGCTGAAGGGTACACTAATTTGGGTTTTTCTGTGGGTGGTTTAAGGATCGCATTGTTCAGGATTGGATTGGAGCACTCCCAGATAACAAAATCTAAAGAGATGGCTAGCCTTGTTTTTAAAACTAAAGGCATATCACCTACTAAGAGTATTTAAATATCAGTCATATTTTGGAGGTAGTCATATTTGGTGAGGTAGGTTGGGAGATGCATAACTTACAATAAAGTCAGCCTTATAGGGTTTATTCCAGTTTAAGAGCTTTTGAAACTCACACTAAGAAAAGCCTTTATTGTTCAGTATTTGCCACCTTGTGGCTACTGGGTCAAACTGGTTGTGCAGCTCCTCTCTTGTACCTTTTCCTCATGTCAGAGAATTTTCACTCACATTCAGTAGAAGGAAACAAAAGACCTTAAATGGTGGCAACTGGAGCTAGTAGAGTGCATGAGAACTCACCCTCTGCCATTTGGGATGGACGAATAAAAATATTTTCTGGCAGGAGTCCCTGGATGTCCTAATGAAAGGCTAGTATATATTCCCTGAACTAATTCAGATCTCACAGGGTACCCAGAGACTGCAAAAGGTTTTATGGCTATTAACAATGCAACAAGAAGGTACTCTGGAAAAGGCTTCAGTCTTGTCCAGGACTCAAACACTACAACCCCAGATGAACTTCCTACTCCAGCTGTCACCTCCTACTGCTGGGCCTTCACGGCCATGGATAAGCAATCAGGTCAGTTCAAACATTAACTCTGCAGCAACACGTTATCCCACAACATCTTCCCCAGAAAGCAATCTGAAGAAGTCACATCTCAAAACACTGCGCTCTGCTCTGACCAACATGTAGCAACCATTAAGATCAACCTTGTCCTGAGTACATGGACAAGGCTAACTGAAACGTCTACATCAACTTCTCTGCCTGACAAGTTCAACCTTAGAAAAGAATCAAAAAGGCCAAAATTCTGAGCTTCTGTCAAAAGCCACTTTCACTATGAGTCCCATATAATTTAATCCTATTTCTTTCTTGTATAAAATACGAATAGCTCCAGACCATCACTAACACCTGCATGAACAGAACTAGATTTACTCCTTCCTTCAACCATGTGCTGGACCAGCAGGCACACAGCATGCAAGTAGACAGAAAAGATGCAACTACACCAAATTCAACTTTTCTGCAACTAGCACAGCTCTGGAGATTGTATACAAACCCTCCCTGGAAGCAAGAGGCCTTTCTGCTGACCAGTGTACCAGGGCTGCCATTCTAACAATGATCTGGAAAAAACCACTGTATAGATCAACATATATTTTGGAGAACTAGATCTTTAGGATGTTGGGAAGTTTGGGCTTTATTCTCACAAATTACTGTTGTTCTTGCCAGTGATATCATGCAGCAATTCCTTTTTTTTTTTTTTCTGACAGGTCTGAAAAAGTGTTGGATAAAAAAAAAATTCTCAAGGACTTCAGTATTTAGACTATTTAATTTAAAACTTAGAAATAAGGTAAAAACTTTATGAGAAAATTTTAAAATTCTTATGTAAGGCATTTATTATGGGGGTCTATTACCATTTTACAGTCATACTAAGACATAAGGAACCCCAACGAAATATAAAAAGAGACAGACTGGCTAAAGAATCAGACTAGTAAACAAATATTCAAAAATCTCACTATAAGCCTAAATTCACATTGGACTTTCATGGTGCCACCAGAATTCTCTCTTTTCAGGAGATGGGAATGGGCCTGACCAGAATCAAGACACTAAGTATTGCCTCTTCGGGTCCCTGAGACAGATGAGGGCTGATGACAATATCTAGTGTCCCCCTAACCAGCAAAGGGAACTCTGTCAGTCCAATAAAGGAGCTCCTAGTTTTTTTGCTGGAATAAAGCGCATCTAGTCTAAGACTGAATTCAAGTTGCAGTTTTCAATGGAGACTTGACAAACATGTTGGAAGTATTTTAAATGTCAGTTCAATTTCTTTTTCCTACTTGAGAGCCGAGTTTCATTAGATTCTTCATAAGTACTTCATCTTCAGAAGGAAGAACACAATCTTACATTTATAAGAACTTGATAGACAGTTTAGGAAAATAGTTGTTCTGTAACTGTGGCACATCTGAAAAGGATGACAATGAGGTTTCAACATTTATTGTTTTGCCTTTTAAAACAAAATCAGAATCAATTTGGAATAAGCAGTATGATTTATTAATCTCTGCTACTCTCACATTATAGCACCAACCCCATTGCAATGCCTCTTTGAAGGCATCTCCATGTACCTTCTCTCATGCTTGCTTTTAATACAGACATGCAAAAATGAAAAAAATCAATCACAGAAGGCGGCCTTCTGAAATGGCAGGGAAGTCCACATTGTTAAGTACAGCACTTCTGCATTATTCTGCTCTTTTTATCTCATCCCTTCATTTGATTGAATGGATTTCTGCTGCTTGAAAACGATCATATTTACTCTGTGGTCAGAGGACACAGGTTTTTTTCAGCACAAAGGTATTACAGAACTTGTAAAGAACATTCAGTTCACAATTCCAAGTTTTATCATTAGAGAAAAGGGTGAAAAATTACATATGAGTCTCTGTATATAATAATGATAAAAACCCCACAACTCTTCATGCTCTTTCTATTTTGGGATTTAATCTGGGAGACAAAGAAGGTCATGTGCATTTCTGTGAATAGAAGACGGATATTAAGGGCCTTATTATGTGCGTTTATTCGTTCATTATTATTACTTGGGTAGTTCTCAACTATTTCTTTGCTTCTAAATGCCAGCACCTCGTAAAAATAGCTAATACTTTCACAGAGCTTTCTAAATGACATTGTATACTATTCTGTACTACATGCATACACACACAATTAAAATTTTTGAGTGTAATAAATGTCAGTTTTACTCCTTCTGTCAAAAGTAAAGCATCGAGGTGAAGCACTTAAAAAATGAAGTTTAATACATTAAACCTAACCTATAAGGTATTCCACATAAAGTTTTAAAAAGAGATTAAATGACCAGTTAAATATGTATTTTTCTGGTAATTATTCTGAAGATCACAATGGATTTTATTTTGCTTTGGGACTTCTTTTCTTCTTCCCCTTCCTGGTCATACTTCATTTTTTCCAACACCCAGATTCAACCCAACTGTCTTTACCTGTAGCTGATCAGAAAACATGGAAATTCAGAAAAAAACCAAGAGAAAATAAAAGAATAAATAATAATTTAAGCAACAGCTGGACATTAGTAGTATGCTTAGCTTTTATGGACTTTTATATAAAAACTATTTTTAACTGCAATGTAAGCCATATTGCATTCCATTTTTCAGTGCTTTCTGAAAAATTTATTTGCTGAAACACTGCAAAATAATGAGGCATCAACTGCATTTTAAATTAGTAGAAAGATGGGAAAGCATGCAGTGTAAGTTGTTTAAAACAGAATCTTGTGAACACAAGACAACTTACTCTGCGTCATCAGACACAGCAGTTCTGGGGCCGAATCTACAAGACCAAATATAAAATTAGAGCGTGGATAAATACATTAAGTAGTAATTGCAACTGGACCCACACAATTTGTGCAACTCTCACTTGTACTAGTAAATCTGACCAAAATAGAACCATACTGTTCAGGGATTACGTATTCAGCAACCAAGACTTACCTGATTATCTGGCAGTCAAACTGCATAAAAACACCACCCACCCCTCCCTACACCCATAGTAATGCCCTCCATTAAAAAAATCTGCTGAAGTATACAAAAAATATGTGTACAAAATAGTTATTGAAAATAGACACTGTATTAACCCTTATGTAAGTACCACACATAGGATAAATGGAGACAAAACTTAACAGTTACGTTCCAGAGCACTGTTCAGAATCACCATTAATGAAGCACAAAAGAGACAGATATTATAGTTAGAAAGGGAGTCACAGAATTTCCTTTTTCTTTTTGTGGTTTTGGTTTGTTGAGGTTTATTTGGTTTTGGTTTTGATTTTTTTGTCCATTAGTTGATTGCTTTTTTCCCTCAGAGCAGGCAGGTGCAGCTGAAAAAAGTTAGTGGTAATACAGAAGCCAGCATCATTCACTAAAGTGATGGTCTTTTTTAGAGTTATGCAAACCACATATTTCTATCTGGGATTTATCATAAGAGAGTATCAGGTGCAATAGTCAGCACTACAACATTTCTAATCATGGAGAAATAGGATAAACATCTCCCATGAGTAGAGACCATTTTAGCCTCTCCTATTCATAAACATTTCTTGCAATTCAACTTGTATACTGTAATCAAATATTCCTTTCACTTAGCTTTCAATTAAGTATTTGAAAAAATTCAGAAGAAAATGCATTACACAACTATCCTATTTGTTTCTAAAACATGTACTAATGTCATACAGTGTTTTAGTCTGGACTGAAAACACACCAGGCAATGCACAATCTGAATTCTGAAGTGTGCACACAGGGGCGTGCAAACTGCGTGATTCACACCAGAAAGCTCACGTTTGCAGATGCTCATCTTTGGATGACAATGTTTCCATTTTGTTTTCCTCAGGAATCTCCTGAAGCTTAGACATTTGACCAAGGTGGACTTCATCATGGCCATCTTCACCCACTTGGGCTCTACAAACAATCTCATCTTGTCCTGTAGGAGGGAGACTGCCTTTTTCCTGCCCTTGCTGCTCTTCTTGTGGTGGTTGTATTGCAGGTTTTCCAGAGCTATTAATGAAGACTTGTGGACATTTTTCAGGCCTGAGTGAGCCAAATGCAGCAGTGCAAAGGGATGTATTAAGCAACATTTGAAAAATTACGTAATGAAAACTGTAAGTTAACCAAAACCCCCCCTACAAACCCAAATAGCTGACAGGTGACAAGCTAAGTGAGGCAGGTGCAGAAAACATAATTTTAATACAGTCAAATACTTATACCATTCCTCTAAGTCAGAAAATAAATTGTCCAGGACACCGCAGAAAATTAAAGTATTAAGTCCATATTTTAACTAAGCTATTGGATTTAATGTCTTTTCAACACCAAACCACTGTTGAATTCTATGGTAGATGAGAGTTTTTTCTCCTGGCTGAGCCATATGCTAGTTTTTCATCCACATATGTACAGGCACATGCATATCCTTCTCGTCATGTACTTTGAAGAAGTTGATGAGTAAGGGCCTTTCTGCTCTTGCTTTCATGTGGCTCAACCATCCAATGATAACTCTGTTCAAAGGCTTCAACTACTAGCCTCCCCACACAGCCTCAAACATCTGAACAGAGGTGCTTAGAAAAACACTGAACATTATCAGAAGGGATATTGGGATCTCTAGATTTTCTGTTTGGAAATCACTGGCAAGAGTTAAACAGTTGACAAGCATGTAACCTAGGACATCCAGCATCTCTGTTTCTACCTGAAAATATTTGGAATGATTACCTCATATTTAAGAAGAAATCTCTGCAAATGTAGCACAAAAGTAATTGCTATGTATATCTGCTTCCACACGCTATTACAATTTTGCTTTTGGTAGAGCTTTGCTCTGAGTCTCTATAAGGCTCTACTAAAAGGGACAGAAACTCTGTGTTGCCTTCTTCTGAGCAGAAAGAATTGGAACAGAACTGAGGACAAGCATGGAAGAAACCACTGCTGGGCCACCAGCAAATCTTTCAGATCAAGAGATCAAAAAAAGAGACCCACAGGGCCAGCTACCAGGGACGGAGAAAAGCACAACTTTCTTACCTCGTGGTTTTCTTCTCAAGTCCTGTAGTTGTGCCCTGCTTATTCTGATGCTTTGAAAATGGCATGGGAAGGAACTGCTTAACATTGGGCCCAGGCTGTTTTAGAAAAGCTCCAGTTCTTCTGGCCAACATGTCATCTCTTTGTGGGTCTGGAAATTTCATGTTGTTTTCTGTGCCATCACTCTGCAGCTGAGGGATTTCAAGCTGTTCTTGGCTCTCTTCTCGTGTGACAGTACTGCTCAGAGAGACAAGTGACACTGTTCCATGATCATGCTCACTTGTACAGCAAGTGGCTGCTCAGGCAATGTGGGGTGCTGTTACTCAAAGCTGAGAGTGATGGACAACTAGAGAAACTAGGCATCTTCAGCTACAGCACACGGAGTGACAACAAGAGGAAACTGTGTTGAACCACACACTTATTCAGGTGATTTGTTAGACGCTGGGAAATGCATAAAAATCTATGAGACAAATTAGTCACTTGGAAACTGGCATAAAAATCTAGACAAAGCATCATGGATTGCAAAAGAAATCCCCCCAAAAGATGTAAGACTGTTTTCATGCTGAACAGCAATTAACAACTGGAGTACTTAAATATTATGAAAGAAAACAGACTGTTTTATGTTTATAGGATACATTCTTGTAAGTAGTTTCATAAAACAGAACACATGCCATGATGAATGAGTAAAACACATCTTTAAAGGCCATGTGAAGAATGGAACAACACTGCTGACTGATCCAAGCTAGCACCACACACAAACCAGGCATGAAGCTCAGAGGGTTCTGCTTCTGTTCTCTGACCTTTCTCCTTCCTGCAGAGTCTTCAAATCCTTCTCACAAGCTACTGCCTCCTCTTGCTGCTGCTGCAGCAGATGAGGAGTTACTGACAGGGGACGACAACATGTGGGAATGGAGCTAGTAGTACGCCTCTGAAAAGTTCCCATCCTTCTAACCAACATATCATCTCTCTCAATATCTGGTAAATGCCTGTCACATTCTTCCTCGGTGCTCTCTTGCTGTTTGCTCAAACTATGTGGGGTTTGTTTCTCAGAGGCGATGTCAGAAGCCAGTACAGGTAATGGAATTCTCCTGCATGAGTCATCTGTACATGATTTGACTACCTCACTAGCGATCAGAACAAGAGGAGTGAGAACAGAAAAAAAACATTCTCCGGTCAAATGAAAGGTAAGAAAAGGAGTCCTCCAACTCAGTTTGCAAATGTTTTTATAAACATACAAAATTAACTGAATGAATTGCTTGCTAAAACCATTCATAAAAATATTCTTGCTACAGCCACAGACTAAGCAATCAAAGTCAAAGAAATATAAGATCTGTTAATGTGTTAATGACCCAGAGCCGTAATTCTTCTCCAGATAAATGCCAGAAACACAGAACAGCAATGCACCCTCTTCACAAAAAAAAAGTAAATCCATTAGATTTGAAAAAAGTTTTTTCTGAAGATCAGTAAGGCAGCAAGCTGAACAACAAATTCCTAATGTGCTGAAAGCAGGCAGAATTCCAGCTAAGCTGCTGAAATTCAAGAAGCAGAAAAAGCATGAATGATAGCTCAGTCTGAGATACCAATGATTTCACTGCTCATCAGAAATTTTGAGCAAGTGCTCAGAAGACCTTTGCACAGCATTGTTTTGCGCAACCCTAAACATGTTAAGGTACTGTGAAGGCATCAGATGACTTCTCAACAAGGTCGTGCACATAAACAGCTCTTATGTCTATGCTGCGCTTCACTCCCATGCAGATCAGCATCTGGCAAGAACAGGTTTCATTTCCAGCTCAGCAGCACTTCCTAAGCCACACCAAATACCTGGACTCATTCTCTGGCTCATCGTTGTGTTCAGCAAACCCAGGACTGACAACAGTGGTTGAAGCAGAGCTTTCGACACCAGAGTGACTCTCCAGAGAGTCTTTCTTGCTTTCCTCTTCTGTTCCGATTTTGGATGAAGCTCTGCCAATAACGAGTTTGTCCCATTTCTGTTGATCAATCTCAGTTACTGGCCCAAAATGCACAAACTTCTGCTTGGGGCTACCAGCCTTTTTGTTTGCTTTGGCTTTGCGGACAGCAAAATCATCATGGGCTACTGCTTTCACCGTGGTATCAGTTGGTGGCAGAGTGTCGCTGGGACATTTGGTATCTTCTTCGCTGGTCATAAGGAGGAATAAAAGAATGTCCCCAACATGAGACCCTCAGAACATAGCAAATCAAATGCTTCCAAGGTTTTGAAGGGGTTTTATTTTAAAATTCAAGAACTCAGGTACAAACAGCTGTGGCATACTGAGGCCAAAATGACATAAAATCCAAAGATACTGCAGACCTGTGGGGGAAATTCTGGGAGCATATCCATGAAACCTCTTCCTAAGGCAAGGAAGATAGCATACGGCCTATTCCAAACTCAGTTCTTCACTCTAACAAAGTCAGAGTTCCCTTATCTGCTCACATTGAACCCAGGCCACACACTCTGTGTTACTGCATGGCAACAGAACTCACTTTGGCATGGAGAACTTACAGCAGCATGAGAGTACTAGCAAGGGCAGTTCTCTTGTCCTGAAGCAAGGGGACTAAATCTTGATTTTAATAAATCACTCAAAAGTAACAGAGAGACTATTAGTATCTTTAGGATGAAAGAATGATTGAGTTTTGATTGTGTTAGAGATAAAATTACATACAGTAATCACATTGTGAGAATGCCAGAACAGATGGCAGCCTTTAACTGGAAAATGGCATGCACCTAAACAGGAAGGCTAGGAGTTGTTATCCTTTCCTACTGGAGTCACAAATCACTGGCTTGTTATAGTCCATCTCCATAGGGAAACAGCTTAGAATAACTGCTTTACACTAACTCCCTTTCAGGAGGTTTTGTTCACTACAAAAGCATACATGCACCATACAGCGAGGCTCCTGAAGGCCCTGCTGCAGTGAGAAACAGTGTTGGTTGTATTTATCCAGCACTGGAGTACAATGCTGATGTATCAGCTCAGGCCTCAAAAACAGTATGCAAAGAGATGCTGCTCCTACAGTAATACCCACAAGGTATAATGGCCCAAGCCCTGAAGACAGCTCGGTTAGCAGCATAGTGCTACTGTATTAATGGTGCCACTTGGTCCTTTGTGCTGTTCAACTTCAAGCAGCTCCAAAGCAGATTGAGCCACAGGACAAGAGGGACCTTTCTGATATTGTATTAAGAGCATCCACCAGCAAAGTGACTATGAAACTATTACAGTGCTCTAAATGATGGACACATTTTCATTTCATGATAGATGGCATCCCTGTACATATTTTTGGATTCCCCCTGAAAACTGAAATAGGTAAGGACTGGTTGTCATCAAGGCATTCTTCAACTTTAAAATCACAAGCACACACAGCAGATTGTGGCAAACCAAACATGCTTCCCAGAGTGCCAATCCTGCCCACAAGCAGAAACCATACCTGGGCTCCCCTGAGAGTTTCAATCTTTTCCAGGTCTCCAGATCTGCCTTTGTTATAGAGGCATTCACAAATATCTTATCTTCTTGTAGCTGAGGAAGGGTGCTTTGAGACTTCTGTTTAGCCAAATCATCACTCTCAGTATCAGGTTCTTTCACCTGCTGTTCCTCCTCTGACCCAGACTTTTCATTTTGCAGAAGTGGGTTCTCTTTGCTTGTCACTATTTGCCTTACTGACGTCATGTGCACACGTCTTCTTCTAATTTAATGCACATTCCAGTTCAGCAAGAAAAGATATTTTGAGGGAGCAATTATACATCAGCATCAAAAAGAAGAGGTTCAGAGCACAAGAAGATAAAACCAAATTTATAATACATTTTACATTAATTTAGGAAGCAAACATGGAATGAATAATTTGAAGTTTAAACCTCTCATCTATGCCACTGTACTCACGCACTACTGAGAACACTTCTTTAAGTGAACTTCAATTCCTAGCTCAAGCTAGAAAAATCTTTGTTATTACTGTAATAAGCATTTTTGCAATAAGCTTTCTCTTAAATAGTTACAAATATTTCATCTGCATATCATGCACACCATGAATTCCAAGTTTTGCTCTCAAATGTTCTATGCAATTCCTTTGATCTTAGAGTCATGTCAGTAGCACTGGACTATTAAGATTTGGTTAGATGCTCTTCAGATGTTCTGCCAAACTAGTCACTAGAAAATGCTAATATAATCAAATTACCAGCAAACGAAAGACACATTTGACAATACTGAAAAGAGCTACTAAGTACTGAGAACTTTTCTGAAAGTATCAGTTATTACAGTCAAGGCTTTCTGTGATGTGTATATAGGGGTTTTATCTAGAATCACTTCTGTTTGCACAAAAAACCAAATATGCTTGCTTCCCAAAAAAGGTCACCACCTAGCAGACATTTGTGTTAAGCAGCTTCTTAAAGGTCTGTATCACTGTATCAATGAACTAAAGAAAGAAGAGATTTTCTAGACTAAAATGTTGTAACCCATGCTCATTTCCCAAAACAATGCTGTACAAGACACATTAGGACCATGCGCAACACAATTTGGTGCAGCACAGCAGGCATATATATTCAGTGCCTTAACTAAAAGACTTATCTGGTCCATGTTTTATGCAGGGTATTAAAAAGGCGTGAGATGAAACAAACACATTCAAACCCATGTACTGCATGTGCTCAGAAAAAGAGCTGAGGTACAAAACATATCTTCCAAGTTAATCCACAACTACTCAGGCTCATGAGCTGTCTCATGAGCTTACATAACACAAGTGTCCTGCCTTTATCTTATTTACACTCAAAGCCATTTAAACCTCTGGTCCTCTAACAAAAAATTACAGTTTCGTTCACTTTATGATGAAGTATTTGCATTTACTTTACCCTGTAAATTGCTTTGTAGCCAAGACAGGTTTAGTCCTACACAGCAATGCGCCATGGTGAAATTAAGCATTATAATTGAAAGAATAAGATCATAAATGCACACCTTGCATGTTCCTTTTTTTCCATCTGCAATGGCTTTTTAACATCTTCCAGTTTACCTTTGTCTTTACTTGTATAGGCTCCAACTAAAAAGGAGTTAAATGGAACTGTGTATTTAGGTTGATTCAATCTGGCTCTTCGGGTGGCAAAGTCATCCTTTTCTAAATCAGGAACTCTGCTGGTTGCTTCATCTTCTGAACCAGAATCCTTTCCTTGATAATGTATCATGAAGGGATTGTCCTTGCGAAGGATGATGTCTGGGGTGCTTTCGTTGTCTTCACATACCAGCTTTTTACTGACACAGAGCAGAATTAAATAAAGCTCTTGATGCATCAGGAGAGGAGAGGGCAGTGCAACACTCATCTCCAGGTCAAAAAACAAGCACAGTTAATCAAATATGCTCCAGGCTGCTGTTAGATTGGGCAAAGCCTTGCTAGAAATAAAACTTATCATCTACAAGTAACAAATACCGAAGGACATTACACCAAAAAATCAGCATGTTGGACCTATATTTGGAAGAACCAGCATGAACTAGTTTTAACATACTAGATGCAGTGAATGCAGTGCTCTAAATGGCAGCATTAAACTTCTTGAACACTTCAAACTAAGTAAGAGATTTGATGTAAATACCTGATCCCTAGAAAACGTTGCTGAGTCCTGAAATATCAAATAATTTGCATTTTTCTTCCTAATGACTCTATTTTAAAAAAAATCCACCTGAGTAACCACAGAGGCTATCTTCCCTAGTATTCTTAACTGCTTTTCTTCTCACACGCATCCACACTTGATTCTTTTCCTAATTAACCTTCCCTTTCCCCCAGAAAAAGCCCTTTATACCTATGCTGCCATATAGCATGATAGTACCAATTGCAAAGATACTGGCATTCTAGAAAACATTGCCACCTGCCTTCATCAGAAACGTAACTGCTGTCAACATGGCCTTGCTGTTTCTGAAGATTACAACAATAAAGACCCTTGACAGCTGGCACCTATAAAGACTATTTTAACTTGTAATGGTAAATGCTTTTACATGAACTGAAAAGACAGATGGCAAGAGATAGGCAACTCTCATGTTTAAAAACTGAATTGTACGTATTGATATTTCAGGAAGTTGGGCAGCAAGTAGTAGAACCTTCCACGGAGTACTTCTGTAGGCATTTGCACTTTCATGTAGCACACCTTGCTACACAAAGCAAAAAACAGGGAAACACAAACAGACTGGCATTAAGAAAGCAAATCTAAACAGCTCAGGGGTTGCTTTGAGTTTCTCTACTGCTTTAAATATCAAGAGAGTTATAACTAGCTGGTTTTTAAAAACATTTTAAATCCCTGCAAGTCCACTATATATACCACTGATTTTACATTCCCAGCTGCCCTTTCAAACTACTGCTCAACAAAGTTACTGGAGAAACTTATAGGGAAGCCATAAACCATCCCTGACAGGCTAGCCTAGCTCATGCTCAGAGGGCATAAAAAACTGCCTGCTTTTGCCTTGTTACGCTGCAATACACAGGATCCCCTACTAGTGATGTGGAGAGCACGGTCTCAAATTAGCTAAAGGCAACTTTTTCCTTAGATCTCTCTGAACAATCAAGATTTCATTTAAGGCAACAGGCAACACTGGCCGATGGCATTCCAAATGGAACTGCTGTCCCTCTTCCTCATGAGCATCTCTGTACACATCACCTTCAGAAACACCTGGTTCACCAAGTGATTATTCACTAAAAACTGCTGGATTTTTAAGTCTCATGTTCACCAATGCTACTAAAACTTGAGAGCATGAAATACAGCGTTTCTGAGAGCAGTGTTTTTGGCAACAAAGAAATATTGAGTTATAATATTCAAAAGTGCAACTGGGAGTCATTGTAATGAAAAACATACAGCTTTTAGTAGGTAACTAGACTTCAGTAATAAGTTTCTAGGTTGAGAACATTTTCCATTCATTTGCATTTTGTTTTTAATGGAATGAGAAATTAGCTGTGACATTTTGGGGTCTCCTGAATCAGTTTGTGATGGTCTCAAAAGTGTTTTTTAATGCCAGCTTACCAGGGAGATAGAAAGACTGTAGATTTAGCTGTAAATTGCTCTTGCACACCCTGCCTTAGCCCTTGCAGAAACAACACGAGTCCATGCTAGTATAGCAGGTGCTTCCAAAGTGTCAGAATGCAGGCATTTGTTCTCCCTGAAGCAAGGTCTTATACAGGCTTGAGGATCCTTATATTGCATTTCAGAAAAATGCACGCTATTTTTTTGGTTTTTTTTTTTTTTTTGGCACGCTTATGTTCTGTCAAGGTAAGAGTCCACATCCCTTTTGCAAAAAACACATCATAAACACTTGCCCACATTTCCCCCTTACATCTTCCTCTTCATCAACTCTTACAACACACTTAATTATCCTCTTTTTAGGGGATCTCCATGAATCTGATCCTTAACTTTCAAATCCAACAGAGTAAGAGACAGACGCAGGCAACAAGCAAGCAAGGAGGATCACGTATCAACAAAACAACATGCAACAGACACAATATGCTCCTTTGGGAAGAAGAATGCCATGCATTTTTACAGCATGTAGTTCAATGGAGCCCTTTCCTAGAACATGCTACAGCAATGGAGATAAGTAATTAAACTCCAAGCAAAAGATACATTTGCCTACAAGTTCAAATCATTCCTGGTCAGACTGAGAAAGTTCCCCTGCTGAGTTCCAGCTTTAAGAACAATTAGATGCCTTGTAGAATGCAAAAGTCACAGTGGGTGTCCTCCAGAAGTTAATATCGTGAGACGAAACAGCCTTCTCAGAGGAACTGGAAGAAAACTGACAACCTCAGGTGAAACAACCAAGAGGTTGGCACCACAGAAAGATGAGGGAATAGGAGGGTGAAAAAAAAAAAAAAAAGAATACAGAAAGAAGAGGGACTAAGAATTTCTCAGTGCTGTTAGTGCATGGAAATTTGAACTTGATGCCAAGAAGAGAGAAAAAATGGATAGGTTCAGAGAACAGGGAAGAGTAAGACATCATTAAGAAAGATGACTAAATGATCCCCTGTATCCAGAGAGTCACTACTAAATTCTTTCCTTCTCACCCACTATTCTTCCACTTACACAAATAATTTCCCTTACTCTCTGTCCCCTGACCCCAGTGTCTTTTCTGCTGTGTCTTTCTTCAGTCCCCAGACGCAGGCTCCTACTTCAACACAGTGAAGCTTGGGTTACAAAGCTCTGCTCTTTCATTCTTAGCTGGGACAAAACCATCAGCTCCTCCTTCTTCTAGCTGCCAAATTCCACAAGTTGCTTCCACTGAGAGCAAGGAAGAAAAACGACTTGTTATTTCTCCTCCCTTCTCCTTCAGCCCTGTCAAGACAATGGATTGTCCAAGGAAAGAAGAGACCTGATTTCCTGCCAAAGAATCACACATTTGATCACATATGCTTCTTTTGCAGACATCAAGCCAGTAGATCAAGCACAGGGTTTTTGAGGGACCCTCAATGTGGTGAACATCCTCCAATTGCAAACAGAGCTATTTGTTCTGCACTGCACTGCTAAACACAAGCTATTACTACATTTTAATACATACTACTACATTACTACTATTAATTCTACAGCCTTGGTACTCACAACAGGACTATGCTAATACCCACCGGTTTATGGATTCCCAATCAACTAGCACACTAATTGAGACTGAAGGACTGATTTATGCCAAATAGTTCGTCTTCATTAGCATTTGGCTGTGTCAAAAATAATACCCCAAAAGCACACACAAACATTGCTTCAGTACAGCTGGACAACAGTGAAGAAGACCTGAGAAGAGGACATATGACAGCATATATACTGTGACTGTTTCAACTGCATATGGCACATCTGTATGTGGCCACAGACAAGCTTCGCTGTACCTATGAATAAAATACACCACATATGAGTTGCACTTTCTAACATTACATTTCAAGGCTCAGACAGCAGATCAGCATCTGCTAAACCACTCACTGTTAAGATTTCACCCCACAATCCAAAACAAAATGTTTTGGACAGAAGGACACTTGGACACTTAGCCCTTAGCCAAACCATTTTGATCCTTTATAAGTGTCTAGTCTTCTGATATGTTGGCTAAAACTCTGCTTTGCAGGTCATCCCCATGAGTAGAAGAGATTTTTCATGAGGATCCAATAGCAGATGATGGAAAAGCATGGGCCGTGAGCCTAGCCATCATTCAGCTCTCAAGTTAAAGAACAGGAAATAACCAAATTGAACAACATCCAAAAATAAATAACACAGGTAGTGAGTAACTACAGATATTCCATGCCAAAGTCAGTCAAATTATGACTGCTGAACTATGCCTTTATGCTTTAACTGGTACATGTGTTAACAAGAACTGCACTTTTATAGTTCCTGCCATTAAAAAAAATTGCATCATTTATTAACACAATTAAAAGTATTAACAATCTAAAAAGTGTGGTTCACCATCCCACCAGCAACAAGCAACATAAATTTCTGAAACTTTTATCTAAACAAGCCATTTTTAATGTAGATTTATACATA
The DNA here is from genome assembly GCA_035222235.1 of Margarornis squamiger. Lineage (NCBI taxonomy): Eukaryota > Metazoa > Chordata > Aves > Passeriformes > Furnariidae > Margarornis > Margarornis squamiger. The sequence continues at coordinate 50,155,812 of JAWWTY010000123.1, forward strand.
TTTTTGTTAAATACAAGAGAGCATTAGATGGAAGGCGACAAGTAGTCTGTAGCTTTCTTGGAGTCTGTTTACATTATGCTGTATGACAATACAATTTCCCAACACAAATGCAGTTAGCATCATAGAACTCTGCAATCCACAGCCACCACATCACAAGCTTCTTCAGACCAAGACTTTCACTAGCAATTGTGAGTACTTAGCAGACTGGGTTTTTGTTAGGAGATGTGAAATCACAGTGGATCAAGGAAGCCCACACTTCAGCCAATCCTAAAAATGTGAAGCGTGCACAATTCCCCACACTGTTGGTCTAACCTGCCATAGCGCTGGGCTGCTGACATGACCTTAATGCCAGCTTGTTCGAGTCTTCTTAACTTTCTGATCTCTTCTGCATCCTTCCCCTTGGGTGCTGATGTTTCTTTTGCGCTACATGAAGGAGACTGGTCTATGGAGTTTTCTTCACTTTGACTCAAACCTAATTGACTTTTAAGGGAGCTTGCCTCAGAAGTCATGGAGCCCACTTTCTCCTTTTCACACAGTTCTGATGTTTCATTCAGTTCTTCTTCTATGGTTTCAGGGTGGGGTTTACTATCGAATTATATAAGTTAGTTTAATATAGACTATGCCTAAAACATATACACTTTTAAGTACATTTTGCTGATATCAAGATGCCAAAGGATGAATTCTGATGAATAATCGGGGATGATAATTATGCTGTTTAATGAGAATTGCTTCTTAGGCCAAATCAAAAGTTAAGTATCAGATGACAAAACCAATATGCAGAAATACACAGTCACAGCCACATAAACTACACTAGTGTGTAGAATATAACATACAAATAAACTGATTTTACAAAAAACACAGCAAAAATGTTACCTATTTTGATTGAATGCATCAAACAGTACCTAAAGTATCATTTGCCAGTAAGTGTCTTGAGAACTGAAACAGGTCATCCAGAACAATTTTTTCCAGCCTCGGTTTGAGTTGACATCCATGGTACTTATATTAACCAACATCTTGTCAAACACAAGATATACATTGCATTGTATGGTAAATAATGACATCAGGACAGTGATTTCCTACCCATCACTTTTCTACTACCTTCACCAACTGCTACAAACTATTTATTGGCACTATATCAGAGAGAGATTTATTACAGTATCATACACTTTGTGAAAAGAATGAAAACTGGGCAAGTGTTAAAGCATCATCACTGAGGAAGGGAGAAGCTGGATAGGCCAGTCTTACCTGAAAGGTCTGTCTCCCAGCGGTGAGGTTGCTGTGCTCCAGCTCTTTCGGTACTCTTCTCGTTCAGCTTTCTTTTTCCGAAGTGGAGCAGGTACATAGAAAGTCTGATTACTCTTGTTTGGGAGGTACTGGTTAAAAGGCACAGCTGATTTAGGTTCACCATGTGAGGTCCGCCTCGCCAACATATCATCTTTTTTCACATCTGGCATCTTTCTATGTGGCAGGTCAGTTTCTGAGTCACTTCCTCTCCCTAATGAGGAAGGAGAAAAAAATCCCCTTATTTTCACTTTCATCCAATTGAACTTTTTTAAAATTATAGATCAGACACCACCAAAAAATTGCATTTAACCACTTTTAACTGCATTTGTATTATAAAATCAGTCACTGAACATAGTAGCTGTAACATCTATGCAGACAATAAACACTTTTTTCCATCGGTCTCTGAAAAACTCATCTTCAGCCACAGGTCACATCAAAAAAACTCACGGTCATACTAAGCCAGACTTGTCAGTCACAAAGGACAGATACAGAAGCTTACCTGACTAAAGCCCAAATGACTCCTAGTTGTACATATGCGTATGCCCGACCTGACTCACACTCTTGAACCTACAGTTATGTGTGCTTAGCACAAGCAGAGGCAAAAAAGGGCTGCATGTTGTATAGCTACAGAATGGTGGGAATATGTGGGTGTTTCTACACACATATATCAACACAGCAATTTGAACACACAAGCATCAGCTTTGGCCAAGCTCTAAGAATAGCATCAGCTGCTATAAACCAGAAAATTAAGGTGGTGTCTCCCCAGTCTCATCAGTTGCCTGGTCAGTCAGTTTAGCACCCTGCAAGCTAGACAGAGACACCTCATCCCCAACACAAAAGGTGCAAAGAGAGAGGGAAGGGTCCTCGATATTTAGAGATCGGGTCAGTACAGCAAGAATGAAAAATACTTACTGGTAAAGAAACAAGGTGAGAGAAAAATTAAGAGTTACACAGAATGAGATGTCATATAACAGAGCTGAGTGACTACTTGATTCTGTTCAAATGAACGAAGCTTCCTGATATTTGTAACCCATTTAAAACACTGAAATCTGGGCAAGACTTTTCTGACTGGAAAACTAAACTCCCAAATGGTAGGACAAATACCCCAAAGAGCACTTGCAGCGTGGAACTGCCCTTACAGACATTTTGGAAGCCACTTCATAGACATTCCCTAGATTCCCTGCACCATTATGAGTCTTTTTAAGTAATTCCCAAAGAAGCTATGCAAATAGTTTTCTCTCAGCACTGTAACGTCCTCACAGACCCTCGTTTGAAAAGTGAAATGGAGCATGTTCAGCCATTTGTCCCACCAGCCTAAATATCTTTTCCAAGCTTTGGAGTGTTGGATATCTCTGGCCCTTGGCCTCTTTGCAACACTTGCATATGCAATAGCTGTTTCCCCTTTCTGGAGTGAGAGGAAGCCACCCAGGTTCTATCCTCTTGCTAATTCAACACACTAGTAAATTACTAGCTAATTCATTGAGCTACCTAATGAACAGCTGAAAACAATGAAGTCATAAAAATCACAAGTAGCTTGTGTATAATTCAAAGTGGGGGAAGGAAAAGAGATCTAGACATGCCAGGAATGTTATTTGCAAAGAGCTTTTGCAGCAGATTGAGTTATTAATCGTTTGCTTGGAGAGAGATGAAGAGTGAAAGGGAACAGTAAGAAAAGACATGACACAATGGAAATGAATTAGTTAGACAAAAATCACAATGCACTTTTTTTGCCAGTAATCTTTTGCTTGAACAATTTTCATTAAGAGCTTATGATAACTAGCATATGACTGGTAACCTGAGTCTACGTCTAAACAAAAAGTGGAGATATGATCAGAGAACCACAGGTATCTGAGGATATCTGAGGTTTGAAGGCTGAGCAGGGCACAGAGTAACTCTAAGAAAATGAAAAGATCCCTTACTGTTATTTGTACTATTTGCTTTTTACTTTGTTCTGGTGTCTATTTTTGTATCACATGAAAATCAGTCTTGAACTGGCAGACAGAAATGCTAGAATAGACAACCACAGCAGCAGAGGAATTAGAACACATTCCTCTCTCTCATTACTGATGTTCCTACCAGCATCCCCAAGCTGAGTACTTCAAAGACAAACAGCTTCTTTAATTATTCATATTTTATTCATTAAATTATTTTCAGCTCAAATTTGCAAAAAAAAAAAAGTACTGGAAGCCGAAAGTACAGAATGGAAGATGCAACTTTGCTCTACATTTATAACCTTAACTTTGTTGTTCTGCATTTCCAAGTAGAAGCAGCAGCAAAACTTTCCACAAGATCCTTCATACAAGGATCCATACACAACGGTTGGCCAAGCAGAGGATTTTATTAATTGGCAACTCTAAAGGGAGGTCAGTCTGCAATTCTACTGTGTTTTAAATAAACTACTCTATTCTACCACTGGTTTTGTTTGCTTTTTGCCAAGGAACAGGCTCTGCATAGGACACCAGAGCAGTTCCTCAACAGTGAAACTAATTACAGATGGCATTTGGGAAGGTAGTATTTTTTACTGCTTCCACCTAATCATCGCTTTAGCATCATTTAAATTATCTCCATTAATTTTTTTTCTTCTAGGAGTAGAAGGAATGACAGTTTTAGTTCACTATATTATTTGGTTTATAAAGCTCCTATTTGAATGGAGAAAGAAGTAAGGAAAGCAGAACCTTTTCCTACATCCAGCTTTGCATATAGAATCATGGAATCATTTAGGTTGGAAAAGACCTCTAAGATCATCAAGTCCAATATAAATTATTTCTATCAAAAACTACATGCAGCTGAGTAAAACACTGGCCTGCTGGGGCCACAGGAAGAGGTTCAACGTTAAAGAGGTCAGCCAAGTTACACCTCACCTGCAAGTGTTGGAGGAGACAGCTGTGAAATTATGTCAGCTGTAAGCAGGGAATATGGGACACATTAGAAAGTGCTGGCTAGATAAGTCACACGTGTGCACACAGCATTTGCACGCACCCTGGCTATAGTTAAAACCAATTATTTAGAACAAGCTTTGTATGCTTTCATCTTATTTTGTGTTTCTTACAGACTCAAGAATGCAACAAGACAGTATGTCTTAGCTGTGGCAAACAATCACAAAACTTTTCTAAAATCTGCTAATACAGCAAAAGTTGATAGAAAGCAGCAACAGGACACATGTAACTCACTACCTACCAGCTCCAAGCAAGCAGGGACACTGGATATGCCTTGAGCACCCAGGACAGAGCAAGAGGCGTTCCTATTTGCCAACAAACTTGTCTCACTTGGGAAGGCAGAAAAACATTTTATAATGTGGAGCCTGTGCTCTGCTCAGGGTCTGAGGGGTCATGAGGCTGTTTCAGGGAATGAGCCCCAGTAGCTGGTTCTGAATGGCCAGTCAGTAACAGCCCAAATACCAAAGGCCACTCAGAGCAGCAGAGTAGATCTTAGCCCTGATTTCCCCACAGCTCTTTCATAATTCTACCATGACACCAGCTCTCCCTGCCAGTTTTCCAGTTCTAAGGAGTTCCCCATCACCTCAGGAAATCTCTCACGTGTCCTGTTATGATTAGCACCAGTTTCTTTCATACTGCCAAAAGCAGTATGAACATCTGGTTCCTCCTTTTTTTATTAAATAAATAACATTACTAAGGAGAAGATTCATATTCGCAACACAGCTTCGTCTGATGATGAAGTTTGACTTATGTATCTGTCCATCACGAATGTAACTGTGCACAGAGAGCCTCAATCATGCATCCTTTCGCCCTGAACCAGAATCCTGCTCATGGCAGGTAGCCTAAGTGCATGCTCCGTACCTACCCCAAGCAAATCCTTCTTCATCCAGCATGCTGTGTTTACAAGCATCTGGAAACCTCTGGGAATCAGAAAAGAAAGGCAGAAAAGCAGCATCCCTTCTGTACACCTAGAGCTGTACGTCCTTGCACAAATGTGTACAAAGATAGCCACAGCTTTGATGCTGGGAGCTATTAATTTACCCAATTTTCTAAATATCATGAAAACAAATAAGACATTTGGCAAAGTGCTGTACATCAAACTTCAAAACTTTGTTAAGTATCAGACATTCCCAAGATACTTCTATGTCATTTATCTGCCCAGAGTTTACTTGAGCAAGCATTTTATTCATTACAATGTTTTCCTCGTTCCTGTAATTTTATTTTTTTCTCTAGCCTGGTTTATAAGTTAAAATGAGTCTGCATAACATCCTCTTACACTGTAACCCAGAAAAACACTCTTCCCATCATAAAATTACAGTGCAATGATGTACCTCATTTTCCAATACTATGCTATCCTGAGACAGATTTCAGGTAAATTTTTGGCAAAGTCATCTACACCTCAGAGAGCACAAATCAGCATTCACAGAGAAGTTCTCCCATCGGCTTATGCCGATTCAGAGGCAGTATGCAGCTTCTGAACGGCACATTTATTCCAGAAACTTTGCTTCTATGTCACAACATTATTCATGTGCCCCACTGTGAGTGGTACTTACCATCACTGCTCCCTCTGAGCACTACATCTGGAGATGGTGTCTGCTGGGAGCGGGAGCCAAAGGAGTCCAGACTGTCAAAAGAATCATCTCTGCCGTGGCGAGGTGGGGAGAGGGAATCACTGCGTTCAGAGTCCCAGCAGTCTATATAGCCACTGTCACGAATGCTGCGCTTTGGGCTCTCAATATCCTCCGTCTCCTACGTGGAAATATCCATGACACATCAGACAGCAAAGCGTCTTTCCAAATACTAAAAACCTCCTCCCCAAAAAAGGGTTTCTTTGATTTTTGCCCCTTCTTCCCTTCAAAACAAAAGTGCAAGCTTGCAATAAAATCCCAATTTTATGCTGATTAAAAAGAAACCACTCTCACTAGATTAGTACAATGAGCGCAGAAAAAGTTCCAATAGGCCAGTTAATAAACTGATCAAAAATGAAAGTAACCTGAAACTTGACTTGTCGTCCACAGTCCATGGCACAGGCAGAGGCACTACAATTTTAACATCGTGCCTGCATCAGGTTTGTCTGCTGCTTTTCAAAAGATTCCCCCCTCCCCTTGCCCATCTATTGTATCTGGCCAGGACACCAGCAGACAGCATTTGTTGTTGCTGTTTCAGCTCAGCAAAATAATAAAGCAGTGTGCCCCAGCCTCCTTCTACCTTGAAGAGAAATTCCTGTTATGAAAGAGGGATGTCTTTCTCAAGCAATCAGCAATGAAAAATATGCAAAATGCTTTTCCCGATGCCTCAGAAGAATTCAGTTGTGCTCTTTACTCTTTGCCAGCTCCTGGCTCTGGGGGATTTGAAAGCACTTGTAGCTGACCCACATGTTCAGAGCAGGGAGAACAATGGTTGTCTTTGACAGCCCTGTGATTATAAATTCTTTCCAGTGCAGGCAGCACATACTAAAACACTGAAACTCCAGCAGAGGGAAAGGTCAATAGAAGCCATCCTCATCCTTGCATTATAATAAATCCCTTGTTTTAGAGAGTGTCCTAACATTAATTACAACTGTACAGACTGAGGAAAAACAAAAATAACTAAGTTTACTCAAAGATAAATCTGTTTTTTTCTCCCCCGACAGTAAGTAAAGTCAAAGCTGTGGGTGCCATTATCAGACTGACATTTTGTGACCCAAAGAGGCTGGAATGTGATTTATTTTTTTTTTCCAGAAGCGTTTGAATATTAATTCCTAATTAAGAAGTACCCCCTGCTTACCACTAGCTGAATCACAATGGCTATGTTGAGCACAGCTCCCACTGTCCTTCACTGCTAAGGGTTTACCCATCACTAGTATCACCAATGAGATGATCAATCAGGAATATCACAGTACTCTATGGGAGGCCACCTCCACAAGAAAGCGAGTTTGCTGGAAAAGTGATGAAGGGAGGCGAGCCCTACAATAATTCACCAACACTTCCATGATGAAAAAGAGGGAGGCTTGAAGTGAGATTGAGAGATCAGACCAAATGTCCTGCAAACTTTTCAGGAAGAAGGCTTAATTAGTGCCACTCACTACTAATCTGCCAAAATACCCCACTAAAGGCAGTGGCAAAGGTCGCCTAAGGCCAAGCTAAACTGTGGTAATGGCATTAAGTAACCTCACTGCAAATAGCAGTGAAAATATTTTCTAAAAACAAATAAAATGCATCTAACAAAGTTGTAATTGAACCCTATGTAATTTCCTTCCTCGGTTCTGCTTAGTAAAGTAAAATAAGTAAAATACTGATAGAAACAATAGACAACAAAGATCTCTCTGAAATCTTCATTAATTACACATCCAAGAACAAATCTAAAAACCCTATCAAAATCCTGTTTGTGACACGATCCAAAAATCTTTTTAAAAATCCAAATTCCCTAAATCTGCTCATCCCTTCATACCAATCAGCTATTCTTAATCTTTAGGTACATTTCCATTTCCGTAAATTACTGTATTTGAATGACACAGAACTGCTCAGCAGCTACCGGGACTTGGGCAAAAAGCCCCAGTCTGCATTCACTATCTACCAAAGTTTGAAAGCAGTCCAATTGTAAACTAATGGGTTCTGCAGACCCTACTTTCAAAGGCCTGTTGATGTTAATTTTGCATGTCACTCACTAGGAATTAGGAGGCAGGCACCAGGATAGGATCCTAGACTTCTGTAAACATATTCTTTATAGCCTTCCCCTTGGATAAGATACTCTCCCAACACAATGCCATCACACATATGGGTACTTGTCCTGCCTTGAACAAACGTCATCTCCCAAATGCCACCAATGGGAAAGTAGTTATCTGTGGGACTGATAACACCATAACATGACACACAACAGCACATGGGCCTTTCATATTATCTAATTAAAGACATAGTACGTCACCGAGTGGCAGTAAAAGCATGATTGCCAAATATAAGATACATTTTTCCAGGAAGCTCCACCCACTAAATATAATAAAAAAGCCATGTCATAGTGAATTTCTAGTTTAGAAGAAAAATGAGTACTCAGTTAATGAAATTAAAAACAGAGTAGCATGAATAAAATTAGAAATGAATAGCCTTTTCAGTATGAGAAGTAAAAAAAGATGAGTCGGAGACAACTCACATTGGAGCTGTCTTTTGATTTGCTTATTAAAAAAGGAGGGCAGAGAGGATTTACAACAGAAAAACTAAACCAGACTTAATTTATGGTCGATTTAGTTATTAAATTCTGTGGAAAAAATGCCAGTAGAGAATGTGATAAAGTGTCTTTTCATCACTCGAGCTCGGTTATAAAGAACATCAGAGCGTTGCACAGCATGATTAACATGTTCTATTTTACAACCAAATCCTCTTCAAATGCAGTAACAGAAAAGCCCACAACTGCCAGTGGGAAACACTGCAGGGGTACAGGAGTAGGGAGGTGACCTCAAAAGAAGTTGCCAATGGCCCTCATAACAGCATCACCTAAACAGGGTTTTATTCAGGATGATGAAGTGCTCTGCTTATGCATTAAAAGAGTATATAGCTTTCAGCTTTTATGAGATGTCTAGTCTTCTCCCAGTTCCAACAAGTTCCAGCCTCTTGCCTTTGCCCTTGATTCACAGTGCTCTGCAATGCCCAGCCAGGCACTCCATGACCATCAGCTTCCTGGAAAACACTGCCTTTCAGCCCCAGCCTACCTCATCCTGCAAAAGGGTTCAAGATAGGACTTCCAAAATGCTCTGATGATTAGTTTCATGGGTAAATATCACCTGGAAAAAGAGGAGCCTCATGGTATGAGATAAAACATTAAAAAATGAACGATGACACCAGGCAGCACTAACATTATAACAACCTGCACTTTGGCAATTTTTCTGTGCTAGCTCTCTCGTTTGGCTTTGTTTCACCTTTCAGACTCTTTGAAGTACAGACTGCTCCTTCCCTGCATCTTCTATTTATAAACAACTCAAGTAATACTTCATTTTTTTATTGCTTTGGCTCAGTTATATCACTTACAAGTGCCAAAGTCCCAAGTGATTAGCACAGGTCATTAAAATGAAGACTAAAATAAACTTCTCCAGAGATGCAAGATGTTCTCTTTTCCTCTCTATTTCTACCTGCTTTTTGACAGGGCCTGGGGTCATAAACAGGGATTTTACCCGTCTAGTTAAGGTTCTCTGGTCACACCAGGGTATAGAAACTGCTATCAGTCAGCCAAGTATTTCTTCCACTCCAGTGACAATCTGGTGCTGGCCCTGTGAGATCCTAGAATGAAGAGCTGCAGCTGGTGCAGATGCAGTAGCACAGAGCTCAAGGAAAGCAAAGTCCAGAGATTCTGTCATGGTCCCCAAACCCCACTGCCTATGGTGTCGTGGCTGTTACATGAGAGGGGGAGCAAATGCACGCAACAAAGCTCTCTGTGGACTGGAGAACATGTCTTCATGGCCTTTCATGAGCATCACATCCAACACATGCAATGCTAACACATGGTGCTGCCATCTTCTTACAGGCCTGCTCCTTGCTCCTTAAATCCCCATGAAATGAATGCTTGGCTATCAACACTAACCATTAAATTGACCATGAGGCTAAATGTCTGATGTCAAGATTCAGGGCATGCTGGAATGGTCAACCAAAAGTCCCCAAACCACCCCACAACAATCACAACTTTTCCTTTCCAACAAAGCTCAGCTCACCATAAACCACCAAATACGATTTCAGCCAGAATTTAGAGCTTGGCAAAACACAGATTTATCATAACTATGCCCTTGGTGAAACATAATCTCCTCCTCCCCTTCAGCTTTACTTAGATTCTTTGGTTTGATGCTTTATGTTGCAACATAAAACCAAAAGAGCTGGCCATGAGACTGAATGCTTTAAAGAGGAAAAAACTCCTGCTCTTGTGTGTCTGCCACCTTACTTTTGAGTCTCAGTTTGTCTAGTTGAAACTTGGTGTCATAAATGAAAATAATTCACACCAAAACATAGAAACTCCAGCCTCCCACTTCTCTCATACTTAGTAACAGTTTATTTATGGGACTAATAACTTGAACTCAATTTCCATTCCCACAACATAACAAAAAGATACCTTTCTCATTTGTGCCAGGAAACCTTCAAACTCCTTCAGGTTCAGGGTTGATCCACTATATGACGTGCAGCTGTTTGCCGCTTTCCCTAGCCAATAAATGGTGACTAATACCTGCAGAAGTTAATAAGAAATAATTGAAGCCATTTACACAGTCATTTAGCTAAATTCAGTTCCCTTCAGCATGCCTCATTTATTCTAAACTGCAGAGTGGCACAAGATTTTGTTATAAAATAAGAATGGAAAGGAAGCATCTGTCAAAGGTTAAACATATACATCAGGTAACTATGAAAATTTCAACAGTCCTACAAAATATGTAACTTAACACATTATCTCCCTGGTATTTTTAATGAAAATAATGAAACTCTCATGTCTGCCTGTAAAATAAACAGAAAAAAATGAATCTAAATAGAAAAACTAGACAACTACATTTGAAACAGTCTAGAAGACACATAAATATTTCTGTTTGTAAATCCAAAAGGAAAAAAATCCCTAAAGGGTACTAATACTAGTAGTTGTTAATTAAAACTGTTAAGACCAAGGGAATAAACAAAACATCTCAAATGAGTGCCTGACTAAAACCATCTCGTATGTGTGCCTGTCTATTTCAAGGACAGAGAAAAGAGTCCCATTTTTAATCATCCTAATGTAATTAACTAAATGATACAGGAACATTCACTTCTAGGCTTTTGCTAGCTTAAGAAATGCTTAATAAAGAAGATTAATAAATAAAGATTAATCAAAAGTCATGAGCATCTTGTTGTTTCTATCAAACTATAAGGGAAAGAGTTAGTGGTTTCATTGAAGTTCTGAGTTGATGTCTCTTCATAACTCAAAAGTCACTTCAAAATTAGTGGGGGAAAAAGACCAATAATTGCTCTTGCAAGTGTTTATTTACCCTTTCACTCCCTTAGGTAGCAAAGAAATCTGACCTAACCCCACTGGTATTGCACGTGTTTTAGGAAAAGGAGAAATTAAGATGCTTAGGATGGTAAAATCCAACACTTCCAAAAACACTGATGTTTACACCATGCCGAGAAGGTCCTTCTCTGCACTCACATATGCCTCCACTTAAAGCAACGTCTTTAATGGTACCTGTGCAGCAGCAATTTGGACTGGAAACTGAGCATCAAAGGCAACTCAATACAGTGTTCTGCACTGGTTAAAAATCATAATCAGAACAAACACTTCAGAACTTAGGGCTTTTTCTCATTTAATGCTCATTATTTTAGCATAATCTGTGACATTGCAAAATATTTAACTGTAGAACAAACAGGAAATATTTTGAAGCAGAAAAGATGTGCAACCAATAATAAACTATAGTTGCCATTAATGTATCAAAAAAGTTACATAAACTGAAACATAGTATTTTATGGTTTGATGGGACAGGGCCATATACTTCATACTGTATAGAGAACTAAAGAAAGTAAGACTAGCAAAAATCCCAGTGGGGCAGTGGGAACAGACATCTCTCAGACTCTTTTTCCCTAAAACAGGCACCCACATCCCTTCAGTGCTTCCTCCTCACCAACATATGCTGGACTTTTCTCATCAACTTGCTCTAGCATCCCCATTTTTCATTTAAGTGTGGTGTCCAAAATTATGCAGCACTACAGCTGAGACCCCGCCAGAAAAGGATACAGGGTGTGTCATACAGATCCTCTGTTTAAACCAACTGTGGTGCATAACGTAAAGTATGTATTTTATATATAAATAGTTTCTGCTTTTCTTTAGCTTATAAATAGTATCCATAAATCAATACTACTGTGCTGAGTGAAAGGAGGTGGTTTCACTAGAACTAATTTTTTTTGTGTGTCTTGAAACAGCCTTTATCTGAGCTGTTTTCCTTCAATCAGTACTACTTGACAAATTTATGCAAAGAATGCTTACAGTTCATGTTCTCAAATTAAATGAAAACACTTGCAAATACAGTATTTCTAGCAACCAGGAAACTGTCCAATTAATTTTGCCATTCAGTTCACTGATGAAGGATGTGGTATTTTTATTTATTTCTGCTAGCATTTGATCACTTTCTTTGTTCTTCCTTTCTTTACTGGGGGGTGAGGGTGGGAAATAGTGGATAATTTCACATTTGCAAGCAATTCCAACTGGCTGCCAGCCGAGGTTGCAGGATCATATACCTGGAAAGCATATATTCCTTAAGACCACATCATGAAGGATACTTTTGAAACTTTATCTTCAAAACAATACATCTGTGCAATGATATTTAGCTAGTGCCTGCAAGAGTACTAAAATACCAAAGCTGAACTCTTCCCTTATAACTTTGTGTGCTGTGTGCAGAAGATAATACTCTACTGATGATGGGAAAGACAGGATAATTTGGGGGAGGGGGTGTTTTTGTTTGATTTGGTATTTTATTACCCCCAAGTCATGACTACTGGCTTGCAAAGTTACTAGGTAAAGATCTTGCCATTTCTGATCAATTTGTAGGGATGTGAGCCAAATACAAAATCGAATTTCTACCAGTTTACAGCTGACTAAGGACAGACAGTTTGCTAGGTTTTAAGATAACAACTAACTCTGAGATCAGCAAAGTTTAGACCTTCTCTTTTCCACTTAACAATTACAGGATCCACTAGCATTGCTGTTAGTTTAACAAGAAATTGAAGTTACATGGAAATAGTCTTTCTGGGGAAACACGAATTTATTTGGAAGAACAACGAGAAAGCTAGCAAACCTGAGAGTAAAGACTTGCATCCAGATCGAATGATCATTTTGTTTCATTTTAAATGCTTTGCACAAATGGACTTTATATATATAAAGACCTATATATATATATGAAGGGCTACAAAAGGGTTGCTTCGTGGGCAAGTCAGACCATTCCCAGTAAACAGCACACTGGACAGCATACAAATCACATTATTTAACACTTATCTAAGAAGAGACAAATACTCTCCATTTTATTTCTATCGTAAGGCTGCTTTGCCACAGCAGCTCTACCTAAATTTCCAATAGAACCAGTTAGCTTTGTAGTCAGAAGGACTTTTCAGCAATACTCACCTGTACTCAGTTTTTACTGACATAATTCTTGCTCAGGCCAAATACAGGATTAACAAGACCAAAAAACCCACAAACAAACAAACAAAAAACCCAAGTTATGTACTTACATTTTTCAGCTTCCTACTACAGTCAATGTTCCTGGTTGCACACCCAAACACACATAAAAAAAAACAGAAGAGGAAAAGAAAATCAGAAGGTAGACACAATTTCCAAGAGCCTGTATGCAGCAGATCACGTTTTCCCTAAAAAAATCCTGCAGAATGCTTTTGCTGGCTGGAAACACATGAAAGCTAAGAAGATGTAGTTCACACATTCATTTATTCATAACATGGGAATATTTTGTCACCATTATTTCAATCATTAAATTAGAATTCTGGAAATACAAAAATAAAAGATGTTTATAATGGTCCCACAGTAAAGCAGAACAGTGCCAAAAATATTTCCTTTAATATTGCTGATTTCTTACAAAGAAAAGACAAAATTCTCAATGCTAAAATACATGCTGCAGTTATCCAACAGCCAGATTCTGCTCTGTGATAAATCACACAACCCATACAGATTCTGCAAGCAACTGAACATGCACAGGAGACAGCACCAGCAAATACTGCAGATGCTTCTGTGGAAACAATCATCACAAAGAACAAGGTAGATGGCTGAAGCAACAAAGATCCTATCACTTAAAACAGAACTTGTTGCAGAAAACATTTACTTCTGAATGTATACTTGAGCACTGAGACTGAACACTGGCATCCTTCTCATTTTTTTTTTTTTTTCTCCAATGTTCATGAAAGGGTGGAATTTTTATGTTAGAAACAACGAGACACAAAGTTTGTGCAAACATGAACAACATTTCAAAATTCAGCAAAGAAAGCATTAAAAAAAAACCTGAAGGAAATGTGTATCACATTTAGGTGCTGAAAAATAAGTAAGACTACTTCAGATTTAGTAAAGATTGTCTCCTAATTATTGTCTCCTACTATAACAGTATGATCACTACAGCATGAAAGGTTACCTGACAAAACCAAAAATAAATGCTCTGAAATGTGTTAGAACTACAAAAGCCTAAACATAGGCAATGGTAAAACAAAGTATTTCAGATAACATCTTTTTAAGCCAAAATTTTGTCCACCAATACTCACACACTAAGAAAAATAGAACAGTCCCAGTTTTTTTTCTTTGGAAAATAACAGTGGAAAAGAGTTTTGTTTAACAAGTCTAGAAGAAATTCCTTACAGCATTAGCTCATAACTTTTATAAGCAGAATGATCCAAAAAAATAGATCTAATGCATACCTCAATTAACATCTATATGAAAAAAAAATGGTTAACATTTCATTATCTTAATCATGTGCAATAATGTTATCCTCATCCTTTATCACAGAATGAATAGCATTTTCACCATATTTAAAGAATAACCCAAAAGTGTACAAACAAGAGAAAAAAATCACCTTCATGCTTTAGGAACTAGCTAGCAGAAGACATGTCTTCAACATATTTCTCTACAACAGTCATGAATTTGGCTTGTACACCTCAACTCAGTTACTCAGCATGAACTTGGCCAGTGCTAGGAAAACATTTGGCTCATTTCCACAGCTGCTTTCTCTGAAGACTTGATGGGGAAAATAATCCATGCCAGTGAGATGCTTCACATCTATCTAGCACCATATTCAGCAGAGGGCCAGGCCAGCTCTGCAGAGTTTATGATGTCAGGTTTAATGTGGTGACATGCTGGACAGCTCATCTTGGAGCTCCATCCTAGTCCCAGCCTCTCAACCTGCCTCTATGAAGGTACTCCATCCATCCATTCATCCATCCTCAAACCCAGGAGATCAAGGTTTTTATCAGAAAAACCCCTTCTCTCTGATTTCATATGGAGATTAGGATTTTATATGGAGATTAGGGATTGCTTTGCAACTGTCTCCAGCCACTCATTGTAACGATTTTATGGGATGTCATGAAGAACCTAATTCATTGCAGTATTACCAGATTTAGAAGAAATACATCACATAGCCCCCTCTCACTGGTTTGTACAGGCAAGTAAATCCTGTATCAGAGTCAGAAACTTGGAAAGGAGCAAAAAATGGGAGACTATTCCTTCAAACAAGGAAAGTGGCCAATTTGATTTTCATAACCTTTGAATTTTCCCAGACAATGTTTGAACACCAAGGAAACTTGCCCAGCTTCCATTGCCAGAAAAGAATTTTAAAAAAAAAATGCTGCTGAAATTTAGTAAATTGTTTCCATATACTTTTCTAAAATGGGTATGTCTGACTAGGATTTTATTAGTGATCTTTTGGCCAAATGAAAGAAGGTGATTCAATCAACTCAGCAGCAATTGCTTGTCTGTAGACCAGTAACTTCTGTTCTAACTGTAATATTACAAATGATAGATCCAAAACTTCCATGAAAACTTTTAAATAACACCAATTACAAATTTAGTTAATTTTATGAAACTGTGGGATGCTCTTGCTTTTGAAGGGTGGGGAACTTGCGCAATTTGTGTGGTAGTAGGTGTGGGCTTTGGTGAGAAAACATCTAAACTGTGGCACTTCCAGTCCCCACAGACATCCTCAGCCCAATTACTGTTTGCCAACCTATAGCTCTTGAGGGAAATAAAGAGCCCATGCTCATGTCTGCATCTCACAGAGTCTGAGAGACCCATAAATGTCCTATATTGCAACATCAGTACAGTTTAATTTGAAATTACAGAGCAGTGATTTTTCCCCCTCAGACTACAATAGCTCATTAGTTGGACAGACAAAAAAAGAATGCCATCAGTTTAGACTCAGGAAAACCCCCAAATCCCTCAGAATCTCATTGCCTAACTAGAACAGTATTTTCATAGAATCACAGAATATGCTGAGCTGGAAGGGACCCACAAGGCTCACTGAGTCCAACTCTTAGCCCAGCACTGGATCATCCTCAACAGCCACACCATGTGCCTGAGAGCATAGTCCAAACATTGTCCTATTTTAAAAGAGCTGTGGTTGATCTCTGTGGGAAAAATAACAGCTCTCAGACAAAACCTGTTGAATGGAACAATCTATTCTTCCCAGCACTGCAGATTTCCCAAACCTCAGCTTCCTATTTGTTTTATACAAACGACAGTTCTATAGCCTTTTTGCTTATCCTTAAATATTTACTGTTGCATCACATGTATCTGAGGCTGTAACATGCTAATCACAAACTACTTTTGTACTTACTTGACAGTGACTCTGTTTGATGTGTCCTGCAGATCACCAGGATCAAAAAGCTGAGATTCTTTAAGTCCCAGCTCTTTGCAGCCTCTTAAGAATAATATGATATTATCCTGAAAAGAGACAAAACACAAAACAAAAACATCAAACCAACACTTTTAACTCTCCTTCATTGAAAAATATATCTTACCAAACAAATCTCTCCCTAACTCAGTATCTGCTCATGAAGTCATATCATTAGCTAAATGAAGAACCAAAGATATTTCCAGTCACATAAGAAGTCAGTATAGATTTTGTTTGAAAAACTGATAGATATGAAACTGTTTTCTTTTTATTTTTTTCCCCTCAAGACATATAAGTACAACAAGCTTGTTGACATGCTTCTTTTCAAACTCAGATGTTGGCAACTTTTAATTAAAAAGCCCTGCTAATTTCCCCACCTACTGCTGTAGGCTTGCAACACTACCTCAGCATGTTATGGGGTAGAAAACACAGGATTTCTGAAGGGAGCAGGAAGAGTAGATACGAAACAGTCCACCACCACCTAAGCAAGCAGTTTGTTCAGAAAACATTTTGTGTGTCAACATGAGCATGCCAGTTAACACAACTGGTCTCTTGCCTCTCCAACCTTAACCAGCCAGAAGCCACTGAAAAAAGAGGTAGGTGGCTTTTTCTGAAATAAAAAGCTTGAAGCTACACTTACATGACCACTGCCTATAAGAAGAAACAATGCCAATTGTGTAACACTTTTTATTAAGGATTTACACTTTTCAAAGTGTAATGATTCAAAACCAGTAACTAAGAGAGACTAAACACAAACCGATATAAGCCTCTTTCAAACCAAATGCAAGTGACGACACATAGGTTTGCACCCAGGGGATTAAATCTGCGTGTGCACACACGCAGTTAATATATGTTTTATACTTACACATACACATGTACACCACTCCCCTTTTACAGAACCAGTGAGTATTTCTGACGTGGATAAATCTTCAAGGCCAGTAGAGAACAAGTGTTTAGATACGTATGTTCCTAGATCAGCAACTTCAATGGCAGATACGTGGAGAAATAAAGACATAGTGTACAGCTTGATACTCTCTGTGGCCTCTCATCTCAAATCTCCAAATAAAGTTAACTTGCCACCTGAAGAGTTACACAGGAGCAGAACCACAGAGTGTGGCAGAGACCTCTGTTTTTGTAAAAACTAGGAGGCAGAGGAGCCTGGGTAGTGTTTAGCTCTTACCCACCCTTCCTGAGCAGGGCTCTCCCCACATCTGCTCGCATGCCTTTGTTTGGGTGGCAGGGCCATGGCTGGGGAGCACAGCCCTGTTTATTCTGTCGGGGGGCAGCAATGAGAATGCTAATCGCTGCGGCTCTCGGCATGCCAACACTCTCGCACAAAAGCTTGCCAGCCACACCACAAAAATACAGACTTGGAAATTCAGAGGAGTCCAAATCTCCCTTTCTTCCCTGGCTGAAACTTAACAGCTCTGGAGGGGAGCCAGGGGGAAAGGAACAGCAGTCAAGATTGCAGAGAGCCCATAACCCAGAGAGACAGCATCATTCATGACATGAAAAGATGCTTGTAAAATTCTCCATCTGGCTTACTGTTTGCATTATAATTTTTCCAACTGCATTGTGAATAACTTTTGTGTTTAGTGTTTGATGGAGGACAGTTCTGGTCACTTTCAAACGCTGGGTAGTTCAATACGTAAATCTAATAAAAATGCAAAGGCTTTCAAAAAAGTTCCAAACAAAATTTAACAACAATATACAGGACATAGAGGACACAGTAACTTAATCAGCTTAGAAAACAATCAAAGAAGGAGGAACACTGGAGATAACTAATTACACCCATCTTTATGCCAAAAATTCACATCCAAGTTATGATAAGCAATATAAAAAAAACCCAGTCATCTGGCAGCCATGTAGTTTGGAAACTCAGTTCTTCTCTTGATGAACAAATGCTCACTTCTCAAAAACGTGTCACCATACTGTTTGCCTACATGCTTTTATTTTGATGGTCATCATAGGAATAAGCTTGCCAACTTTCACTAACACCATCACCCAAACAATTCCTCAGAAACCTGGTGTCTTGTATGGGCACAAAGAACCACACATGCCAACAGGAAACAATCAGTGAGTACAGAAAGAAGTTTTTACTTTGCTAACAGTCTCATAATTTTTATTTCCCATGGTACTAAAAATGGCAATTTGTTCAAATGGATTTTTAAAAAAAGCACCAATAAAGAAAGTGTTTTCAAGTGTCATATTTATTCAAGAATATCTGTCTAGGCCCTCTAACCCCAAGCCAAAAATGCCTCTCATACTACTGCAAGACTAAACTTTTTCTAGTTTGCTCTAACACAGATGAAATTCACATTTGTTAGTTCCACTGAGACACTAGAGAAAAGCACTCAAAAAAAAAAAAAAAGCCGCTAAAAGGAGAAAGGAGTCTTAATATTAAGACCCAGCTCCCAGCAAAGTTTTCTCTCAGGATTACTACACCTTGCACTGACTGACCAAGTCCTGGTTTCTTCAGTTCTCAGAAAATTTTTCTTACATCTTTCAAGAGGATTTATTGTTCGGTATCTGTTAGCTGCAAGTATGCATTTTTTGTAGTCACCTAAAGCCCCATTCTTTGTCACTGCTGAAGAAACTAAAAAAGGGAAAAAATCCCAGGTTTACAAGTAGCAATGTATATAAAACATCCTTACTTTAAATAAGTGACTGAGAAGACACATTTAATGTGCCTGTCCAGCTCCTTACAACTTGGCAGAGTTAAATAGGTCATGAAAATGGGTCACACTGCAATGGCAAGGATCGTGGCGTGGCCAGCTGCCGTGCCTCAGCTAACAGGGTGCTATCTTTTACAGTGGTTGCAGAAGACACAAGACCAGAATTCTGTTCCTTTGGCAGCCCCTACAAGGCACTAACACACAATTTCATCAATACATTAAATGGAGATGATACTGTCTTTCTCTCAGCCGCTACTTGCTGCAGTTGCAATGCTGGAGTAGACAGAGAATTGGTCACTTGGTCAGCACGTCATTTCCTACAGCCACAGAGGACCTGCAACTCTCATGCTGGCTTCTCTTGGTTTTACTTCACAGCACTTTACAATCAAAAATCTTCTAGTATTTGTCCTTCATACACCCAGGGGAAAAGCAAGCTTCCTGGTTACAGTCTAAATTTACTTTGCAAATGTTCTCTATTTTTTTAATATATGAATATCTATATTTATACAGGTCCATAAATTATAAATCTATAATCCACAATATCTAGAGATAACTATGCAATTTTATCTATGCTTACTTGATAAAATGAAATAAAGTCTAAATAGGCTGCCTACAGAAGACAAACACTTCAGTGTGGTGACAGACACAGGACACAAGCACAGGATATACTGATAGGTTAAATCCCAAACCTTTTCTGCTTGCCTCAGCAGAGTCTGAAAGTTCCTGTTAGGTCAGCACTATAAGCAATGTCATTTACTTGTCAGTATAGAGAACGAAAAATTATTAATGTAAATGTTTTGCTATACTGAATTTCAGAAACAAAAAATTAACTAACACACAAAACTACGAACTCTCAGGCAAAGCCAGCCATGAACCAGTAAGAAGGGTCATGGACAGACAGAGGTGCAAAAAAGGAAAAAGGGCAGGGAAAAATCTTCCTGCTCTCACAACTCCATTTCAACACCATCACCTCTTCATCCTTTCTGGTATGTAATCCGACAGACTCACCTCTACAAAATCACTTTGCCAGGACAACCCCCTGCAGGCAATGCACAGAGACCAGGTAGCAGAGGGGTTACACCTTCATGAAGGTGGGGGGAGGCAGGAAAAATAACACACTGCTCACTTGTAATAATGTTTTGTTTGTTTTAACCTCTGTGTTACAAATATGAAAAAATGTCCAGTGTATAGCATTAAGTAATTTTCCTCATGCACAATGTGGTCCACAGAGTCCTGAACTCAATAAAAAAACCCCAGAAATTGGCAGCTGAGCAGGACAGACACCCTGGAAAGACACTGCAAATTCACACAGTAGCACTGCCAACACACAAGATAGTTCAAGCTAGCAAGAATCAAATATTCACAGCAGGCAAATTCTCTCCATAGGATCTGCTGATCAGATGCAATGGCAAACAGCTTGAATTTGGCCCACTTCCATTCCTTTCATCTGCCACAATAGTATACAAAACATTCTCACTGTATTCGCACTGCAAATCGGTCCTACAGCTTATCACTGTGGAGCCATCATTTGTCAGATGTGCTACTGCACGGCCTGGATGAGATATACAGATAAACTTGGGGAAAATAAAAGCAAGCCAAGCTGTATGTCTGCATGGAACACTGAATAAAATGCCAAATAGATGCCAATTCTGTTAGTTGGAGATATTATTAGTAGTTGCCAGTAGCACTGCTCTGTTTTACAGGACAGCTGCGGACAAACAGGTGGCCTTTTTCATTTTTGGAATGCTGATATTTTCCCTGGTCCAGAATAAATTGGAAGATCTCTTACAAAAAATATTTAAAAAAAAAGAATTAAATAAATCCAAACTGCTTTTCTGAGCAATTTCCAATACATAATCTTAAAAGCCTTTTGTTTGCTCTCAACATTTCTTCCTAATTCCCTTTTTTTTTCCATTTTATGTAAGTAATTAGTGGTGGCAATTTATCTATATAAAAGCAATGGATCTTGCCTGATTCACAGGCTCATAGAAATATTGAAATATTCAGTTCAAGTCCACCAGGAAAAAACCTCTATGAGAAAGGCTGGGAACTTCATATATATATGTATGTATGTATGTATGTATGTGTGTGTAAATACATACATATACACATAAGTATGTATATGTATCTTACTATTTATACAATATGCTTTACTGTATATGTTTAGCTATGTATGTTTCACTATATATAAATATGTGTATATATGTATGTTTTACTGTTTATACAAAATGCTTTCCTGTATGTAGAATAAAACTACACAAAACAGTCTTCAGTGGCAGATTCGGAATCAGCAGATTTGGAAGTAACTCGATCGCAGTTAGGACACGCTGACTTAGAAACTGAGGATGGTTAAACTCCAGCAGAGGAAGGCTGACAGCACACCAGAACTGAAGGCAACCCCCCCGGAACAGCAAGGGGAGTCAGGGCTGCTTACACCCCACAGAGACAGCCTCACCCACGAAAATCAAACGCTGCTGGGGACGAACAGAAAGCGACGGACGCCGGGGGCAGGAGGGAGAGCAGGAGGGAGCAGAGCGCAGCACTTACCACCAGCGCGGTGCCCGCAGCGCTGCCCGCGGCCCCGGCTCCTCCCTCGGCGGGCAGGGCGGCAGCCAGGGGCCCGGGGAGCCGCCGAGCCACCCGGAGGTGCCGGGAATGAAGGAGCGATGATGAGCACGAAGCGGGAGGAGCAGGGCACGCCGGCGGGCACGGCACCGCCCGGCTCTGCAGGCAGCGCCTTCCCAGCGCGCCCAGGGAAGAAGCTGAGGAAGACTCTTTGCCGAGAAAGCCCAGCCTTTTTCTCCTACTTTTTGGACAGTCAGCAAGGAAAAGATATGCCTCCTCCAACAACAGCCCTGCTCCCTTAACAAAAAGGAAAAAACCCTCTAAAACTGTGTGAGGAAATGGCACCATACTGCAACTACACAAAACACACCAAAAACCCCAAACATGGCCCTAAGCGATCTTCAGGTAATATCTAAGGCTGCCTGAAGATGGAATCCGAGATTTATAGACTCATCAAGGTTGGAAGCGACCTTCAGGATCATCCTGTCCAACACCCAGCACTACCACTGCAGCCCCTCAACCACTGAACAACATCACACAGCGCCAGAATCAGACACCTCTTAAACACCTCCAGGGATGGTGCCTCCACCACCTCCCTGGGCAACCTGTTCCAATGCCTGACCACCCTACAGTGAAAGGGGTTTTTTCTAATACCTAACCAGAATCTTCCCTGTCTCAGCTTAAGGCCATTACCTCTTGTCCCCTCACTGCAGGCTCGGTAAAAGAGACCGATCCCCACCTCACTACAACCTCTTTTCAGGTAGTTGTAGAGCGCAATGAGGTCCCCCCTGAGCCTCCTCTTCTCTAGACTAAACACACCCAGCTCCCTCTGTGTTCCTCAGTACCTGTCCCCAAAGATCTCGGTGGAAGTGCCAAGGTGTTTAGATCCTGCTGCTCCCAGCCAGGCTCACTAGGTGCTTCAAGTGCCTAGAGCAAGAAGATGGAGGTGGGTGGCTATAAAAAGCAATCCCAAAAGAAATGAAACGTTTTGAGCAAAGCAAATTGTGAGCACACTTGTCCTCAGAAAACTAAAAAGTATGTTTAAAATCAAAAGCTTGCAATTCTTGGAGAAAATCAGAAGCACAGCAGCACTACTCAAGTAATTGTCTTGATATTTTCCTATATCTGTCCTTCACCACCAGATTATTTGCTTTTTAAGATCTTTGCCCTGTAACAAATTTCAGCCACGTTTATAAGCTCCTTATGCAATGCAGTGTATTACTACCATTTGTATGATGGCTATCACTAAAATCCTCAAACAGGAATGACCATATTGTATATAATGAAAGGCAAATGCAAGTAGCTCAGAATATAAAATGACACTGCATGTCCTGCACAGGTAGTGAAAATGTCATGCTGGGTAGAGAATGGATAATGTATCTTATTTCTTCAAGTTTTTAAAAGAGATTAAAATCCCTGCAGCATCATATGATATAAAAGAAGAAACACTGTGGACAAGAAGGAAAGCTAAGAGGGAAAGAAAGAAGAAAATAAAGGGAGGAGACCATATGGAAGAACATGAGCAAGAGTAGCCTTCAACTCAAGAGGCAAAAGCAAACCTCCACGGGGTGGGAGGGGTGCATACAGCATGAGCAAAGACTGACCCTATGACTTCACTGGTCAAGTAAGTCCTGATATTACTACTTGCTAGGTCAGGTCATTATCCCCGAAGGCACAAATAAAACATTTAAACAAATGGGGGCTCAGTCAACATCCATGTCTTTGGGGGAGAGAGCAATCAGATGATGTGAATTCCCTCAGATTTGCCAAACCCAAGATACACCCTGAGTAAGATGGCTTTGTTTATATCACTGAAGACAGAACATAGGCAGGCAGGGAAAAAAACCCAAAGCATTTTGAGTCTATTCACTGGCTCTGATGCTGATGAAATCACAGCCAGATGTCAACCAGATGTCAGGTTTCACCCAGTCTTGGAAAGGGAGTGCCTATCTGATGCCACGTTCTATAGTAACAGCCATGCTATGGCCAAGAAAGAGGACAACATTTCCTCTCCACAATTCACTCTCTCACTATCTTTTTAGTACCATGTGATAGCACTTGGCTTGGGTTTGGGCCTCAGTTTTATGACTTTTTCTGTTACCCACTTTTCCCTTTTTTTTATGAGTAAGACTCACCAAGAGCAGGGTTAAGAACAAGCTCATGTACAGTGATTTGTAGTCAAGCACTCCTAGAAGCTTCTGGAAGTTCACCTTGCCAGATGGGTAAAATCCAGAGCCAGATGGGTGAAAACACAAAATCACCAAAAAAGTAAGGCATGGTTCCTTTTGCTGTAATGGAAAGACTGTTATTTACCTCACTCTGCCCCTATGAAGTGGGTCAATACAAAAACTGTGGCAGAGTGGGTTGAGGAAAGAGCTACAAAAGAGAAAAGAATGAAAGAAACATCACAACAGCAATGCTCTCAAGGGCAACTGGAGCTCGCATTGGTGGCATCTACTACTTCTTATCCATCCTCTTGGCAATAGTTGTGCTGTCTACCTGAAGGAAGGGAGAAAAGGTCATGAAGACAAATTTGACCTTTATTTGCACTCACATTATGAGTGCAGGAGTATGACTACTAACCTAAACACAGATTTCAAGTGTCTCAACCCTGAAACCACCGCTAGTGCCACAATGCTTCACTCGTGACATCCTGAGGCAATTATGTGTTAAGCTATGGCAAAACATATTTTTTAAAAACTACTTTTGAGTTCCAGCTAAGATAGTATACTTTAGTGGTAAAGATGATTACCTATGCAAAGCAAATCTATGTGCTAAAATTCATTCCATGTTTTCCTTAATTATATTAGCAGGCCTACTAAAAGGTAATGCCTTTTTTCATATACCCTGCCTTCCTCTTTCTGCCTGCAGAGTCCAAACTTCATGGGATCCCTTTGATCACATTTGATATCTCAGGGCACTGATACCCAACACCTGCTTTCTATATTTTGACTTGACTGTAGGGAAAATAACCTTGTCTTCCAGGAAGAGCAGTGTTGACTATTTAAGGAACCCAGCTCCAGGAAACTTGCAACAAGGCCTTTAGGATGGAGTGGGTCTAGCAGAGAAAAAAATGAGGAAAAATTCTGTGTATCAAAAATCCTGTGCAAAATTTCTGTCTACCTGAAAAGTGTCTGAGTGTCATTAATTATCTGCCCAGCACTGTCTGTTTATAAACAATTATAGGTATTGCAAAGCATAATCAGTGCATCTGCATGCATATTCAGAGACAACTATCTGCAAAAACACTTCCCAACCTGTGATCACTATCAACTGCTCTTAGTTTTTGTCTCTCACTACATCCAAAGCACATGGCAAGGACAAAAAAAAAAAAAAAAAAAAGAAATGAGCAATAGTAAGAATTACACACAATGCTTTTCTGAGACACAAGAACCTGATTAATTAGAGACTCAAAACTGTTGCAGTTTCAGCCTCAATTCTTACCTTCCTCATGTCATCTATCAGCTCTCTTCCCACTCAGGCACAGAAGCAGATTTCATCACAGTTGTATAATCCCAAAAAACACAGGATTTTAAGGAAAAAGGAATTTCATTTGAAGTTTTGCAACATCCAGCTGTTTTGAACCAACTGAGTGCAAAAATTTGAATATTCACAGCCACAGAATAGCTGAAATTTTTTGAAGTTTATTTTTAAGGTTTGAAATTGTAAAGGTACTGAAGAAATTAGCACCTAAAATTAAAATCAATTTGACATCAAACCTCTAAAACTGAATGTATGACCATCACCTGGCAGCTTCATAACATTTCTAATTGCAGCAACTACTCACTACTAACATGACTTTACTTTCTTGCCCTGTTCTTTTGCATGGTATGTTCTCTTTTGCTTGGTATATTAAGCAAAGCTATCTTTCATTTACAGCCAAAAACTCATAATAGTTGCCAATACTTGGACTTCTCTCAGCAAAGAGCAATCCACTAGAGAGATCAGGACACTATGCAGCCCGAGCTGTTGGAGGGCCTCTGTATCCCCATGTCCAAGTACAACTGCTGTAGGTGGGCCTTGAAAGATGCAAGAAAGCTGCCTGTGGGGCCAGGGGCCTGGCAGTAGCTTTTAAAATCAGACCAAATCTCTATTCCCCAAGGCAAACAGCATAATAGTGAAACCGCCAAGGAGGACTCATTCCTGTTCAGTTCATGACCTCTGCAGAAAAAGCAACAAATTCCACTTCTTCTTTCAAATTAAACATCTAGTCTTTATTGCCAAGGAATATGTTTTAATAATCTGTGGTGGTCAAGGTTTGATAAAAATCAGAAATCTTTTTGCTGCTGTTACATTATACCTGACATACACTTTCTCCCCACTCATAGCTTTGCTTTTCATGCCAACATTACATAAGACATACTGGACTTCTTTAATGCACAGGTTGGGGGTCTCCTTGCAAATACTTCTAAAAGAAGCTGTTCAAGTCCAAAAAACACTATTTTTTTTTTAATTGGCTTTGCCTACTGAATGAAGTTCCAGTACATTTGACTTGCAAAACCTACCTTATTGGTTTTACTTCTACTAAAAAAATAAATATAAAACTTTCATATTTAGATGTTGAGAATTATTTTGGTGAGGAAAAGGAAGGGGAAGAAAATGAATAATTTTAATTTTTCTGCAAGTGAATTTTACAATCAGAATATACATGCAAAAATATGCTAAGTAAATCAGTGTCCATTTGTAACTTTGACCATATACAATGTAATAGCTTCAATTACTGAATATCTCAATAGTCAATCCATGTATCTGTTGTTTCTTTCCCAGATTTGAAAACATACATTTGGTGTCTAGATGGCATGGACATAAGTATCAGTCATCTTGAATATCTCCAGCTTTGGTGGGGTTTTTTTATGGTAAATATTCAAGGCAAGATGAGCTACCCAATGGTCTGGTAGTGATTTCTTTTCCATCCCTTTTCAATCACCAGTAAAGCATCCCCTAGATATAATTCCAGAATTAGCACAACTATTCATAAGACTATGGTAGCTGCAAACCTAGATGCACTGTGCAGAACAGCCAACTTAAATTACTGCTGTTCATTAAGTCTATAGAGCTCATGTGAATATGCTTTTGCAGGGCCATTGGGAAAGCAGGATTCATGGATTACATCTGGATGTCAATTTGCAGTTGTGAAGACTAAGCTTTCAGGAGAAATAAAAAGTAGTACAGTAATAAACCATATTTAAGAAGCAGAATTTCCTCAGATTAATGGACATAAAATCAATTATTAAAACAAGAGGGAAGAAAGGAACACTTCTTTTAATACAGTGTATTCCTATTGTAAGGCTTTTTCCCAGCTCTTTCACAATGTCTTGGTTCTGGTTCCTCTGGACAGCAGAACAGAGGACAGAAAAGGATCCCTCCTCCTACAGGACAGATATTCCAGTTGTTCAGTTTTCTCCAACACATTAGAGGTGTACTTGAGGCATACTATTGCACCATCCTCTCTCCCCTTGGAATGCACAAAGCAACAAGGGTAGAAAGATGAACGCATGCATCACACCAGGTCTTTAGGATCAGGAGCTAAGCAGCAGAGACAGCAGAAATAGCTTGTCTCGTTTGTTGGTGAAGGGAACAGAAAGGGAAACAAATCAGTTATCACTGATAATTTATTCTTAAAACTTCCAATTTATACCCTACCCTCTGTCTTTGCCAGACTTGAGATAACCCTTTGTTTGTTAGAGGAAAACAGTCAATTGTGTTTATAATTCAGCTTACCTGGGTATAGTCAGTGGCTCCTACTCAGAACAGTCACAAATAAGGCCAGCAGAGATGTGCATGCACCATCAAACAAGCAGCTTCCAACTCCCCACCTGCTACTTCTGAAAACCTTTACAATTTAAAGCCACATTAAAAACTCAGTAAAAGTTAGCTGATGAGACTTTATAAAGGAAAATAGTAAATTTAAAGTAAATATGATTTTGTTCCCTTTTCTCAGCAGAGGGACAGGACTCAGAGTTGATCAGAGAGAAGTGTATCTAGACAGCAGAACCAGTAGAGTCCAGCAAGATTATTAGTCCACGCTTCAAAAGCCATGAAAGCAGCTGTACTGGCTGCAGCACCAATAAGAAGCTGCCAGCAAATTAGCTGATTTAAAGCACTGCAGAGCTCTAGTCCCCAGCCAGCTCACGTCTCCAAACCACTCCTGCAGGCACAGATTTCTGGAGAACGCAAATGTTACACATGGCTACCCAAAATCAGCTCAAGGCCAGCAGGACTTACTGGCTTTGGCAAGCACTTCTACACTGCCCTTCCTAGTGACAGGGGAGTATTCATCACACACCGTACTGCCTTGCTTGAATGCACGGATCCAGCTGATGCTCAGCACTGTGCTGAAGCCAATCTGCCCTTAAATCTGGAGACCCTACTGAGAGCTACCTGGGGTTTACAAGGTCAACCGATGTAGCCCCATCCAAATAGAGGGAGAGCTTTGCAAGCACCTTAGGTGGTGCAGGAACACTGCCTAAACTGCAGCACACCCTCCCAGGAGGCACTAGACTCTGGTCACATATGCCTGTTCACGTACATGCCAGCCATCCCAGAGCTGCACAGGGGCTTCAGTGTGACTGCAGAGAGCCTGGAGAGTCAGCTAGCACCCAAGCAGCCTCCACTTTCTGGGGCTTTTTGGCCACCTGGAAATCCCCAAATGTGCTGCGCTGCACTGCTAAGCTGATCTCATGCCTTTGGGCCGCTTGACCCCAAATGGGAAAGGCACTGGCGTCAAGCTGCTCTCCCGCAAGAGCTGTTCTGTGGCTGTCCCGAGCCAGGGTGATAGATGCTGCTGCCAAACCCAAGCAGGCTGTTCATTGAG
This sequence comes from Margarornis squamiger, assembly GCA_035222235.1. Classification (NCBI taxonomy): domain Eukaryota; kingdom Metazoa; phylum Chordata; class Aves; order Passeriformes; family Furnariidae; genus Margarornis; species Margarornis squamiger. The sequence continues at coordinate 50,184,429 of JAWWTY010000123.1, forward strand.
CTGCCCACACCCACAATACAGAGGTTATCCAGGGTTCTCCATTCTCTGGCATATCCCAAACTCCACCTTCCATTATCCTGAATAGAGTAGCTGACTGGTTTTCCTCTTATTTACTTCCCATCTACTTCCTAACTTCAGTCTGGCATTTTTATTTCTCCAACTTGTAAAGTTATAAGCTACAGGAATATTTGTAGGCTGCTATAAGAAGATAATAAATTATACTGGAAGCTGTGATAAAGAGTATTAACCACAATCTTTGAAGTTCTTGGTGTGTAATTTGCTTACATAAGAGTTTGTATTAAGGTTTAAGTGCTGGATTTCTAATATCACTCATCAGATTTCAGCCAAACAAAACAGAATAAGCAAGGTGAACTGCTCTTGGGATGATAAACTATCTGCAAGAATTTTTGATGCAAGTATGAGAACACCAAGAACTTTTAGCTCTTCAAAAAATATCTGAAAGTCTGAAATTCAACAAGCTCCAGTTCTCTAGGATCATATTTTAGAAAGTAAATTTTAGTCAGGATTGGGTGGCTCAAGAGATTGGGTAATAGTATTTTAAAAAGCAAGTGATTAATCTCTGATCAACCAGAGGGTAAGGACTAAAGAGCATTTAAGGTCTCAACCACCCCTGGGAACTAGCCAATTTAGTCTAATACTGTGGATGCTGACTCTAGGCAGATTTTGGATTTTCTCACGCACAGTCCTCATGCTAGTGAGTAGCCTCCTCTAAATTTCACTAGGAGATTCCATCATCCTCCCCAAAATTCTGCATTATGCCTATGAAGAGCCAAAAGCAGATGGATACCAGGTTTGCTAATAACACTGTGCTGACAAATACCTTATTTCTCTATTTCCTTTTTTAACTGTGTCAATGTGTTGTTTCTTAACTACAAGCTCCTGAAGGCAGAGACTTGAGATGATATATAGCATCTAGCATAAAAGGGATGAGGAGACTCATACCAGCAAGTTGATACTTTGCAGGAAAACATATTTTGATCACTGCTCACTGTACGATGCAAACATCTGAGATGCTCAAAAATGGAGGTCAGGCATGTCTGAAGATACAGCTCCTAAACTCCCTTCAAGCTAATCATAATATTGGATTGAATTTTGTTCTTTGGGTTGTTTCAGACAGAATGAAAGAACAAGTAAAAGTGGGTGCGATATTGCTGAAGATAAAGTATCACCTATTCCAAAATAATTCTGCAAATAAGTTGCTTACTCAAATTTTTGTTGAACTGCGACACTTATCCAAGAGGATGTAATTATCCTTCTTCTTCCTTGTCTAAAATTCTATTCCACTGACATATCAGATTCCATCCAGTCACTATTCAGCAGTGTAAAAATAAGATACAGGCATGCACACTAAGGAGCAGGATCAATCTAGCCTGTTTCTCAAAAAAACCCAAAAAAACAAAGAAAACAAAACCCCAGAACAAAACCCCAAGTCTCCTAGGACAAACTTTATGTCATGTTTCTTTTTCACTAAAGAAATGTCTGTTACTAAACACAGATTTTACTTACAAATTTTATGTGTTCTTTTGGCCCACAACACTTATTTATGTACTTACTTCACTTTGCCTCTTTATAGGCTTTTGTAAAAGCTCTTACAATGGTCTCTGGGAACCATTCTGTTTTATTTACCAGTTTGCAACTAGTTTTGCCACTGACTGATGCAATTCCTGCATTTGTTCATAACTTTTTTTGGTGAAATATCAGAATATACACTGTTTCAAATACATAGTATCGAGCCTGTAGTAGTAGTTATTAAATTTTTTTTTAATCTGTTTGTATTTTCTTTGAAAATAAACATGTTCAGCACAGCAGAACAATGTGTCTGTGTCTGATGCAAGAGGCACTCTCAGGACATTCCAAGTTATCCTTTTCATGCAGTTGCTACAGTTTAAGAAGCAACTACTGCCTAACCTCTTTAGGGAGAACAGAAGAAACTTAATGAAAGAAAACATCTGAGAATTGTACAAAAAGAAAGTTTTTTTCCTGATTCTGTGTATGTCAAATGAAAGTTGTATAAAGTGTTTTCTAGATCAGAAATTGAGAGATTTTATTAGCTGGTGCTACTGACCTGTGCAGACAGTTTTCTGGCACAATTTTCACTACTTGTTTACAGTATCACCTCAGTTATCCAGAACTTCTTGTTATCCCCACAAGGGTCAAATTCTTGACATGTATTAATTACACTGAAAATTGTCCTGGATTACTTGAAACCTCAAATAACTGAACCTATTCACTATCCTCCCTTTTAAATAACAGAGGACACACTGTATAGTGGTGCTAATACTTTGCGGCTGATCCCTCTAACTCCAGAAATTAATACATAAACGTCACACTCCTTATCTAGCAGGTCTGTCAGCTTTGGTCTGAAAACCAGGCTTGAGAGGCAGACGACATTTACATCGTGGTACTACTCGCTGCTGTAGGCTGCAGAACAGGAGGAGATAAGGACAGGAAGGTTAAAACCAAAAAACCACCAACCAGCATTCCTGATCCATGCACTGCTGGCCAAGGAAACAGAGATGCTTCACAGTTCAGCTCTCCTTAGTTGCCAAAAGGACCTTTGATCCCTCCCATAGTCAGCCAAGGATTAGGGGCTGCCTGCATGGTAAGTCTATGTCCCCCTGACACTTCAGCTTTTACAGCTGTGGTTACTGTGCTCCACCTTCTTGTGCCCATCACTGGGCAACCAGGCCTGCAGCTTCTCCCTGAAGGCACTCGCCAGGCAGCTTCAGAGGAACCTCTACAACTGCATTATACTGGGGCTTGAATGCAAAGATGACGATGCAAAGACCTACTGGCAACTCACATATTTAGTCAACAGCAGGCATTAATTCTAAGATCCCTAATGCTGTTGCTAGGCAGGAGTGGTAAAGTTAGGATTGGTTTTGGAAAAAACAGCAAGCTTCCTTCCAACCAAACTAGAAACAGTATTCAAAGGACAACAGCAACAAGGCAGCTTACGTTAAGAGAAAGTATGAGAACTATCCAGGAACGCTTGGTAATGCCTGTAGGATTTGCTGGCCATGCAGCCAAGCTACACAGCACCAACCAACCCAACAGTTATAAAAGGCAAGAAGCAAGAGCACCAACAGCCCAGGCTATCAGTTTAAGGCCTGAAATTTGTTGCCTCACAACAGGTGCAAGGGTGAGAGTGACAATCTGACACTCAGTCCAGTGTGCCTCTCAACACACCAATACAACTCTGCAACATATTAAGTCAAGTAACATCTCTCTAGCAGTAAAAAGAGACCAAATAATACCAGCATTATGAGTAAAAAAGAAAAGAAAGGGAAGGGGAGAAAACATCGTGTTTACCATTGGCCTTACGGGGAAACACAAGCTTGATTCTAAATCGTGCATGAGAACTAGTACAATTCAAAGAGAAAAGTCGAGGTCATGAAGTAGCATACAGAATGGACTGAAAAAAGCTGAGTTGAACTCAGTACACACTTGGATGCATGCACACATTTAGCAAGTTAAACACTCTCCCCTTATTGAAAAGCCTGAAAAGAAAACTCTCTTTCAGACATCACACAGTAATAAATCAGTGTGCACCACTGCCCCAAAGAAAAACAGACATTCGCTGTCTAAGTAACAGTGCTTCCCACATGAAGATGAGGAGGCAGAAACAACAACAACAAAAAAAAAAAAAAAAACAAAAAAAAAAAAAAAAAACAAAAAAAAAACCCATGGCAATAGTGAGGACTTTAACAGAAGGACACCACTCCAAAGAGTTGAGGATTGCCTCTGTATTACAATATTAATTTTCTAGACCATTAGTTATATTGCTTGTCCATAAATGAATGTGTAATTCTCTTACTAAGATGTTGGACAGATTTCCACATGGTATCACAAGGCTTTTCAGTTTCAAAAGGTTAATAGTTAATGGTTTCGGTGTCCCTCAGTCAGACAGTTCAGCCTACCACTGTATTTTCCACAAGTAGTTAACTAAGCTGTTTCCTCTGCAGCATTAATTTTAACAGGTTTACAATAGTATCATTAGACCTCTGGACATTTTAGAGGAAGCACATTACAATTGTAAAGTACCATGCCAAGCAGGAAGCAAGTGGCTTTAATCCAGGAGCAGTGAGGAATGCAGAAGACAAGGAGAATTCAGTGTCAGATATTTAAACCTCTATGACCTCTTGACCACAGCACCAGACTACAGAATTTTGCTGGGCTTTTAAACCAAAGAAATCACTGTGCATGGATCTTTAAGGCACCAGTTTTCCACTAGTTTGCCTTTTTGCTTGTTTGCTTTAAATCAGGGAAACAACTGCAACGTGATCTTTGGAGCAAGACATGTTCCGTCATCTGCATTCAGCACGTAGGCTCCTGCTAGCGACATGCACATCATCTGACAGAAATCCACTCAGAGTGCCCAGAAAGGTTTTCAGCATAGAAACCTATGAACAGTTGCTAGCAGACATTAACTGCAACAGACTTCACCAAGTTGATTTGCAGCCAGAGAGGGGATTAGAGACAGCATTCTTCTGCTACCATCTTCAGCCCAAGGGCCAGGTTGACAACTGACTGTTGCTTGCTCCCTTTTCACAAAAGAAGGTAAAGGAAGTTTGGGCTTTCCTGCACCATTTTGAGGTGGCAGATCTGTCAGTCTGACCACACTATGAAAATTGTTCCTGCTCTCCTCCCACGGACAGGTCAAATTAAGAGCTATTGGGAAGGCACCCTCCCTTTTCACACCTCCAGTGCTACTGTCATCCGGTTATCAACATTCTCCAGATCATATCACATGGATCTAGCTCTTGCCTGCAGCAGAGGCTACATGTCACTGAAAAAGACCGTTAAGGATCAGAGACAGTATTTATAGTGCAGACCTACAGACTCCAACCTGTGAGAGGCTTTCCAGAATTAGGGTATGAGAGTGCTACTAAGTATAGTTTTAAATACAGACAACCTTTAAACCAAGGATTTAAGGTTTGAGACTTTCCCAGGTTCCTGCGTCCTTTGCTTTTGGCCAATACCTTAAGGAGCACATCTAAGTTTAAACTCTGTAGCTGCAGTTCCAGGACTACTTTAAACTGATCAAATGACACCTCCTTCCCCAGCTTGGTGAGCCTCTTCCTTCCCTCATGCCTGCACTCCTGCTCATGCTGTAAGACGAAGGGTATTTTTCAGCTAGATCAGCTGCCCACTCCAGCTAATAACTATATAAGTGCTAGTGCTGTCATGGTAGAAGGTGTAGGAAAGCCAAATTCAGAGCAGATAAAAGCAACCATATCCACAGGTCTAGTTTTTCTTGTTAAGGACAAAAGCTGATACTTATTTAGCCTCAAGACACAAATAGTCATAGCTCTGTTTGTTTTATGTGTGTTGGCCTAAACAGATGCAGTACATCAGTTTAAGTGCTTCTTTTTATATCCTCATTGACAAACTAATCAATTTTGCAATGGAAGACACCAAAAAATTGCAGGTGCCTGGATACAACTGCATCAGTGCCACATTCATCACAGGACATGGGTGACACATTTGCAAACTCAGGGCATCCAACACATTCACTGGAAACTCCTGAAGATGCTCCAGAGCACGTGGTATTGGCCCAGCTATTAAGAGGAATCATAAGCTTCACCAGCAGGATTTTTTCTGAAGAGTATAAATCCTTGCTCGGAAGGCCTTTTGTTTCTAAGACAACAGCCCAAGGAAGGCACTGGATCTTTCACTTAATTTAGTGCACGCTTAAGATACATGGCAAATGGCATTTTGTTTGTTAAACTATCATTTTTTTGATACTTACAGATGCTTAGAGATTATTCTTCAAAAGCTTGCCATTTCTAAAATACTTACTCAACCAGAGTCATTAACCCAATGTAATGCAAGTCATACCTGAACTTGTAGAAGGACTCTTTAGCATCTGAAAGCAAATCTAACAATTAATCCGGTGGGCAACCTACATTTTTCACAGGTACAAAATGAGCTCCAGCTGACCTCCCCAACCCAAAGAAAGACTCTGTCATTTATAGTAAAGGTTAATGCCATGATAAGGGCAAGTTCACATTTCAGCTGCCTAGCATTATAGCTTCAGCAGCACCAGTGTTTTTCTTTTTGCCATTTTCAAATGTTATCCCTGGAATCCTTCACTTTATTAAACTTCCTATGTTAAAAAAAAAAAAAAGGTAACTAATCATTACACTAAGCCTTTACATAAATAATTTTATAAATGACATCTTTGTGAAGTCACTTAACAGCCCCAAAACAGGTAGACTCTTTGTTTCTAACCGAGCACTTTTTCCTAAAGCATGCAAAGGCTGGGCAAGGAAAGGGTATCTCTGTAGAACAAACAAAATTTTCAAAAAAAGGAGATCCTCTTCAGTGATCATCCTCTCTTGGTCTTAACACAGAAAAGGTTCCTCTTACCTCTCTATCTGCATATTAACATTTTAAATTATTCACTGTGTATAAAGCTAATTATAAACCTACTGATTAAATTCATGGTTGTTGGGAGAGCAGTCTAAAACCAGACTGTGAATGACACAGGAATGCCTGTGATATTTTTGTAACTGTTATTTATTATTTGTACTAACATACTGTCTAGGAGTCCTGGCTACAGAGCAGGACTCATGGGGTGAGGTGTTAGACAAAAACAGACTAGCAGATGATCCTTGCCACAAAGAGCTTACACATATTATTAGCATTTGCCAAACCAAGTCCTGACATTCTCAGCAGCAGAGCTCAGCAGGCTCAGGGCACAGCTTAAGCTGACTGTGAAACTGCTGCACCTTTGAATCCTAACCAGTCAAGTTTGGGAATGAGTCTCAACAACATGAGGTTTGTATATGTCCACAGTAGCAATGGATCACAGCCATCCTTCACATATATCCTGCAAACCTTTACCCATTTTGACTGGTGCCATCCTCACCCAATAAGGAAACTGTTCAGGGCACTCTGAGTGCTAAATGAGAGACTTCAGCTTATCACAAGGGACACTGGAGAAAGGGCAAGTATCCTTAGCATGAAAAGGAGTGGTCCCAGACAACAAACAGCTTAGCTTAGGGAGTGCACTGTTAACCATTCCAGCTAAGGAACCATCCAGAAGAAGGGACTTTAGGGCTAGCAGTGAGGTTGGTCTTCCAAAGTCCTGGCTGAGTTCTGGCTGAGGCCAGTGGTGCAGGAAGCACACAAAAGCCTGTGAGGGATCAATAACGTGCAATTTGAAAGCAAACAAGGTGCCTTCACTTCAAGTTTCACCTCCAGCCATCATCAACAAACACTCCAGCTGGTAGCTGAGGACAGAAGGGACTGCTCATGGATGTTAGGGACAGCTCATGAGCCACTGAGGTATGATGAACATGAAGACCACTAGAAACTGGTTGAACTCACTTCTCTGAGGGTGTGCATTACAGATAAATGCTACTCAGATCATCAAAAGCAAATAAGCAAGGTGTTTTGTTTGTTTTTCTATTGTTCATGTCTTTTATTAATTTCCTATTGTTTCAGCCACTCTAACATCCATATATCAGATTAAAGTACAAACTTGGAAGCCTGGACAACACAGGCTGAACCCAAATGCAATAGTGGAATATATGTTTCTAGCATATTTGCTGTCAGATCGATGATTAGTTTCCAGCATCAAATGTATGAGAGCTTTGGAGCCAAACTCAAAACACCAGAGCAAGCACACCCATTTAAATCAATAAAATACTAAATGAGATGCCAGCATAGTGTTTTGCATTTGACTCACTAGTTTATCTCCAAATGGGAAGAGAGCAATGCTTTCTCGACAGCATTTGTATGGCTAATTGGAAGCAATAAAAGCCTTCAACCCATTTTTTTTTTAAAAAAAAAAAAAGCTGAATTTCCATGTGAAGTTTTAGTTTTTATTGGTTTGCATTCCATTTTTCCCCTGATGATGTTTCGTTTATGCTTCCTGCCAAATTTGAACGGATGGCTCTTTTCCTCTTCTGTGATGAATTAACTACAGCGTCACTGCAGATTGTTCCACACAGACTCTGTTTACAAACAGCGTGGTTAAGAAACACCTGTTAGTTTACTTTGTATTCTTCATGTAACTTAGAAATGTTTATGAGTACACAACATACTGCAAAATTCATTAAAGAGGAATTTTATAAGATAGTTCCATCCAGGTCAGATGACACCAAAACAAATAGGCAGGAAAATCTAAATGAAAAATGAATTTGAAGGCAAAATCTTGAAAGCTTAAAAGGACATAATAATGCAAACCATTTAATTTTTTAAAGATACTATTGCTTTAATGAAGAGATTCAATATATATTACAGTATGTGATGAGCCAAGGTGCACACGGCTGCTTCAAACCTCTGGCCAGACCCTAAATACTGATCTAGTCAAATATTCAGGTTTCAGAACTGAAGGCAGACACAGTACCATTTAGTAAGGAAGATTCACAGAAACCATGGCAGAATGGTTTGCACAGCATTTTGCTATGCTGTTGACACTTTGCTTTCCATCAACATTCACAAAAATGCTTTTGGGATGTGAGTGCCAAGAACTTACTGTTTTTAGATAGGAAATTTTGCTTCCGTTTACTTCACAAGTACCACAACTTACACAGCAAGGCCTTTTTATGAATACAATTGTGCTGGGAAATGAATCTGTTCAGCAGTGAGCAGCAGTACAAAACAAGGAAACAGAAATTATCATCTATTATGTCTCTATATATTACAATAGGAGCAGGCTCTTTCCAGAAAGGACTAGAATTAAAGGGAGAAGGATAAATTTGAAAGAAAAACTGAAGATATTTTTTTAAGAAAAAAATTAGTAACAAGGAAGTATGAGTGGAAATATTCATAAAAATAATGCACATCACTTAAAGTTCTGTGTATTTCTCTATCTCCACTAATTATTTTAACTGAGAAACACACTATATTTGGGTCTTGTAATTTTATTTTGGGGTTCATATCTGCATGAAGAAAGAAGATCTCATTTCCTGAACATAATTAGTAGCATGAACTCCTGGAAGCTAATAGAATGATGAAATTTCTTTGAGATAACATATGACATAAAAAACTCCAAACCTGTAATTTGTGTAATATTACAGCATAAGAGCAAACTACCAACACCAGCAGACAGGTAGCTGTTCTTAATAAGGTTAATAACAAGTTCCCAGAGAACACTTTGCCAACAGAAACTTCCTACGAAAATAATCAGAGAAAAAAAAACAACCACCTTGTTTTCAAAGGAACAAGCTTTTTTAAACAGCACATTACATTTCTGTTCATCTGGGTGCAATAACCATGCAACCAGGTGACTTTTGCAGAGCTATTTTTTCCACTGCTAAATCATACAGATGTCACAAAGCTGAGGACCATACACAAACTGAAAAGTGGATTCCACAGTAAACAGATTTTTATTCAGCAATGCTGAAATGTGAGCCAAGATCCAACTAAAGTTCATGTCTCCATCTTTGTCTTAACTACTTCCTACAATTATATGTGAGAATCTTTCACACAGCCTCTGAAGTAAGTGTCTGAGCTCCTGTGGGGATTGTTCAAGGAACTGAAGTAATGCTATAAACTCCCCTAAACCCTGTCAAACAAAAGATAAGGCAGAAACCTTTTCTTTTCTCACAGAGTGACATTATTCAGGGACAGGAAGCAAAAACTAGAATCTTTTTTAAGGGAAAAAGATAGTCAACATACAGTGGTTAGCATTGTAGAGCAAAGCTTATCTACGGTGATGCTGGTAATTTTTTATTTCCATAGAAGAGATAATAAAGCATAGCTGTACAAAACTGCAGTTAGTAGAAACCTTAAAAATTAGTTGTGTTGACAATGAACATCATATGAAATGAAATAAACCAACAGCAATTCTCTGTAAAAATCGCTGGTTTTGTAAAAATCACTTGATTATATTCATTGTAGTCTAATAATCCATTTTTGTAAGCCTTCTGCAGCTTCAGATGGTCTTTTAATTAATAGCTCAGCCAAAATACTTTTCCAGCCTCTACAATTAAATACATGAAATGATGCTGCTGGAAAGCTGACAGTCTTAAAACAAAGATGCTCAGTATAAATTTCTCGCATGAAAAAATTTCTTCTGGCAACAAAGCTTTCAGCAATGTCTGTTACTCCTACCTAGGCCTAATATGTTCTTTGGATGTTTTGTGAATTTGCTTTTTGGTGGGAGCATTAGCTTTTGGGATTAATGAATTCTGAACAGGAATGAGAAAACATTTCATCAAATTTAATACTGTAAGTTCGAATACCAAACCATGGGTTCTACATTTTCTTTCATTAAAGCAATGTATCATTTCTGCTGTGATAACAGAAGCAGTCTGCACTTCTGGAGATCAAAGCAAATTACAAACAAGCCTGCCAAGCTGAACATATGTAATTCCATATGTAATGCTGCATACAATCCACATCCTGACTCAGACTAGCAACTAGACAAAGATCATCTTTGTGTATTTATATGGCCCATGTGCTTTGTATAGTGGTGTGCAGATCCTTGAGTTCTTTAACACTACAACACTATAACCAATAAATTCTGCTTACATGATTGCTATTCTGGTACACAAGATCTGCAAATAAACCATTCCCTCTTAAACCACATGAGGAAGTCCCTGGTGAGAATTTCAGAGTAACTGCAGATTCATCTAGTTTTAAATGCCAAGAAAAGTTTGAAGAATTCAGTCTGTCAACACTATATGCATAATACTTTACAGCAGTGTTGTGAGAAGTCACTCAAATGTGAAATATAGGCAAAATCTTTACACCTGATCATAATCCCAGAAGAATACCTCAGCATTCTCTGATATGGGCTTCAAGTTCACTGTTGCTTTCCTTCAATAAAGGATACTTCTTAATTTTTCCTTAAAATAACAAACAACAAAAATAGACCATCATCTGGAGAATTAGACTCAAGTGGACATTTTGTAGGGCTACATAATATATGACTGTTTGTGTCTCTGGAGGTTAAAGATCAAACAAAAGGCACTTTGAGTACTTCACAATTACTCATAAGTTTTAGCTCCAACTCTAAAAAAGAAAATGTATGTATTATCTCTACTAGTGAACTAAATACTTATTTTATCAGCTACCAGGAAAAAAATAATTCTGTTATAATAATTAGGTTACACTTTTTAGGCAGCAGCAGTATCTAGAAGTTCAAAAACACGTATCTTATGCTATGCAAAAAAGATACTGAAGCCTTTCACAGCATTTCCACTCGTACTGGAGGAAATCACACTCACTGGAGTGAAATAACTGGAAAGAAGTAACTATTTACTATGTCAAGCCAACCAAAACTAAGATAATAAAGAAAAATTGGCAATAAATAAAGGAATGTCTCTCATATATGGTCAACCTACTAGGAAGTATAACTACTTCTGGACTATAGTGCCAATATTTTAAGTTTTTTTTCAGACACACAGACATGGTGTGTGTAAGTGAACAGAAAAAGATACACCCTGTGCTCAAACATACTCCTGATGTCTGTACTTTAAAATAATACACCATAACTAAGCATTACAGACTAGAACACTTGTTCATTTAAATTCACACGCAATTCTTAAAACAGCCACTTACTCACCACTCTAACTAAAAATGGAAACAAAAGTCAGCAGGTATGGAACCAGACACTTTGGAAAGCCAGGGGAAATTTTTGATGGCTTGTTTTGTTTGGACAAATTTATTCACAGAACAGTAGATTAAAACATCCATTAGTAATGTTCAAGAACTCAAAAGCAGTGGACTTTTTTTAATAGCCTAATTATTTATTAGGAAAAATATTTAGAAAAAGTAATTTCTAAAGGTAATCACAGAACACAGGTACAGAGGTAGTAAAGTCACTTTATAACACAAAAAAGATCTGCTGTGTAATTAATAGCATGAAAACTGCCTTTTTTATGATGCTTTGAAGATATACATCTTGCAAGAGACATTTATCTCAAGGAACAAGAAAAATACACACACATAATGACTTTTTGCTATGTCCCTCCTACTACAACCGCCTTACCTTTGGGATTTTACATATGAATAAGGAAAAACCCAGTGTAATTCAATATCGTCTTAAAACAGTCATAACAAAAATTGAGTCTTTCCTGAACAGGAGCCAAGGAAAAGAAAACTGCACTACTGGTACTTTTTGCAGCTGTTTATATCAAATATTCCTTTCAAAGAGGACTGCAAAGGAATAAAACTAGATGGGTTTTAGAGGCAAAAGAAAGGCACACAAGGAAACTTTAGAGAAAGAGTGGTGGGGATCAAAAATTGGATCCTAAACCCTAAAAATGTCTGTCTATCTACAGGTTGTAGAATCCAGCCTCAAAGGCTACGTAATACATTATAGAACTGATATAAAACAAAATGTAATATAGCTTCTAATACACTGAAACTTTTTAATGCAGTTTATATAAAGGAATGTTAACTTCAGCTATCAATAGGTACTATGTTCTGAATCTTGCACAACTAAGTTACAATGTGAACAGGCCAGAACAGAAAGGAGCCATGTATATATGATTGGTCTAAATCAAGGATGGCCACCTTCCACATACTCAATGACCCTCTTACTCCCAGCTTCAACTGAAGATAAAATCAAACCAGCCATATTTCTATGTGGCTTATCCTGTTAGACCCAACGCCCACTCGTACCCCCACCTTCTGCCCCAATAGCAAGCACAGGAGTGTGCCACCACCTGCGGTGACCTCCTGAGCACCCAGTGCTTCTGACAGCCCATGAGCTGTCAGCACATCCTCTGTGGTCTTCTTTGCTCATAATAGATTATGACTAACATTTTCTCTGCTCTTAAAGTCAACATGAAACAGTTCCCTAGACAGTCCTGCAAGGAATGTTATCTGCAGACTGTGGTATTTTGGGGAAAGGGAAAATGAGACAAAATACACAAGTACAGTTTTCTTCCTTTCCAAAAACCTTTCTTTCTGTGGTGATGGCTTCTAATTCATGCATTTCAGTTTTTCTAAAGCTAGCACTACAACTGGAAGATGACATATAACCAAGAAGATTTTCTTCCTTTAAAAATATACCCTGCCTCTTGAAAATTCTCCACTTCTGAAAAAACAAAAAAGACTGAAAGGTCTTAAGGTGACTACACAGAGCATTTGGATTTCAGAGGGACTGAGTTTTCAAGGTTAGAAGAGTTCAAATTACAAAAATAATTGCTATCTGAACCACACAGTCATAAAGTCAAGGTGCAAAAAGCAGCACTGAAATATTTTCCTCCATTTGATATACTCACCAAACCTGCAATGGGGGTCGGTAGTCTATTGATCTTTTTTACCAATCCTGGCTTTATTGCATTCAGCAACCTGTTAGGAGAAAGGAGTATTTATGAGTGGCAAGTCACAAAATTTCAAATTATCAAACACTTTTCCCAGCACATAAGGATTTCAGTATGGCTGGAAAGGAGAAGTCTCCCCTTTTTCCCCTTCAGAAAACACTCAAGGGCACCCAAATTCCACCACTGAAATGAAGAAAGACTAGAATGAAAAATATCCGTAGCACAGTAACTCAACTTTTAGTTGATCATTTACTTTTTATTCTAAATTGATCTAGATCACATCAGTGAATTTCGTCACATCAGCCTGCCTTCATTGCCTACAGGCAGGTCATGCCTGGAAGGGCCTGAGAGCAGAAACCCAGAACACATCCAGGTCTGGCAGTCTCTGGACTGCAGGAAAGTGAAAAAGGATGTACACTTTCTGAGTGGCCTGTCTATTTTTCTGAATCTTCACTTGACAGTATATGCCATTCTTACTTATGTTGTGCAGAATGGAGGTCCCCATAAATCATAGATGTGAGAAGACAAACAAAAAGGGAGTCAAAAAACCCCTCCACCTCATCATGGAAACACCATTAGGCCAGTGATACCACAGCTGAACACTGTTCAGTGTCCAAAGATTAGCAACCCCTCAAAACCAAGTTCCTCACCACCCGTGAACACATGTGCTGACATAGCTCATTGTTAGAATACTCAAAAAATGACCAAGCCTCTAAAAGTGGGGAATTATAATTATAAAATCCTGTTGCAACAAACACTGTGTCTTCACCACCCTTCCCCCAAGAGAAAACCCTTATGCCTTTTATCCAAAGAAAAACTCAACCAGTTCCACCCATTGGGAAGAAAATCATCAGGTCAAGACACTGACTTCAAATTCAAGATTTTTGAAGAGAAACAAAGATATCTACTTAAATTTAAAACTCTCTAAAAATGAGGATAGCCACTATAGAAGAGAGGAACCTCACTTTGTGCTGGTCTCCACTCAAGAGCACTCTTCTGGCACCTTACTGTGGTAGTAAAATCATTAATATTTAATATTTGAGAAATCTTGCTAAGAAGTTTAGCCTAACTAAAAGAATATTCCTTTCAACTGAAAGCTAGCAGTCTGTGATTGCTTCCAACTCCCTTCTGAGCTCAGATAACACGAGGTGTGCCACTCCTCAAAGCTCCACCAAGAGCCATCTCTCCATAGTGGCATGTTATTTGCTGTTTGATTCCATAGGGCTGTGGCAGTTTGCAAGCTCATGAGGGAATTCATTCTTCCTGGAGTGGACATCTGGCTTTGTGAACATTGAAATTATTGTTTTTTTCTCATCTCTTGTTTTTCTGTCTCCCTGAAATAACATATAGGTGAAGTGTCTGCAATCACTTAGACAGAACAGGGAGCAGAGTGGGAGATGCTGTTCTCAGTGTTCTAAATTGTACTTGTGTTGTTACACACTTGAAGTCTCCACATCTCCAACACCATCATATATCAGGAGTGGCAACAAACCCAATGTGAATGACATTTTTAGGAGTTGAGGGTACTTTTTTTGAACTTCTTCAAGTTAAAAACCCTCTAACCCAAGCTAATACAAATTGCTGTACTATTCCTGCCTTCTGCTTAAGGTACAATCTAACACTAATGTCCTAAGAACAAATGAATGAATATACTTTTATATACAAACAATTCACTTTTCCCCCCTAGATGCAGAGAATGGCTAGAAAACAACTGCACATCTCCTGTAACCATTGTTTTATTTCCTGGATGGAAAAAAATTACTTGTTTTTTCCCCAGAAGACACTATGTTATTTTTTAGCCTCACACAGCAGCAACTTTATAAAACTATTTTTCATTTAGCTGCTATACCAGGCAATTCAAGATTTTTAGGGTTTTTTTTGTCAGAGGATTTCTTTCCAAATACTGCACGTCTCCTGTGATTTCAATCCTCAGTCGGACTATTCTGTCTCAGGAAAAAACAAATATATTAGCTAAAGCTTATGTATTTCTTTTTGACTCAAACACAAATACATCAGGCACCATACCCGATGTTGCAGGTGCAGATCAAAAGTCATAGACAATAATAGAAAGTAAAATAAAGAGGTCTTAATGGAAACCTCAAATGGCAAAACTCTTTCTAAATAAATCTTCAAAATGGCTTGTACAGGCTTCCCTGTGAAATACAGAAGAAGGATAAAGTGAGAGGAAAGAAAGGAGCAGGAAACAACCAACATTTCAGATCACTGTTTGGAGTCTGAAGAGGGGGAAAATGGAGTGGGATAAGATGGAAAACTCTAAGGAAGAAATTAAAATTATTATTAAAATGTTTACCTCCTGTTGTAAACATGTCTAAAAGGTCTGGCACCAAACCTCCCAGGGCTTGCTCACTGCAGAATGTGTCAAAGGGAGGTTTCTTCCAGAGCAGACAGACTGCTTCTGAATTACTGCCTCATCTAGAGTGACAATTCAGATGCCAAGATACTGAGTGGTTTAAGCTTGCTCTGCTACCTACTGGCTGAAAAGCCGTGCTGTTTATGCAGAGTGTGTCAATGGCCACCTTTACTCACAGTTACTGTCCACCCCAGCTTCTCAAAACAGCCGCTAACTACACCTCTTCCTTCACAGCTCTGTATACACAAACTAAGTTTTCCGTACTGATTTAGACTCACATGGAGCATGCATCTTGATATGTAAGGTTTTACCAGCTCTGGTAGGTTTCTGTTGAAATGTGGGACAAAGAAGACCCCTCAGCATTTTGCACTGAGGACCTGGCACAAGGCCGATGGCCATGGTCCACAGCAAAGACTCTGCAGGTGAGGAAAAAACACTCACCCACCCTTCCCCTGGCAGCCCCTGACAACAGCAGTCTCACGCTTTCTTGCCCTACCAGTCCTAACCAAAGGACTTGGCTGCCCTGGGCCTCCCATCCCCAGCCATGTCCTAGTTTAAAGAGTTTTCAGGAGAGAAAACCTGCAACACACATGTTCCTCTGGCAGCCCCAACTGCATCTGCAGCTCCCGCCTGTGTCCCTCCCCCAGGTCCTAATACTAATCTTTGCCTCATTCTGAGGTGAAGACACTCAGACATGAGTGTTCCTCAGACAGCAGCAACCAAGTTCAGGGGAGAAAAACATTTGCAGCCTAAGCCTTTCCCTGACTCCCCAACACTGGCCCCGCTTCCAGCTCCACTACAGCTATAGTTGTATGCAAGCAGAACATTAAATCAAATCTTGTATTTCAGCAATCCCTGAGAAAGGTGTGGAAAAAACCAGCAGCAGGACAAGTGTCATAGGAGCAATGTAAAACTCATCAGCTTCTACATCAGCTGAAGCACACACAGTTTTTGGTGCCTTATTTTCAGATTTACTTACATTACAAAACTTAACCATATCACTTTCATACCGAGTCACAGAGGACAGGCAATCAATGCAAGCCTTACTGCAACATACATTTAAGGCTCTGTTCCCAGATCATGTTAGACAAGTTACCACCCATTCTTGCAGCAGGAAGGCACTTTCTCAATAAAAACACACCTAGCTGATGGTACAGTAAGATCCTCTGCCTCAGACATCTGATCTGTCTGGCCAGTTTAGCAATATTGCTCAGTCTAAGGAAGGCACTATGGTCCCTATGGGCAGGTTCAGACTAAGGGTTGAAGCCTAAAGGTCCTGAGTTGAGATGACTTGCTTGTCTGAGTACCTTCCAGCTCCTACTGACCCTGTCTGATACTAACTCATTCTTCCAGAGAAGCAGACCTTGTGCAGTAAAAATCAGAGCTCAAGTCTATTCATCATCACAAGGGCATCAAGGGCAGACACACTGCTCACTCCTAATCTAAACACAAGACCCCAGTCTTGACCCAAACAACCACCAGTTGCAAGCCCAGGCTTTCCAAAGCACAAATTCAGCTCAGGTTTTTGTACAGCTATGTTCTTCAAACAAAGAAAATCCTCCAGTGGATGTGCATCCTTTAAAGAACAATGCAAACCCTAGCTGTTAAATGAAGCATAGTAAGACAGTGCATAGATGCTAAAACCTTAGACCTGCCTTACCTTATAGAAACCAAAGGGCATGATGGAAATTGAAATCTCCTCTCTCATCACTCATAGGGAGAAGCTAGGTCACTTCCTTCTCCCAATATCTGATAGCTATGGGAAGACTCAATTGCTCTATCTGTTGTTGTTCCAAGGCTTGGCATTCCAGGACATAAGGTATCTCCACAGCTGGACAGACAAGCTGAAGTCACTACTAGCCACTGTGTGACTAACCTATTGGGTCTTTCTGGGATTGTTTATCACAAGTTAAGAATTTGAAAACCTTCTGCCAGGAAGAGAAGGCGTTTCAGGCAACAGTTGATAATAGATCTAGTGAAAAACACCAATAAACTCCCCATGAAAGTCTTGCAAGAAAGCATCAGTCAAGAAAATATTCAGAGGATGGCTGTCAAGACTCAAAAAGACCTAGTTTCTAATAAGAAATTGAAGAGAAGCACTTTCAAAGAATAAACTTCAGAAACAGAATAAAGAAAGGTTGAAGTGATATGTGTTCACAGATCAATCCAGGCTGGAGTGAGAGCTATCCAACAGAGCTCTTTGCTCAAGTAACAGATCATATTCATAAAAAGAAAAGCTGACTAATGATCTGATGTTAAAGTAAAAGGGCATTTCATATTTGAGAGTTCAGGAAATTCTATTCACAATAAACCTTCATGGAGACATTTCTCTGTTCAAATTAAGTTTTACAGACTTACATTCTAAGCAGCAGCCTTTCAGCACTTGGCAATTATTAGCCCAGACAGCTACAGTATCTACATATTTTAAACTCATGCTCTAGTGGCAGCTCCAAAATGCCCCCAAACAGCTGGAGAGAAAAATCCACTACTAATCTTAAAGATTAACAAATCACATTGAAACAGTAAACAATGAAAAGTCAAAATATTTTGTTGCAAGAGAAGTGGCAAAGAAGTTTCAAAATATAGAGATGTTCTGGAGGAAACAAAAATATTTTGGGGGAAACATTCTTGAGTGAATGATGCTCCTGACATCATTCATTTAGAATCAGATGAATAAGGTGCTTTTTAATGACCAGAAAAATGACTGTCCTATAAAGTGCTCATAGTCCAGTCCGATGAGTACAAAGTGAATAAAGACCTATGCAAATATGTAGCATTGAGAAAACAATATGCTAAACACAGAACTGCATGGATCCTGCTCTGCCAAAGACTGAAAACATGAACAAGATAGAGGCCTTGCAAAATCGCTTAAGAAAAAGGGAAGATTGTGTAAAAAGAACTTCACAAGCTGTTTATACAGAACCTACTGTCACATGAACTGATTACATGAAGAGCATCTCGTGCACCTACACATTTACCATTCATGCATAGTTTTATACTGAGGAGCAATGGCCATGGATAGCTGCCCAAAGTGCATACTAACTATAATTCCTTAAACATACACTCTTGGAAAGTGGAAATCTCTGACAGGATTACCTTGCCTTGCATTTGAGCAACACTCCTTTTGAATGCGTCAGGTCAACAATCTCCTGCCCTATCAACTAACAAGCATCACTGAAAAAACTCTACTATTCAGTCTGCTGAAATGCAATTTTTTTAAAACACAGATACAAAGACAGGCCATTCTGACTGTACTTAAGAAAGCCACTCAGTGGCTATTCCCCTCCTCGTATGCATATGGCTGAGCATTAGGGTTTACATTAAATTTGACCCCTCACCCAAAACATACTAATAAATAATTCTTCATTATAACACTGAAACAAAAATTAAAGATTAAGAACTCTGCATTCATATAAAACTGTTTCAAATGTCCTCACGTGAACCTAAATCTTAATGCTTAATGAGCCTTGGGGCCCATCTTGCAAAACTGGAGACGTGCCAAATTCCCAACGCTGATAATGTTTTGGCTTTATAACACAGAGCCTGAAAACCACAGGAGAACACCAATTCCTTCTCACCTCAAGGTGTGGGTCATACTCAAAACTTCGAATATGCCTATGAAACTCAAATACCTTCTTAGTTTGAAGGAACAGAAAAGTCAAGCAAAATACTAATTATGCATGTGGGCTGGGCATGCACTAACTTCTCCAGTGTACAACACCAGCCAAGTGCTGAACTGCTGCCAGGCCCATGCCACTGACAGACAAGTAGAATGACATATCTGAAAAATCCTATAATCTACAAAGATGACTATTTGTTTTCCCCTACCAGGTGACATAAGTGACATTAACTTGCAAGAAGAACAACTGAAACACCCTACATACAGTGAAGGCTGTTCTCCATACCTCATGGTATCACTGACTCAGAACACAAAAGATTTATTATTCCATAGCATTACACTGGTACTGATCTGGCACATATCCAGCCCTTGCTGAAAACAGCATTCATGTCAGTCCAAAGCTTGGTCAGAGGCACTAGAACCATGATGCACTTCCAAAGAAACTGCTCTCTGAGGAAAAGCAGCTCATTCATCACCAGTGACATGAACAACACAAATTAAGGGGATTTCTTATTTATAAAAGAAAATTATTCTCATGACAGAGTAAATGATAAATTCTGTTAAGCAATTCTTGATCACAATCACTTTCAGCTCACTCAGATTTATAGCCACACTTCATATTTTCTGTAAATAGTAATAAAATAATCCACGTGCATAACTAATTTCTTACCTTCCTTTTTCATTTAAAAGTAAAACCTAAAAACTTTCTTGCACTTTTTAAGAGCATATATTCCTAACATGCACAGCTGAAGAGAACTGCCTTTCCTATACACTATTCTACATGAGAAAAAGCTTTTCCTTAGTTCACTGTACATACCCAATTTTGCCATGATTACTTAAGAGCAGTAAAATACCTTTGTATCTGCTCTTTCAAAAAATAACAAAAAAGTTAGAGAGAGTCCCAGTCTGAAAGAATAAGAATAGTTTCTGCACATCTTACTAAGCTACAGAATACCATGTGCTAATATACAATGTAAGTGTCTCTAAGAAATGAAGAGTTTGGGAAAGTGCTCATAAGTTGGTATCCAGAGCCACATATACAAGTGACATCCATATTTAACCATATACAGTTGGTCCTCTTTCACTTTTATATGTGTATGCCATTACTTCTCAAATTATGCAGTTAAATATTTGTTAGAACTTTCATGCTTGAGAAAAATCAAAGATTATGCCTGCATGTCCTGCAATAATTTGATTTTCATACATACATAAACCAGATATGCAGCTAAACTGTTCTACATACAGAACCCAACGTATTACACAGAATCATGATGCTGTTGGACTCCACTGCAAAGCCAAATAATTTCTGCTAGTATTGAAGCTGGATTCAGTTTGAGTTTGTTGTTTAAGGTCTTTTGCCCGGGATCCATTCCCCAGTTGCTGTCTTTGTTATTTGTCTTTATGGTCTGGTCCTATTCCTGGTATTAGAATCTTATTACCACTAATACAAACTTTCAGGATGGTAGGACTGCTTGATTCCAGAGAAAGCTTGAGCGAAAATATATCCAGATTGCATGTCAGAAGTTCTTACAGATATAATGAATATATCTCCCCCTTGGATAGTAGTATCAAAGCAAGTAATTAACTCAGATTTTTGAAGTCACATCAGAGACCTCTCTAACTGCTGAATGCCCAGTATGAAGGAAGGAATTCTGCAGTAGCAGAGCTGGACAAGGGGAGGTGGACAGCAAGAAGAAGGGAAAAACCTTAAAAACACACTTAAAAGGATATTAGAGCAGTAACAACAACTGGGCAAGGTTGCAGGAAGACATATGATTTTTTAAAATAATTTTTAAACTTAGTAATAGCAATTGTTGCATAGTTAGAAATAAAAACAACTTCAATTTCCCTACCTGCTGTTTCAAAAAAACCAACAGAACCACCTAAACAAGCAGGGCAGGTGGATGGAGACAACATATGCTCTTTTGTTTGCAATTAACCTTCATTCAAATGCCTGAATCCATAGAATAGGAACACCTAAGCATTGCAACAACCAGATCTAATTTATTCCTGATTAATCCTCCAGCTTCTTATGATATCTGGGTCAAACCTAAACGTTAAAGCTATGTAACAAGAGAGGGGAAAAAAAAAAAAAAAGAATTGAGCATGTGTTGGAGTGGAAATTGGGGATTTCTAGTGATATTTCCTGCTACTGGTGTTGTACTCCTGTACAATACAGCTTTCCGCCAGGACCCCTGGAGGACACACATTTGCCCACCCCTGCAGAAACATAGCCAGGAAATTCTTCAGTCTTTGCATATAAGAATATAATACACAAAGCAAGAACAGAGCAAGAACTGCCTCCGCCTAGCTATGATGTGCCTTGCTGAAATCACCATCTGCACTGATGTCAGACAGCTATGCTAAAAAGCCATGAACTCATTTCAGACAAACAGAAGTCATAGTCACTGGCTTCTCAGCACAGCTGGGTGAACAATTAGAGCCAGCACTGTCTGGGCAACTGCACAAGTGGGCTTTCAAACAGCCAGAAAGAAGAAAGGGCTTGTGTTGCTCTCATCTGTCGACTTGTTGCTTTATGGCATTCTGCATTGTTTAAATATGCTCCTCAGCTCCTCAGTTGAATGCATCAAGCTATAAAGTGTTGTAATGAGGCCAGATTGAGATGCCAGCCACAGCGTAAACACTACCAGAGAAGTAGGTGCAAGGCTTGTGGTTGCCTGTGACAAGCATATGCATCCAGGACTGCTGTGTTAGTTAGGATGGTGGTCCACAACACATCCACCCTGACAGTCTGAACTCTTGGCATTGCACGGTTGTATTTGTTTTCATTTATTAAAATATATGGATTGTTGTCAGATGTGAATGAATCATTTATAACCAGTGTAGTGATGTCTGCTTGAATCTGTAGGCTGTGTAGAATGTAAAGATTGGGGTCAAGTGGAGGGAGGGCTGGCATTGCTGTGCACAAGGCTCCAGCAATCCCACTGTAGACAAAGACAGAGATTCCCCTTGTGCCATTTCACACATGACTAGTCTGTTTGGGGAATGGACTCTGGCACAGTAACTACCCCATTTCCTTCTGCAAACACCTGTAAAGTCAGAAGGTAGCTTGAGATATGTTTGGGACACATATGAGATATTGGGATAAATATGAGATATTCGAGGCACACTGCCTGTGTCCCCACTCCTGACCGCTTTCAGTCCTCTAGCTGGTGGGATCCCTCAGAACCCAAGCTCACTTTCAGTCCTCCTCACAAAATACAGCAGGCAAGGAAAACACTGAAACAGTCACATGGAAGTTAAGCATCACCATTCCACACTCACACTGGCATCACCCACACAAGTGTCTGGCTATGAGTTGCCAATTAATGCCACTAGCAGTGAGTAGTGTCACATGGATAACAGAAGCAAGTTTAGCTTTTCCCTAAAATTTCAACAAATCAGCTAAACCTGATCAAAGGCAATGAGTTCTTCCACCTTCAGAAAATAAGACAGTTATGATTTTTTCTTGTCTTCTGAAGATTGTCAGAGACTTTGAGATCAGGTTTTCATCTACTTGTTGAGGTTAGCTGCAATGAAAGCACAGCAGATTGGAAGGAAGTTAAGAGAAAGTTTGTGTATGACTACATTTTGTTGATGAGGTATCCTGGTAGGTTCCTGATAAATCAGAAAACTCTAGTCTACAAAGACAATATTGCCTGTGGCAGCTTTACCAGTTTCTTCACTGAGCAACAGATAAAAAATCAACTATCAGTGCTATACTTGTCAAAGACAGTACTTTTTGAAGATACTTTTAAAGAGTTCTCAGTGTTACACCCCAAATTTCTGTTGAGTTCTCTGTTTTACAGTGGACTTGGAACCAGTGAGGAGCATACTTTTATTGCTGGTGCCATAGTTTGTTCATCATCAGAAAGCCAAATTGGAAGGCCAAATTGATAGCTCTCTAGTTAACGCTCTGTAGCCTAATAGAGTTTTACTCACTAACCACCATTCACCAATGAAGAGTGGGATGCAATACAAACATCATGGCCTCTCATATTTGAGGTTGAGGAAACAGATCCCTTCAGGCGGATCTGCACTGATCCACAGTTGGTAAATAAGGACAAGCAATTTGCCCAATAACACAGAACAATTTAGTACTATAACAAGTGTTGTTCCTTGACCTGCTTATTACTGGAACTCACGACCTCCTAAGAAATACATATTTATTAGTTTTGTTAGCAAAACATTAGTTAGTTATGCTTTCCATCTTAAAGATTTACAGCATTTAAATTAGACTACCTCTGCTTACTTGCAGATAAGATTACAATCTAATCTTGAAATACACATCCCTTGCTTTTCATGCAACACAATTCAACCTTAACATTTAAAGAGCACTGTGAAGTGATTCAGCACACAGCACTTCCCTTCAACACAGAGAAGAAAGAAACATTGCGCAAGAGGCAACCCTTAAATACAAAGAGGTAAACTACATGCTCCTTCTGAGTTATACAACTTTGGACTAGCAATAACAACCAATTCTCTCCTCCCAAAGCCACTCCTCAGCAAAGACACGCAACTACAATCAAAATAGATCATATAATTCCCTTTGTATTTTTCCCCTTTAACACCTAAAGTTCAAACTGTCTGATTCATGACACCAGTGAGATATAGAACAGTATTTACACAAGTAGATTTCAAAACTATGGTAAGCAACCTAGAGTTGAGTTTAGGATATGAGCTCAACTCTACTGCTGAGAACAGTTTCCAAGTTCCAGTACCTTTCATAGTAGAGAACTTATCCAATAGCTTCAGTGGTCCAGCTAAACATCTCATGAGATCTACTTTATCAATTTCAATATGCGTCCAGTTTTGCACAAGCTTCATCCTTATGTTGTGCAAACACAACTTTTATCAACTTCAGTGAAAACCTTGCATATCCAGGGAAAAAAACTGTTCTGTACAGGTGATTCAGATCAGCGGATTCTCACAAGTGCCTGACAACCTGATTTTCAAAGGACCTAGAGTGTTAAGGTACATTTTCAAACTGCTCTTAAAAGTCACCAGCTTTGGCAACTAAGCCTGTAACATGGTTTTGGAAGACTCTGCCTGAAAACTAGCTATTAAAACCACAGAGAAATGTGAAAAGCTAACTTGTCTCTCTTGTCCAAAAATTACAAAACACATCATTCAAACACACCTTTAGGTAAAATTTAGAGGATGCCTAACCTTTCCAGAAATGATAAAACCAGCTGTGTATTGATGGTATTCAGATGGCTAACTCCTGACAGCGTTCAGACTTGGAGTTGGTCCAAAACACCTCATTATAGCAGAGATGTCTGCAGGCAGGTGTGGAACACCATTTGCCAATCTGTGGTTAACATATTTTAATAAAAGGAAATCAAAAAGCAAACATAATTTTTTCTTTACATAACTCAGCTAAGAAGCTAGGATGGAGTGAGGGAAGCACTCTGCAAAACCTGCTTTCTTTAAGCCACATTTCAACCCTCACCAAAACAATAGCTTTGGCAATGATATGATAGTGCAGTGAAATACTAGTGTGCCCCATGTTAAAACTCTCAAAAAGAAACCAGCAATTGGAGATAGGCAAGACTGTATTCAAGGCTCAAAACTCTAAGTGTTACTTACTCACACAGAAGAATCCCGTTTTCTAATCCAGAACGAAAATCTTTCTCACCAAAACTTCTGCCTGTCACTTGCTGCAAAAGAGTAGGGGGAAACAGAAGTGTGACATCTATTAGAAAGTGAGCTTTACAAGAACAATGCATAATTCTCAGTTAAAACATCTGCTACATAAGGAACATCTGAGCTTTACAGGCCAAAGGAATAAGTCATGTCCATTTCTCCTTCCCATTTCATCAAGCTATTTAACACACAGAACAAAGTATTTGCTCTGGCCAGTGCAATTACAGATTATAACAGAACTGTTTTCCAGAAGTAAAAACCAAAAATGATAAATCAAAAACTACAATGTAATCTTCAGAATATTTTAAATGTTTTATTTTACAGCGCTTTGAATTTTAAAACTATTGGATTTAGAAAAACTGTATTTTTATCTTTTTTTTTTTTTTGGCATCACATTAAAATTTTTTTACTGGGCTTGAACTTTAGTCCTTAATGTATCATCTTTATAGAATATGCAAATGCAGTTGGAAGCACTAGCATGAGTTATAGCCCTTCAGACACATGCCCCAATACTCCTGGTCATATTAAATGATATTTTCCATCAGCAAGTCAACTGTGAGTGTGAATACAAACTCAGTGGAAGGTGAGGTTTAGGCACCTACTCACAGTCCTGCCAGGGATGCTTGAACCAGGAGATACATTCTGCATTGCGAGCACTTAAGCCAGCCTGTGCTGCTTAGGGATGGACCATCTAGAAACCTTTCAGGAATCCCAGTCTCGCCTGAGGTGCCGGATGCTACAAGCATGGCTGAACCCCCATTTATGACTCACTACCACGTTGACAATGGCTTGTCATTCATCCTCATATCATTCTCAACAGATGACGTGTTCAGTTAAAAGTAAAGAATAATTTTTCTACCACCATGAAAGATATAAAAATAATTGCTCTGTTTAGAGAGCACTGAACAGAAACAACACAAAGCTAAAAAAGTTTTTAATTATCCTCCAGGAGGTCTTCTTTTTACCCACCCAAAACATTTACCGGATGCTTACAGAGTTCTCATGGCTTGCATCCAATTTTTTGGCAAGACCCTTGCTCTGGGCATTGCTTCCACCATACAGAATAGTGACTTGGGAACTCATGTGTCCTTAGGTCCCTGTTTTCTCCTTGCTGTTACATTCAGATATAAGACCCTTCCCCTCCCAATTTCCTGTCATACAGACAGCAATTTATAAAAACTGACAAGTTTGGCACTTTCCCATGGGATTAGCAAATGCACCAGCTCCAGAAATGCAGTCTTAGACAGAGAACCCTTTTTAAAACCCAGAAAACCCTTTTTAAAACTGAAATTCAAATGCAAAGCTAAATCCTAATCCTCCACTAAATTATAAACATATTGTTTTGTGACGGAACTTCTCCAGCAATCTGGCATGACAGAGCGCAAACTTTAAACCCCCATACTCTGCAAAGTGTATCATAAGGGTATCAGTTGACAATCATAACTCATGCAAATGCACAAAGTAAAGCATATCTCTGAAGAAACCACATGCAATTTGTCAGTAGTAAATGATGTCTAATCTTTTAAACTATATCTAGTCATAGTAAATCATCTCTAGTCTTAATCTGCTGGAACAGAGGGAAATCATGACCATAAAACCATTAGTATTTGGGATGGATGATAGGCAGAGCATATCAAAACTGACTTTTGTTTCATCCATAGAATACGGTCCAGAAAGGAGTAGGAAGAGCTACTGCATACCAGCCTGAGAGTGGCTTTTTCATCTATGCAGGAAAAAAAAAAAAAGAAAAATTATAGTCATCTTATTTCACTGCTCAATAAAAAATGTTCCAGCTATGGAAATCAGTCTTCTTAGGCATTTGTTGAACACCCTCATTTAGCAGGAAGCAATACTGAAACTGTTACCACAATTCAGGTAAGAATCTACCTGCCAAAAGCTGTCACATGAGTATTGCTGTCATTACTGATGATGTTTCATACATAACTTCTGGCTGCATGAATAAAACTATGACATGCAGATGCACAGCTGGCACACAAATTTGTCCAGCGAGAGGTACAAAAGACACTGACAGGAGGTGAGGAAAGACAGGAAGGTCCAGGAACAGTGCATGCCTGTTTGAAAAGGAACTGGAAGTAAATGAGGCATGGAAAGGTTTATGCCTGTTCTAGATGATCCAGCTGCAGAGGGAAAACATTAATCAGCTACAAGTCTCCTGGTTTAGCCAATTAAAATGGAAAAACAGTTCAATAAAGAAAGGTTAGAAACTAAAAATAAGTATGAAGATAACATTATAAATGACAAAGATAAACCCAAAATGGGACTGAGAGGAGCAAGAAGCTGGCTCCACCTTTTCCAGAGGAAACGAGAGCTCAGTTTCTTGGCATATGTACACACATACACCTCCCTCTCTGCAGGGGCCACTTTGGGCCATACCGTCATGAACAACTTCTGCAGGCCCACAGGCCATCCTGGTGCACATTGCTGAGATAACCTCTGCTCTGCAGACCAAGAGCAGGAGAAGCAAGCATTTAAAGGGACTTCAAGGAAAAGGACTGGCACCCTCACGTTTGCAAACACAGAGTCCCACATAGAAAGGCGCATACGCTGCCCAAACCCCAGTGAAAAGGAAAGCAGTGCATAAGCCACGGTACCACAACACTGCTGTACATGTCACAGGACTATGTTTTTGTTATTAATCTAAGCAGTGGTCTGTTCCTACTAGCTTATTTTCCATGTCTGGGAAAAAAGCCTCCTGTTTGAGGATGAAACTGAAAACAGTGACACAGGACTAGAGGGTAGCATTTACAGTGCTTCTGCTTAGCTATACTGGACAAAAGGAAATTGTCCATCTGCAAACACGTACAGTAAATCAGAAAATGGAGGAACAGATCTTTAGCCCAACAGCTTTCATATTACAGAGAACTAGTGTTCAGAACTGAACCTGTACAAAACCAGTCGTGAACAAATGCAAGGCAGTATGTATCCTGGACTGCTGCCTTCAGGAAAGGAAAAAAGAAAAGTAACACCAAACCCCAAGATACTAACTGAGGGAACACTGAGACCTGGCCTTTGTAAGGCTGGGTTTCCAGACCACCACATCTTACATGCTTTGAAGACACCACTGCATCTGCTACCTCGCACTGCCCGCACCTCACTGGTACAGACCAGCACACTTAGGCAGTACAGCAGAAAGCAGGATACATTGAAGAGCTCCCTACTCACTTTGCAATGGCAGAATACTGCCATTCTCTGCAGTGCAGGAGTACCAAAGTTAGAACAAAGTACCTTAAAGGCAAAACACAAGCTGTGTCCTGCTAATCATTAGTAGAAAAGCCTCCAACTTCTTTAATAAGTTCTATAAAGCTGAGAGAAAAAAATGCATTTCCATGTCATACTGCAAATTAAAAATAGAGAACAGAAGCGGAACAGTATCATTTATTATTGTGGGCTGCGTTTATGTGAGGAGGAGTTGTTTTTAATCATCATCTGGATGATATTTTCTTCTCTGTAAAATGTTGCAAGCTTCACAACCAGGGCAATTATTTGAGTGCCGGATGCATTTCTCAGTTTCTCTGCCACTTAACAACAGAAAATGAACCTAAAATGAGTAATAGAAGTTTTTCATGGCAACAACATTAATACGTATTTGCACACAGTAACGCTTCTTATATATGCTATTGTTGCTGACTAACTCTTTTGTTCTTTGCAGTTACACACGCCACTAAATTTATGTCATCATGGATGGCTGTCATCCAGCCACTAACCAGTGCTATATTACACAACTTTATTTTCACAAAGCTTCAGTTTACATTGTTTTCCTTGCATTTTATATTGGTGCTGGTGCTTTCTGAGATGGAGCTTGCAAAGCCTCTCCTGTCAAAACGGCTTAGGGGCATGAAAAAGAAAAGGTGACAAATTAGTGAGCAGATGCTGGCCTCAGGTGAAATTTATCTCAGCCAACAAGATATAAGTAGTTGAATAAACACTAGGTCATCAGGGACAACACAGTGAAAATAGTTAGCTTCATTTTCTATGTGCACGCCTGAAAAAGGCATGTTATGCAGTGAAAAAAAGTAGAGACACAGCAAAGAGAGAAAGATTGTCGAAAGGTTTCATAGGCTGGCTATTCCTTTGTATGTGGGTATGCTGCTTTTCTATTTTGCACAACCACTATTTTCCCCTATATAACTTTTTACTTAAATGAAAAAAGCCTGCCCTGCTACTTAACTAAGGAGATATAAAAGCAAGGCTTAAACTGTAATAATCATATGTATGTAAATAGAAAGCATTGGACTGCATAAGCATCAGGGAACACAAATGACCAAAAGAAGCATGACATCTTTTACGGCATCAGGATTTGGCTCCTCTAGAGTAATGAATTCCTACTTCCCCATTTCCGACATATAATTTGAGCTAGTAACACGAATATGGAAGTCAAATTCCATTTTTGCATAGCACAGGCAAGAGACTTCTGAACTAAACAACACTGACGATTTAAAGCCGGCCTCATATTTGCAGCCCAGAATTGTACCACATTGCTATGACAGTGCAATGGGACTTGGAGAGCCTTCACCAGCTCTTGGTTCAGCTGCAAAAGTAGACACATCATCTAGGCATGAGTTCTCTCTCTCTTATAGAGGGATTTAAATTGCTAAAATCATAGCAATATAAGCCAGTCCTGAACAGCTTTATTACAAATATTAGGAAGCTAGTTGATTTACTACAGAGAAACTTGAAGATTGCATGAATGGAGCTTTCCAGAAGCAACAAACACTGGTCTAGGCATACCTGTCTTCCAGGAAAGCTGAATGATGACAAGCACCCTGCACAAAGCCTTTCAAGGCTTTACAGTATTGAGGTAATTTATTATTGAAATCAATAGAAGTGCAAACAACTTAAATATCTGTAGTGTGTAATTCTGTTCTCAAGGGAAAAACTAACATGAGCTCAGAATTACTACTGTGGCCAGCAATGAATCACCCGAAATTCTGTATGGAGCTTGAAAAACTAAAGCATGTATGGGAGGATGGGGGGAGATTTCCCACTTGGGTAGAAAGATTAATCTGCAAAGAAAGCACTTAACATTATTTATTTTTGGATCTTTCCCTTCCTGGTCACTTAGTCTTAACTGCAATTTACAAAATTAACTACCTGTGATGAAGCTCCTTTTATTCTTCTCCTCTGACTATTCACTCTCATATTATTCTTTAATGAGACAGAGAGCTGACTCACTCTTATACTTCATAGAAACTCCACTTTTTCTACCAGTTATAGAATAAAATAAGGATAGCATATTCCCCCCCCCATTTGCTTTAAATGCCCTTCTGCCCCAGTCAGTTGGGTTAGCTGACAGTTTGGTGTCAACATATAGCATGGGAAAACCATACCCACTGACACAAACATACTCCAAACCCCTTTGGTGGGCCCAATTCTAAATCCTCACTAAAGGAATGATTTATTTACTAACGGATGCTTTTCTTTTCCAAGAAGGGAGCAACTACAACAACCACAACAGGTGGGGTTTTTTTCTGATTCTTTGCATAGGTTAGTGAGGACATGATCCTATGAATGGACACCTGTATTTAACAGGTAGACTAAAAGAACAGATTCGGTTAGTACACTATTTAGGAAACATGACAAAATGAATACTAAAAGAATAGTAAAACAAATACACCACTGGACACCAGTTTCCACTCCAGGCCTCCACCATCCCTGTTCTCCTACTAAACAAGAATTTACAAAGACAAAGGCAACAGAGCTCCACTTAAGACAAACCACAAGCCAACTCTGAACTGCTACAGAGCAACACTACTTCATAGACTCAGATCTTGAGTTTAGCAGGTCTTTGAGAACACTCAGTCAATGTTTTCATACATACCAAGAGAGGAGATCCACCCTGAAGCAGCTGCACTACAGCTCTGCCTGCTGAAAGGCCAAGACATGATAGAAGACAACTGCAAGCAAGCAAGGTTTACTGCTGCTGCTGCTGCAGCACAGGCATCACTCTGCCCCTCCTTTCCCCATTAACATACCACCACCATCAGCAGCTATTCAGAGAACCACAGAATATTCTGAGTGGGAAGGGACCCACAGGGATCATCAAGTCTAGCTCTCATGTGAATGGCCCATACAAGGATCAAACCCACAACCTTGGTGTTATTAGCACGGTGCTTTAAACAACTGAGATAATCTCAGGGTCTTACCCTACCTAAGGCTTTAAAGTTAAGTCTGGGAATGTTTTGTCCTTACTAATCCTACCCACCACTAGAGCTTTCCACACTAAAAATCTGCATGGCTAACAGTGGTATTATACATGCAGGGTTGCCATACGTTGTTTGGATTTATGATCTTGCAGAGCCGTGCACATTTCTGCCAGGACATCTGGTAGTATAATCCTGCTTGGCTGGCAAGCTGTTAAGGAGCGTTAAAATTTCATGATAGAGTAAAATCAGCCTCCTTTTTCATCTCCCTTCCCTAGTGCTGTTTGTATACATACCCAGGTGCACTGCCAGACAGTGCCGCCTTCCCTTTGAGGTGGGGTGGGGCAGAAAACATTTCATTCAAGGTTAAACATTTTGTGAAGAGAGCAAAGAGCGGCAAGAGAACTTAAAAGCAACTTCTTGTCAGACCTCTCTTGGCTGCAGCACAAGCCCTGAAAGCTTCACCTAGCATAAGGTCATCTGTTATATCCAATTTGTATTTGACAGTCAGTAGATTAGTACTGCATTGTTGTTTTACGGGTAACTACGTTCCTACCTGTACTTCAAACTGTATGATCAAAATTGGGTACCGGATGACAGACATGACAGAACATCCTAGGATAACTCACTTTAATCAGTTATTCAATTTAGGGTTCTTTTTATTGCTAAAAGTAAAACCCAAAAAAACCCAACTTATTTCCTATACTGTGGGATCCATCATCTCTTTCTTAGTTTTAATGGGAATTAAAAAAGGGGGCCGATTGTAGGCTTTTGCCATAGATTTATCAGTTAAGTGTTCATCCTCCTCCTTGACTGGGGAGGAGGAGGACAAAGCACTATTTCACAAAAATAACTTGTTACATCTTCCCATAATGACACACCCTTTAGCTCCGTACTCTTTTCTGTAAAAACAAGACCCCATGCAGACAGTCAGAGGAGCAGAGTTCTGGATTAGCGTGTATGATCTGAGTCCAACAAGTACAACAGACCAGAAGACAAGAATGCATCTCCTCAGTTCAAGGTCCTCATTTAATCCAGTTCTGGCTGTCTGGAGAGTCTGCCCTCTCCACACTGTCTGGAGAAAGCTCCCTGTTCGGTTGTCCCTTTTACTACTGCATAACCTATCCCACTCCAGGGTGAACCAGTACATAATGGCAGTTCCTGCACCTTTGAAGGGAAGAGGAGCAGATGACTACTAATTACCAGCTATCATGAACACCCTTTCCAAAAGTGTCTTATTTTCTTACCCAACCAGGCTAACTGCTCACTGAAAAATGAAAGTCTGATTAAAGTTACTATGAATTTTCCAACCTCTTTTCATGTGATTCCCTGAGGCTTGCCATGGACAGACAAGCATTTGCACTGTCCTCTATTGTGCCTCTTCAGTTATATATAAAAAGAAAGGTGTATAGAGGGAACTAGTCTCACAAGCAGAAACTGTTGATGTAGTCCTTATTTTCTCCCTAACATGATCCTTCTTGAAGCTGGAATCAGTACTGATGGAAGAAGATAGCTCAAGCTCTGGCTACTGAAGTCAGAGTAGCTGTCATGCCAATACAAGTCTGCCTCACATTTTATCACCAAGCCAAAGATTTTTTTAGCTAAGGTCAGGAGAATTTTTTTCCTTTGTCTCAGGTTGATTAGAGTAGCAACTATCCAGCAGAACAGGAGATTGCATTTCTGGCCATCTCTAAAAGAGCAAAGAATTAAAACAGACTTTGTTTTAACCTTTAACACCTTTTTCTAGTTGCAATATCCCACAATCTTGAAAAACTGCTCCTCCAAAATTTCTGCTATGTTGCATCATCTATATATTGAAACAAGCATCTACTAATAAAACTCTCTATTTTCTCTCCTCCAGCTTTAGAAAGTTTAGATCATCCTGAATCAGAAGTTTTTAAAGCTCTGTCAACTAATTACAGCTGCAAAGGCAGAGCAAAACACAAGGTAGGCAGCAGACTCTTCAACTCGTCTCACCCTCAAAGCAATGAAGAGATCAACAGCTCTATAGGAGATGATGGGATCACTGCAGTATCTAGATTTGTTAATCCCCACTTTACACTGCTTTAATCTATTTTACATTAATTGCTGCATTTATATTTTACAAGACCAGTGCACTACTTCTTGGACAAGCAAGTTTTTGACACCAGTGTGTTACTTTCTGGCAGGAACATGCATCTTGGCAGACAGCTTTAGAACTGCACACATTTAAAGCTGCACAGAGACAGGAATACAAACATACAAGATGCTCCAAATTAGAGAGGCCCAACACTACAAGCACTTCAGCCTGTCATTAACCTCCGTCCGAGAGACTACCAAAGCTCAGTACAATTACTGAGTTCTTCCAATGAAAAATGTCTGCTAGGAGACACCAGCTTCCCTTTTTGAAGAAATTAGGTGTTCACTCGAGCAAATCATTACTAAATTTAACCAGCCATTTAAAGACGACACTTAACGCCTTTAGGTCTCAGTGAAGCCTCTGAAATGCCAATGATGAGCATCAGTAGGCACCAGTCTACCTTAAAGGCTTTAAATTTAATGCCATCAAGATGTATCAAGGCAAGTCCATACAGAAAATGTCCCATTTACAGTCTGTGCAATTTAAATATATATATATACACACACATATATATATATTAAAAAAAGTATAGCTCAGCAAGGCATTTTAAGACTTGATTTTCCAGACAATAAGCCTGGAAGTCCAGAGCAAGCAAAGCAGGAAACTGTCTGCAGGGAATAGAGATATGTCACAGAGACATTGCTAAAAAGCATAATTCTATCTGCTGTCAATATAACTCTGAAAAACTTTGCTCCTTTCAAATAAAAGGGAGAGAGGTAAAATGCAGCACTTTTGAGAGCAATATCTGAGCTTCTTGGATGTTCCTTCTGAACTCTGGGTCATTACCTGGAACATTTTTTAGCAGGAACAGAGCCACGTGCCATGATTTTGCAGTCACTTGCAAACAAACCGCAGAATTACCAGCAGGTAGTTCTAAACAGGAAAAAATGTGCATCTCAAAAATCCCAGATTTTCCTGCAGAAAGAAGCCTAACTTTAATTCAGTCATAAACTTGAGACCTTCATTAATAACTCTTTGGAAGCAGATCTACTTGGTTCCTGCCTCTATAGAGGCAGAGTTAAGGAAAAGCATTCACACTCTGAATGCTTTTCCAGCTAAGCCAGTTTTTAAACAACATTTGGCCATCAAGCATGGGTGGAGCTAGACTTACAGTGCTGTCAGTGAGCAGCAAGGGCCATCTGCTCCTAAAGGGCAGGCAAGACAGGAGTGGAAAGTGGCCCCACACAGGCTGCATCCTCACTGATGGGACACAGCCACACAGGGCAGGAACTGACAGGTAAAGCCTGGTATTGGTAACACAGTCCACCCATGGCATCACACCTGGCAAAGCGATGAACTGGGTCTGGGGTCTGATCAGGGAGTCCAGTTAGGAGCTAAAAGAGACCAGGGCCAGTGACAGGATGGGAAATGAGGCTACAACATAGTTCCAGAGACCTTCCAGGAGAAAAGGTACCTACAGCATTATGCTGCACACCAAAAACACTGGCTCCAGTAGCCCCAGTTCTGAAACCAGGACAAACACGACTGATGGAAAAACTCCATTCTTGCATGAGAACTGGAGAGAATAACACATTCTGATGATTTTGGCTGGGATAGAGTTAATTTGCTTCACAGTAGCTAGTATGAGGCTGTGGTTTGGATTTGTGCTAAGTGTTGATAACAGGTATTTTTTAGTTACTTCTAAGCAGTTCTTACACAGAGTTAAGGCCGTTTCTGCTTCTCACACCACCCCACCAGCAAGTAGCCTGTGGGTGCACAAGAATTTAGATGGGGACACAGTCCTCACAGCTGACCCCAGCTGACCCAAGGGATGTCCCAGAGGATACTGTGTCATGCTCAGCAAGAGCAGAACCAGAGGGAAGGTTGGTGGAGAGGCTGCTCTGCAGGACTGGCTGGGCATCAGTCAGTTGTTGGTAAGAAACTGTTTTCTATTGCAACACTTGTCTTTCTTGGGTTTTATTTCTTTCTCCTTGTTATTTTCCTTCTCATTATAATGTATTACTATTTCATTTCAATTATTAAACTGTTCTTATCTCAGCCCACGAGTTTTCTCACTTTTGCCTTTCTAACTCTTTTCCCCCCATCTTCCTGAAGAAGAAGACTGAAGGATCAGCTGTGTCATGCTCAGTTGCCAGCTGGTATTAAAACATGACACAGTCACAAAGAGCATGCTGCCACAAGGAAGAAACAAAACCAGATAGTAAATAGAAAGATATGGTGAAAGAGAACAACTATTTTTTCTCTAAATTATGATTACATTTCATGCAGATAGAATGCCCACTGCAGCCTCTACTGGAGTAAACTGGTTTTCTGTTTTCCCCCACTCTACTCCATGACTCCTTTGTCCCAGATCCTGAAGGATGAGCAATAGCCCCGCAGAAGAAAATAGTGGCTGCCATTAATGCTCCAGACAAGCAAAACACTGCAGAATAGCCAGAATCAACTGATGTCTTAGAGCAAGGGAACATGAGACCTTGGTAAGATTTGACTGCATATAAATAGAAAAGGAAGTATTTATGAAAGATTTCAAAACACAGCCTACTCTTGAAAAGACACTTCCAAGAGCAGTCACCAGCTTAAACAGAACTAAGAACCTCTATTTACTTCTCTCTCCTCTTCCTCCTCCTTCTCCTCCTCTCAAAAATCACAATTTTCCCCAACTAAAGAATGTTTAGACCTATCTTTCAACAGATTGCTCCCTTAGGAGTGAGGGATCTTGCAGTGCATAGTGAGTACTAGATTGAAAGGAATTTTTCATTCATCCAATTTAACTGGAATAGGACAGCTACACAAACTAACCAATATGAGTTTTCTACTAAATAGAATTCATAAATCAATATGGTTGTCCCTTGCAATGATAAACCTGCCACTCACAGATCCAGAGCATCAAATCAAGACCTACTTGCAAGGTTGCCCCTAAGACAAAAATCAGCAATGTTACATGGGGTAAATTGTTGCTCTTTTCTCCCCTGATGCTGCAGTTACAGGGAGCCTTTGTTCAGAGGACACAGAAAGCAAAGGGAGAAAGGGAGAAGGATTGATGGTACATACAACAATAATAAACACTGCTCTTTTCTATTACTGGAACACCTGCTGCCTCCATCAGTTCAGGCTCATCCATTATGCAGCACACCAGGCTCAACAGCTCCAGAAGCACCACCTCTGAAGACATGACAGACCTGACCAAGGAGCAAGGCACAGAATGGGCATCTCTCATTATCAAATCAATGAGCTGCACTGGCACTCATTCTCTGCCCTGTTTATTGCTGGATGAAACAAATACTAGGAACAATTAGATTAAATATCTGGTTCAAACATGCTCAGAGAAGTAAAACAAATTTGCCTTCAACAAAATTTATCAATTTAGCCCTATAGAAAATCGCTTCCTGAAGAGAGAAGAAAATCCAGCAAATGTTTTAACTACTGTTATTTTTATTTTAACTCTTAGTCGAAATCATGTAAGGTCTAAAATGGATTGAAAGGAATGTAATTATTTCTCCATAATGCTTTGAGTGGAAAAGGAGACTATTAAAAATATGCCTAACATTTCCAATCTAAACAATAAGAACCGCAAGCTTCAAAACAGTTGCTACAGTTCTACAATTCCAAGAAATCTTTGAG
This sequence comes from Margarornis squamiger, assembly GCA_035222235.1. Taxonomy (NCBI): domain Eukaryota; kingdom Metazoa; phylum Chordata; class Aves; order Passeriformes; family Furnariidae; genus Margarornis; species Margarornis squamiger. Next base: position 50,221,180 of record JAWWTY010000123.1, read on the forward strand.
TTGGCCACTTTCCTGACAGAATCAGACCTGTCCCAAGGACATTTTCACCCTTTCCTACCAATCCAGAATACTTTACTCATGTCAAGAGGGCAACTCAAATGCCACATTAAATATGAATCACTGGCAGAAATCAATATTGAAAAGCATCTTTAAATATTATCAGAGTTGGATTGCAAAGCACCTTTAAAAATTAAGCCACAACTTTCAGCTGTCAAAATGAGAGGAATAGTATGATTGATTGAAGTTCTTTATCAACACACTGGTTTTGCTTGTACCTCCTGACACCCATATACACTGAGCAGCAACCTTCTTCAAATCTGACATCAAAAAAATCCACAAAACTTGAAACCTGTCATTGATTAATCATACAATTATATAAAAGGGGAATAGTTTCTTTATCTTACTGTCCTAAATTATTTGTTTTCAAATTTCACATATTATTCAAATGTATGAAATTAAAGGCAAATAAATATCAAAAACTTTCTCTGTTCCATTTAAAAAGCATACAGTACTGACAGTGTCATGTGACACTCATCAGTAATACTGTATATGAAAGCATGGAAGAGCATCGCTGTCATACAAATTGGAAAATCAACCAGAACTGTCAGAACAGGAATACCTGCCTAACCTACAAGCAAAATTATACACAAAGAAAACAAAATAAAACAAAAAAAAAAAAAAAAAACAAAAAAACCAACCAACCAAGCAAAAAACCAAAAACCCCAAAAAGCCCCACCACACACCCCACAACAACACTCACTCCCCCCCCAAAAAAAAAGGCAAACAAAGCCCACGATTTATTTATTTAAATAATACAGATATTCTGTGTATCAACCACAACACTCTTTTTAGAGGGCATTCACTTTCAGGAATTGTATTTTTCTCCCCTCGTTTTTTAATGTGACAGGGTATCTTCATGACAGCGGGAGCTTTGGTGCTGAATTCACATGCTCATACAGCTTTTCAATCCTGACAGTCTGCAAGTGCACCAAATCCATATTAAAAGCTAAGATAACCCCTTTGATGTTTTAAAAGGGAAAGCTCAGGAAGAACCCAGAGCTTCTTCCTCTGGCTAAAATTAAAAGTGTCTCTTGCAATCAGCTGACTCTATTAGGTGCAAATTCTAAATCTCTCATGCTAAATATTGCCCAGCTTAGGCTGGGAGAAGCAGTCACCTATAGCAAGCTACCAGGAGCAGCTGTCTGATAACAACCTGTCATCTAGAATTAAGGGGAAGTGTTTAAGACTTCCCATGAGAGGGGAGAAAGAAAAGGAAAAACACAAAAAAGAAACTGACACAGGTTTATTTGCTATGAAAGCATCAGCTGACACCTCACAGAAATTTGGACAGTTTCATCTTAACAGTCAATCTAGTTTCTGAATGTTTCCTCATTTTTCATTCCATGACTAGGGGCAGGTTGCTCAGCAGAATATGAAAAGGTTTAGGCAGAGTTGGAGAGGTCTGGAAATGCAGCAGTATTTTGCCAACACCAATCTGCTGAGACATTTGCCACCATCACATGAATTAGCTATGCCAGTTAATCTGTCTTCAAGTTAACTTTTCTTCTGGTCCTACCATTGCTGGTGAGAGGCACCAGGTATCTGAGTAGGAGCTGGCTCATTTTAGCCAAACAGGAATATCAGCACACTCTCCAACCATCTGTTTTTACCATACACTGCAAAGTTGGCCAAATCGTTTTAAATCCAGCAGTTTTGTAGTGGTTTGCATACTCTGCACTCTGACTCCACATTTTAAAAAACTGCTAGAAATTTTCTCCCAATTAGCTTGAAGTGATACTTGGTTATACTTGCCATTCTCTACCTTTCAAAACATCACTGATTTTTACCCCTCAGCAATAAAACAAAATATTATTATGTTGAAAAAGATAATCTTCCTGCTGCCTCAACACATGGTGGGTGGTAGAGAGAAGGGAGCAGAAGGAAGAGAAGGGAGCAGAAGGAAGAGAAGGGCAAGCCGTGCTAGATGCCTTAATTGCACTGCATTGCATCCCATAAATTTTGTGCATATCACTTTCAGATGAAGTCTGATGAATTTCTCTGCTCTCTCGAAGTTTTGACTTGGGCAAAAATAAGAGAAGACACATAAGGATAAAGGTGCAGACAGAAGATACTTTATGCATTAAGAGGTACACATAAGTCCTTTTGATGTGGGTTTCCTACAGAAAAGCATAGCTGCTGTCTCCAAAAGTCACAAAATCCATGTTCATCCAAACTCTAGCAACACAAGAAGAGGCCTCAAACACTTATTCTAGTGATTGCATTTTTATCTTGATGAGCTGACACCATATAATGCATTAGAACAAAATTATCAAGTTAAATAAACTATGTCTCAAGAGTTAATTGTATCTTCTTATTGCCTGTCTAAAAAATCAGTATATAATGGAACAAAATTGGATGCCGATTATTAAGAAAAAAACCAGATTCAACATCAGAAAAAGTAACACTATTTTTGTATGTTTCTCATCCAAACCACAAGCCAGCAAGCACTAGAATTTTTTCCAAGACTAATAAAAGTTAAGTTACTTTGCGGTCTTTGGTTACTGGGTTAAAACCAGATACGCTGCTTTAAAACTTTTGTCTTTACATAGCAGGGTTTACAATTTAAACCAGACAGCAAATGCAAATGAACATTTTAGACATTTGAAGCTGGGTTTTGAACACCGTTCAGCACCCTCCACCTAGGTCTGAACTGCCTCTTGAGCCACTCCACAAAAGCACATTTTCTCCCTGATTCAGTCGTGCCATTTTCTCCCACCTCCTCTCCAGCTTAACTCCAACCAATAGGACCCATTCTGGCCACTTGTTAGCACAGCTGAAGCAGGATTACCTAGAGACAAGCTTCAGATTAAATGACCTTGGCATTTTCACATTTTTGCTTCAGATAGCAAGGGAAGATGGAATTACCCTCTCTAAAGTAAAAATTAAAAAGTGGTATTGAATAGGCAAATTAAATAACAAATATACTGTCCCCTACCACATCATCAATAGATGGTGATGTCTTTTGCAGACCTTGTAAGCAGAAGCAGTCCACAACACCTAGATTCACAAATCTGCCATTTGTGTCTTCTATAACACTTTGCATGATAACCCTTGTGAAGCTGGGCAAAGGTGCTTACTGAATAAACCCCATATGGATAACAAGGAAAAACCCAATAAACAGAAAAACCAGAAATCCAAGCTGATGCATTTAGATGAGTTGTCAAAACACTGTGTGGAGGAGATGAACCTAAAACTGAAAATGCAAAGCTTGTTTCAATCTATTCCTAATGCTAGCTCATGATTCCTTTACCTTCACTGAAATTGTCGGGACCCTCTTCAAACCCCTCTAGTTTGCTGTTGCCATGTACCATTTTTTCATTATTTCACTCTTGCTATTATAGTCACAGTAACACATTTCCTCTAGTTTATCGAGTTTCTACATTTAGAACAGAAAAGAGGTATTTCCACTCAGGAGAGGAAACTAATGTCTAGTTAAATACCCCTCGAGCTTCCAGTTTGTTTCCTCCTTAATTTTGAGTTAGGCATGTGGTATTTCATCCCAAGGTAATAACAACCATCCCACCTTCTATTAATGTTAGTGAAAACTAAGCCATTCTGTTCTCAACAGGGAACTAACTGTGTCTTAACCAGTTCAGCTATTTGGAGATCATTTCTGTACCAGAGTTAGAGAAGGTGCTACTGTCTGCAGCTAGAGACTCCCACACAGGGCAAGAAGGTTGAGATTTTCTGCTTCTTCCAAGTGCCCTAAAATAAACAAACCCTTTGTTCCTTCCCCTTGTAGTAACAGGAGTGACCAGATGGGAAAAATCAAACAAAGGTTTTCCTGATTATATCCACTTCATTGTAAACAGATGGTTTTCTCCAAGTCATTGCTAGATCTTGCACAATTTCTCGACGGCCTTAAGCACAAAAGTCTACCAACAATCATTTTTATATCTACCTACATAAAAGGCTTTTAAGTTTTCATACTGTTGGTTTGCATTCGTTCAACAGTTAAGTGCAACCAACAATTTAACAGACAAGATGATCTCTCCAACTAACACATTTTACAGGATTTATCAGTTTGCAAATTCACAGAGCAGCCTCCCAGGGACCAACACTTACATGTCTCACAATCAAAACAAACAACATCTGCAGTCCTCAAAAGACACTTAGTAAACAAAGCAAGGTGTGTGCTGACTGCAGCATTAGCATAAACAAATACCATTCAAATAATTTTTTTCCCATACTTCAAAAGTCAGGACGGTTTCCAGACTCTCAGGAACACAACACAACCTGAATCTCTGCTCAAAGTCATCTTAATGCTGGGAGATCAACCCGTAGAAAAGGACTCTGACCAGTACCTTTCTAAATTAAAAAAAAAATAGCAATTTGGCATTGAAGTCACAGAACAAGATACTAATAAGGCTGTTTGTAATTAGCTTGGGGAAAAAAGAAACATCAGCAATAAACCTGCCAGCTCTTAGGCTGATTGCAACCCCAGAGAGCAGGAGAGAGCTGAGAAATATTGGCAGAGACTCCCAGCATGAAGGCTGAGGGTGTGAGAAAGGAGAGGAAGTGGAAAGCGAAAGGGCAGTGGTTCCCTAGTCCCTTCCAAGACTTTCATCTGCAGAGCATCTACACACATTGGTGAACCCAGGAGGTTATGCTGCTAACAAACTGTTTGCAGCTTGTGTCCGTGTCTGCAATGTGTGTGACTAAACAGGTCCTGATGCACAACGGCAGGCAGCTGACTCAAATCAGAAACTTCAGTCTCATCAGTATCAGTGGCTGCCACATCCAAGCTGTGCTAAATAACAGTATTAAAAATGTTCAATTCTGTTTTTATATTCATTAAATCTTTAAAAATCAAGTAGCAAATGAAATAAGTCTGAGGAACTTAACTGGTTTTGAACACTGAGCATAACCTGTGCTGAAGATTTTTGAAGGAAGCTGTGAAATAAAAACAAATTTAAATTTTAAAAATGTGTTTGGAAACATTTCAGCTGCTTTTCTTTCTTGTATTTCACATGTAACTATTTGTGGTTTAGATAGGAATTTTTAATATTCATTTGATTCAATGAACAGATGCCAAAGCTTCATCTCAAAATCCTGTTTAAGAGTTTATTTTTGAAAAGAAGCTAATAGGTTTTAAATATCTAACTTTATTCAGAAAAAAGCCCAGAAACAAAACTCAGCCAAAGGTCAGGCTTGTTAAACACATATATCTATGAAAGTCAGATCAAAACAGTGCTTCCTGCAATTAAAACATTTTCCACATTTCCCACTGGGCTCAAAATTCAGTTATTTTGCTATTGGAACAGAGGGCAAAAATGAACTCTCTTCTAAAACTGTAAGTTTAGAAATATCCAGATGTGCAACTTCTGAACAACATAGAGCCACACCAAACATATGCATGCTTTGGAAAGGTCATTCCCCCTCCCATACCCTAGTTACTCATATGACCAAGGCATGAGATAAAAGCAGTTATCTGATCCACGAGTCAGGAAACGGGCAATTCCCCCTTACACTCTAAGCCTGAACCAGATGCCTGAGCCTGAGTTCCCGCAGCTGCCTCAGCCACTGCCGGACTAGACTCACCCAGCACCACCCTGAGCTCTGCTGGAGACCTCTGGGGGCCCCTGTCATACCACCTCCCACCACCATCAGCTCCTGCTGATGCTCCCTTTCCTAATGCCACCACCAGGTGCTCAAATGAACCTTGCGGCCACTCCCAGGCTCACTGTGAGGGTCACCAATGAATCTTAGAGAAAACTAGAACTCAGCTAAAGGAGGGCAAACATTACTGCCAAAACAAGTTCTTCTGGAGTTAAGATGCCAAAGACACAGATATCCAGGTCCAGTTTGCACCTCAGCCATGAACTGCCTGGCTTAGACAAAAATCTCAGTGTATCAATCATGTTATACAAACCCAGCTTCCTGGCCAGGATCTTCAATCTCTCTTTGCATGCAGACATATTTTGAGGGGTTTGAATATTATATTTGAGATCAGCTATTTAATCAGCGTATTGTTTTACAAAACAATGCACCTCTTACCAGCTTTAAAAATCTAATTATTTTTCTGGACCAGTCTCTCCTGTAATATAGTTACTTTGCACAAATCGGGCCACCCAACTTGCAGGTATAAGCACTTATATATTAGAGATGGAGGTACTCCTGACAACAAAAAAAACCTGTTCAAATCTGTCAGATTAAGTGGGATACACAGAGAAAGGAATGTAAGAATCTTGAACTAATAGTTCCGTAAAAGCAGATGCTAAACCTCCTCAAATGTGTTATTCATTAAAAATAAGTAACTTCTGAAATTTGAGTATTTATTTGGAAGTTCCCTAAAACTACAGAAACAAACAGAAAGCTTTCTCTACAGTTAAGAGCTAAAATTTATTTCCCTACATAGAATACAATGATCATTTTGTTGTAAGAAAATAATTTATGATTTAAAACAAACTATTCTCAGTTCCTGAGGCTCCCACTAGTTGTGCAGTTAAAAAACAGGCGTGTAAACAGTGTGAAATACATTTCATGTACCAATTTGCATTTGCCATCTCAGTTACTCTCTCCAGAGATGAGCTTTTCTCTGCTTCTCAAATCAAACACCAATGACCAGCTTAATTTTTCACATTTTTGTTCCTCTCCCTTCCCAGAATAATTGTCACCTTCTGCAACAGCACTTTTCAGTCCTTCACAAAGCTATACAGATTTCATTTCAGCAGATACTTAGACCAAATCACAGCTGACTACACCACCTTATGTATCCTAGTGTGTCTGAATACAAAGAATATTCTGGTTAACCTGTTACTCAAAATGTAGTAAGCTGAAATGAAGAGATGTAAGGACAGTCTGCACATTACCTTTCAAAGTAAATGCCCTCCCAAGGAGTAAGAAAGAACATAAATGTAAGTATTTCCTCCTCCACTATGACAGCAATAGTGCTTTATCTTGCATTATTCCCAGGTGGCTACTTGTTTAATTTAGAGGCTCTACAGGAAAAAAATCCCTCAAGTTCGGAAAGGCCCTTAGAGGCCAAATCACTTCTGTCTCAAAGTTGAATCAAATATTTCAAATTCAAAATATTTCAAGTTACTTTAAAATAAAATTCAGTAAAATTCAAATAATTTTGATTTTAAGCATTGCCTAGAAAACTGCTCAACAGCAGCATTCTCCCTTCATAAATCCAAAGAAAAGCATTCAAAAAATAATAAGTTGAATAATAAGGAACTAAGTTGTGCAACTTTTTCTGTAATCCTGCTCTAAGCTCCAGTACTCTCTAGGAACTAGCTCTGACATATATTGATGATGCTTTGTTTTATCAGCCTAAAAAACCCACACAAGCAGTTATACTGATGCAGAATGTCACTTTTTACACTGTCTTTGAAGAAGATCACAGGAGGATGCATAGCAAGCACAGACCACTGAAGACCGCGATTCTTTGCGTGTCCAATGACACAGAAGCCAATGAACAGCCCCCTTCTGTATCAACATTAGATAGACTGGCATGAAGGAGTCATCATGGGAGTGCTGGAGCTGTGTACAAATCCTCACTCTCCTACCAGCCCCAAGCACTTGCCTCTGCACCTGGATGCTCACAGAAGTTGAACTGCCCCCTCTTCTTCAGCCAGCCCTGCCTCCCTGAGGACGAATAACCCGCTCACCAGCCATCCAGAACCACACACAGGAGTGTGTGGGGATGTTTTCCTCACAAACTCTGGACTGGAGCCATTTAACTTTGAGACTTACTTATTCAGGAATGATATCTAAAAGGGTCTTTGTGAAAGTGGATTTTAAAAACTGAGATACGTACACCTTGCTGTACCTTTCTGTCCATCCTTTACACACCTTTAGAAGCTGAACTCAGCTAATTTGTGCTTCCAGCTGGAGTTATAAAATGCTCGTGCTGCAAACTCCCATGGTAAGGGAGAGCAGTCCTTACAGCTGAATATACTCTCATAGTTTACTTGTAAAAGATATACAACAATAGGTAAACTAAAAAATAAAAAAAAAGCCAAGTTGTTCTTTTTGTATGTCATGCAATTCTTATTTCTCCCTCAATTCCTCCAATGACCAATGACAAAAAGTTCTGGTGGCTACTTCACCACTCTATTCAAGCCCACAGTTTTCAATTTACTAAAGCCATTATAATTAGTTTTGGGAGACATGAAGTGTTTACCATGTATATTTGAATGGCTCGCTGTTTGTCCCAGGAAAGAATAGTAATATAGCAGAATTTCTCCGTGCAGTACAAATGAGAATTAAAGCATATCTGTTTAACAGTAGCATGCATCAGAGATCCATGTTTTTCACGTGACAGCCTTGGTCCAAAGCAATTTATTAAAAAACTCCAACAATCCAACACCCCAAAAAACAAGCCTATGCACTTTTCCCTTTAACTTACCCTTCAGAAAACGTTCACTGATGCATTCTGTGTATTCCATGTCAGACAAAACCCAAGTATATAAAGACAAATACTACATTTTCAATGTCTGCATTCATGAAATCTCATTATTTTTTTCATCCTTAATAGGTAACTAATTTCACCACCTTAAAGGCAAAATAATTTGTATTCATTCAAGTGCCCTCAGTTCTGTACTGTGTATCTTAAAATGTGCATTTTAAAATTTTAATTTTTTTCTCATCAATATTATTTTACTTAGTTATGATACCATAAATATTACTTGTAGTTGAACCAGCATTTACTTCACTCACATTCATTTAATGCTATCTCTGCCAAATTCATGAAGGTGGCTGCCTGATAAAAGACTGAGCTTCTTAACAGAGACACACCAAGCATTCAGCTGCAGACCATGGAAGCCACAGGGTAACTTTCAATGCCACGCCGAAAAGAACTATCTTTGCACCCTCTTCTCAAACTATCAGGTTGGTAGATCGCACATTTTACAAACAATTTTACACAATTTGTATGTTACCATCATCCTTTTCTTCTGTTACTTGAGGGGCAGTACAAAAGATTTCTGAATTTCAAATTGTCCTGCAGTGTCTCAGCCTGACTAGGCACACTGTGGATTCTCCAAAGTGTCTTATTTAGAAGGCAATGTTGCAAAATGTACTCTGGCACCTTCAACCTACTTTTCACACTAGAGTCACACTAACACGATTAGAGGATTTCACCAGGATGCTGAGATGTTTACCTAGGATTCATCAGCAGCAGTATAAAAGGACTAAAGTTATGCTGGGGGTGGTGTGTGTGTGTTTTCATCCTTCTGAGCCTCCTTTATGAATTAAATTAATCATCCCTAATAGTAACTTGCTAGTGAATGCAAACTGTTCTTGTCAGCATGGGAAAGACTAGTGTCTCGATCTTAAAAATCCACACCAAGTGAATGTCTTTTTAATAATGATTAAGTATTCCTTTCACCACACAGACTGGGGGCTGGGGGGAAATGTACTGCTCTTTTCTTCTGCATTAGTGGCTGTTCTGCTGGAGGATTGCTAAAGAAACACCATCATTGTCATCAAGCGCTCAGTCACATCCTTCTCTCAGACAAAGCCAATTCTCTACACCTGCTTTAGCTTGCAAAATAAACATTAAACACATCTCAGGTAAGGATGCAACCCAAACCCTGGAAGTCTCTGTAAAATGATAGAATTGACTCTGAGTAAGTCAGCTGCATTTGGTATCATATGCTTATACTACAACTCTGCTGACGCATATAAAGGACGAGGTATACTTCCTGTACAAAATCTGTCATTTGACATCTAGCATCAACTGCTTTATTCAGTTTTCTCCAATTACCAGAGTTATTCTCCATCAAATTAAAAGAATAGGGTATGTGTAGTCTATGGAACATTCTAGCACACCAGAGAAAAGTCTTTTGTGATCAATGAGAAAATCTGCAGAGAATGCATACAGCATAATTATTTTGCATTATGTGTGAAATTCCAGATAATTAACCCCTTAAGAAGCAAGTCTTCTACACAGCAACCCTGGACAGAGCTTCAGATAGGTCTTTCTTATCCACAGTAAGAGCAAATTGGCTTATCACCTAATGAAACAGCCTGCCTACTAGGGAAGCAAAAGGGAAGAAAGTTCTCTGTTGTCAACCAACCTACAAGCATCAGCCTCTTAACAGGCAAAAGCAGAGCTGCAAGGCAATAAATACTGGTTTTTACAATTTGCACTGATTATGAGTAAACATAAAGGCAAAGATAACTTCACCCCTCAACAATTCAAAAGGCAGTTCACTGGTTGAGGAAAAGTCTTTCTATGTGAAGAGTCAGAAAATGAAGGGGTTGTTATCCACAAGCAAGATAAAACTGAAAAGCAAACACTCTTGAAATATAGTTTAACAAGAAAAGAAAATATTCTGAATTGGAATTGAGTGTGTAATCAATTTTTTACATATACATGAAGTCTGTAATAGCAGTTCATTTTCAATTATATTTCAGAGATGGCCTATTTCTGGTTTCCTATTACAACCTGTGTTAATAATGCTCCAGTGAGCCTCAGGCCGAGACATCACCTCTTTCTACATGGCATACATTGCATGGTAATAACTATGCATACACTCATGAGCTCTGCTTTGTACTCATTTTTAACTACCAACTCATCCAGAGAAATTGTTTCTACACATAACTCATTCAACCTCCTGTTCCTGAGACTGTTGAGCTACATGATTTTTAAAGAATGTGGTGCTTTTGGTACCAGAAGAGTTATTTTAAGTTGAAGGACAACACTGGGACAGGAATAGGCAGTTGTAGATGTAGTGACTGATATATGTCGAAAATTAAGAGTGTTTCGTCCTCTCTAGTCCTGCATTCTGACGTCTCTTTACAAAACTATCCAAGTGCTGACAGCAGCCAAGATTTTGGCCACATTCATATAGAGCAAGTTTCCTCTTACAACTACTGTAGGCTCATGACTTTGTACAGTGCTCTTCTGTGTGCCTATTTCAGTTGAATTCAGGGTAGGATTTTTTTCATACCTTACTCATCTTCCTGCTACAAATGTGCGCACAAACTCTGAACTGCAACACACTGATTTTTCCTGGTGTTATTTGACAGCTGAAATACACCTGTGCTGGGATTTGGTTCTCTGTAAGTGAATGAAGATATACTTGCTAGAATTAGGTTGTGAAGCACAGTCAACTACACTGAAGAGGAAGTTCTAATAGGTTAAATAAGCTAAGAGCAGGATGAATAGGACAGGCAAGTAGTCATTTATCTCCTATCTGAGCTCACATAACTGCTTGGAGGTACTGAAATAAAACTAAAAAGACAAGGATGAAAACTCAAAACAATAAATTAACAGAGCAGTTTTCAGCACCATGTTTAGATATTATGTAGTAAGCCTAGAATGAAGACATGCACCAAATAAAGATGATCAATATGACCAGCTCCCCAAGCTCTGTGCATCTTATACACTGAAACAAAAGAAAAGTGCTGGAAAAAGAGAGCCTGTGATCACATAGGTGAAGATCACTACTTACACTGTATGTTGGAAGGAAGATCAGAGAGGCAGTCTAAATGCTAACACAAACTTCTGAGTGCTTATCTTTAAATTTACTTTTTTTACTACAGCAATGCAAGTCATGTACAAATACTGAATATACATTTAAAAGCCTCTGATGAATGTAATACTTATGACATCGTATTAGAATATCCACAAGTGAATATTGCTAGATCTTGTTTGAACCATGGCAGAATTTGCACACAGAAATGTGAAGTATTCAATAAGCCCTAACAACTGCAAGAAATTCGATAAGCCCTGAAACCTCCAAGCTAAATTAGGCAAATGATTAATTCTTTGTACTGCCTTTGACAACAGTTCCTACATGCAAACACAGAGCCTCACAAATTATTTCTGTATAAAGTGCTCCTAATTCTAAAAAAACCTTCAGAGATAAGCACACATTTCCAAGGGTTGCTCTGAAATGCCAAGCTGACAGCCCTGGCCTAAAATGGGTATCTAGAAAAGTATCTATGAGCTACCAAAGCAATCATCAATTCAACAACTGTTCTGCTTCATGAAGGACTGTTACTTGGAGGAGGATGTGAAAACACAGTCTGAACTGCCAGAACTTAAGATACCTAGTATTTTTAACAACAGGTGGTTCAAACAAATCCTGCTACAGGCAACTCTAAAAGTTGACTTTAGGCTTTAGGTAAAAGGATCAGAAATGTTATGCACAACTAATGAACCTCAAACAGCTTTATTAGTCAGAAAAAACAAAGCTCTGCTCCAGGCAAGTGGCAGTAGAAAGAACAGTTGAAGAACTAGATACCTTCAATGCACTTTATGTCCCATTTCGTAACAAACCACTTTGTGGATCAGTTTTATCAAAACAGGTTACTGTAGGCACCACATTCCCTCTGATTTACATGCTTTAGTCCTTATTCACTGTAGAGAGGAGTGATCACAACTTCAAAAAAACTTTTATATGAAGATGATTACATAGACCAGAAAGCTCCTGACCAAGCAGGCCAATGTAGTTGGACAATCCAAAGTGTTTATTACAAAGCTCCACAATCCAGCTCACACAAGGACTCTTGGCCTCACCTCTCAGATGCTGAAGTTGACAGACCAAATGCCCTGCTCTGCTGTTTGAAGACTGCTAAGAAAATCTTGCATCTTTCACTAGTTCACGCTCATGCACTAGTCATCATTCAACACACGCAGCAGCTGGATAAACAGAGGTTTGCACTGAACATAAAGATTTCTTTTGATTTATAATGAAAACCATTACTGGCCATCACAGCTCACCTGATATAGAACCAATAACAGTCTTAAATGTCAGGCATCAAAGGAGTCTAAGCATGGAATCCAGCCTGAGCTCTGGCATTTATGCCTCTTAAGACACATATTGAACACAGAAACACTTCCCACTTTTCCACATCCCTGTGTTGCAGACCTGACTAAAACATGTTCCAAAAATAGTATTAGCCCTAAACAGACTATGGGGTTTTTTTTGTTTTGTTCTTGTTTTCATGAGGAAGCAATAACCCTCCTTAAAAGGAAAGTGCTCTCTTCCCATTTTCTTTTTCTGGGGTTCTATTAAATATCTAATGGACAATTATGGGCGCTTGACATCTTCAGCCACCTCACTCTTAAAGGCTGCTTGTGGACAGAAGCCAGAGAAACCATGTTCTGGTCTTTATGGTCTTTCTTATCATCCCCTTCTGCCTCACAAAACAGGTGTCCCTAACAGAACCAAGATGGGTAAAGTAGCTGTGAACCTATATGAGGCCAGCTAATTTTAATACATGAAGCCAATGACCAAACTGAGTTAAGATGCAATTCCTTTTGGCTTTCTGTATAGCAGAGCACATCAATCAGGTGCATTATCTAAAACTCCCACTGCACCAAAACAAAAAAAACCCAACCAACCAACCAAACAAAATCATACCACACAACCAAACTGAGCTCACACTAGGTCCTGTCAGTGTGTGTAAGGACAAAAATGCAATGTAAAGCTGCTGCTAAACAGAGGGCCATGGACACCTGCAAGATGTATGGTGAAGCAGAAAGCAAAATCCAAAGTATTAGCATGGCCCATGTAGAGGAATCTGCATGACAGCCAGCAGTAGTAAGGGAAGAAGAGCAAGCATGGGATCTCGGATGAAACAGTGTAAGTGCACTTGTATGTGGATAGGCGGATACTCATGTATCAGCCAGGAAGTCCACAAACTTCCTGACAGAAAGCTACACAGCCATAAATTTCTTAGGCAAATGACTACAGAAGGACACAAAGAATGGAAGGACCAGCCTTGGTCACAATATGGATCTGCAGAAGACCAGTAGTAAATGCTCACCAACTGGACTTAACAGGTACTAATCACCAGTCTTTGCATCCAGACTGTTTTCCACCCATCCAGCAGACCTCAGTCGATTGCTTTCCAATTTCTCTTAAAGAACACTGTGGGAGACAACATCAAAAATCAAGGCAAAGGACATTCACTGCACTTCTCTCACCCACTGAGCCAGATATCTTACCACGTAAGGCAAACATGGTGGTCAGCCAAGTCTGCCTTTCAAAAATTCAAGCAGACTATTCCAAATCACCTCCTTGTTCTTCATATAGCTTCAAAGAGCTTCCAGGATAATCTATTTCTGCCACAATCTTCCTGTGGAGTAAAGTTAGACTGACCCCCCAGGGCCCCCATTGCCCCTTTATGAAGAGGAGCCTGATATTCACTCAAATCCATCCATGGTGAAACTCTCCCAATCACCATGATCTTTCAATGACAGACAGCTGCACTGCACTGACATCAGCCCCTTCTCTCAGGACCTCAGATGCACCCCATCACATTCCTTGGACTTGTGCATGTACACTTTTATTAAAGAAGTCCCTCACTTCAACTTCTCCCATCGTGGATAGTATTTTGCTCCTTCAAATGCTGCCACCAGGCAAAGGAAACTGAATCCAGGCCTGAGAGGAGACCTTATCTGAAGAAAACAATGGACAGCTCAGTGTTATCCATGTTCTTGATCATTCCATTCAGCAGAAGGTCCATATTTTCCTTAGTCTGCCTTGTATTTACTGTGTAAGACCCTTTTGTTGCTATTTACATCCCCCATAGACCTCAACTCCAGGCGAATTTTGGCTTTCCCAGCTCAGTCCCTCCATGCTCAGGAAAAGTTTCTGTATTCCTAGCATACAGTCAGTTCACTTCTGTTGAGGAGGTTGTCCTTGAAGACCAGCCAGTCCTTCTGGGTCCCCCTCCTTCAGATCAGTCTCTTACAGGATGACTCCTACCAGTTCCCTGAACAGGACGAGTCTGCTCTCCTAAGCCCAGTGTGGTGGTTCCATTATTATCTTTCTTTTCATTGACAATTTGAAATGTCACCATTTCACAGTTGCAGATGCCACATCTGTCATCAACCTTAAATCCATTCTTCATTATTCATGAGTAGCAGGTCTGACAGAATAGCTCTGCTAATCAGCTTGTCCAGCACCTGTTTCAAGAGACTCAGAAACAATTACCAGGGCATGGGACGCAGATTTCAGGCAACAAAGTTTCACTTTACGCAAACCCACAGGACTGCATTTGTTTTGCATAAGATCTGGTGAGCTAACAGTTAAAAAGTATAAGCAAAAATCAGTGCTCTGCTTTTGCCCTTCTCTCAAGATGCAGAGAAGAACCAGTTGTATGGAACACAGAGGATCCAACAAAGGGCATTTCCCTTGCACAACTCCAGGTACCTTTAGCAACCATCTGAATTCTTTGAGAGGCTGAAGACATTAATTTAAGTGCATGAGGAACATGTACTGATGTCAGTCTAGTTTTTCAGTATTCTTAAGAAAACGGAAAGAGAAGAAATGAAAGAGGCAGTCATGGAATTTGACAACACACTCTTTGTTTATCATTTTGAGGATCTCAATCTCTGGCATAGACGGAATTTTTAGAAGTATTTGACTGTCACAAAGGGAAACAGAGTCCAGATGTCCAGTACTCAAATAACAGAACCAGTGTAGAGTTGCTGGTGAGACAGAGTGAAAGACGTCTGGTATATTTATGTTCTGTTTGAGTATTAAAATATGATTGTCTGGTGAGAAAGCTGAATGAATGTTTGGATTTTGATAAGTGAAAGAAAGACTCTGAAAAACTGGAGACTGATAAAAAAATTTGCATTATGTCTAGACTAATGCTCAAGTACCCTCTTTTTTTTTTTTTCTTTGTTTTTTTTTTTTTTTTATGGTCAAACATAGATCAAAGAAGGATAAAATATGGGGGTCATCTTCCACGAGAAGATCTTCATTGGAAATCCTTTCCTCAGGCTTTTCACATGTCAGAGTTCTGAAATCACTTAATAGGCCATCTCTTCTGGTTGGACAGACACTCAAACTGCCTTGGATCACACGGTCATGGTTCAAAGATCCTACAGAAGGCTGCAGCATTTTAGACAGTTAGTTGGTTTTGGCCTTTGCAGACAAAACGTTTCAGCTTCTTAGGCTTCTGCTCCCTGCAAAGCCATCTTATTCTTAGCTAGGAGCAGACTGTCAGAAGACATGCAACTCCTTTTCCAAAGTGGCTTCATGTCTGCTCTTCTGCTAGTCTACAGTACAAACCATTCAGCTAAAGAGAGAAGTTTGCCAACCTTATTTTTCAATCAATACCTTTCCCAACTAAATGCTGGCAACCCTAGCCATATTTTGAGCTTGCTTTCCAAGCAAGAGAGATGTATGAGAGTCAAAGGTGTGAAATGAAACTTCTTGCCATACTCAGTATGCAATACAGTACAAAAACGCTGAGTCCTCCAGCTTGAAGAAACAGACCCAACATGTACATGCACCTCTCCAAGGGGACTTCTGGAGAAGCTACACACAGAAACATTCCTTAGTGTTTCCCAAGCTACCTTCCTGCTACTAAGCACACTCAGGGAAGTTGGACTGGAAGTTCAAAATACACTGCACAGATACCAGTGACAATTACTAAGAATTTCAGGAATGCATAATCTCTATTGACACCTAGCAAAATAGTTGTTAATGCTAAAACCTATAAATCCTTGCCAAAGAGGCTTAAAAATAAATAAATAAGGAACTTTAGTCATCTGATGTGCATTTGTGGGAATAACATGGTTTTCCCTGTTTTCTGTCCTCACAATGTGCACACTATAGAATTTTAAGAGCTGTATCAGGCCCACAGAATCACTACAGTTTGGGTGCAGCTCAGGAAAAGAAGTACAAGAAGGAAAAACACTGAATGAACAGAAGAAAGGACTGGAAAGTTCAATAATAATGCTCAATAATTCCGCTAGGTTCTAGCAGAGCACTGCAGCAACATAATTATTAAGCAGAGCTGGCAATACTTTTTATCCAAACACCTTACACACTCCCCAGTGTGTGATAGCAGTTCTATATGCTCTGGCTCTTTGCTCTGTGAAACAAATAATACTTTCCTTAAGGATAAAGTGAGTCTGCAATTAAACTCTCCCTTGCTCTTCCAATGCTGTACATTTAGGAATATTTGGTCATTAAAGTCATAGATTACAAGAGATAAAGCTCTGTACATCTACGAAGGTCCATCTATAATCATGAGGACACAATTCAATGCAAAAGTTACGTAACTCTCCTCACACATTTTTCCCCAATAGCATCCCTGCACAAGGAGGGATGGAAAGATATGGGCTTACTTCTACTCCGTGATGGTTCTTCATCCCTTATCACACACAACCATCTCTAGAATACAGTATTAGCAAACAGTTTGTGAAACTTTCCAGACCTATTTACAAGCACAAATATCCATTCAAAAATGGTTATAAATTTGCAGTCATAAAATTCACAGAGAACGTGGCATGAAGGGATTGATACAAAGGCATCAAAAGGAGTTGAAAGGCTACCAAAAAGAAAGGAACTGGAGAAAATGTTTCCCTTGTTGCAAAAACAGGAAGGACTTTTGCAACAAATAACCAACAGCTGTTATCACTAATTACTGAAAGTCAGAAAAATAACATATTTATGGTATTTCATCTTAAAAATTACATTCTATCTGCTCAACTTCATCTGCATTCACTCTGTAGCATTAAACTACTTCTACCTTAGGGCCAAAGTAAGCATTCACAACCCTGAGAAGGAGAACCAATCCTATTTAAGCTATACAATACTGAAAACTCTTTCCATTATTGTGGAAAACCTACTAGGACTCAAGACTCTTAAAAAAAGAATGATAATGTTGCAGTTTCCTTTACTAGGTGAAAGGATTGCTTCTTGCATCAGAATAGAATTTTCTGAGAGCATCTTTTCAATTTAGCTATGACTGTACATTTTCCTGGCTTATGCAGGCATTCTGATGTCATTGCATAGCCAGCTGACTGTTTTTTTCATTTAGTTAAAATCAACCAAAATGTCTTGAGGTTGTTACATTACCAAAATGTACACGTCACAAGAGAAGGCTTCATGTGTGCGCAGTAAGACTGCAAGAAAATTAAAATAATTAATAGTTAAGAAATTCATGTAACACCATTCAGAATGAAAAATCTAAATCAGTGCTAGAAGAAAACAAGGTTAATAATCTCCTAGTTCCTAAGCCATCAGTATAAGGGACAAAAATAAAACACCAAAGCTCAAACACAATAAGTCACTGAATGCAGAACTTGAAAATCATCTGAGCTCTACTCATTATGTACACTATATAGAGAAAATGTTAAAAATATTTTGATGGCCAGCTAACTATGGAAACAAGATATCTGTCTCACAGTCATAATGATGTATAAAATCACAGAAACAAGCTATGCCAACATCTGCCCAACTTCAAACAGCCTAAGCTCAAATCAATGAAAAACCAAAATAGAACATATTAATTTGAATTGAATAGGACAAGACTAAAATACCTGCTTTACCATAAAACACGGGCCCTTATTTTTACCCCCTGTGAAAATGTAAGGTGACTCAAAAAAGCCCCAAAACCAAACGTGCTGTCAACGAGGTCTTTGATCTCATGTCCTTTCTGCTCCTGCTACAGCCAAGGCACAAACCTTTCGCAACAACATGCATGCAGGTTGATTGATCCCAGAAAAATAACCTCTTCATAAAGTTTTTTCAGGAAATGGTTTTGGCATGCTAGTGATAATTTCCTTTTCTTGACAAGCACTCCCTACCCAACAAAAACTCTTGTTTGGCCCAGAAATCCAGAGCGCACCTGCACTTCTTGCTCCATCTAGCAGATCCAACACTACAATCGGTCTCACTTGGTCCAGCTACCCCAGCTGCACTCAGAGGAGAAAATGACTGTTCCACTTCACTGAGGTAAAATATGCCCAAGAATCAGCAAGTATGCATTGCAGATTAAAGAAAAAAAAAAAAAAAATAGAAAAAGGGGTTCTAATGGACCTCCAAGATCCCTACTGCCCCAGAGATGGGATGCCCTACTGAATTCAAAATGAGTACACAACACATGTTGACATGTTATGTCAACCTTAAAACTTGATTTAGGATTAGCAATCTGTGCCCTTCAAAAAACATCTGACACGAAAACACAGGATTCAAGTGTGGACAAAGGTTTGCCCCGTCATAACGCAAAAACACTGAGCAAGTTTTAGAGAAAGTAAGTTTGCATCAATTATGTTGCAACCTCTACAAAATTGACTGTGGCAACAAAATGAAAGTGTTTCAATTCGACCAAGATTTCCTGATGCCCATATAACAGTCTCAGTTCATGCTAACTCAAAGCTCAAAGACTTGAAGATATGCTGCACACCGAAACATATGTGAACCAAGACTTTCATAAAGTTTTTCATTGTTTATACAGTTGGTAACCATTTACTGCTAAAAGCAATATGCAGTAAAGGGGGTTTTGTTGAGGTTTTCCCTTTTTTTTTTTTTTTTTAAACGACTTGATACCACATGTTTTCATAGACAAAAGAAAAAAAATTCTTCAAAAGCCAAAGCAGCCAGATTCATTTTGGAAAGAAGCTTGCAAAATCCCAGTGAACCACATCTGTGGAGTAACTGCAGCAATGATATAAAGTGATTCCCACTAGTTCATAGTTCCTGTGTACTAATATAAAAGTTTGTCCCTTTGTTTTAACACAACACGGTCTCCAAAAAAGGCTCTTCCTGCCTTGGCTATTATCTAATTAGTTTAGACCTCACCCAATTAAAACTGGTTAAACACTCCCACTGCACCCATCAAACCAGTGTCTTCATCCCATGAGATTCTCTGTTGACACCTCTACAAAACTAAGTAACTCAGATGTGACTGGGGCAGCCAAATGAAGCATGAATAACCTGTAACTCTTGCAGTAAAATTCACTGGCTTGGAAAACTAAAAATCTTGGACTAAAGCAGTCCCAAAATGACTTCAAGGAGTTGCACAAAAGTACTGACTCCATCTCCCAGCTCTGAGCTGTTAAGCTGTCTCATTTCAAAGCAATTCCACAAGCTGGCTTTAGCTCTGAAAATTCCACACTTTAAGAAGTGTTAGGGTTTTTTTAACACAAGCCTGCAATAGGAAGCCACACATATTCAGAAAGCGAACTCTGAAAGCAAGTCACAGACTTGACCACAGACTACTCTGAATCAAAACATGGAAAGCACAGTCTACCCCCACAAAAGAAGGGCTTCACTGTCTTACCAAAGAAATCCCTTGGGAAATCCAAGAAGCCTGTCTTGTCTCTCACTTCATCTGTTCATTTGTAGTGAGGAAAAAAATTCCATCTGTGCATTGAAAGTTCTCAAATCCGGCATTACAGATTGTGTGCTGTTAAATTAGTGCATTCATTAGTACCGTGTTTTGGAAATATGCCTATACATTGTGTGGGGAGGAAGAAGCGTCTTTCATTTTTTAGAAAAAGAGAGAGAGACAGAGAAAAATTGCCCCAAGCTGGTCTACCCTAACATCTCAGCACCACCAAAAATTATCATAGAAATTCCCCTTATGAGCTTGGTACACAAAACAGATCATCTCAAGCATCAGAGTAATTGGTAGCACAATTACAACTTCATCATATGTGGCATATCTCCCGAAAAAAGAGCACATATTATATGCCTTCAGCATATTGTTGACTTGTTTGCTTTCCTCTGGGATCTTTGTTTACATTGACGCAAGTATGGACACCTCTCCTTGCACATATCTATGTATACATCACAAAGAAGAAAGTTAGCTAACTTTTCCCTTTTCAAAAGAAACAGAAGAAAGCCCCTTTCTCAGCATCACCACATGCATCTAATCCTAGCTGCCTTTCCCATTGCATTTCACCTTACATCAAAAACTTCCACTTTTTACACTTATTTGAACACGATCATCTGGCATAAGAAGTCACTAGCCCACTTTTACTCATGTTTATGGACAATTACTGGTTACTTTGTTGTACAGTCATTTAAAGTAATTGCTGAATTTGGGTTTTCCCACCTTGGGAATTGCATCCTTGTAGTATTGACTACACTGGTTGTGTTTTGAGAGTTGCCAAGAAAGGTGACTCCTACCAACCAACTTTCTCACCTAAATTTAAAGGTTCTTTCACCAGGACCTCAACTTATGGAGCCCAACTCCACTGACTTACAGGCTCCTAAGAAAGCCAATTACTTATTTTCCTTGATGCACCCTGTAACTTGAGACATCTAATATTACTTAGCTTTCATTCTTCCCTCCCCAAGTTTAAGACCCGACACTAGTATGTCCTTATTTCTACATGCATAAATACGCTCAAGATCTAGTTTTACATTGTTTGTACTTCAGCCTCTGCCTTTCCCATGACTTCAAAATGCCTGCCTACATGTCTTCATCTGTGGATTTGAGTTTAAAGAACATGAGGCTCATCAATGAACTACTACTCTAGACTGAATCTGCAAGCACCAAAGTGCATCAGCAGTTTTCCATGCAGAAATAGAAGTCCTCTGAGTGCAGCAGAACTACTCGAGTGTGTAAAGTTACTTATGCACTTAAGCACTTTGGGATCTGTCCTCAATTTTTAGAGCAAGTTTTCTGCCAAAATGGCAAGGAGTTCCACAACAATCAGCAGTTCTTGGGAGATTTCCTCTTCTTGTTCTAAATCTTATAAGAACAGCTGTTCTGGAGAAAACTTGGCTATATCTGAATGTCCAGACAGGCTCCAAAACCACAGGTGCAGGCTCCAAGCCAGGGATGCATATGTCTTTCTGAAATTCAATGAGATTCAGGTTTTCTCCTTTCTGTAAGTACAAAGCCACCCACCACAGAAGGCACAGAGATCAACAATGAAGCTTCATCAATGCACATGTATTTGCTGCTCACATGGTGCAGCCAACACTGTTAACGAGATTTAGGGTTGAGACAGTTTTGCAAGACTTTTTGCACTGTTCTCACTACAGACTCGTCCTGTTGCATTAAGCTTAGAGAGTTTTATACTGCAGGTCTGTAGGGAAACAAGAAAAACTAGACCATGCAGTGTGTGGGAAGGGTTCTTGAGGGCAGAGGGCTACCTTGCTATATGACTAGAAAAGGCATTTATTCAAAGCATGATTACAGTATTACACACACTGTAATCAGCAAACACTGGTAGGAACAGCCCTGAGAGTAATTCCTACTAAAGTTTTTGTTCTTTGTAAGCTTTACCAGTTAGCACTAGACATGAAGCAGACGCTACAGCAACATCAAGATAATTCCTAAGACCTACTCAGATTTCTGTTACAAAAACTTGGCTTTAAAAGAAAAAAAGAGTGTTCTCACCTACAGGTGTAGCAATTCCTGTACCATTTTCTAGCATACCTGTCTTTGATCTCCTTCAACAGAAAGTTTGTTGTTAGTCAAACTTTCAAAAACCCAGACATTTTTTCCTGCCATCTACAACTGAGAGCAAATCTAGATGGAATTAGCTTTTCATGCTCCTAATTGCACTTTGTCTCTCTTAAGCTGCAAATTGAACTGTATTACAAGCTCTATTCAAGATGACTAAAAGTCAAGAGAAAACAAGTTCTAAACTCTCTAGACCTCATGGACCAGAACAAAAGCTCAGGGTTCATGGATTACTGCAGAAGTAGCAGCAATAAACTGACACCTCTACCCCTTGATATCACTCAGTCAACACCGACTGGTAGCCGACAGCAGCTTTGCAATAAACATTGCTCTGGATTTGTCATACCTAATTGAAGTGCATTTCTGCTGTCATCCTGTAGGTGGACGTTAGCAAAGGGACCCTACGTGGTATGATTTCGTTAATTTAAAAGATGTTCAAATAGACAAAGCATTTGTCATGGTCATCACTCACAACAAAGTCCCATGTCAATTTACGATCACTATTTTCTTGGCTTGCAGTTTCCTTCCTCTGCTCCACAGAGGCACTGCCAATGGCGAAGAAGAGCACAACCCACAAAGTGTGGGAATAGCACAGATACTGTGCTACTTAAACATGGCAAGGAGTCTGGGGTGGGAATGCAGGGCAAAACCTACTTGCTTTCTAAAAGATAAAGGTTCCTCAGGAGGTGTGGGTGTGCATTTCTAACAAAGCCTTCACTATAAAACTGACATGGACTCGAGAGCTCATGATGAACTGCAGAAGCAGGGTAGAAATCAAATGCCTTAAAAGTAAAGAAAGAAGCATGGTTTTCTTCTCTGTGCTCAATAGGAAAGCACAGCTTGCTATCCCAACACAGCATTTTGTCAACAGGAAACACCCTACAAAAAGGATGAATCTGATGGAAATGAATAATACAGAAGATTATGCGATCTTTAAGCTTTACTGCTAGGGAGGCTGATTTTATTTCTATACAGAACTCCAATCAGTCCACTCTTTCAGAGCATTAATTCCAAGCATTCCTCTGCTGAAGTCTTCAACATTAGAAACAAAACAATGCCACCCACCAAAACTTAGACATTGGTCTCATTCTAGACCACAATGAAATTCTATGGAAAGGCAGTGCTAATGGGGAAAAAAAATCAGTCAGCATATTTCATAAATTTTGAGGAAAAAAATTTAAAAAATGTTCATACTAGCATTCCCAAGTGTCATCCTGATATGTCTTTTATTTAAATACAAGTAACATTGAAGGAGAAGAGATGAGAAAGGAAAGCGGACATACCATATGCCGTATATCTACAAGCGGCAACACTCCCAAACCTGATGTATAAATTTATTGCATCATCTGTGGCTCAGTCAAAATTCATTAGCTCCATATGAGTGTATGTGAGTATGGGAGAGTGTTCATGTGCATATTCACACATCTGTTTTCAATCGCCACACTGAGGAAATCCTACACAGTAGACACATGAAATGTCTTTACAACCTGTACCAAAGTGTGAAAGAGACAGAAAGAATGTAAGAGAGAGAAATTTTTTTCTCCCAAAAGGAGGACTTAGCTGCAAAAATGAGTCACTACATACCAAGATTGTTCCACATTTCTACTGAAGTGTCAGTAAAATTTTGTTTCAGGGACTGAAACCAATATGTTAGGATGAAGTATACAAAAGATGAGTAATTTTTTTAGAGGCAATCAGCAGGTAGTATCATACCAGCTTCTTGAGAAAGGGCTCCAAGGAAGCTCGGTTCTATTAACCCAGTGTCCAGTGAAGAGAAGTGTGACACATGACACTATGTTCCATTGCAATAAGCAAGATTTTATTTTTTAGATTCAGCTGTGCCTGTAATAAGCAAACAGAAGGTGCAGAGTGGGAGAAGCCAACTACATAGCTTGAAAGGTTACAGCCTAGAAAAAGCTCCAAAGTACTCCCTGTGCTCTCCATTCACTGAATTTTGCGTCACGTAATGGGCCAATTCAAGTTCTAGCAGCAAGTATCCGAAAGACCTAGCAAAGACAGTAATTCCCAGCTCCAGTCCAGGTGGCAAGATTCTCTGCTCTGCATGAAGCCCCACAAGAGGCACTAAACCATTCTGATTCAAAGAACTGTTAAATGAATAAGGCCAAAACAGTGCCTATAAATGTTGTCTTTAACACCAGACTGCAAAAGAAGTAACTACTTACATCACAAGCAACATGCAAGTCAGAACAAGATGCTGGAAAGCAGTGCTGTGGAAAAGGACCTGGGGGTCCTGGTCAATGGCAAGTTGAATCTGAGTCAGCAGTGCCCTGGCAGCCAGGAGGGCCAA
>JAWWTY010000123.1:50253339-50428271 GCA_035222235.1 Margarornis squamiger
CAGGACAGGGTTGGCCCTCCTGGCTGCCAGGGCACTGCTGACTCAGATTCAACTTGCCATTGACCAGGACCCCCAGGGCCCTGTCCTGGCACTGCTTTCCAGCATCTCATTCCCCAGTCTGTACATACATCCAGTATTGTCCTATCCAGGTGCAGAATCTGGCACTTTCCCTTGTAGAAAACTTCATATGATTGGTGATTGCCCAGTCCTCTAATTTGTCAAGGTCTCTCTGCAGGGCCTCCCTGCCTTTGAGAGAGTCAACAGCTTCTCCCGGTTTTGTATCACATGCAAACTTGCTCAGTATCCCTTCCAGTCCTGCATCCAAGTCATTTATGAAGATATTGAAGAACACAGGGCCTAAGGTGGAGCCCTGTGGAACCCCACTAGTGACAGGTCACCAGTCTGATGTTACCCCATTCACTGTTACCCTCTGCGCTTGACCTGTGAGCCAATTGCTCACCCACCATATATGTATCCAGCTGTGTGCTGGACAGTTTGTCCAGAAGGATCCTGTGACAGACAGTATTGAAAGCTTTACTGAAATCCAAAAAGATTACATCAACTATCTTCCCTTGATCAGCTGAGTGGATTACATTGTCATAAAAAGTATATTTGTATATTGTACTCAGAATTTGAGTTCTCAGTAACATCTAATGGATGAACGAACATATCCTAAAACCACATTAAACCATACCACAACAGGACTTACAAGAGTCATAACACTTTCAGGCAAATGCTGTGAGACCCTAGTCAGAGAAATCAGAGGAAAAAAGATACTAATGAGTCTACAAAAACACATTCTACTGCCCAAAACCTCAACCCACAAGTTTTAGAGTGATGAGATAAAGACCGGTAAATTGTGGCTGTCTTCTTTAGGGCTTCCTACAACAGCACCCAAGAAAGTACTTGGGGAATTATTCAGCTGCCTTCTTCCACCCCTTGCAGAATACAAAGCCTGACTTTCAGAAATGGTAAACTGATGGTGCTTGCACATAATGAAGGAATAGGAAAAATAAATAAGGCCCAGATATGATGACCACACTCCTGCCAGCAGGACACAAGTGCCTTCTTTACTTTATTCGGGGCTTTTTCTAGAGCC
The DNA here is from genome assembly GCA_035222235.1 of Margarornis squamiger. NCBI lineage: Eukaryota > Metazoa > Chordata > Aves > Passeriformes > Furnariidae > Margarornis > Margarornis squamiger. The sequence continues at coordinate 50,254,439 of JAWWTY010000123.1, forward strand.
CATGCAACATGATGTCTGGCACAAACTAGTGCAACAGGCACACTCCGCATCAAAAGTCCCCTTCCAGGTTCATTCTGCCACCTGCTCCCCTCACTTCAAGGTCAGTTACTTTGGAAAAAAGGGAGTATTTTCAGTTTTTCAGAAGCCACCTGGACCTACAGGATATAACATCAAAAGGTATTTTTCTTGGTGCCTGGTTATCAAGTGTCTGCCACACAACTTTCCACATTCTCTTTGCCATCAACAGAAACCTGCACAAAGCTACCTTGTGCTAAAATCTCAAGTTTCTCCTCCTTTTCCACAAGAGACACTGGCTGCAAGCATTTTCCCAGGGTTCCAGCCAAAACTTTTATTCTGCTTACCTGTGTCTCCTTTTGGGAGCCTATCCTCTACCTCTACACACTGTCATAGTGCAACTATTGTTCTGAGAGATGACTTCATGCCAACACACCAAGAGAGACTCGTATGCTGTGCTTCAAAGCCAGACAGATAAGGTTTCCTTTCTGATCAACACTTATCTTGTGAAAATGGTAATAGAAGTCTTACAATGGCATCCTAAAACTTAACTTAAATATATAGCTTTCTGATTCCCTTTTATATAAGATAAAGCAGTTCGTGTTTCAGTCACAGCACAAATAACAGACACAAAGCCCAAGCTTTTATCATAACATTTAAAGGGTCACCACGTACTTTGTAAATAGACAATTACTTTTGAAACCTGAAGGGTCTCCAAGGCGTGAGTGATTCATCAAGATGAGCCTGAAATTTGCCTTCTACCTGAATGAGATACTACCACTTTGCTGCTCCCAGAGCGTTCCAAGAATTGCCTACAGGGAAACATGACATCACTGTAGATACATAGCTGGTGTGCCTGTGTGCACACTTAACACAAACTTTTTCATTAGGCCTCCCAGTTTCATGACGAACCACCAGCTAGCAGGACCTGAGCTTGTCAGCCATTGCCCTCAAAAATACTTGGCATATTTTCCAACTGAAGGGTTGTATCATGAGACAGGACTGTCCCTATAACTGAATCGACTGTTCTGGGTTGTAACAGCGCTCCTACATGCCCAAAGAAGTCCTGTGGGTGCAATAAGAAAAAAAGCCAACTATACTTGTTTGGATTATTTTGTGCTATATTGCTTTAAGGATTCTTCATTTTGTCAAATGCCTATGACTTATGAACATTTAGCATGTTATATTCAAAACATTGTATTGTGGGTCACACAAAATATTCTACTTGCACTCTAGGTCATCCTAATTCCATGACACTAAATTGATTTATTGATTGTCAAGTTGAAGTAAAATTTATTATTGTTCCTAGCCAAATTTATTATGGGTCTTTGATTACAGTGTAATTCCCTTTATTACAAAGAAATTAATTTATTTCTCCTTCCATCACTATAAAAAATTATGTGCATCTATTTATAAATATACCTAACAGCTTGAGGCAGTTTTTACACTTTACAGCTTGATCAACGGAGGAAAATTAAATTTTTAGATTTCTAAACTTAAAAGAAATAGATCCCTACTTCAAATCTGCCACGAGCCATTTTAGATGTCAGAGAGTTCCAAATGAATACTATTGTATGATAATAATGGGCATAGCGGGTATTAAATTAATCATTTCAGTTTGACTTTTCATTCTAATTCCAGAAGTTAGTGAAGATACTATTGAGATAAAGCAGATTTAGAAGAGCATAGTGATAGTGAGCAGATCCACTATCAAGACAAACTGACAGAATAAGATTCCACAGACTTTATGACAGACAAATTTTGACCTAATAACCTGCACATGCTGAATTTCAGCAAAAAAATTCAGACAACCTGGATACCAAGGAGCAAATGATGTCCACACAGCAGGATAGATGTTATGGATTGGCCTGCCCAGCCCTCTCTCCTACCACATGCCATTTCAAAACTCCTAATGTACAGACTCTTAATTCATCATGACCTCTTATTCCCATAAAGTGATCATAGGCATGAAAAATTTTATATTCCAGTTGAAATGTGTATAGTAAACAAGAAAATTTGTGCTGGACACAGTCTTGAATTGACTTTTAATGAGGGAGGTGAAGACAGAGGGTCTGCAATGCTAGTCAGGAAAGTACTAATAATTACAACAGTTTATCTATCATCTATTAGCAAGGGAAAAAGTCACTAGAACTCTATCCTGATAGAATTAAAAAAAAAAAAAATATTGTCTAGGTAAGGGCATTTCAGCCCTGCTTCTTTCCTATTGGAAAAGTCCCAAATCTTGCAATTCAACAGCACTGGCACTTCTCTCTCACTCAGGCTGGTGCTAACTTTAAAGCACACAGTCCTGTGAGGTATGAGTGTGACAGAAATGAGAAGACAGGAGAAAAGGAAACTGCCTGAGAATAATTAAGAATAAAGACCTAGTATTAAAATGAGACAAATTCATTATATCACTCATATCACAGGAAACTGCGATTGAAAGCCTTAGAGACCAACATTTCAGGCAAGGACAATGATATTTTCTTGCCTGTATAATTTGTATGTAGGCAGCAAAAGCAGGGAAGAACTGCAGGGACTTGAGGAGAAGATCCTATATTTCAGCCAGCTACATGCTTGATCTGAGATTTGAATACAGTCCTGGCTTGTGCCACTGTACCCATTGGTGTTACTAGTCCAGTCACTGATACCAAGCTTTTGATAGCTGGTTACTAGTCACACATTGCTCATTTGCTATGAGTGCCTGGCATCCCAGCACATGGAAGAGAGCCATCGCTGTGCCTCTATAATGCTACAGAATGCTAAGTACATGGCAAAGAATACAAAGTCTTAAGAGTCTCAAATTAGCATACAGTTTTCAATTTCTCCATACCACACTCCTGGTACTTAAGTGAAGGCACGAAATAAGATTCATGTTTGCAAAGAACTCTTTTGCAAAGATACTTCAGTGATGAGCACCACTAAAGTCTGAGAAAGTAATTCTGTCCTTCAAATTTGATTTGAACTACACACAAAGAACATGGCATAGGACTGCATGTTGAACAGTAAGGAGAAAATGAAACACTGAATAGCAGTTCATTGAGAGCTGCGCTATTCATTCTGTGCACTAAAGAGATACTCAGAAGAAACACAGCAGTGACCATGTATTTAATATGCATGCCCATGAAGGAAAACTGAGCTTACAGAGACAACACTATTGTATTATGTTCAGCAGGCCTGACCTTGCAAATTTCATCACGTTCTCCAAGACTGAAGACGGAAATATATTACTCAGATAATTCCTATTTCACTTGTATTTAGCAGTTTTCAGGGAGATCAGGCTCTGAGATGCTGGGTACTGTATAAGTAAAGTAAAACCCAATCTGTCTTTTACCAGGGAGAATACAGCACACCTCTTCATAAATTAACATTATTAAGTTTGTACAATTCAGTCTAACAAATGCTGCAAGTACAGCCCAGGAGATGAAGTGCCAAAAGAGTGAACAGTCAAAGTAAATGTTCAAATGAAAAATAGGAAGTAAAAAAGAAAAAATTTAGAAGTCCAATGGAAGGTTTGTTGTGCTGTCCTGAAGTCAAATAGTTTGTCTGGGCCTTTGGGAAGGCTAACTCCAGCATTAGCCCTATGTGTCTAGGAAACTATCATTTGCATTAGTATTCATTTGTCTTCTTACAAGTCTGGCTGCTCATGAGGGTGTGAAGCTGGATTTTCTGGTACTGTATACCTGAAAGCTCTACTGGTGTATAAAGTCAGGTATTCTTGGAGGAATAAACAGAGCCTTCCTCAACTCTCTGCAATATTATATCAACTGATAAATACGGTATTAGAAGCCACCATAAAAGATTGTTTAAAAATCATCAATGTGCTTAAAAAAATGCAAATAACTTTGTCTCTCCTTTAGGCTATAGAATGTGCTTCTGCTATCCTAATGTAAAGCCACAACAAAAGACAGCAAACTGACTAATACCAAGTTACTCTTAGCACACTAAATTTCTAAGGCAAAATTATAAGTCTCCTGTAAAAATTTAGGCATATAATGTTACAGTAACAACAACTACCAACAACTGCCAGAAGAATTCACTCTATCTAAAGTTACAAAACTTACCCTAAAATCAGAGTGCTAGAGAACAGAACTTGTAAACATCTGGACTCAATAAGGAAATGCGACACCAACACCAACAGTGGAAATACACAAAACACAGTCTTTCAAGACACACACTTATGAAATGTCCCAACCAGGGACTAAATAAAGAGATCATCTTGACCTACAATCTTGACTCCAGTCTGGGCCACGTTCAAAGGCTGTCAAAATCCAAGCAGTATTAGCAATAGAAGTATTACACAGGAATCTCTATAGGCTACTTTTTAAAAATGAAAATGAAAGCAAGCTGGTGGGCTTTTAGGCACCAATTGTCTTTGGCTTTGTAGGATAGGGCTGGCAGTTTTTACTCTAACTGTAAAAACAACAAAAACAGAAACAGAAACAGAAAGCCATGTTTCCCTTCCACTTCCAACAAGCTTAGCTGGATCATCTGCTTGGTCCGCAATGTGGCCCCAAACCTATTCTTGGGATAGTCAAGTAGAAGACAGTAGAAACAGAAGGAATGGGGATTTAAATTATTTGGTCTTTGAGAGAAAGATGGACGTAAAAACTGATTCTCTTATTTAAGAAAAAAAATAATTCTCACAACTTAGCTAGTAAATCTTTCTGCTGGTGACACTTAAGTAAGCAAGTCAGTTTTTACAGTTTGCAGCTTTAAGATGAACTTTTTGATTACATACATGGCATCAAGGAATTTTACACTTTTTCAATATAATCTAGTATTATTCTGTCCTTCCAGAGACAGAATTCTGTTGTGACAGATCACGTTCATGAACACACCTGCTTTGCCAAATATTTTCCAAATATAAATTGGAATTGTATTTGAAATTAGTAGTGCCTTAAACAAACGTCAGTTAAGTCTAAAAATACAACACACATCAGCTGAACAGGGTGTTGGAAATTTATCTCCTGTTGGAAGGGACATCAGTTCTTTTGCCCTTTTATTTAAGACTTTGACTTTTTTAATAATAAAAACCACCTTTGTTTTTCTCCTTCCATGCCCATGGTCAGCCCACAAGCGTACTGCTCATCAGAAGCATACCAGATTCATTCAATGCACTCTGGTAGCAGGATAAATAAGATGAGTCAAGGGAAAAGGTATTGATATGCTAAAAATTAAGGGGTTTTCACGATTCTTTCTAGAACCACATCAAACATTAAAAATGCAATGTGTGAGTAGGTGGCACTAGAGCTGAAATTAAATGCAGACCCTGACAGACTAATACATATGCTTAACAGTCTCTTCATTATGTAAGAGATTCAAGGCCAGTGAGAAACATATTAGTAAAGAAACAGATGTCCCAAGAGCACACATCCCAATCAGAGATCTTCCTTTTACCTGCTCAGCAGCAGTAAAAGAGCCTGCCTAGGGGAAAAAACCTTCTCCATCCAGCCTGGACCAGTGCCAGGATAAACTAAGCTACAGATCCAAAATATAACTGATTTTAATTACATGAGGAACATTTACACATTAACTTAAAACTGGAGCTCCCAAAGCATAAGACACAAGTTACATCCAGGTGACTGCCAAGCAGCAGAGAAGTGAAAAAAATGGCCATTCAAGCACCAAGCATGCCCAAAACACAAAGCACTCTCCTCTAGCTATATCCAGCCCAGCTGTGCTGGCAAGAGCTGCTGTTGCCACCTTCACGAGAGAGGAGGACATCAGGTTGAAAGAACACCACCTGTAGCACCAGCACAGGCAGAAGGTCGTAGCACCAGTGACATCATCCACCATTACAAGAACTCTCTTGCCAGGATCATGTTACCCATCAAGCCAAATCTGGAAACTACAGTAATCATCTTCAGGGAGTGCACAAAGCAAAAAAATGCTGAGAGTGACCTTCTTGTTGCCCATAGACTTCACTCAAGCACATACATCATATCTGTGGCACCTCAAGAAGGAAAGCTTAGCAAAGTCTGTTTCTTAAGGTTTTGGCTTGAAAATATTGTGGAGGAGGGAAAAAGGTAGAAATATGAGAGTATTTATGGTAAATCTTTACTCCTTATCCACAGGGCAGTTAAGCTAGAACTTGAAATATGAAAGATGTAGGGCAAGTTATAATTTTTAAGCACTGTAGAATTACTGGTTTAATGGGTCTGCCAAATGATGGCACACTCACAGCAAAGAGTTCTGGCTGCAGAAAGCTCTTAATCCCAATGAATAATGAACTGGGTATAATGTCAGCAAAACAGCTGTCAGGATAAAATGCTGTTCAAGTTGACTAGAGGAACAACTGCCTAGAGGTGGAAAGCAATATGTTCAGCCCAATCTCAAAGTAAAAGCAGGTGCTGACACCACAGTTTAACTAAAATCTGCCTTCAACTTCTACCTTAAAAATGGGACTTATGCAGGAGAAAGACAAAAGCAGTAAAAGAAAACCTCTTCTCCTCAGAAACACAGCAGGGTAACTTTGGAATGAATTTGAGAGTTGAGTCCAAGTGTCTCCCAAAGAGATGACCTGGTAAACTGATACTTGTCTGTACTCATGCCTCTTACTTTCTACTGAGGCAGAAAGGAATACCAAGTTATAGTGCACAACTGTTGAAGACACAACTTCACAGAAACAATGTACCAGAGAAGCTCTATTAAGCTTTGATGAGCAGCTTACTCTAGTCAGAATTGCTATCAAGTATTTCCATAGAAAGAGCTGCATCTTCCCTGCAACAAGGTCAGGCCTGAAATCCCCACTCCAGCCAGAACTTCCCAGAGGAAAAGGAGATTTTCACAGTGGATTAGAAATGCCTGATCTAGCTTATATTCTCTGAAGTGCCTGTTACAGGGTGTGTACTCTTAAAGCTCTTTATCCACACTCTGCTCCTCCTCATCTCTTCCTTTTTCTCAACTAAATTTCTTTAACTTTTTTTTCTTATGCAAGCTTAGCAAAAAACCCTTGAAGCTATATGCACCAGGATACAAAGCTATAAGGAGCATGGATGACCAACTGCACAAAAATTATTCAAGTGAGCTTGCAATAATCATTATCCTATATAAAGATATTTAAAGCCTTTAAGGCATATAGGATGCAGACAGCTGGCAGCATCCATGTGACAGATGCCTCGAGTGCCTTTTGCCACCCATACTGCTGTGCATTAGCAGATGGACTACTGGGCAGTCATTTACAGACAACAAAATCCCCCAACCTTGCCACACAAACAGCAAACAAAATGGTTCAAAGCCCTTCAGTCAAAAATCATATTTGAAGTCAGGCTGTAGATGAGCAAGAAAGAGGCATTTTACTTTATTAGCAAGAACAAAGTTGTAATTCTCCTAGTTGTATTCAAATATTCTGTCATTGCACTGGGAGTGAAAGAACTATAGTTACTACACTCTAGAAATTCCCAAACACACTTTTTCTCTCCAACAGCCTCATTAGACTTCTGGCAGGAAGAAATCATAGCTCTGAGGAGTAGGACAAGTGCACAGGCCAACATACATGGCTTTGAGGTCAGTCATTTACAAGACACTTTCATGGTGACCCACAAATGCAATTGGTTGTGGAAGAATTGTCAGCAGCTCTTTTTGTCTCATGCCATTGTCCTAAGGAAATCTGCCATGATACACCTCTGGACCACAAAGGACACAAGTGTACACAATTGGAGTGACCTTCTCTCCTTGCCAGCATCTTTCTACATTGTAGAAGAGCCATTTTTCTAACTTTCTTTTTTGTTGGAGAAACGTAATCTTATACTCAACAGAGCACCAGCAAGTTTTTGACATGTGTAGGCATCTCAGCTTTGTTGACTCTTATCACACCTGCTTCCCCAACCACTTACAGCTGGCATGCTGTTGCAGTTCTAAGTCTAAAGCACCAAACACAAAAACAGGAGCTTATATTTTGCTCTTTCACTTTTTTTTTGTGTATGAGATGCCCAGCTTTTTCCTCTCAGTCCTAAAAGAAAACTTCAACCTGGTTAAAGTTGCATGCATGTTCACTGCCCATAGGTAACACTGACAGTCCTTTCTCCAACAGCACGTATTTCCTGGGTATATTGGAGCCCAGATCAAGCCATGGGAAATGGTCACTTTGATGCCTCAGATTGGAGCTCCTCATCCTGTGCAAAGGCTGCCATCACTGCGACTTCTGGAAATCAGTTCCTTGCAGTCACATAGCCCTCTACCCCAAGCAGAGAATGATGGGATATTCTCCTTTCCCTACAGAGAGATCTCCCTCATGCTCTTCCTTCTCTTGGGAGATACCAAGAGACAGAAAAAAGGCAGAAAACAAAAGCTTTCAACACAGTTTAAAATTGCACCACTTCCAAGAAGTCTGCTCTGGCTTTGATCTATTGATTTCAAGGCCCTTAATGTGGGAAGCTGAAATGCAAGTTTTCTCCACTCAAGTTTAAAACAAAAAGAAAAAAAAAAAAGAAAAACACCAAAACAAAATATCAGATCTGCCTATAACCAGAATATGCACTCAAGAGTCTTGGTTGAAATCCCAAAATAAAAAGTAAAGAATCAAAGCTATTATTCAGCAGTGCAACATCAGAGATACTAGTAAACTACAATGAATGGAAATTAATGGACAAAATCCCACAAGCACTGGTAGAAGAGTTATTTATTACATCTTCCTGGAATGTCACTTCACAGCTACCCCTGTGAATTTTCATTAAGTTATCCCACAGCTACCTGTAACAGCTTTGCTTATTTTCTTCCCCGAAGCTACAAACAGGAAGCAAAATGAGGGAAAAGCATGATGTAACAAAGCATTTATTATTCAGATGCATTTTTAAATAAAAATAACAATCCTTTTCTGTTTAGGATATTGCAAGAGGGTTCTCCCATCAACTGTAGTGCATCTCTCATGTGTGAGGCTGCAAAAAATCCAGTTTGATGTTCCTCTTTGAAGAACACCCATAGCAAATGAATATCTGTAAATCCAACTGAGGACTGCTTCCCAGGAGAAAATAATCGAAAGATAAGCGAGGGAGGTGAAATTACTTTGCAGCTTCACCAGCTTTATTTTTAACACCCTTTAAGCTCATCTCCTCACGGGACATACCTCACCCTCAGCTGTGCTGTGCCAATCTAAGAGGCTCTGGATATCAGGAACAGCAATGCAACAGCTGCCTATGCTGGAACCACCACACAACAGCCACCACCTCCACTTTCAGCAGTGGCCGTGTGTCTGGGCTATCCCCTGAGAGCAGGGTGGCACTGCCGACAGCCCATACCACCAGCGGGCAGAAGTGCCTGCCCTGACAGAAGTGCCCATCAGCCCAGCACCCTCAGCAGAGTGGCATTGATCTGAGGGAAGGAGAAAACACGGCCCCAGCAAGACGGAAGATCTGCATGTTCATAATTAAAATGTTAGAGGGCACTTTTGCTTCTCTTTAGAAGAGGCAAGCTGTTTCCAATAAAGGATCATTTGAGTCACTTAAACTTTGTTGATTTATGTTTTTTTCCCATGTTATTCCAAAACTGAAGGCCCCCTTGTTGAAATTGGTTTGGGGAGGGGTAGGATGTTAGGCTAAGCTTTTATATAATTTATTTGAACTGAGACAAGACTCACCTTTATGACTCACTGATTATGATACCTTCTTTTCCTTGCCAGCATAATCTTTTCTGGAAAAGAGTTTATTTTCTTGGCTATCTTTAATTGATACAAACACTGGCAGAAGACAAGACATCATACATGCATGCTCCAAAATCAGGATCTTCCTTTTTCCAAACTACAGCTTTAAAAAAACAGCTCATCAGAAGCAGAAAAAAAAACAATAGGAAAAAAAACAACCCACTTATATAGTTGTTGTTCTCTCTTTTTTTTTTTTTCTTCTCTTTGGATTACATAGTTACATTTATGCTTCCAGACTGAAAAAAATTCCAGAGTTGCTTTTGTTGCAACAATATATGTGAATTAGGCCACTGAAATGAATCACAACAATCGCATGGAAACAGAGCCAAGGGATTCAGTGCTGAACACCCTGGCGCACTGGGCAGCCCTGCCCATGCCAGTCTGAGAGAGACAAGGCAGTCACTTCTCCCTCTTCTCATTCCTCCCTCCCTTTTCCCAAACCCAGTCAGAAAACACTCACTGACAAAGAGCAGGCCTTCGCTAACACACCATGGCTCCTTTTTAAATTGGAAAAAAAAAGAAACTGGAAAATACATGAAAAATTCCCATCAAAGGCAATGCAGTTAATGTTTAATCCAAAGAATTACCAAAAAAAAAGAAAAAAAAAAATGGGGGAGGGAAAAACTTCAGTCTTTCCCTCAGACACTGAAGATTTCCTTCTCTGACAGCAGACGAAAGAAAAATATCTTCTTTAAAAGTTTTCTAGATTAATAAAGTAGACATTTTGATGAAGCCTTTTCAGTGTTTGCTGAAAGTGGAGTTGGAAGGGAGTGGCCAGTACACCCATACCAGGTATAAAACATGCGCCACTGATATTAAAGGAATTAAATCATTATTAGTTCCATAATCTCTTTGAATATTTATAGGCAGATGAAGACTGAAGTGATAGGTTTGAATTTGGGGGTTGTGTTTAAGACATCATAGCAAGACCTCTAAACTCCACCAGAGCCACAATCTCTGCTGTGATACAACAGTGTAACATAACCCTGTGCATTTCATGGAAAACGGTGCTTGCAAAGCACCACAAAAAGATTTTTAACCTCAGACCCCTGTCCTCTGTAGTCATGCAAGCATTCTGCTCCCACTAGAAATCAGTAATACAGGCATCAGCCTCTGCTAACACAAAAGTACGGCAGCACTTCTCAAGTCAGACCAACAGTTCCAACTCTCTGTATGAGTATGTGACCTCATCCTAAACTACAAATTCATTTGAGTTTCTTGGTCTTCTGATTTTGGTGGAAAGGTCATTTGGAGCTTTTTCCTGCCACTTTGGAAATACAAAGTTCCAGAACTAGAAAGCCACACTCTTCTTCATCTTCAGTTCTCAACCTCTTCCAAGAGTCCCATCCCATGTAAGGGAACTCACACGATGCAGTGCTATCAGGCATTATAAATACCGTATGTTAAAGCCCTTGACCTGCACTTTTGCTGAACGTATCAGAGATCAGAGCTAAAATAAATTTTGGGAACTCTTGTGTATTAATCTTTCTATAGATTTCACTTCCTTGCTGTTGGTGAGAAAAACCTGGATCACAGCAATTTATTGTCTGAGGAACAGCAGGCAGGTAACAGTTCAGTCTTTTAAAAGATACTCCAAACCAGCCAGACACTTGATTGCTCACAACTGCAACACTGTACAGAGATCTACCAATACCTATGGAAAAGAAAATAATAGGGAATGCATTTATAGTATCAGGATGAAAAATCCTGGGGTTTGTGCATTACACAGAGTATGTGCTGCCACTGCCTATATAGCTTGTAGATAACCAGAGGGCTGGGATCCTTCTAAAGATCATGGAAAGATCAGATGGAGATAGGAAGAACTTGGATATTGGAACAGAATAAGGAGAAGACATCACAGAGAATTTTTCCTTTCATGTTCTTCCTGACACTCAGTATGGGATCACACATCACAAAAATCCCTGTCTCATTTCCATCACGGACCAAGGATCATGAAGGAAGGAGTGATTAATGAAGAGCATTTCTCTCTTACCTTACTCATCCATCTGTTCAAAGCAGAATTAAAGAATTGCTTCCCTTGCCTCCACCACACTGCATCTTAGCCTGTGAAGTGCTCTGTGAAACATTGATGAAGCCAAGAAACCACAGCAGTATTATTTTTCAGAATCTTAGCTTGTCAAAGTTGATTTCAAAATCAAGCTGTCTTTGATACTAGGCATGAGACCTCAGAACAGCAGAAACCATAAAAGAGGGTTTCTCTTAAAAGGAGCAAATGAAGCAGATTTTCTTCCTTTCTCACCAACCAAGAATTCGCTGGACTATTTTAAGTCAATTTTAACATCAGATGCAAGCTCTATGACTAACTCTATTGTTAAGCTAGACTTTTTGCAAAGGTAAGGATTGCTAGCAATAATCATTATATGCATGTACAATTAAAAAATACCCACAAAACCAAACTAGCTAATAGTAGCCAGTTATACTAGATCTGCACAGAGTTACTATCAAAGTAAAGGATTCTTATAAATAACTAATACCACAAACAAAAAGCTTCTTAAGGACTTAGCATCTAAATTCCCAAGAATTAAGTTTGGATGTCATCTTCTCAAGATCTGAAAAGGAAGGGAAATAATTTAAATTCCTTGTTGGTCAATTATAGCAGTACACAATAAATTAAATAACAAAAATTCACCAAGACAAAGAAATCAGTCATATTTACAGTTTTCTAAAATAAAACAGGGTTCGCAAAAATAGTTAGATTGGAAGCCAAACATTTTACACTGCCTTGAGGAGTTTCTACAAAGGAAACTCAGCAGCATACCCTGAATATGCCTGCCTAAGTCATAGGAGTTTTGCTTCTGTATAGAGAAAGATCTTGCTTATATAAACAGTCTCTTCAGCACTACAATAATACAAGCAACCAATACAGTGGCATTAAAAATAAAATTAAGTGACGTTCACTCACCCACTATCAAGGAGTCATAGATGCACAGAATAACCAGGTTGGTAGGGACCTCAGAAGTCCTCTAGTCCAACCTCTTGATCCATGCAAGGGCAGCTCTTGAGTCTCACCAGACTATTCCCTGCTTTGTCCAGATAGGAATGAAACATTCCAGGGATGGTGTTCTCACAGCCTCTCTGGGCAACCTGCACCACTGTACAACTAGCCATGTGGTAAAAAAACTTCTCCTTATGCCAAGCCAGAACCTTTCCTGTTTTAGTTTATGACAAGTATCTCATCCTCCTGCCACATATGCCTGTGAAGTGCCTTGCTCTGTCTTCTCAAAAACCTGCCTACAAGTAGTGGGGGGCTGCTGCCATGTCCCCACAAATCCGCCTCTCCTGAAGAAGCCCAGCTCCATCACTTCCTCTCATGGCAAGGCACCCAGCCCCATCCAGCCTGGGGACTCTGCTCAGTTCCCTCCAGCTTACCAATGTCCGTCCCCCACTCTGGGCCCCAAAACTGAATGTAGTATTCCAGGTGTGGCCTAGCAAGTTCCAAGCAGAAGCAAACAAGTGCTTTCACCACTACCTGCTCCAGAGGGGTAACCTCTCCTGCTGTAGGAACACTGCAGGCTTGCACCCAGTCTGTTGTACCACAGGTTCCCCTCGTCCTTTCCAGCAGAGCTGCTGCCCCAGCAGTCACTCTCCACCCTGTCTCAGGTACAGGGAATATGCTTATGCTGTTTATAAAAGGCAGCAATAGGCAGGGATTTCCTCATTTTAAGTGGAGGTGCATTACTGTTCCTCACATTGTGACAAGACTGTCTTAAAGACACAGACTGCAGCCTTTTCACCCAAGACAGTGATTAACATAGCTGGGAGAAGTTCCAGCGATCAATTTTGATGTCATGCTATTAGTTCCATAGTAGCTGTTGTACTCATTGGGGTCTAAGGGACTGAGTGAGGCAAGAAAAGACAGTACTTTCTTCTTTAAATGGTATCTTGGAAGGAGAAGGAGAGAAAGCTTAGAGCTTCATGGTCTGCATGCCAAAATGTTAATACTTTCCCCCATGCAGCTGCCCTTTTAAGTGACAGTTTCACCCCTATAAATGGCTTTTTCTGAAAAATCATTAAAAATTGTTCTTCTTGGAATGTTTGCAGGGAACCAATGCACAGAAGTTTTTATCCATGGATGAAAAGCTTCTAGGCTGGTAGATTTTCCAAACAAAAGATAATGCAGTTTTTATAACCTGTCATGAAACACCATTTCTCAGATCAGCCAACACATTTTAGATGCTAGAAAACAATTCTGCTGTATCAACCTACTATCTATCCTCCATACTTGGAAAAGGTTTCATCTTGCTTTCTACAGGACCAATGCTTGCAATACAAAAAAAAAAAAAAAAAAAAGGTAGTTAACACTAGCAGAACAAGTGCAACGAGGTTACATACCTGCACTAACTGACCTCTACCACCAATTGCATAATGGTGTTCCCAACTCGTCTTAAGGGCAGTTACTTCATCTATTTTAAAATTTGGGTACTGAAAGTAGAAAATAATTCAGTTTTAAGACAATTAAGAGCTCAGTCCTGCACTTTTTGACATTATCCCTTTATCAATAGTATTATTGTTCTGATTATTCTCACTCCAGTGCCAAGTGCTACTTGTAACATGGCTTAAATGGATCTCATGACAAGGGAACTGGGTTCATGTATACAGGACAGGAGGTTGGCTGGCAGGCAATTGGGAGAGGAAAAAAATTGCTAGAAGGTGGTAGTCTGGCAGGGTCAGAGAGTTTGGGTGGGTTCTTCCATCCCCTTTAAATCAATTTAGGTTTTCATTCCACTGAATGACTAACTTAGCCAGAATGAAGAGCATCCCATCTGTCCTGCCTGCAGTCTCTAAACACTGCCCAAGAGATGCAGAGATAGCAGTGAAGAATTCCTCTCCAAGCCCAGTCACTACAAGCACAGTAAAGTTATTCTGCATTCACATCCATCTAGGACCAGACAACATCCACACACCTTTTGATTCTTCATGGTTGCCTTACAGACACTGCAGGAAGGATTCACCTGACCTATACTTCAGCTTGTCCACCAATCAGGACACTTGTCTAACCCATTTGAATAGGTTTCTTCTAGTCTGAGAATACACTTGCTCACTTCAATAAATTCATGCCCAATACATTATGTAAAGAATACAGGTAAGACACCCTTCCAGCAGAAGAAATATAGCAAAAAAAGGAAAGAAGGGCCAAACGCTGAGAAATTTGAACGGCAGACACTACTTGCAGATTCATTCAACAGCTTTTCTGCAATATTTCGTGAACAAAACCATTCAGTCTTAGAGTTCGGTGCAACACTCCACACTTAAATAGTTGTATTCAAACATGCTCGTAAGGCAGTCAAAACTGAATTCTCTGGAAATTCTTGCTGAAGAAGACATTTTGGATGTGATCCATTCCTATCCAAATAACAGCAAGACTGCAGTGGCTCCCAAAGGTCCCAATCTGACTAGAGGCACCACTGTACTAAGAACTGTGTCAATGTTCAAAGGAACTAGACTCCCTATTTGAGGATCTTAAAATCATCTTCACAGCAAAGGAAGAGTAGTTGTCTACACATATTTGAAAATAGAAACACTCCTGCGGGATACAGGTCACTCACGTTCTCAGAGAATCAGTCAGCTTACCCAATACTTTTCATCAAAAGAGCTTTATCACTGATGTTCCTCAAATGTCATACCACATTCCAAAGGTCATATAAACAAACTTCTGCATTACTCAAGTTCCAGGCCCCCACTGCAGATACTTCAAATACGCCCTTCACCAATTAGGAAAGATTTTTTCAATCAATTACCTTCAACTGTCTTTTAAGTTACATTTTTGCAGTGGAGGCCTCAGCTCTCCAGCACTTTACCCATACCAAAGAGAGATACCCTACAAAAACCTTGTTTCCAGACTCCTGGCACAAGACAGTCACATGACATTTATTTCCCTGAGTCAATTCCCTGGATTTATGCCCCTCATACTCTTCCACAGAGAAGGCAGAGCAGAAGTGGCATGCCTATTCTGCTGTATGATGTGACACATCCAGAAACACTAAGGAATGCACATGGCCCCACGGCTTCCCCTAGAAGCAGCAGCACTGTTACCAACTTAAAACTGCCACCTTCAATAGGGAAATCTAACACAGGTAAGTGTTTTGCTAGAAAGAAAAAAGAAGATAACCCACAAACACCCAACAAGTCCCTCTAGCTGGTAAATTTCTTCTTAACAGGAGAATTCTCAAGGGAAATATACACAGGAAAAAAAACTGCAGACTTACTAGAAGTTGATGGGGTTTAGCCTACACACATCTAGAGCAAAGTCAAATGCTGGTCATACAGAACAGAAAAACATGACCTGTTTATTATTACCATACAACTATAAAGGAAGCATTCTTATCAGCTGGCAAAGTTTCTAAGGAATATAAGTTTATGGAAAAGCCATCCCTAATTGAACAAAGTCTCAGCAATGAGGAGAAAGCATATTAATGAGGCAAGGCTAGGAGGTACGATGAGGAGATAACAATACCCTTAGGAATTACACTGGTATTAAATGCGACTTTATTACTGTATTATTCGTCTATGAATCTTTACAGCAAGAATATCTCTGTTTATACAGATGTTCTTTCAACCATCAGTTATTCTAGTTTAAACACACATATGGGGAACCTTGACATTTTAAGATTACAGGCCACTAGATTAAATTAGATTTGTTATTTTTCTGTAACCTGCTAGGCTTCACAAGGCTGATATATTCTTTCAGTGAAACCGAGATGCATTAATTGAAATGAGATACCACACCTTTAATAATGCAGACTGATGTAGCTCTCTCATGGGTTTTTCATTCAGTGCCTTTATTTTAATTCCTCTGTGTGCCACTAACATGCTCCATTTTATCACTAAGAGGGCATTCTTCATTTAAGTAGCATATGCCAAACTAAACTAAACTGATAGGACTGGTTTACTGTTACACAGTGGGATGCACAGTTGATATTTACGCAAAATTAAGCAAGCCCGAACTCATGGTTTCCTACATGAAGCAGACTCACGATCAAAGCTGAAAGTCCACAGAATTCCACAATACCACCTTCTGCAACACACAGATGAGACCAAATCTATCACCACTCAAAATATTCTCTTACAAAACACAGATTGTTAAATATATAAGCAGCCTTGGCAGTAAGAGAGCTCTGGCCTTTTTTCCTGCTCAGGCACACTTCAGTGCTACTGGGTCAGAGCTCCAGGGAGAGACAAGAGGATTATTACAAGGATCCACCCAAACTTCAGTGCAACTTGGACTACCCTACCCTGTTGCCAGAGGGAAAAGAAAGCTTCTGGCACCCAGAAGACCAGCTCTAGTGAAAGGTCACAAACCAAAGGAGTAAAGACAAGACCCCTAAGACCTCTGGACTGGATGAAGGTAAGTACCTTGATCCTTACAGATCATTACTTCACATCTTGATTCTTCATCTGTAAAAAGAGGACAGCCTCCCTTTCCAGACTCACCAGAGGAGAATTGCACTGCAGACCACAGGGTGGATTTCTGTCAGCCCTACACAATGGTGACAGCACTCACACAAGGATTTAAACCAGATGAGTATCCAAGAAGCAAGTCACACAACTTAATTGTTAGAAACAAAAATGGCCAGCAAGCTCAGTTTTCAATCTGTCCATTTCTACTTTGATTTCCTTGCATAGCATTATTTTACAGACTAAGTTTTAAGCTGTCTCACACTGTTAACATACTCACTAGCTTGTCTTCTCCATACTATGGGTCCACCAGCCCTGCTCGCAACCACAACAATTTCTTTTATTTTCATTTAAGAGAGATATAATTTTAAATGGTCAGAAGGGACCTGGAAGACACAACACACTGGGGATTTGTTAACATCTCTAGGCCAAAGAATAAATTGGTGAGAGACAAGTACAGAGCCAGCTGAAGCAAATGGATCTAGCAGCCAGACAGAGCATGACCTCCATTTCTGCTTTTCACCCGAATCAATAAGGCTTGGCACACTGAATGTTGATACCTGTATCACTCCTCAATTTTTAATTTTATTTCTTTTTAAGACTGATGTTGCTTTTCAATAACTTTGCAGTAACATGTCAAGTTTTGCAGAATTCACTCAGTTCAAATCATCCAGATTTAGAACAGTGAATATTGATCAGATTTTTGACAGAGAAAATAGCCCTCATATTCCAGAGCTTGAGCCAAACCAGGATTAAAAGGAAAAATGTTAGGGAAATTAAGCCCCATTTGCTTCACTAGCAGCTTCTTCCTCCTTTCTCTTAGTAGGAGCATCAACTCTGGGCATTGCTGGAAAGGCAGATGCTTCCCTCTCACACCACAGCTATGGCAATGCTCCAGGCTTCTGACACACTCCCTCAAGCAAGGGGATGGTGAAAACATTAATAGCACATTACAGCTTTGTCATTCATGTATCAAGCAGACTTAAAAAGGGGAGGAAGCACAAGAAGTTATAGACAGCTTCCTTTGTACACATGGACCCCTTGGGCCTGCACAGAGGACACAAGAAGTTAAAGAGCCCTTCTGCTCTGCTCACCAGGTCCTGGGTAGCACAAAATATAGGCATGAGACCTCCTGTCACAGTGAACTGCAGAGTAAACTGCCCAAGAGAGAAGTTTCTGCCTGACCCACAAGTTTCTGCTCTTATACAGGAAGATTTATAGTCCCCTAATTACTGTCATGCCTGAAGTGACTGGGGACAGCTTCATTACCTGCAGAGAACTGCTTCACCATTGAGTTCTCGGCTTCATTAGCAGTCAGCAGAACTCATGGTCACAAAGAATTTTTATACCATATGTGTGATGGAGTCATGTGCATCTCCCTTGGTCCACTATCATAAAGAAGTGTATATAGAAACTGTCACATTCATCTTCCCAAAACAAATGCTGTTCATGTGCACTTCACTTCTCCTCTTCCAGGCTGCATACTCACCTTTCCTTGGCACAAAAGCCCTTCTTTTCACATTCCTTGCTGTCCTTTGCCTCCAGTCCTACACTAGCCAGATTACCGTGTCAGGGCCTATTCCCTGAAGTCTGACACAGCATTACCTTTCCAGCTGATATGGAGGCGAACCATCACAGTCTGAAATTCAGACAGCTTCAGGGAATCTTAAAAGTCACAATTTTAACAACCATTTGCCTAACCACTGTCAGGAAACAGAATCCACTGAGGCTTTCTAAAAGCTGCAGATAAAATTCAAAGCCTGCAGCTGAAGGGAGCTGCTATGCTGGTATCTGGGTTTATGCCACCTTCACGCGTGTTCCGTACCGGTAATCAGACTGAGAGCTATTTAAAGTGTCTCTATTGTCACATGCCAAAATATTTAACTATTAAATTTCACCCACCACCTCCCCATCCTTGCGTTTTACGGCAGGAGCAAACAGCAAGCCCATCTATTTTTCTGCCCTGCCTGAAGACCGAGACCAAGTACGTCTCTTCGGCTCGGCTGAGGGACGGACGGCCGCAGGGGCCGCAGGGCTGTCCCCGGCCCCGCAGCACCGGGTGTCGGCCCGCCCTCCGAGCACTGCGGAGCGCTACCTGCGCGGGCGCGGGGAGCCGGCGGGGCGCGGGGCCGGCGCTTTCCCGCAGGTTTCCCGCAGGACGGGGGTCCCGGGGGTCCCTGGCGCCCCGGGAGCCCCGCGGGGGCCGGGGAAGCGTCCGCTCCGCGCCCCCGCGCACCTGCCCGGCTCCTGTTTACAGCCGCCCCGCTCATCCCAGCGCCGGGGCGGGGATGGGAAATGCGATTAACAGATTAAGTTTGGAAGAGACGGGAGGGGGGCAGGGGCCCATCCAAAGGCGCGCACCCTGCGCGGAGGCTGAGCGGCGGCCTCGGGTGATTTCCTCGCAGCGAGGAAAGCTGGGGAGAGGGGCTCGGAGGCCGGGAAGGAGCCTGGCGTGGAATAAAATGACTACAGTCCCCGCGACCCGGGGTGGGGGAGGGAAGGACACCGGGTCGTTCTGCAGGGTGTCCCCGATGGGGTCAGGGCGCCCGCATCTCTGCCATCCCGCGGACTCACCTCGATCCACTTCTGAGCCTCGGTGAAGGCCAGCTCAGGCTGCGGGGGCTCGGGAGGAGGCTGAACCTCCCCCAGCTCCAGCCCGGGACTGGCCATCTGCAGGGCCCCGGCGCGCCGCGGCTGCGGCGGGGGAGCAGCCAGGCACCGAGCCGCCAGCCCGGGGACAGCGGGCACGCCGGAGGCCGCCGCCTGCCTCTGCCTGCCTCTCCCTGCCTCGCAGCCGCCGGGCGGGAGCCGGGGGCGGCGGCGCTCCGCAGCCCGGCTGGCTGCTGCTCGCCCGCCGTAACCTCTCTCCGCCGGTGCCCCGTCCGCCCGCCCTGCCGGCTCGGTCCTCCCTCGCCTGCCGCCCCGCCCGCCCTGCCAGCGGAGCTGCGCTGCGCTGCCCTGAGCTGCCAGCTAAAAATAAAACACACGGGCGAAGCGGCTTTGCCTTCAGCCCATGCAAATGCCCGCGCCGCCGCCGCCCCGCCGCGAGCATCGCATCTCATCGCATCGCATCTCATCGCATCGCATCGCGGGAGGCGCTGCGGCCGGGGGGGCGGGGGATTCGGGGGACCCGGGCACCCCGGGTGGGGCACGGGGACCGCGATGGCACGGCATCCCCCGCTCGGGGAGCAGGCGGGGGGGAGCAGCCGCCCCCCTCACCCCGCAGCTCCTGGGGAGGGGGGGACGACCCGATGGCAAGTCCCCCACCCGCATCTCCCGCGGCGAGCTGCTGTTTGCGGCTGCTGCCTTAAACACCTCAGTAATCAATGCTGCTGCACGGAGCACCCAAGAACCTCCACACTCCGCGGCGGGGAAGGGCGCTGCTCCTCGCCCGACCTCCGCCCACCTGCTCGGGGGCCGGGGGTTTCTGCCCCAGGAGTGGAGCTCGGCAGGCGCCTCTCAGGGCCCTGTGGACATCAGCTCGGGCTTGCAGAACCGCGTGAGAGTCAGCACAGAGCCGAACAGCGTTAGTCTTCCTTCAAAAGCGGAGCAGGCATCAAGATGTGCTTAAAAAAAGTATACCACGGGTGAATCGTCCCTCTTTTTCTCTGTATGCAGGGGAAGAAATCCAACTCTGTCCTGCAGAGACTTGCATGCTTAACTTACATCGTGTGAATAGTTCTAGCTCAAACAGATGCTCTTTAGCCTAAGGTTAACCATAGAAGTTTCTAAAAATGGAAGGCAATTTTTTTTCACCAGGCCTTTTAAAAGTCAAATCCTAAAAATCTCCACTCATAATTGTTGGAAAGATGAGCCAAAGTTACTTGTTTATATTTATGCAAGTATAGAAAGATACCTGTGTGCTAGAAACGCAGGTGTGTGGACATTACTCCTACTATTAAGGGTTTTTTGAAAAGATTCATAACTAGCTGCTTTTTTAGATGTCAACACATTTTGACGAAAAGGAAACTGTAGGATCTACCTTTCAATATGCCCTTAGTTTATGCCTGAACTTGCCTTAGTTCAATAGGTGGATTTCTGAATCTTGTTTATTGTTGTAGTTAAAAAAAAAAACAAAACCAACTCTTCAAATATCAATATATCACAAAAGTGCATATATTTATTTCTTCATTTCCTAGGAATCTATATCCTAGGAATTTGTCTTTATTGTTCTCTACCTTTTGTTTTGGCCTTTATTTATTGTTTCAAGCTTGTTGGAGTAACAAAGGGCCTAAAAACAGGATATAAGGTTTATACAGTTTTTTCTGAGAACTGCAGCTAGACAAAAACTACATGAATGGTACTCTAATCTCAAACATTTAAAGATAAATAATAAGTGTAGTTTTAAATACTTCTGCTAACAGAAACTATTTTCTGATTCTTGAAATATTTAAATAACTTTGATGTTTATCAGACAACAATTACATTTATTCTCCTGGGGCAGTGGAAGACTAACAATTTGAAATAATTATCCTACCTTTTCTTTTTATTACTGTGCAAAATCAAACATATTATTTTGCTGTCTGGTGATGTCAACATCATCTCTCAGAGAACTAGAAGAGCTGGATTGGGCTGGGGTGAGCATCACACCACACAGAGCAGCTGTTCAAAACAAAGACCACCACCCCTGACCTTGTCTTAAAGTGAGAGGTGGGCATTCATTTCACATTTATGCAATAATTTTTCAATGATCACTGAAGAGAATGTGCTCTTATATACACTCCTATTTAGACGCTTACATTCAAGCATACACAACTTTTTAAATTTATTGATTCCTCACAGATACACATGGATACAGAGCTAGCAGAGTCTTTGAAGACCCCCATCATATGTTTAGGAGTGTAAAAGACACTCTGAATGGCAGTAAGAATCTGGCCACTTCTTTTCTAATCCTAATCCTGAACCAGCTTCCCATTCGGTCAAGTACGAGGCAGCATCCCTACCTCCCTGTTCCCATGGAAACACACTTCTAGCATCAGCCCAGCTTGCTTTTTTTTTTAAAATCACCATATGCCTGGGGAGTTGCAGAGCTTCCTCTAAGTCCCTTGAATACCAGTCATAGGTTTTTCAATGTTTTTCCTTTCTCTATTACAACGACCGTGGCAATAAGAGACAAAATATGAAAACTAGCATGTTAAAAAGTCCAGCAAGGTCTTCCCGAGATCACTCTGTTGCTTCTGACCAGAAACATTACTAGAAACTTAGTGATGGAAGTTGTAGCAGCAACAAGTAGGAGATTTTTTTTTCTTGTAGTTCTTTGCAAAACTCTCTTGTTTTAAAACAAATGCTTCAGATTGGCTTCTCTGTTTTTCTTTCCAGTGAAATTCAAGCTAGAGTGTCAGCAATCCTTGTCAACACACTTGCATCTGTAACCTATGGAGGTGCAGGTATCAGTGTCCAGGTGCAGACATCCTTCTCAAAAGCAGACTGTGCCTATGCATAACTAAAGTAACAGTGGAAAAACGTGTAATATAGTAGTTATAGAGGAAGGCAGAAGCAGAGAAAGAGGGTCTTCTCTGGTTGTCAGGGATCTTTCTGCTGCAGTGCACAAAATGAAAAATAGAGGCTTTTAGGAAGATAGAGTTTCAGGTAGAGAGAGGGTTCAGTTTGTAGTAACTGGTTTGGTCTTCTACCAGTTTAGTTTTCTTCTCTGGGAAGAGGAACTCTTCTGTTCCTTTTTGTCTTCAACCTAACATCTAAAATCTTAAAGCCTCTTGAGTAGCAGGAGCAGAGGTTTAATAAAGCCTGACTCCTATTATGGCAGGCCTGATCTTATCCCATGGGAGCAACGAACAGCTTGCATCAAGGAAGCTGTGTCCTGGACAGCTTCTGCCACTATGATCTGTCTCCTTGATGAACAGGTCTGGTGTTCAAGATGAAGTTCTCAGCAAAACTGCTCCTAGATGGCATCTTTGTGCTCTCACTACTTTTTCTGGTTGTATTAGATTGACAATAAACCTTTTTCTTCAAAGCCAGTCTGACATAAATGCATTCTTCATTTGAAGAAAATTACTTTTACCAAGAAGTGTGGCACAGAGAACAAATCAGTGAAACACCCAAGGATCTTCTATTTCTATTCTATTTTACCTTGCTCATTAATCTTTTCTTTGTGAGCTTTTATAAATGTGCCTTAAACCAGCAAAGCCTCTGCACTGGTTAAGAAGGGAAGTTATCCTGTGCCAGGGCTTTTCTGTCTCCTTATCTCCTTCACAATCTGCCAGTTCTGGCTGAAATTCTCTGAGCAGTGCTTCTTTTTTTCCCCAGACCATAGTGGTCATACTTTGGAATGTTGCACAATACTGGGCCAGATCTTGGAGAACTCTGAGCTGAGGCATAAGTTGATTGGTTTGGCTAAATATCTTCTTTGTTGTTTGCTCAAGGACTTTTATACACTTCTTTGGTTTGCTTGTCTTTTTTTTACCTTTAACAAACCACTGAATGTGACACAGAGAACTTTGAGGCTATGTGGTATTTATGATAAAAATTCTGCTTGGAATTCCTTCATTTTCTAAAGTATAAGCCAAGGATAGGTGCATCCAGCACAGCCCCATATAACTTCCAGATTATTTCAGAGCTGCAGCATCTGAGCTGCCATGGGATTCACAACGTTACAAAGAGCAATGTGACTGCCTGGGGCTGCTGTGGGACTTGGACAGCTTTGGCATTAAGATACTGATATTAATGCTTCTCAACAGGTATTAATCCTGCTGGAGAGTATTTGGAGATTTTTTACTGACTACCGAAGGCAGGTTGTGCACTTTCACAGTTTGTCCTATGTGAAAGGGTGAGCTAAGAGGTGAGCAGATGGGAAGAGCCCTTACACAGCCTCTGTCAAGGCAGAGGAGGGTGGTGGAGGAGATTGTTACCAGGAGTTTAGCATTTTCTTCCTTGATAAAACAAGACTCAAAGACAGTTCAATGATCAGTGACATGCAGCCTATTTGGAGAGAAGGTTGATAAAGCTATCCACTCAGAAGCAAGACATTAAAAATCCCTACTTTTCAAAAATGACTCTTTAAATAAGCTTTAGTTATTTTTAATTCTCATGAAAAATTAATGAATCTGTGATAGTGAGAGCATGTTGATTTTTTTTCAATCACTCAGACAAATGTTGTGACTTCACATTTTATTTAATCAGGGCATCTACTGTGGTGCATTTGCAGTGTTCAGCATTTGGCTGACAGCATCTGTTTGTTTATACCGGCCATGATGTCTTCTATCACAGTCACTTTCTCTCTGGTATCACTCATTCAGCAACATATTGTCAGGCTTGGCATTGATGGTCTGTGTTGTTCTGGGAATTACAGGAGTAGATGGAACATCTGAATTTGCTCTTTCCTGGGAGGAAATCAGTACTATCCTTTTTCACCCTGTCCTGGAAGACTGTGAACCTCCTTTGTGAAGCAGTTTTCCTCATTTTCAGGTTTTTTTATTGATTTTTGAAAGCTAGTACAGCCAATTTTCACCTGGTAGCTCAGTACCATTTGACACTTTCCTCTTTTCCTGCATTTGCATTTAATTAAATTTTTAGATTGTAAAAGCTGTTGACTATTCAGGATTGGATATACCACTACACGTTGCTATTTAATGAGCTATAAGCCTAATGAATCAGAATGCAGGCAATTCAAAATGAGAGCTCATGTGCATAAGTGCATGTAAGTATTCAATGTCATTTACAAGGCATAATTTTGGGAGGTTTCACCATCCTCTCTGTTCCCTGAGTAACAAATCTCCTATCAATATCTCTTAAGTGCTACTGTGCCTTTAGTTGTAAGGTTTTCCTGCCTGGCCTTCCTTTCTGGTTTTGAGACTTGCTTCTGCCTCTCCTGGAGGCCTCCAGATCCCAGGCTGATAGCTCTGCTAATTGCACAGAGACTGGCTCAGCTTCTCCTTTAATCCGCAGCCACAGTCAATTCTCCTACTCACCCAAACAACCATTTCCTTCCTTCTTTATATTGTTCTCATCAAGACCTGCCTTTCCTCTGGTATAGGAAATTCCTATATCCAGCCTCCTCTTTAACAAACACTTTTTTCTTCTTCACCAGCCTGCTTTACTTTGTCCCAGCCTGCCGTAATCTTCTTTCACCACCATTCTCTGTCTCTTCATTCTGAGGTACTTCCCACTTCCTCTGGTTCATACATAGTAGGTGGAGAAAAAACACAACACATATAAACCATAAAAACCACTGTGAAAGAAAAGCAAAAAGAAGGTCAGTGAAAGGAGAGATATCACAAGTGAGTGATAACAAGTTATACAAGGTTAAAAAAAGACATAAATTGCGTTGACTAACGAGCAGTAACATAAAAAAGAAGTGGAGGAGTGGTGAAAGAAAAATGAAGCAACCCGAAAAAAATAGGTACCAAGGTAAAGGAAAGAATAAATCTGAGCACAAAACCAGTGAACTTGTCAGGCCAGAGAGCATCCTTTTATTCTTCATTCATAACTACCAAGCATTGCAAGGTCCAGGTCCTTACATGTTTCTTTCTAGGTCCTCCCATAAAATATATACTGGATTACAAGAGGAAAATGTCCACATGTGCAGACCAGCAACTGAAAGAGTATTCTGAAGGGATGGGTGGCTCTTCCATCTGGTTTTCTGCTCACGGAGCTGCACGGCTCCACCCTATTGACAGGTCAAGCCGGGAAAACCGTGTGCCAGGACAATGGGTCTTTCACCAGCTGTTATCAAGGATCTTTTCAGCCCATTAAAACAAAAGAACATTGGTGGGGAGCGGATGCTTATGGGTTTGTGTACCTGTCAATATGACATCCTGTTTCTTTAATGTAAAGACAACAAATGGCCTTTGCTTCTCTGCTAAGATAGAAGGGTCACAGAAGCTCAAAATGGTATTTCCCCTCCAGTTTTCTTCTGAGTTTGACTGTTTTTCATCTACATTCTGAAAGTATATTTCATTAAAGACTGGAAGTGGAAATGGGGTGTTCTTTCAAACACAGTCTGGTCCAGGGCAGGGCTCTCCACTTCTAGTATGTATCCACAATAGTCTTCCAGTTGATTTAACAGCAACCTTGTAATTCCTTAAACTGCAAGTACCAAAAGGTTGATATGTCTTGGCAATATTATTTCACCACCTACACACACACGCACAAGCTAAAAACTCATTCACCAGAACTACTGAAGGCAGAAAATGTAAATCTAAGTGTGACCACAGAAACAGAATGCTTCTTAATATGTCTGACATTTATTATTAAAGAAACAAACAGTACTGTGAATATCTGTTGGACTTTCCTAAAACCTTTCAGTGCTCCTAGAGAATAACTTCCTCTGCTGTCTTCTGGACCTCTTGGGGATCAAGCTTCACTGAAATCCCCAGAAACTTCTCTGAAGCCAAAGACCCTAATCTTCAAGAGTATGGATCCATCTGGGCTTTCCACACCTCTCAGAGCTGGAAGAGTTCGTGTAAGCTTTCCCACTCTACTCTTTTGAACCCAGACATAAGTTCATTCTGCTCCCAGCTGGTCAGATGTAAGCCAGCTCCAAACCAGTAGCACCATTACTGTACCGCTCACTCTGGCAGTTTAACAAACTGGTCTTATGCACTCAAGCCCAGTACCATGGAGGACAGTTTGGAGCAGAGTTGGCTCTCATACAACCTGCTTTAGGACTGGATGTGATGATGCAGGTCTGCCTGTTGGGCCATAGTCCATGTTGACAGACTGTCAGGGAAGAGAAGGATATTACACCTTGTTGAATCACTGCCTGAACTCCTAGATGATTTATTATATGAGGGCTGCCCACCCATATGAAAGTGCAGCTGACAAGATTGCCAAGAAATCAGTGCTATTGAGTGTACAGCCCAAAAGGTTCATGCACACAGTCCTTAAAATAGCCAAAATGGGGGGAAAATTCCTTTAAAGTTATTTTCATAAATTTCTTTTATTTTTACTTCTTTAATTATGTCTTTCTGTCTGGCCAGCCAAAGTGCTTGGAGTTTTTCCCAGTTTAGAGGCCCCAGTGCTCCCCTGTGGCTTTCAAAAGAAGCCCAAATGTCAAGAAAACCTCAACTGATCACTCAAGAGAACACAAAATACTTTATGATAATCCATATTACTGATACCTGCTGATATCTTTTAACTCTTATTCTCAAGCACTTTTTGGCTGCTGGTGGGACTGCCTTTCATGGGAGCTCCTGATCTAGACAGAGGAAAAGACAGACAAGGGTTGCAGAACTCTCAGAGCTGATACAGCCAGCATTTTGGAGTATGTATGTTTTTTCATTAATCATTGTTTTTTAGAAGGGCCATATTTATTGAGTGTTTTTTTCTTCTTGAAATACAGAATTCATTGAATGTATCCTCATTGTGTTGATGAACTATGCCCAGGAAACTGGATAGGGATTTTCATAAGACTTTAAAGGAATTAAATGCTCAAATCTCATCAAAATTAATAGGGTCAAGCACCTAAGTCCCATCTATGCCTTAAAAAATTCCAGTCCTAAGACTCCGCTGACACCATGTTTCCTTAGCATGCTAGTAGGTGAGGAAAAGATCAAATTATGGCATGTCTTTAAGACAACATTAGCATTAAAGAAATATTTTAGAAACCATGGCTATAAGTTCAGGTCAGACAATACAAGAAACACTAAAATAATTCATCATTTGACAAACTTCAGCATCAAGGTTTTCTGAGGGACAAGGGACCTTCAGCTAACTTTGGACCTTGTGCAGAATGATGTTTCTCTGAAAATTAGTATTTTAATCAGTTTTCAGTGTTGAATTACAATCTGCCAAATTTGTGTCTGTACACTACTTCCAGACTTTTCAATCAAGTTTCATTGCAAATGCTTCTCTTTGTATACCACTTTGCAACCACAGTGTAGTAGAGATTGTTGTGCAGGAAAAGATTATCAGCCTCTGGAGCACCTTGTGAGACTGGTCAGCTTCTCACATGTCAATGAAACTGGGAAATCATGAGCCTATCAGGAATAAAGACTCAAACCTTGTTGACAATCAAGACCTGTGGGATCTCCATCCCAGTGTGTAAGGGAAGTCATGAAAACGGCTTCACAGAGTGGAAGATTTTCCATCAGTACAGAATGACTGGGCTATTAGCTGTGAGAGCTCTTGTAACATGAAACTAATTGTGCTTTAAGGTAGCTAGTGTCAATGCAGCACTCAAGTATTCATGATCTAAACCTAGAGGAAGGAGGCACTTCAAGAAGAAAAATGGAGTCTCATGTGTGGAGAGTAAGACATATTAAGAGGAATAATGGTTCTTCAAGGCATATGGTATGACAATCTCTGGGTATGTCCCAGCATCACCAGGTGGCTACAGTCTTCCCTTCCACTTTCTACAGCAGTTAATTTCTTCAGCTGCTGAAATGCTGTGAAAAAAATTGAGTACAGACTGCTGAAAGTGGCCAAAGGCATTCCCAGCTATATAGGAGAAGCCAGCTGGAAACCATCATGGTATGCATAAGCACATGCTGGAAGTGCTGTGGAGAAGTGTAAGAGCTGAACATATGCTCCATTAAACCTGCCACTTCTTAGGGCTCCTTTGTTGCAAAGACTGTATGGCTCTTATTTTCTGAGGGCTTGAAAGTGCTGAGGGCTTGAAAGTGCTGAGGCCTCCGGGAGAAATGGAGGGGAAAGAATAAGTTGTCAAGAAACCTCAGGCAGGCGAGAAGGAGCTGTGAGGGAGGGAGAGAGTCTGGCCTTCTGTGTGTGGGATATGGACCTTTGTTGGTTTTTTGCTAAATCTGCTGCATCCCCCTTTTGAACTTAGCAAGAGCATAAAGACTTTCTGAATATATTTGTATTTTTCAATGCTAATGACTGTGAAACCCAATTTGTGTTCAGAGAGGAGAAAGAGATTAGGTTTCTGCAGCCCATCCGGAAGAGGAGGCTGGATAGTGGGAAGAAGGCATACAAACTTCCAGGGTCCACTTCTTGCCTCCGTCTTAAACTTCTGGCCCTCTATGCCTGAATTGAAATTACTTATTTGGAACATTCTGCATTTAAAAGCTTGTGATAATACAAAAGCCATCCCCTGACTGATCTCCTCTTACAGAAACACCATGCAGAAGTAGAGGGAGATGTTTACATCAACAGATATCCTCAGTTTATAACATGGTGAATGATTATGAAACTTAGGGCTGACTTTCCAAACCTGTTTAAGTGATTGTAACACAGTTAACACATCCTTTACAGAAAACATGCACAAAAATAAGGAAATGAATGCTTAAACACATAATAAATCTTTTGCTTTGCACCAGATAAATACACTGTGCTTATCAGGTATAAACCATGGCCTATTTCTTCATAATTGTAATCATAAATCTGGCTCAGTTACTGTATACATTCTACTATCTGTGTGTTTAATTTTGAAAAATACTGCTGTAAATTTCCAAAACATAAGGGGATTAGTTTTTTTCATAGATATTTACAAGGTACTTGTCTGGATGATAGTAGCAGAACTGCCAGAAAGGAAGGTATATAATGAATATTTATCCTAATATTCCATATGCAACTAAAGTTGCATCTAGGATTGGAAGCACAATTTGATTTTATATTTACATATATATATGTATGTGTATATATATATGTGTATATTGACTTTATTGAAGAAAGAACATAGATTGGGGGGGCACTATTGAAACAGTTGTGTTATACAGAAATATGCTTTTCATTAGAATTTTAAAAGGAATGGTGTGGTTTTATCAATGTGGTGGATGTACAGAATCTAGGACATGTGTAACTACTTGTTACTTTCCTTTCAGTGATGCAGTGGTTGGTGCTGCAGTAGCTCTGTAGCTGTAACACTTAAAAAGCCCACCTTGCTGTAATGTGAGTTCCACACCCTGAGGAGAAGCCAGACTGTTGGGCTGTCCCTGTGGATTTCATGAAGTGTTGACGCTGAATGAAGATACTTACTTGATATTCCTGTGAATTTGATGAACAGATATTTTTATGGAAGTTGTTTACATTCAAAAATATTTTTAGAAAATTTTTTGTGTTTACAGAGGTAATTGAACTGGTGCATTTTCCCTGGTTTTAGCAAACTGATGTTTGCTAAACTACTGATGAGCACTAAGAATGCTGATAGTGCCATTTTTACAAGGCCGTGTTGAGACCAGAGTCCTCATTGTGAAGAAGTTATGTGCAAAGAGAAGGATAATGGAGGAAATAATGTATGACTTGTCATGTGTAAGCAGTTGTTTTTAGTTAGCTCCTGCTCGTAATGATAATCGTTTGCACATTAATTGCTTCAAATGTCTTACAATGCATTTAGATTTATGTTCACTCTGGAAAAAAGTCAGAAGTTATGTTTCAAGCAGGACCATCTGGTTTGCTGTGGATGTTTAAAGTTTATATGGGTACAAAAGCAATTGAAGAAATTCACTGAAGGAAAATCTGTCAAGGAGTGTTAAATGTAAAGATAGCACATCTGCCTGCATGGCATCCCCTCAATTGCCTGTAAGCTGGTACAGCATGTAAAGGCACCACTATGAGTTTAATCTCTTCTGACTTTCTACCCCAGGATCCTGCTATTGACCCTTCACAGATCCTGCACAAGGATGCTTTTTGATCAGATCTTGTGAAATGCTGTAGTGCCCTTGAGACTAGAAATCACACTTGTGATCTGAGGTGTATCTCAATGTTACTGATGGTTTTGAGCGTTTTTATTACCCTCAGTGTGCTTTTTTGAGATGGCATAATGCTGATAGCATCAGAAAAATTATGGGCAGGGAAACAAAGCATTCGGTAAGTTACAGTGCCATCTATAGAAGGAACACAGCACCAGCCTGCAAACAGGTTTCACCGCCTTCAAAAACCTTACTTTTTACCTTCAGCAACCAGGTCACTGTTTTAACCATCAGGTGAAACTAAATATTAAATCCAACAGGAAACTCTGAGCACTGCACTCAATCTCTAGGTACTACTGAAATCCTCAGAAAACTTACTCAGCTTTCTTCCCCTATTTCACTCAGGCCATGTTTTGCTGCCAGTGTTGTCTCAGTTTTGCGTGTGTTTTTCAGATGGGCCTCAATCTCCTGGTAACACAGAGCTGCTTAGTGATCCCAATTAAAGGCCAGGGCACTCTTAAACTGGGCCTTCCCCTTGCTAAGGGAGTAGGCTAGTGAAGCTTCTCAGGTGAGACTTTGCACAAGACAGAATGAAGCAAAGTCTTTCAATTCTCAGTGCACGTCTGTGATCAGCTAGTGGGAAAAGCTCTGCGTGGGAGGTCAGGGGTCTGCTTCCAGCTTTCTGTTGTTTCTGCAGCTGATGCTTCTGTATTTTAGGAGCTGGATACCACCAGCAGACTGTTACATTGCAGAGTAAGTTGTACAGCTCTCTGAAACATGCTTTGCAAAAAGAAATTGGATATACAGTAAGCCAAGGAGAGATGTTGAAATGTTGCCTTCATGACGAGGAGTTAGGAACCGGTGTGAAAGAGTCAGATTCAAATCCCTATTCCAGGGATTGTGCCTTGTTTATGAAGTGGAGGACCACTGCAGGAAGAAAGAGAGAATCATTCACCATGAAGTGCCAGATAGCTTAGTAGTAAAACTTAAATGTAGAGGGCTTCAGTGTATGTTTTGTCATCAGAGCAGGAGAAGCTGCCTAACCAGGGAAGTGATGTAACCCCGGGGCAGCCTGTCATGTCTCTTCTTTTTCTCTCATTCAAAAGGGCATGTAACATTAGGAGAATATTCACTGTAAGAGTGTTAAGCAGGGATAAATACCTCCTTCTTACCATCACACGTTTAACTCCTCTTGGGGTAAACCTGTGCCTAGACTCAGTATTTTCCACCAGCTGGTGTAAGCAATGCCCCACTCTGTTGTTTTCTACCTCTGTGCTCCCCAGCCATAAGCCCCTTGTTCCTCCCATTGATTTTGTAGGGGATCATGCTGCCTAACTGAAGGCTGAGATTTCCCTGAGTGACAAAGTATGTGGGAGCAGGGCTTTGCTCTGAAGAGTTTGCTCAAGAGGGCTGGTGGCAGAGCAGGGCATTTAGTGTAAGACTCCAGTGACCTGGTCTGACTGCCCAGCCCTCCTGCTTTTTTCTACCAGTTAGCCTCAGCACTGTGGCCGATCACTTAACATCCTATTGCTTTGGAAATAATGGCTTTCTGCCTCTTATAAGTCTGTAGATTTTGGTTAGGTGAGTAAAAGACCAAGGATCTAATGTGGTACCATGTACCATCACTGGGCATTTTGCCACCAGCTTCAGTTGGCTTAGGAGTTGGGTTTATTACCTTGAAGAAACCTGGATGAACTGTTCTTAAGCTAAATGAAAGGAATGATTAACTCCAGTTACTCTTATACTGTCTTCTTGCCTGAACTTGCTTCATGCAGACCCTGATTCTGGGGGAAATAAGATTGGAAAAAACAGCTTCACTGTGCAACTGAATTTCTCGTGCTTACCTACAGCAACATGGCTCCATTTTTAACACTGTCAAAAACCTACTTGCAAAACAAATCTGAGGAGATGAAAACAAAAAACATAAGATAAAACTTCACAGACATTTTTAAAAGAAACAGTAAAGTCTTTCACTACTGAAAACTAGTCTTTACATTTATTTGGTATTTATAGGTTTGGGAAAAATATTTTGAACAAGCAGGGAGAATTAAAGTTTGTCTTCCAACAGGACTAATGTTTGTGATCTTAGTTCCAGGGCAGGAAAAAAAATCACTGTCACAACCAAAGTCTGACTAGCTGAGATGAGAGTCTATATGTTGCCATTCCAGAAATACAGACCTGGAGTTCTTTCAACACTGACACTTTCCTTTGCTTGTCATCTCAGTAAATACTTCCTTTTTCTAAATGCCCACCTGGCTGTAGAAAATAGCACAGAGTAAGGTGATACTCCACGAGAATAAGGGCACGACAATGAGTCCATGGAGTCTCTTGGGCAGAGGTATTTTTTGCACGATGGAGAGAAACTGTCACTCTCGAGATATGGTGGAAATAGAGAGGATATCTTAGGACAAATACTATTCTGGGAAACAATCCCCTCATCACTGCATGCCAGTTAAGCTCCAGCATAGCTCATGCTGTGTGGCTGCTTCAAAAAAATGCAGACCTGGACTGCTTCTGTCCATCTGTTGTGTCTCACCCTGAAGGCTTCCCAGACTAGCACACTTAGAGATGTACTAAAACAAACACATCTGGGCCAGAAGACATAAGTGAAACTCATTACCAATTCAAGTGCAAAATCTGTATATAGTATATAGTATATCTGTATACAGTACATTTCTATATGAAAAGACCACTCCAGACCCTGAAAATTTTTTCAGATTAGGTACAGTTTTAAATGAACCATGAAATGAGAGGCCTGGCCTTCTGTCCTGTGGGCTGCAGTTGTATGTCTGAATACCATAAGCATGCACTGGCTGTAATTTAGGAAGCCTTTTCCAGTATTCCATTCCAATAATTTCTGGTGTCCTTTCATTTTTAAATGCAGAAATATAATTCCCTACGAGAAATGGCATGAGTTTCAGAGCACTTTTCTACATTATGGGTAATTTGTTTATTTTCACAGCTTACAAAGTATATGCATATTAGTATTGCAGATATGTCCTCCAGCTAGTTATCTTATATACATTGGAAAAAGCTTTAAGTGTACCACCATGCACCCTTTTGTGTTATGGATTTCACGGTTCATGCTTTATTTGCAAATAAAATATGCACAAGCATTTCTTTTGCCCCAGATAAGAATGAATATAAATAAATAAACAAAAAGGTGTTGAAAGCCTTTTCTAGTTCCTGAATCTGTGTTTCTCTTCTGAAACAGAAGTCATTCTGAAAGCTTCACTGAAAGCTTGCTTTGAAAATGAGCATTTTTGCAGACTGCTGACTGCAGTACCACATTTGCTAAAGAGATGCAGTCACACAATGGTTTGCTTCTGTATTATCTAGGTCACGGACCAGAATTCTCCTGGGTGCTAACATTTTCAGTTAAGCTGAATTTGTTGGTGCACAGTGGAGCTATTTTCCTTTTTAAAGCTAGTCCTAAATGGGAATGCTGAGCATCATGCCTGGTTAAACTAGTTTTGGTTCCATGTAGAGTGAAGGGGTGAGGTCCTTTTCCTGAGGGGCTGGCCGCTCATTCTGCCATGGCCAAGTATTACCCTGGCATTGAATTTCCATATTTTATTCTCCCCACCCCACATATTCACCACTTTTGATTTTATTAAGTGACTTTGGCAGTGTTGTAGCATGATACCTGAAGGGGTTGCTTGCATCATCCATGAAGAAAAGTAGTTCACCAAAATATAGTTAAGGACATTGACCTGTTGGAGCAAGTCCAGAGGAGGGACACCAAGTTGATCAGATGGATGGAACACCTCACCTCTGAGGAAAGGCTGAGAGAATTGGGATTGTTCAGCCTGGAGAAGAAAAGGCTTTGGGGTGACCTAACTGCAGCCTTCCAGTGCCTGAAGGGAGCCTACAGAAAAGATGGGGCAAGACTTTTCACAAAGCAATGTAGTGACAGGACAAGGGGAAAAGGGTTTAAATTGGAAGAGAGTAGGTTTAGATTAAATATTAGGAAAAAATTCTTTACTGTGAGGGTGGTGAGGCACTGGAACAGGTTGCCCAGGGAAGTTGTGAATGTCCCATTCCTGGAGATGTTCAGGGCCAGGTTGGATGGGACTCTCAGCAATCTGGTCTAATTAGAGGTGTCCTTGCCCACAGAAGGGGGATTAGAACTAGATTATTTTCAAGGTACCCTTCCAACCCAAACCATTCCATGATTCTGTGATGATTCCATGATATTTAAAGCCTGTCTCTTTGCACAAACTTTAGGTACTAAGAGCCTAGTTTAAATCCTAGAAATGCAAACCCTAGAATGTAAAATGTAGTGGATTCCAGAAGTCACTGTATGATAAACTTTCCCTAAATTCAATGCAGTAACTAATCTTATTTTTGTTCCTAATCCTCCACCTCTTACACATGAATATGTTTGTAAGCAGTAGCTCTACCTCAAGCATTTTAAAGAAGTGCCATGCAGGAAGAATTGTGTGCTTTTGAGTTTTATGATTTCTTATTTAGCCTTAAAGTTTTATAAATAATTATATATATTATGATGATCCATGATATTATTATTATACATATTATGATGATCCATGTTGGATGTTCCATATTTTACAAAATGTGAATAAGGTATTAAATCTGTTATGTACATAAGAAAAAAATATCAAATCTGGGTCCAGTCAGTGACTTGCTCAGGACAGCACAAGAAAATCTAAAGATAAACTATATGACCAGTTCTGGCCCTCAGTGCTGCTAGATATTCTCTTTTCTCTGGAGAGAACCTTTTCTTCACCTGTTGGTCCATACTGTATGTAGGTTATTACATGGATATAATCAGAAGTACACCTTGGCATGACTGCTGAAGAACTGGAAGGACAAATATTGAGATCTTGCCATAGATATGAAGAATAATGTGGGGCTGGATAAAGCATATCCAACTTGTTATTGTTTTATTTCTTAAGAAGCTTTATAGAGCTTAGTTCTTAAGAAGATTTCCAGCAGCATTCTTATCAACAAACAAACAAACAAAAAAAACAAAAAACCCACCAAACAAAACAAAACAAAAAACCCAAAAACCCTGGACAGAAGGAAGTTGCTCTGTTGGTGGTCACTGTTTGAAAAGTCCAAAAATCTCCTGTCTGAGAATGGAAGCACAGACAGCCCACAGAGGTCTGTACTCTTGTAATACACACAAACATTATCTATTATATTGCAGTGTGCAAATATTCTAAAAATGTATACTTTATTTATACAAACTCATGTTACTGCTGTGGTAAAAAATATTTGGGAAAGAAGTTGAACTTGTGAACGCATACACTTCAGACTATAGTTACATAGTTGAGATTCACATTTTCTGCCTGGTTATAATTTATAAACATTGGATTTAGTCAGGGAAAGTCTTCGTACAGCTTAACTGTAATTTCCTGTTGTAAATGGAGTCTGATGAGTGAGGATATGAAATCTTGGAAAAGTTAAATCATTCTGAGGAAAACTGTCCTACTTGATGTAGTAGAATTGGTATAATTTTGTAAGAAGGATTGCCAGTTTGCTAATTCCCCGTCCAGTCCAGAGTAAAAAATACCAAGTAAGGGGCTTCCGCTTAAAAGCAAATGGGCTTTTGCCCCCCTAATGTGATGGGTTCAGGCTCTGAGTCTAAGCAGATGTGGAAATATCATCAAGTGTCTGACTGAGGAAATCACTTCAGCCTATACATAATTTCAACCATGTGTTCGAGCCTAACTGAAGCCTTGATTTTAGTTGAAATCATGGACTAACATGAGCTGAGGTGCTCTGCAAAATCAGATCCCAAGTGGTACACAGAAAATAAAAGTAAGTTCTCCTGTTCAGCCCAGGAGCTGAATTTAGCTAGCATATTTGAGCAGAGAATTTTTCTATGCCCCACCGAATCTAATGGACATTTCCTGTCATGCATGTATCAAATAGGCCAGTAACAAAAACAATGTTGCTGTGGAGCTAATGTTTCAATTTTTTGAGATACTGTATTACTCTTTCATTGCACCTCACAGGGACTCAAGTGCACCTGTGGATTTTCCTTTCAAAAACGCCAGCTAAATTATAAAAACCGCACTTGCATACTGTTTGAGGCTGGCAGGAAAAATATCACAAGCTGTGAAAATCAAAGAGATTTTAAGCTAATTTCTTCCCACATTTTTTCAGTCTGTCAAATGAGTGTGTGGTTCTCAGGCTGCAACACAGCAAGCACATTCCTTGCAGGAAGACAGGCAGCAGTCCCAGCTCTCCTGGGGCTCCCTCCTATAACAAGCCTCAGGAGTGACAGTCGTGAGCTACACACATCCACACTGCAGCTAAGCAAAGGATTAAAGTCCATCACCTGACTCACGTGGATCCCTGCAGCGGCTGCGGCACACAGGCAGTAGAAATGAAGCAACTTTTGTAAAACATGTTGTACAAAATCTCCATCTGCTTAACCAGCAGTTTCTCATTGCCCTGAAGCACTGCACTTTCCCAAAGAGCAACAATTTCCCTAAACCCTCACAGCCTGATCCAGGGCTGTGAACATGTACCAGACTGATTCAAACTAAACAGGATTTTGCCATCTTAGATAAAAGATTTGCATGATTTTTCACAGGAAAGTTTGTTGTCATTGCTGCCTGTGCCCATCATAAATGTGGCAGGGATTACTTGTTCTCAGAGGGTCATGAAAATTGAAAACCAAGTCCTGAACTGTGTATTAAGGGAAGATCATGTCCACTTCCATATAGAGTATTGGGCTAAACCCTCCAACAGCTGCTTTCTGAAGTAGGGAAGAATTAACCACCCAGTATCTAACCCCTTGTTTCACATTATTCAGTAAGAATTGATCCTCAGAAATATGTTGTTTATTGACACAACTTGACCTTCAGGACCATTTTTCAGTGAAAGGAGAAAGAATGAGTGGTAAAGTCAGAGAAAGTATCCAGCTAGCCAAACAATTATATTCTTTTCTGAACCATCTTGTTCCTTCATCAATACTTCTTCAAACCATTCCATAAAACCATCAGGAATATGGCCACAGCCTTGCCACCTGACTCGTCTGTATGTCAGAAAGTCTGAATACTGCAACCGCTCTTTCTTCTGTAATCTGTATGATCCTCAACTTCCCAGTGTTGCTAAACATATTCGTGAGATGGGAAGGGGAAAAAAATTGAGAAACCAGTATTTCTCAAGTGTTGATGCATTATAAATCTACTGGAAAAATATATTTCAGGCATTAGGAAACTCTGGGGACTATATGTCAATACAGACCCTCTTTACAGACTGACATGAGTTCACCTGACTGTTCTCCAAGTCAGCACTGAGCTTTAGCTAATTAGCCAAGCTAAGAGGGAGGATGTATTAACCCAGGCCCAGAGCCAGAGTAGAGTAAATATAAAAACTCTGCCTGAAAAAAATAAAAGAAAACAAAACAAAACAAAAAAAAAAAAAAAAACACCAAAAAAAAGGAAAAAAAAAGAAAAAATCCCAAACCCCAAACCAACCAACCAACAACCCCACAACCCATATGTAGTTATAAATTTAATTTTAATTTCAACTCTGCCATAAGTTTCAAGCATCCCTTTAGGCAAATCAGGGAATCCATGTCTCTGTTCCTTTCTTGCAAAGCTGGGATAGTAAAGCTGCACTTCTCCCACTCCCCACACACTAAGAGTAGCTGTTCTGCTAAGATGTTAACATGCACACATATAAAGACTTGAAAAGGAAATGCAATTCAGTCTGGCTACAGTGTTGTATGCAATAATATCTCTCAGTATGGTATTGAATGTTCTTAACCAATGGAATTGACTGTCTTGTTTTTTATCATACCCCACCTGAAACGCTAAACCAACTGAAATACCTTTGCCCAGTCTTGTTCCTCCAATGTCATGCAGATCTCACTTTTATATCTTGCTGCAGGCCTTGCAATATCATCTAACCACATCTGAAACTCATGTAAGGAAAAAGTACATAAAGTTTTAAATCAGTTCTACATAGCTCATTACTTGTGCATTGAGCTTCATCTAGCTCTACATTTTTGACACACAAGTCTGTAAGGGATTGGGAAACTTCCTTTGAACAATCTTATGTTGGTCATGGTACTGCTGGAAAGATGGTAATTGAAAAACATGCAGAAGTTCTCTCCTTTTTCCATTTTCCCTATCATTCACTGCTCTTTTTCCCACGAGGGTACCGATAGGGATGTTACACACATCCTCAGGGAGGACTCCTCCCATTTCTGATTCACTGACCATGGACGAGCTTCCTCAGATCTTCCCTAGGCCTCTGGTTTCCCCAACTCTCTGTGCAGTAACAACCCTTCCATTAGTGACAAAACCTGCTTCTCCTAGATGCATCAGCTGCTGCTGCTTCTGCAGCCATTCTTGTCCTTCCACCCCAGTCTGGGAAAAGTAGCAGTCAGCAGCATCAGCCTCCAGCTCTACCTGAGGGGAACAACTCCCCCACACAAGGCACAGCGAGGAGACTCATGATTAGCTCCTTCTCAAGGAGCACACCACTCAGTTCCCAAGGCTGGAACAACACTGATGACTGCTCTCATTTTTCATACTGTATTAGGTAACCTCAGGTAGCTTAACAAATGCTGGTTGTTAAATTCTGGCCCCTTACAAACTTCCAAGCATGGACATAATCCTTTCTCTGATGACTTGTTCCAGTATTTCATCTTTTCATGAAGAAGTACTCTTCTGGTTTCCAAATGTCCCAAACTGACCCTTCCAAGCTGCAATTTGCAGTTACTGCCCTTTGATATACCATCTCCTACTACCAAGAAAAAATATGGCTTTGTCATCTTTGCAACTGCCCTTGAAGTACTTGCAGTACTTGCAGATCCTGCCTTAGTCTCCTCCACACCAGACTACAAACATCCAGCTCCACCAGTCTCTCCTTGTAGGCCACATGCTCCTTGTCTCTGTAGCCTGCTGCTGGACCCTCTCCAGATTCCTCCACATCTTTCTTGGACTGGGTGTGGAGATCCAGAACTGAACTGCTATTCCAGGTGCAGCATCACCAGTGCCAAGTAATAATGTATAATAACTTTCCTCCATCTGTTCGTCTTGCTCCTCCCAATATAACTCCCAACATTGTATGTAACTTGCCTTATTCACAAGGAGAGCAGTCAACACATGGCTTATATTCAGTTTGACACCTGCCATAACTCCCAGGTCATGACAGGGCTGAAACTCAGTCCATCACTTCCCAGACATGTGGAGGCTCCAGCCAGGTGCTAAGCTCTGCACCTCACCACGTTGAACTCCATAAGGTTTCTTCTAGACCCATGCTCTCATCTATTGAGGTCCCTTGGGTTCAAAGAATTTGGAATGTCAACCACTCCTTGTAACTTAATATCATCCTGTGCAGGAATTTAAAAATTACAACATGCAAGTGATATTTTAATTCCTTTGGTCACAAAGGAACTTAAATTCTGTTACTCCACTTCTGGCTGCATTTTTCCTCTTTCTTATTTGTTCCCACTTGGTCCACAGTCTCACTGAGCGGAAGTCCTGTCATCAGCCTCTTCCTGGCTGTCAGCAGGACCAGGAGAGGGACCCTGTGACTATGAGGTTTATTGCAGTCTCTTGTTTCCTCCCAACACCCAGCACTGGCCCCTTAGAACTCCTCATTGCCCTTGCATCAAAGGCAGAGGATAATAGTGTGTCTAATTTGTTTTTCAGCTATTTCTCCATCTTGAATATTTAGAGATTTATAAACTGATCTGTACATCAAAAGTAGGATGCTGTTGGAGTTAATCCCACACTTTCCTTACTCTCCCAAGAAAGTATTCTATTTAGCATGGAAATAGTAGCGCATATATTGGACAGCAGTTTATACTGGACAAAGAGGTGGTGTGGTACTGTATCAGCTGCAAATAAACTGTGGATCTAAGCCAAAGGCTATTCAAATGTGTAAGAGGCTTCGGACATTATATTATGCTTAAATTTTGACCTAAAATAAGGATTGGCTATTTGGCTGCATCAGAAGCATGCTTCAGCATGCAAGTGGTCCCACTGAAAGCAGTAGGACTACCTATGGATTTAAAAACTAAGATTGCCTCTGGATCCGTTCAGCCGCTGGACTTGGTGCTCAAAGTTTCCCAATGCTGCCACCTACAGAATAGGCTGGCTACAGCTTTCAACTGAGCAGGGAAGAAAACTTAGAAAATTGTAAGATCGCACATGGTCAGCTCTACAGTTCTAAACTAGCAATGTGCAGGTCTAAACAGATAAGCCAGAAATCCTACCTGAGATGTTTAAATATTTCCAAGGATAGTTCTTTATATTAACTGTTAAAAGTACGCCTCTGGAAGGCTGCACAAAAATGGCAGGAACTTGTTAATTCAAATTAAATTGCTCAATACCCTCATCTGTCTGGAAGAGCAGCAGTGGTAACAGCCAGTCAAAGTTTCTTTCAGAGTGGGCATAAAACACAGAACACGCATCGCAAGCTCCTGCCCTTCTCAACAATTGTCACAGGGAAAATTCAGGGTAAACTCAGGAAAAACACGGAGGGCTTTAGATGAGAAGAGGCTCAAAAGAACTAATTTACTTAAGAAGGATGCACAGGAAATCAAGGAAAGATAACAGTTCCATATGGAACTACAGATTTAAGAACGAAGAGGAGAAAAGGAGAGACAAGAAACAAAACGAGCAGCACGTCAGATAGGATGTGACCAACATCCATCTAATTTATGAGGGCATCTTCTCTTGAAAACAGTGTTTTGATACATAGCACGCTAAAATAGCGTACAGACATTTACACTTCTTGGCTATAAGACCCCAGGCCTCAAGCTACAAGCTCATTAAAGGGGTTTTACTTTAAAAATATACAAGGCTCCAAAAATTCAACCACCAAAGTTATTCAAAGGGCCTTCAGTTCATTTAATACCTTGAGATAGTGCAAGGCAGAAGGCACTGCATATGTTTCTCAGGAGGTAAAAACCCCACACTTTTACTGACAAACTTTAGAAAATAAGGGAACTTGGCAAAAGTTTAAAAGGCAACATTCAACAAAAATAAAGAATTCCACAAAGCATTGACTTAGCACATGCTAACCCACACAACTTAGCAAAATCTAACCCACCCAGCTCAAAATTATCCAAAATATCGAGGGAGATTAAGAGGAGAGAGAAAAAGAGAATTATAGCTACCACCCTGCATCTCGTGCAAGTCCAGCTTCCGCATGTCCACATAGTAGGGTAAGACCTCACAATGGCCACATGGTGCTGGCTTTATCTGATCTGACCTCCTGTGGCTACCCCACCCAGGTGGGGCTCCCAGCCTGCCAGCCATTCTGGGACTGGGTTAGGGGCTCCAGGGGGTGTGCTGTGGGGCAGTGCTCTGGTGTGCCAGCCGTTCTGGGGCTGGGTTAGGGGCTCCAGAGGGTGTGGTGTAGGGCAGTGCTCTGGGCTGGGTTAGGGGCTCCAGGGGCTGTGCTGCGGGGCAGTGCTCCTGCTGTCCAATGACTGACAGCTGCTCCCGGACTGCCCAAGGAGGCTCCAAGGGGCTGGGGTATGGAAAAGGGCATCACCTCACCTTTGTGAAATTTGACCTGTCCCTTCTCACCCACCACATACACCTGAGTTGGTCCAACCCAATAATTAGTATAACAATACAGTGTCTCACATTGGTCCAAACACTTCCACCGTGTGGAACAATGGGCAAAAATTAAAACTCAAAAACTGTCAAGTAGGTAAAATTAGATAGAAAATATACAAACCCCCATATTTATTTTGAGATTATACACACCTGATATGACTTTAAGACATCTTCCTTGTTTTCTGTTTATGACTTATTGCATGCAGTTTTAAATTGGTACATACACACTTCTATGCATTGTGACTTTTCTTGTGAATGCACATTTGGAACTGTAGCACTGTTAATATTGCAAAATCTTCCCAGCTTACAGATCCTCACCGACTGTTTGAGATCTCCTTCACCTGAAGCAACTCTATCCCAAATCCCAAGATCTTTGCTATCCTCAGTAACTCATCTTCCTCTTTTTAAAACCTGGGGTGTTTTAAAGTAAAGCCCAGCTGCCCAGCTGTTTGTCAGGCTCCTGCAGTCACTTCTGCCAGGTAAAATAACTTTGCTAGTAATGTTACACATGAGTGGATGTGTAAGGTTCATTCCTTAGTGGTTCTCTTTGTTTTCATCATTTGAAACTGCATCTTGGACCAGAATGTGAGAAAGTAAGAAAAGTCTGTCACAATCCTTTCTCTGTTTTTTTTCACGAGGCCAAAATTACGAAAATGTTTCTTTTTAGTAGATTCTTAACTTGGAAGTTTGAGCAAATAAGTGAAAAAAGTTTATGAAACACTAAAATAGCTTCCATAGCACAGTTTATATTGCTAATTAAAACAAATACCCTCCCCACACCCAAATAAACAAAAAAAAACAAACCCCAAAACAAAGTCAGAACTCAATATGTTTGACTGCTGGAATCACTATAAAAAATACAGTAGCATCTCAAAGGCATTTTCATGTTGCTTCAGCCTTGACCTGTGTAACTCTACACAGGCACACTTACAGCAGGTACCCTCATAATGGCCTTAAGGGCAAGGAAAGGGTCCTCTGTGGCATTAAAGCACACTGCCGCAAGTGTGGCATACAGCTCACTGGACTCTGCTCTCAGGCCCCTCCTCCTCCTGTATCTGGTTTTTATAGCTCTTTCCACTTTCCTATGCTTATGCCACTTACATTTCTTCTCTTGAAGGTTTTGTTGCTAAGCAGCCTGAGCCACAGGCATGGCTCCAAGTCTGTGCCGAAGCAGGAGGCTGCAGCAAAGATGCCCCAGGAGGCCTCTTTCCACCCTAGAACTTCTACTGACAGGCAGAAGATGCTGTTGTAGAGAACAAGGACACATGACAGACCTTTTCTCATTTCTCAGTCATAGCTTTCATCTACCTGAAGCCAAAAGACACTAGTGTTCAGAATTGAAGTAGACTTGGAATCGTGTTGCAACCTTCTGCTAGCTTTAGCTATCAGGTAATTAATTACATGAGCAGTAACATGGCCCAATACAAAACAACTTCAGCCCACACACAGCTTTACTCAACCTCCGAAAAAGCCTGTAAGCCCGAACAGCTTGCAGCATACAGAGCACCAGCAGCCATCTAAGACTGTTATCCAGCACCATAGAACATGGCTGGCAGGGACAGACTGTGACCTCTTGCATTAGAATTAAGTCCTGCATTGAAGAGTGTTTTATTCCTTCTTACAGCTACCTGAAGTGTCAGCAAGGAGCTGCAATAACAACAAACACCAACTAGACTCAGGGAAAAACAGCTTCCACGGGTCACAACTGAGGCCAGAAATATGTAATAAAGATTAAATCTCTTTCCCATGAACCCAAAATTTCATCCTGCTATTAGAAATCCACATATTGTGGGTTTCTTTTTTTTAGGTCCCTTTGGAAGGAACAGAGATGTATAGCCTCTTTCAAGGTCCTTGTAACACAACCACAAGTTAGTAAGCACATACTGGCCAGCCAAGGATTGTGTTCTGCATTAGCCAGCAGATTTGTTTTAGCTACAGGTAGGGAGAATACCTGTTCTAATATTGTCTCCTATAAGGAAATAACACCAACTAACTCAGTGAGCATTCTGTGGCTTGTAGCAGCAATACAGACCACATTAAGGTGATATTTGAGTGTTCATTTATCACACCGTATCCCTCTAAAATGAAATGCATTTAGGGTGGCAGATTGCAGCTTAAGAGTTTAAAACTGGGCATGAGAAAGAGCTTTACTAGAACAGTAGTGCAGCACTGGAACATGTTACACAGACTGGTGTATCTCTCCATCCTTGAAG
Source organism: Margarornis squamiger (assembly GCA_035222235.1). NCBI lineage: Eukaryota > Metazoa > Chordata > Aves > Passeriformes > Furnariidae > Margarornis > Margarornis squamiger. The sequence continues at coordinate 50,298,828 of JAWWTY010000123.1, forward strand.
GCCTCCAAGACACTAGAAACTGTCTTGCTACCCTGAGGCAACATTAATTTTCTGCTCGAGGAGAGCTTTCAGGGTCTTTTGAAAACAAGGTTTTCACCGAATGCCACACAACTCTTTGGAGAAAGTTAGTGATCACTTTAGTCCATTTATCCAGCAGAACATTTTATTCTTATTAAGGACAAGGAAATACCAACCAACAACTCAATTAACATGACACAGATCAAACAAGCCCTGTTAAGCATTTTCTACTTAACATGTGAAAAAAGAGTCTAAAGATATCTGATGTGTCCAAATCGTTCACATTAAAACTTGAGCTCATCCTTTAGCATAAGCCCAGCTGATGTTGCTCCTGTGTATAGCAAAAGGTGGAAATAGTTACCAGAACAGCTGTGTTTAACAAGTACTGAAGCACTGGAGTTTAAACTGCATTTACTAGTGTGCTATTAGACTGCTTTCCTTGCATCTCTTCAGAGTCTCAAGCAGACTTGCAGAAAGCCACAGCAGAAAAACGAACTTCTCCTTTTTCACGTTCTGTAAATTGTCTGCAGATCTTAGCAGAATCCTTGGGGATAAAAAAATGCAGCAGTTTAGACTAAGACTTTCTATAGAGAACAAGTCTTTGCAGCTCCTCTCCGAGTCCCACCAACTAAGTTACCAGGTCTTTTAGCACCAGCTAATAAATATTGAGCTCTGAGAACAATACATAGTCATAAATTTGGTAGATTTAAGAAGCAAACTTGTACAGCAAGTAGGTACAGCCACTATACACCAAATGCACACTTCTCACCCTTTATAAGTCTGGCTTTCTGGGAAAGAAGCAGCAAGCGAGAAGTCTTACCTTCAACAGCAAGTCATCCGAGCTTGTGCCATGGTTTACAGGAAATGGCATGCGGCCATCTACAAAAGAAAACCCTATCACTCAGTGTACTTAATAATTCTGTATTAGCAGAACTGAGCACAGTGTGCCCAAACAAGTACATGATACTTGGGAAGTCAGAACAAATTGTCAGTATTATACAGTCTGAGATGGGGACTGAGTATTCTCAGCTCTACCAGCAAAGACATGCTTTACAAAAGGACCTAGGCCTTCAGTGTAATCCACCATCAGTTAAAATTTTTAAGTGAAGGTACAATTGTGTACTGGCTCTGAGAGCCTCAGCAAACAGTTTAACTAGCACCGAATATCCTGCCTGAGCCCCCACCACTGCTGTGCAGTCTGAAGTAGGCCCAGTCCAACTGCAGAGTTTACAAGACCTTACCCAATTCATACAGGTGTCCATCCACATTGACAAACAGGATGAAGTGGAAGTTCACACTGTTGTCCTCAACCTTAGAAGATACCATTAGATACATTTGTTAGATTGAAGCTAGGACTCCAAACCCTGCTTGTGATTACAGAACATGGGACATCAACAAGGCAGCAGCAAAGGACTGAAAACTTAAGTTCAGCTGAAGAGGTCTGTGGCAAGACCTCTACAAGGTCAAGCACTAATGCAGAGTCATGTTTTCAGACTGGGTCTGGACTCAGATTTTCAATCCATGTTTAAAGGAAGAAACCCTGAACAAGTATTCACCCATGAGTCACTAATTTCTCTCTCCTCATGAACTGTAACAGCTATCTGACAGACAGAAAAGCTTTACTGCTCTACCACCTTTGTTAATCCCTTTCCCCGATTTTACACATCCACATCTTACCCGGCATTGTCCTTCTTGTGCAACCGAATTATGGACTTCTTGTATAGCCTTAAGAGAAAGCAGATACAGGTTACTACATCCTTAAGTGCTGACAGCTGTCAGCAGTTTGCATAGTTCACGTACCTTATTATTTGCAAAATGCTTAGCTCTCTCTTCAGGAGACAAATCAGCTGTTTCATCAAGAAACTTCTTCAGGGCAGACCCCTCATCTGCACAAGATGATCAAATATTTTATTCAGTATGAGTAAAGCATCAGTGACAGTTCAGATGCAGCCCACAGTAATCAGTGTTTGTTGCACGAACTAAAAGTCATTGCATTCAGCCTGTAACTATCTCCTACATAGGCATAACTACCACTTGAAGTAAGCTATTTATCCAGAAGCTATTAGTAACAATCTACACAATCAATCAGAGAGCAGTGCTTCAGAGTGCTCTGGATAGTTGTCTTGAAAGTCACTTTCAAATAGGATACAGCTTTTCTGATTTCCCCATATTTGGCAGAAGTGTTCTGTCCTGCTTTGAAGAAATTCAAGAAAAGTGCCAGCTGTAAGGACACACAAGTATTGAGTAACAGAATATGGGCAGATGAAATTGTCACACTGCCTTCAAATGAAGGCAGCACTTGCTCTTGACAGGCTTACTTTAGTTTTCCACAACATAAATTAGTAGTGCAGTACAAAGAGGTGCTGAGTTCTGGTCTTCCATGAAAGATATGCTGTATCATTGCTTCACTCATCAAGAGTGTGTTATTTCAGAAAATCTTTTCAAGAAGGGCAAAGCAAAACTATGTTCATATGCTCACTATGCCTTCCATATGTTTTCTTTTGAATAAGAAGAAATCCCACACCACACAAAGGGTTCAAGTTCTCTTGGAATAATGATAGTTGTATTTTGCAGATCTCTAGACTCTGAACAACCAAATAATCCTTTTCTGTAGGACGTAAACCATCAAAACTATTGTCTCAGCAGGAAAAGTCTATTTACAGACCCTTACAATTTATATTTCTCCAGCAAAAAGAAAACATGTTTTAGACTGATTTACAGGCTACTCTGAACACATCCATTTACATTAGACAGAGGTGACATGAAAAACTCCATCTCTTCAGTCGACATCAAGACCAACGTCAATAACTCTTTCTGAATATAGTACTTCCTAGTTACAGACAGACTTTGTTCAGTCCTACTATGTGCCCTTTTCTTCTTGCATTGCTCACTAGGGCAATACCTCTGCAGCTACCAAACACAAGTCAAAGGTGAGTGCCCCCCTCCAAGAGCTGAAAGACTCACCAACTGAAGCAGTACAGCATGCCTTAATTCGGCTTGCATAAAAGCCCCATGTTTCCCAATAGCCCACACATGCTCAATCTTCTGTCATAAAAATGAAAATTCAAGCACTTCAGAACATTCATACTCACCAAGCTTCACTTTGTCTTTGTTATTAGCAACTGCATGTATCAGACCAATTGTCCCACAGGAGTTGCTGACTGTCTGCTTCAGGAAATACACCTTGGAACTGATTTCTTGGTCCTTTATTTTCTCAGTCTGTTGCTTCCTGAAGTTCTCATGCTGTAAATATGTAACTATTTTAATCATTTTGTTACAGTCCCATCTTTTTATTGTGCAAACTACTAGTCAGATAAGTTGTGCAGGGGAATCAATACCAGGACTGGACAAAGATTTACCCAGAAAGTCATCTTTGTGGCACAGGTCCAGTAAAGCACCATATGTCTAAACTGGATTCAGGCCAACATCTAATGGACTACCTGCATGACTCAGTCATATCCAAAGGTACTGCTCTTAGCCCTCCATATGTTCTATACAGTGGAAATAGCTTGGGGTGGGAAACCATATAACGGTTAAGCTCTTTTATATCCTCCCTGAATTTCTTTGGTCCATTGAACAAGACTACTCAACATGTGTCTGCAGCAGTGTGCCTTTGGACCTTTAGGTTACTTCCCTTCATGAGCTCCTTCCCATCAGAACTATGATTAAACAACTGTAAAATCCATCACTACTGAAAGGTTATAATCCTTCCTCTAAAGAACCTGTTAAATATACTTTATTTCAAAGCCTATGCCCTCATTCATATCAAGTGGACTGACTATATTAACCATACAAAAGTAATTTAGGCCTCCAGATCCAATGAGTCAGCATGGTAATGGAATTGTTATTCATCACGCTCAAGATTGATCACGTTTTTTCCTCATTCTGATATACAAATCAAAGCCTCACAGGAGTATTAGGATGGAATAAGAGGCCTTGTTTTGTTGCTCAGTTCATTTTACCTCAGGCTATTCGGAGGTGGGGGCCATCCACGCCAGCAGCCATCTACAACCCCCGTGAGAACCCCATCCACGCCCAACCATCTGATGCTTGGGTGGATGACACAGACACGCTCCTGGCAGCCGCCAGTGCCACCTGCGGCCAGCTCTGCCACTGGGGATGGGACACCCACCTTCTCGGTGAGCGGGAACAGCAGCAGCAGCGCACACGCCGGGGTCGGCACGGCTCGCAGCGCCTCATCCTCAAAGCCCAGCACGTCCACGAAGCGCCAGCCGGGACCCACCCCGAGGCGGGACAGCACCTGCACGGGGCACAGAGAGCGGTGGCCCGACCGCGACAGTCCCGTCCCTGTCCCCGTCCCTGTCCCCGCCAGGAGCGGCCGCCCCCGCCCCGCCGCGCCCGGTGACACAGCACAACGCGCCGCGCCCCCTGCCGGCCTGCCCGCACAGGGGCGGCGTGCCCAGGGATGGAGGGATGCCCAGGGATGGAGGGAGGCGCCGCTCCGCAGGTGCGGCCGCATCCCGGTCGGGAGGGATGGAGGCGCCGCTCTGCAGGTGCGGCCGCATCCCGGCGGGGCGCGATGCCGAGGGATGGAAGGAAGAGCCGCTCTGCAGGTGCGGCCGCATCCCGGGCGGGGCGCGATGCCGAGGGATGGAAGGAAGCGCCGCTCCGCAGGTGCGGCCGCATCCCGGGCGGGGCGCGATGCCGAGGGATGGAGGGAAGCGCCGCTCCGCAGGTGCGGCCGCATCCCGGCGGGGCGGGATGCCGAGGGATGGAGGGAAGAGCCGCTCCGCAGGTGCGGCCGCATCCCGCGCAGTGGTACCGCTCCGCGCAGGCAGGGCAGGATGCCCAGGGATGGAAAGAGAAGGGGCGGCGCCCGCCCGCGGCGGTCCTGCGGCGGCGGCAACTCACTTTGTTGAGCATCTGGAAGACAATGCGCGGGGAGAAGCGTGAGTGCCGGCGAGACCCGGCGCCCCACCACCCGCCCCGCAGCTCCAGCCCCAGCCCCAGCCCCGGCCCCGTGGCGCACCTCGGGGTTGATCTCCATCGGCTGCCAGGCCATGGCTGCACGGCGGCGGGGAGCGGGAGGAAGGCAGGCTGCGCCCCACGCACGACGATGTCCCCCGCGGCAGTTCCGCTGCCGAGCCGCTGGCGACGCTGGGGCGCGGAGCCGCCCACCCGGTTCTTATATAGGGGCGGGCTGGCCCACTGCGAGCGGCGGCGGGGGGAGAGGGAGGAGCGGGGCAGGGCGGGCGGGGGGCGCGGGCAGGCCCGCGGGGTGCGGGGCCGCGGCCAGGGGAGCCCGGCCGGGATGCGGGGACGGGGCAGCAGGAGCGGCGGGGCGACCCCCTGACGCTGGTGTGGAGAAAGTGCTGGAAGCGGGCCGGCAGCGTGGGCAGGCGGCTGGCATCTCCCGGGGCAACAGGTTTCTCCTCTGCCATCAGCCCAGCCCCTTGCTCCGTTCATCCAGAAATCCCATGTCTAGAGTGACGTGCGTCCTCCCCGCTCCTCATCATTAGACCTGCTCTGTGTGTGTTGGGTAAAGTATACGACAGTTTTGATACTTAACGAAATCACGAAACACTTATTTTTAAATTTTCAGTATGATTATAAAACCATCATGAAAGTCTCCCGTCTGCTGATTGTATCTCTGCAGTTCGACCCAACCTCCAAACCAGTCCAATGAAGCTGGTTAAAAAATAGTGGGCTTTTTATCTTTTATTCATGACCTGACAGTTTCTGTGCACAATATCTTTGGACTAGAACATGTCTGAACAAGGAAACAAAACCAACCTGCTCAAAGTACTAGAAATCACGTGGACTCCAAACAGCCTTTCAGATTTCACTGGTAAACAGCCTTGTGGATAAGCGAGATGCTTCACAGTTGTCTTTCAAACAATGCAAATACTGAACAAAAGAGTCAGCTGAATGTCTGCAGTCTGTTTGGTTTTGATGACTTTCTTCCTTTGGTTTTCCACCCTGTTTCAGAATGATTTGGACCCCAGTGCAGCAAAATTTCTAAGTGTCTGCCTGATTTCAAGCATATTTAAATTAATTTTAGATCTATTGCCCTGTAAGTTAGTGGGGAATCATTCCCATCAAGTGGTTGCACACATACGTTTTTGAACTGAGACCTCTTCATCAGCATTACTCAGTTTACAATGAACTCCTTGAAAAAGAAGCTTACAGTTTAATCTTTGAAATATGGCCACAGTTCAAGATGTGGTGTCACACTAGTTCTACCTGTAATGAGACTTAGTGAAGAAAAAGCAGGATAGCAAGGAAGATTTTGTATTTTATGGCCAAAGCTGGGATGTTTCCAGACAGGATAAAGCCTTGAGCAACGTGAGCTGATCTTGTAGCTGATCATACTTTGAGCAGGAGGTTGGTCTAGAGACATCATGAGAGCCCTTCTAACCTGTAGTATCCCATGATCCTGTGATTCAGTCTATCACAGTAAAGGGAAGAGGAGTACACACTGTTCAAAACCAAAGATATTCAGGGAAGGTGGGGGAAGGTTTACAGTAAATGACAGTATCATTTATTTCTGCTTTTTCCCCCCCTTACTGTAGCTGAAAACAGTGTTTGACTAAAAATGGCCCAAAATATTTATTTCATGTAGAGTATCTTTCACTATCTTTTCTTTATGATCAACTCCTCATGCACTGTAAGATGCAAGGATATCAAAGCAACTTGAATGAACAGGTCTAATGCTAATGGTCCCTCATAGATATGCAGGAGAGACTGCATACAGCTCCATTGAGAGGATGGCAAAGCATACACGTCTTGCAGCCCACAAAAAAAGAAGGCTAAAACAGGCAAGAAAATCCTATTTCTGTATTGCTCAGGAGCAAATGGTGGTTATAACTTCAGCCTGCCTCAGCAATGGCAGTGCTCAGATCCCTAGGCTACAGTTACCCCTGGGATGACTCCTGTGTCTGGGTTGTCAAGAGAGACTGCAAACAGTTATGCAAGTGTAAATTCAGACTCTGCATGCCAGGAGCAGTGTTTCTACAGGAGAATCTGCCAAATCTATCAATACATTACCTTTAAAATAAACAGTAACAATATGAAACTGCTAAAAAACTGCTACAGTTTCATAAAGATGCCTGCCTCCAGAAAATCACATAAGAAGTGGTGCTGTGTCATATGCAGTCCTCATCTACCTCCTTGCAAAGATGAAGTCTCTAGAACATCTTTCTTCAAAGCAGGTAGGTGTACCTAGCACATTTAAGCCAATTTATTCCCACTACTGCAATAAAATCAAAACTCACCTGAAAAAGTGACTGGACATAACTTGTGCATTTTCTGCGCTGTCCAAGTGTAATAATAGTACTTGTGGTGTTCAACACCATGAATAAAGGTTTTGCTCAGATGCCTAATCTAGAAAGTGCATACAGAGGAATCTTTGCTACATGTATGATCTTTTGGCAGATTTCTTTCTCTTAGATATAGGACTTGGTGTCAGTATTTACCTTCTCACCAGTTGAAAGTTTATATAAGGAACAACTAGACCTATAGTTAAGGGCTGTTTCTGAGTTCAGAGGGTCTCCTAACAAAAGCACCTATAACAAGCAGGGTAGTGAAGGAGGCAAAGCTGGTCTTAGACAATGCAGAGCTCTTGAAATGGAAGCTGAGATTGTAAACTATTCTTTAGAAAAAAATTTCCCTTTTGTCCTGCCAGAATCTAATCCCTGAGGTGGTCCAAGTCCACATCTTCCACATTAGTATCTGCAACTGCCTAGCAAACACACTGTGCCTTTCTTATTTGTCTTATAATGACTCACTTCCCAAAAGAAGTATTCCAAACCCATTCCTGGAAACTTCCTTGACTCCCTACTCCCTACCTTCAAAACAAGCAATTATTGTCCATAGCTGGCTGGTGCTGCCCAGGGCAGCGGGATGCAGGTACACGGTGGTGCAGGTGCTGGAGCCACAGGAATCCATTACTTCATGTCACCATTCTCCTAGTAACTGCCTGTTTGCACTTACCCTACAGTGAGTGGAAAGTATCTGAGATAACTGTGCTGACTTATTTTAAGTACCTCTGCTGGCTTGGGGCTAAATCCTGCCTAAGCATAAATTCCACTTGAGGTAAATCACGCAGTTAGACAGCTCAGTTTCACCATAGCAGTGTGCTTGAGAGAGATTGACTTAAACAGATGCAGCATCCTTGCAGGGTTGCTAGGACTACACCTGAGAAGGGTGTGGATAGAGCAATGACACGCTCCCTCTGCCGTGCCTCCTCCTGCTCCAGTGCCCCTGGAGCTGTTAACTTTGTAGCTCTCAACCCGCACCATAAGCCTAATGGCAGCTCTGGGCTGAGGCTGTGGCCCACATGAGAAAACTGTGGAAGGAACAAATGTGTCCCTGGAGCTGTTGGATTATGGCTCTCTGAATCCTAACCCTAACTCTGTTTTGTCACAGATCCAAAGCACATCACTATGACAGGTGCTACGGGGAAAACTAACTTTGTCCCGGCTAGAATCCCGTACACCATGTCACAAGGTAGCAAACATAAACCATGACAAAGGTATCTGAGGCCTCTGCAGGGACAGTGGGCGTCAGGGATCTGTGTCAGGCTGTAACATCCCCCCTTCTCTTCTGGTAAATCATCTGGAGCTCAGCAGCAATTCCTGCATGAGAGTGCCCCAGCCTTTAATTAGAAGATCAGAGAGATCAATAGGCCAGGCAAGTGAGTGCTTTTATAGAGGGTCTCGGTTCATGAAAGATTTGAGCATGAAGAGAGATGTGTTTGTTTCTGAATTGCAGCCAGGTTAATTTAAATACTTGTGTGAGGAGTCTTGGTGAGTCTTGGTGGGCTGGGCTGCAGTCACCAGTGGGCCAGGAGCTCTATGTTGAAACACAGCAAATGTCAAGCAGGAGACTGGGAAGTGAAAGAAATTCAAAGCAGCTCAGAGCTGAACTGGGAATAGGGGAAAAAAAACCCAAACAAATCCTTCTTTACGTCATGTAATGGTTGCAAAAGTTATATTCTTATATTCTCTTGTCCATGGGAAGTGTATGTTTTGGCTAGGAGATGTAATAATTAAAGGCTGCTGAGGTGGAGACTTGTTGACAGATGTGAACTCTGGGTCTGACCTGTGATGAAGACCAGCTGGAAAGGGGTAACACACAAGCAATGCAGAAAAAGGGCCAGGCTGATGAAAGGTGCTGCTCTGCCAAGGACTGACTTTGTACGTATTGACTACTAGCAGTGACTCTGCAATTGTTCTGAACTGCAGCCAAGTCCACCAGCATGTAAAGAACAAGCTCTACATAATGTGATGGATCTTCTGGAAGTCTGTAGGTGGAAGTGTTAAACTGCTAAAATCTAGTTTTGAAGGCTTACCTTGAGATCTCAGTTCTGAAGAGTGTGGCCATGGCTTCCTTGATTTCGGGTCTGTCTGGCAAGATGCTTATGACTCTTCATTTCATTCCTCTTCAAAATCACGTCCACCAAATGGTGATGGTGTCTATCAGAGGGACAGTGATAGCATACTTTGTCTCATGGTAGAAGTAGGACAAAGAGTGATTTATTTCTCTTTTCACAAAGAAAGGCAGGAGGGACATCATTGTTGTCAAGGATGTCTTAGTTTCTAATGAAATTATATACTATCTGGTTATGAAAGATATGAAACCTTGCAAACCTTATCTCAATGGATGGGAAAGACAGTATATTGGCACCTGGGCAATTGGCATGTGTCTCTTTTCCCACTAATGCTTTCTTTGGTAATGTTAGCAATCCACCCTTTTTCCTCCATAGGCAGGAACAATCCATCTTTCTAGTCCTGTAGGAGAGAACAATCCCTCCTTTCTTCCGTCTTTGTTTTGTTGACTTAAGCATTCTTACAATTAGTACTTTTACCTAGAGAGCAAAAATATACATTTCAAGATGACCTTACTCTGCGCAATGTTTTAGCATAATGCATGTAATAGCTAATAATAATGAATTCTAATTTTGATATAGTACTTGGATGATCTATGCTAACGACTTACATACCTACTTCATTTTTATCCAGTGAATGCTTCCTTCTGATTAACAGACACAAGATAAAACGTGTTGAGCCATGTGAATTAAATTACTGGTTGTGAGACACTTAAATAGCAGCATTGAGTCTTGTAATACTCTCTCTAGGTTAATGCTATGCATCTTCCCAAGTGCAGTGTTGTGTCATGCCATCCTGGGGTGGCCCCAGTCTGTTTGTCCACTTCAGTCCTCACTTTCTTCAGTCACAAGTTAGCAAACCCTATCCTTAGACTTGCTTTTGAACACTTGACAGCCATACATAGCACCCAGAAAGCATCCACTTCTACTCTGGGACTGCTGAAAGAGTTTACCTTAGGCTGAGATTCTTGTGAAACCAAATAAAAGGTTGCTCCAAATCAGCTCTGGAGCACTATCCACTCTTAAGATGGAGGAGAGTAGAGGAAAAAAAGAGAGATGAGAAATGTTGTCATTCAGTTAAAAGGATATCAAGACAGTGACTCACTTTTACAGTGGTAGAGATATGCTTCTTCAGGTCTGTGGGGTGCTGAGGGAAAGGAACAGGCCACATCCCAAATACCTCTTTATGTCAGCAGTCTCCATTCTCAAGAAATAAACATTTGCAGGGAAAGTACAGAATATATGCCTTAGGGAGCTGCTGAGGAGGGATCTAACTTCTGGACCAAGTCTGTTGTCACCTGTAATCTCTTTATATGCTAGCATAGCTTTGTTGTTTCTTGGGGGAATGTGAGGAGCAAATGAAGAAATTGGCTTGCCTGCTGTTCGTTGAAGAAGTGAGATGTATTGCTCTGCCAAAAAGTAATAGCAAGGACTTTTGTGTCTGTTGAAGAAAACAAAAAAAAAGAGGGCATATTCAACTTGTATGACAACAGAGGCACCTGAAGACAAGGACTCTTGTGTGAAAGGCTTTTCTGTGAAATCTTGTAACTTCTCCAGTTCAGCAGAACAAATCGTCTTACACTATGTCCTGGGCATCAGTTTATCTTCTTTTGAGGGGAAGGAAAAGAGGACCAATACTGATGGGCAGATGTAAAAGGCATTCTTTCATCCTGTCTTTTTTATGCAAATTGAGACCTTTAGCAGAATTTAAAGTAGTAGACACTTGAAATCAGGGAACAACAAAGCCACATAATTAAAATAATTTAAAAAAAGGTTTTTAGCTAACTCAGTCACAGAATCCTGAAAGGTTCTTGCTTTGTTCCACATAACTGACATGGTCCTGTATTCTTGTTGTATCTTATGAGTAGTCTTCTGATCAAGTGTTTCCGCCTGATTTTTATATGTATGTTCATTCCCATCCATATAAATTCTGAAATAAGTTGTGCTCAGATCAGCATGTTCTCTAAAAACTCCACTTCCATAACAAAATTGTGCTGCAGAGTACAAGCTACCCTGAACTCCTACACTTCAACAAGGACATGCGTACCACAATATTTACACCAGTTTGTGCCAAGGGATTTACTTCCTAACCTACAAGTGCACACACTTGAGAAGCATGGGCATTTTGTTTTTAATTAGAGAATTGCCTTGATGTAAAGCCTCAGCTGCAGATAGTTCGTGACAAGTTCAAGCATGGTTCTTCTGTTAGAGCTACTTCACGTGGGGAATGATGTTGGCACAGAGCTGCTGCCAATCCAGTGAGTTAAGCCAAGAGCCTGGGGTCCCTGAACTGCCCTGAGACCTGCCTGCCTTTCTAGTCCTGTCCTGAAGTGGGCTGACTGTGTAGGACTGCATAGGAAACACATTTTCTACATCTGAGCCAATGTCAAACTACCTCTTCTTCATCACTCCTAAGGTCCATGGCATATCTTAAAGTTCTTAGCCACTACATATACTTGGTGTGCAGATCTGGCAGGCTGGTGACTCAGAGAAGCACAGCTCTGACTCTTTCTCAGTGTGACCATGGTAGATAAAGAGCCTCACAGACCTAGATCTGAGCTGCTCTTGCTTCTCTGCTCTGTAACAGCCCATAGAAGCATTAAATGGTCCCTTAGTCATGTTAGCAGGCTGTGCTTTTTAGCCACTGAGATCTCCAAAGTCCTGCCTGTACCAATTTCTGTGTTAATTACAAATTAACAGTAGCTATTTCCTTGTACTTACAAGTCAAGGCTTTGATTTCAAAATGTGTAAGAATGAGAGACTTAACCCCACATTAATAACCACTTTCCAGAAGTACATCTGGTAGAACATAACCCTTTGGTTAAGTTACAACGCTGACACAAAGCGTTTTGCACGTGGTGACCACCCAGTGCATTGTTAATGCAAAACAGTTGTACGTGCTGCTCTTACCAGCTGGGTGATGCAGCAGTGCAGGGGCTCAGCTGCTCTGACACCGCTAGGGATGTTGCTGGTGGAAGGTTATTAGTCTTGGCTCAACTGCAAGCAATTAACATTAAAAACACAGTGAAACAAACCCAGTTGGGAAATATCATCCCTTCCAAGCATGCCTTTGCCCTGAGTCACTCTGAGAGCCTAAACCTATAGTGAATCCTTCTGTGTATCTTCAGAGGCTGCTCTGAGAATACCAGCAGTGGGGAGAAATGGAGGATTTCTTCCCTCTCTGCTCCTGGAACTTTTCCACACTATACAAGGAGGAGGGCATTTCCAAATCTTCACCTTCAGAGAAGTGTTTAGACAGTGTTTGTCACTGATGGAGAAACTTTTTCTGAAGGTCAGTTTAACAAACACTGTTTTGAAGTGCTTACCCAAAACTCATGTGGATATGAAGAATGCCATCGTTTGGCCCTTGCATTGTACTGTTTTAGTGTTGGAGTTTAGCTTATAAAGGTGCATGCTGAAACAAATTCCTTTCTCAGTGGAGAAAAATATTTAGATTGAGAGGGAAACTACACTATGGATCAGAAAAACAATGGGACTCTATCACATTCTACAGTTGCAAATATAAACGCAAAACATGCCGCTCTTTCCTGTGTATGTTTATACACATAGGGCAAAATTCCCATTGAGTGCATTTGCAGCCTGGGCTTTTCTAGCTGCATTTAGGACATTAAACACTGGACTTTTGTCTCTCTTGTTTCAGAGACAAAGCACTGGCCTTCTGCTGTTAGCAAACCTAGCATTTCCAACTTTATCTTAGTTTTCTGTACCTCTTAATGTGTATTGGTGGATGTGAATGTGTATATATGCATAACACAGAATCATAGAATCCTAGAGTGGTTTGGGTTGGAAGGGACCTTAAAGATCATCTAGTTAGGATCATAGAATATTCTGAGTTGAAAGAGACCCACATGGATCATCAAAGTCCAATTTCTGACCCTGCACAGGACAACCCCAAGAATCACAGCATGTGTCTGAGTGCGTTGTCCAAATGCTTCTTGAACTCTGTCAGGCTTGATGCTGTGACCACTTCCCTGGGGAGCCTGTTCCAGTACCCAACCACCCTCTGGGTGAGGAACCTTTTCCTAATATCCAAACTAAACCTCTCCTGACACAGGATGCTCTCTTATAGTTTTAGATACGTCTTATATTGTGTTTCCCAAAACCACACAGAATATTCAAGGTGAGGCCACCCCAGAGCAGAGCGGGACAATCCCCTCCCTCGACCAGCAGGTGATGCTTTGCCTGATGCCCCCCAGGACAGGGTTGACCCTCCTGGCTGCCAGGGCACTGCTGACTATAGTCAACTTGCTGTCAACCAGAACCCCCAGGTCCCTTTCCAAGGCGCTGGTCTCCAGCATCTCATTCTCCAGTTTCTATGTATAACCAGGGTTGCCCCATCCCAGGTGCAGAATTTGGCACTGGCCTTTGTTATACTTCTTACAGCTGGCAATTGCCCACCTCTCTAATTTGTGGAGGTCTCTCTGCAGGCCTTTTGTCCCCAGAGGAGTCAACAGCTCCTCCCAATTTAGTACTGTTGGTAAACTTACTTATTATACTTTCCAGACCTTTATCCATTTATGAAGATGTTGAAAAGCACTAGCTCTAAATTGGAGCCTTGCAGAACCCCACTAGTGATGGATCACCAGTCTGATGTTACCCCATTCACTATTACCCTCTGTGCTTGACCTGTGAGCCAATTGCTCACCCACCACATGATGTGTTTATCTAGCTGTGTGCTGGACAGTTTGCCCAGAAGGATTCTGCAAGAGACAGTATCAAAAGATTTACTGAAATCCAAAAAGATTACATCAACTGTCTTCCCTTGATCAACTAGGTGGGTTACCTTGTCATAAAAGCAAATTAAGTTTGTGAATCACGACTTCTCCCTCATGAAGCCATTCTGGCTGTGACAAATGACTCTGTTGTCCTTCAGGTGTTTTTTAATAACTCCAAGAATAATTTTCTCCATAATTTTACCAGGCACTGAAGTGAAAATGACAGGCCTGTAGCTCCTAGGGTCATCATTCTTGTCCTTCTTGAAAACTGGAACAATGTTTACCAGATACCAGTCAACTGAGACTTCCCATATTCTCAAGACTATTTGAAAATCTTTGAGAGGTCTCAAAACCCCTGCCATGGGCAGGGACACCTTCAACTAGACCAGGTAGGTTTCTCGAAACCCCATATACAGCATATGAGTGGGTTTGACACCCTGGCCCGAGACATGGGTTTTCTGACTGCCTGACAGGGAGCTGTACTAATAGACCACCTTTGGCTGCCTGTTGGAAAGCAGAAACACTTCCAGGGAACGCTCCAAGACACAAGAGTGCCAGGGCTGAAATACAGCAACTGCTGGCAATGGAGAGGTGTTTGCCTAAAACTTCTAAGCTGTACTTTATTTTGTGCTGTTTGAACAACTGACGTTTCAAAATATTTGTAGCCTCAAAGGCAAGCTACATTGCCAAGTCTCTGTTGTATTTCTATTTCTCAGTTTTAGGAAAACTTTGGTGATCTTATATCTCAGTGCCCATCAAGGCTATAGTTCCCATTTTAAGCAGCCAAGATAAGAAAATCTAGCTAGATGTTAGCTTGGAAAGCATGAGCTATTATCTTTATTTAAATACCTGTAACTATGGGCCTTGCTCTGTGGCAACTTTTCCATACTTTTGTCCACCAGAGCCACACAAAAACGTAAACAGTGTTTGCAGAAAAGCCAGCTCTGAAAGCTCCTACTGGCTTCTAGCAGAGTGCCCAAGCAGCTGCTGTAGCATTTAGAAACTGCATTAATAGTGCATCATGTAACCAAAGAGTTTATATGCCCAGCAGCCAGGCTAGGCCAGGCCACTTGTCCTTCACCTTGCCTGTAGGAAATCTCATTATGCTGCTGTATGACAGGCAGGGAAAAGAGAGATCAGAGAATTACATCTAGACAGATGTCCAAAGAATCATGTATAACTTACTTTACAATCATTCTTGGATGCAAGGCTTTACATTCCTGAAGAGCTAGATAGAAGCTTCAAAATTATTATTCTGCCTTGTTTGGCATGTCAAGAAATCAGAGACCTGCTGGCCTACAAATTGCTCCACTTGCATTTGTTCCCATACAACCTTAATTAATGTAGTGGTAACGTGCCTGAGATAGCTAATAAAGTGAATAGGAGAGGGCTCCACGAGCATAGCAGGAGGCCTTGATTTAGTTCCTAGTTTGATTAAACTACTGGAGTAATCTAATCTGAGACTGATATTTCATGGTCTTTGCTTCTCTATAAATAACACAGGGAAGTTTGTCCATGGCAGAATTAGTCTTTCACTATATGCTTGCCCAGGGAGCACCAAGCAGACAGGAACTCAAAATAATGGGAGCAATACATGCTTTCACACAGGTCCTGAGAAGCAATGCATCTGGGGGACTGAACTGTATAAGTATGTTCAAGTCTGTAATGAAAAATTACATGTTACAAGTCTAATTCTTAAATCTCCCAGCTGCATGCATACTGTATGCAGTGGTTTTCATTCTTTCTGAAAAATTATTTGATTTCATATTTAAAATGGAGACAATGTAGCTGTGTGAAAATGTTGGAGAAACAGTTCCAAAGAAAATTACCATTCTGCTATAACTGAATTTTCCTAATTAAGTTTCTGTGTTTAGGATCAATATATTCAGCAAAGGATGGTGTAGGTTCCTCTGGGACATAAAAGTGCAGCGGCACCACTAGATGGTAGCCTTATTTCAGTCTCAGAGAGACAGACGGGTTTCTCGAGAGGGGATCATTGCATGCTGTAACTATCCCTCCACACGGACTAACCCTTAATTAAAAAACTGGTATATAGAAGAAAGCAGGGCAGAAACTATAAACTTCACCTGAGAGTACACTCGGGCACAGCCAGTCCTGACTTAGAGCCTGCAGACCCCTGTGACACCAAGGGTCAGCTGCAGAGGGTTACTTGCCAGTGGAGAATCCTGCAGACTGTCATTCCTTGTTCGGATGGACTTTGACCAAAATAAATTGGCAGTCAATGGTTCACACACAGGGACAGCAAGATGATAATTATATTCTTTTGGTATGAGCTGATGATATAGAAAGGCCTCTTTCCCCCCCATGTTGTTCATAAATACTATTTTGCAAGATGTTTGTGACTTAGGTACAGAGCAGTAGGTGTTCAGTATCAGTTCCGCAAGGCCACAAGTGCAGATACTGTTTCACTGAACTGGAAAAGGTAACACAGTGGACTGCTCTAAAACAAGAGCTGGACTTCAATTATCCCCGTGGGTCCCTTCCAACTCAGGATATTCTACGATTCTATGAAATATTTGATAAGACTCGCTGAGCCTAGGTAAGCAGTGTGTCCACCCAGAAATCTTTCCAAGAAGTGAATGTATTGAGCAGCTCTCCACTTAGGATGCATATGAAATTCCTTATTTAGATTCCCCAACATGTCATTTTTATGACTCTGCTTACTATGCTGCAATCCAAAGTGCATTATATAGACTATATAACTAAATGTTAATCATAATTCTAACCACATAGCGAAAACCACAATGCAGGGTTATTACACTTCTCATTAAAGGAATGTGAATTTCTGAGTATCTTGCCTGGCCATTTCTGTCAGGGAAATATATTAATAGGCTATTCACTAATAATCTTGGTAACCCAATAGTTGCCTTTCATCTCTTCAGTAGATACAGTGCATATTCCAGGGCAAGTTCTGCTCCAGTATGCTGTCAAAGTGTAAAATTTCCCTCCTGCTGGATGATGTGCTTTGTTGAAAAGGGAAACGCTCTAATTTGAAAATGCTGGAATTTGATGAAATCACCTTTGGATGTCTCAGGAGGTCATCTGTCCTTCTTGATCATAATGACACATTTTTATTACAGATCATTATAACTATTTGAAGGCTTAGTTTTGAAACTAAAAATAGTTTTGAATCTAAAAATATCAATTAAATGTGGGATTTAGCTTATAAGTGTTGCTCTTTTAAAACAGATTAGAAGATTAAATCATGTCCAATTTTAAGACAAATGAAAAACGTGAATACCACTACAAACAAGAAGAACAATAAATTTAAGAGTAAATTATTAAGCATTGCAGTATAATTTCCAGGTGCTTTGCTCTGAATTATTACGTTTGCCTAGCTGTTGTACATCTTCACCTAATTGTTGCTTCTTTTTGTTCATCACTGTAGTGCTTATAATTGCAAATATTTTTTTCTGTTCTTTAGGCTGCTGGATGCCAATATGATCTTCTAAGACCATAAATATTTCTAATAAAAGATGCTATATTCTTATTCATCTTAATGGCTCCTCTAATTGCCCTCAGTTCATGAGTGTTCTGCTGTTACTGGGAGAATAGCTGTAAAGCCAAGGAACAAAATACTGAAGAAGGTTCTGGAATGCACAGGAAAAATCATCTCTTGAAGATAAAGAGATTTGCCATTATAAATGGTGCAATAAATTTTAAACTAGACTTGGGCACTTCAATAGGACTACTAAATGTTTTCATTTACGAAGAAATAAGACTCCCCATTTCATTATTGTAATAAGACTTCTTTGATCTTCTTGTAGATCTTTGGTTACTGCAATACAACACTATTTTACTGCTGATTGTTTTGCATCTGCTGTTCCAGGGACTTCCTAAGACTCTTAGAAGGTGTAGAAGTAAAAAGTCTACCACGCTTTCCATAGAACTATCATTCCATGTTGAATTTTGGCTCCAGCAATGAGCAGTTTCTTTCCCTGTAATCTCAAAAACCTGTCTTGACAAAAGAGACAATATCCCACATATTTGGAAGGCTTTAAACAGAAATATCTTCCTATGACTGTGTTCTTTTAAGCCTCACTACTAACTGTCCGGGACATTGCCGTGATTCTCTGCTCATCCACCTCAAGATGTCCTTAGGGATTTACCTTAACCCTATAGTAGTGCACACAAGTGAGAGCAGTGATGTTTCCTGGCTTTGTCCTTTACTTGTTTGTTTTCTGCACACGAGAACACCCCGTTTCTTTCCATTCATACTGGTTACCTGAGTTTTGAGACCCACCAGAACACAGCTGCCCAGAGTGCTATGCCTGTGTCAGGCACACCACATTAGTCCATCACTAGTTTATCAGCCACGTGGATGTTTAACCCATCCCTGTGTTGCTGCTCAGAGGCCATATCCAGTCTGAATAACAACCCATTCTTAGAATCATAGAAACATACAGTTGTTAAGGTTGGATCATGGAGATCATGAAATCCAGCCATTAACCTGTCACTGCCAAGTCTACCACTAAACCATGTCCCCAAATACTGCATCTACACACCCCTGTAAGTACCTCCAGTGATGGTGATTCCATCACTTCTCTGGGCAGCCTGTTCCAATGCCTGACCACACTTTTGGCGAAGAAATTCTACAATTGTCCAATATAAACCTCACATGGCACAACTTGAGGCTGTTTCCTCTTGTCCTGTTGCTTTTTACCTGGGAGAAGAGACCAATCCCCGCCTGTCTACAACCTGCTTTCAAGTATTTGTACAGAGCAGTAAGGTCTTCTAGGTGGGCTTCCAGACCTTCTTGGCTGTCTACCTCTCTGGCTCTCATTATTGCTGAAGGAGCACTGGGATACAGCAACTGGCATTTTGGGAGCATACCTGCCACCACTGCTTCATCTTGATATGGGCATTACTGTATTTGCCAAGCACAAGCCAGACCCTTCTTTTCCTCTAAGGAGAAAAAAAATGATTTTTCTTTTTCTTTTTCTTTTTCTTTTTCTTTCTTTTCCTTTTCTCTTTTTTTTTTTTTTTTTTTTTTTTTTTACCCCAGGGGTAAACCTGCCAAAAACACACAATCCCGACTCCTTCCCGGAGGGACATTTGCTCTGGAGGCTGACGGTGAGAGTGAATGCCCCCAGTGTGGCGCCGCCGAGGGACGCGCGGGCAGGAGGGGCAGGAGAGGCGGCAGAGGGGTCAGGTGGGTCGGGAGGCGCAGGAGCGGGGTGTGCCAGCGGGCAGGAACACAGCCGGCCCCCGCAGCGCCCGGCCGGCCCCGCGGTCCGCGGGTGTGTGCGCGGCCGGGGCGGGGGCGGAGGCAGCGGCAGCGGCAGAGACGGAGGCAGAGGCAGAGGCAGAGGCAGAGGAGGGGCGGCGGCGGCCGGCGGCCGGAATCGTTTCCTGGGTAAGCGCCGCGGGCCGGGAAGCGTTTCCGGCAGGCTGGCCGCATCCCGCAGCGGCTGCGGGCGCCTCCGGGGCGGGCGGCCGGGCCGGGCCGGGCCGAGCGGAGCCGAGCCGAGCCGAGCCGAGCCGAGCCGGGCCGGGCCGAGCGGCGGGCAGGTGCGCTCCGCGGCGGGCCGGGGCGGAGGGAGGGATCGATGGGCAGGCAGCACAGCGTGTCCCGCGGCTCAGCCCGCGGTGCCGCCGCCCCGGGGAGCGGGCAGCAGGCCGGGCGAGGGTTCTGCCGCCTGGCCCGGGGCCCGTGCGGCGCATCCCGGCCTGCGGGGCGGGCGGCACGCTGCCTCCCCCGGCCAGCCGGGGCGCTGCGGCCGTGCCCCCGGTGCCAGTGGTGCCCCCTGTGCCGGCGGTGCCCCCGGTGCCGGCGGTGCCCCCTGTGCCGGCCGTGCCCCCGGTGCCGGCCGTGCCCCCGGTGCCGGCGGTGCCCCCTGTGCCGGCGGTGCCCCCGGTGCCGGCGGTGCCCCCGGTGCCGCTGCAGAGCCGGCCCCAGCCCGCGGGCAACCAGGGCTCTGCGGCCCCGGCCGAGGGAACCTGCGGCGGCCCTGCGGGGGAAAGGCGTGAACAGCGGCCAGGGTGCCTGAAGGAGCACCCTTTCAAAAAATATTATTATTGTTGTTATTATGAGCTTTGCGAGTTCAGCTCCGTGATTAAGCCGCGGCCGAGGGTTGCGCGCAGCGTTGCAAATGGGAGCGTGCAAAAAACCCCAGTCCTCGGAACAAAACACGGACCCCATGAATCCCGCTTGGAAGTTCTCAGGAATTTGCTTGGGTCGCAAGGTAGCGACGGAGCTACTTCTTGTTGCAGCTAGAGAGAGAATGAAGTCAGGCAGATAAAATGGAAAGGGTGGTGGTTTGTATTTTAACTTCATTGCTTTGCCTGCTTGTTTGCAGTGTTTTCTAATTCTTGGCTGGGGTTCTGCTTGCTAGAGAGGGTAAGTGTAGTTCTTGGCTTTAAACTCAGAATAGCTAAAACTAAGGAAATACCCCAACCCTGCAGTGGTGATGGGCTGGCAGGCTTTTTGCATTGTGGCTGCTGTCGGTAGCTGTACGTGGTAAGTGGTATCTGCAGTGAGTTGTGCAGGATGACATTATCTGCAGCAAGTTTCAGTGCTTCACTGAGGATCTGCTGCGTTGCCCCAGAAGCTGAGATATGGGTTGTTGCTGAGCTGGTGCAGCTTTGGTTTGTCCTCTGGCTCGACGCTGTGTTCCTCTAGTTTGTTCTAGATCTGACCTGTCATTGTCCTGCCATCTCATCCTCTAGTATTTTCTGAAAGACTGAATGAGTTATCTTTCTTGTGTTTAAAACTATTTTCTGCCTGCATAATTGCATTTAGTTAAAATAAGTGTGCAGATGTCCTAGCACTTAAAGGGAGAGACATCCTCTTATGCTGACCTTGGGACAAAATCTTGGCTGATTAATTTCCTTGCCTGGAACAGTCATGTGGAGTGTGGGTATTTTTATTCTTCCTTTACTTTACAGCAATGAGTGTTTAATGGAATACTTTTTGGCTCACATTTTTGGGGTTTTTTGTCACCTAAGGGAAATGAGGTCTGGATGGGACTCTTTGGGATGAAGAATAATTTTATCATGTATTATGAAGAATACATAACTTGGTTGTAACAAGGAGGAAGATTCCTGGCTCTGAAGCAGCATGATTAAATGTGCCTTTCCCGGCAAAATGGTCATCTAAGCAGTAGATTACAGCTGTGGGAATTGTTTGCTAGGAGATGGAAACCTGGATTATTTCTTTTGTTTTTCAGTTCTACAGCTAAGTTGGGAACTAGTGACAAAACTGGTCATTTTAGGTGGAGTACTGAGTAGACTCTGCTGTGTCTGTCTTCAGGAGGGATGGTGACTTCATTAGGAAATGCCTGAGGAGCCTAGAAAGGGTTCCTGCAGGATTTGAGGTGAAGAGAGTGGTGACTTCAGAAGCTAGGTAAGGGAGAATTTGAGTTCTTGAGATTGATTACTGTAAGAATATTTTAACAGAGATTGTGAAAGTCTAAAACAAATCCTGGTAGTTGGTGGGTAGTGGTGAATAATCGACCGATCACATCTCCGTCATATAGCAAGCTCTGATCTAGGATGTGCAGTCACACTTGAACAAATCATACATGCTGAAAACAAACTGTACTGTATGCCCCTTGCTGACGGAACACAAAGTCTTGCCTTTGTTCCCTGCTGCGAGCAAGGAGCTGTGTCACAGTAGTGCAGGGAATGTGCTGGGTGCATTGGCTCGTTGCTGACCAAGCTGCTGCTGCCTTGCTGCCATGGAGAAAATAAAGGTGGTGGTGGAGTGTGTTAGGCCAGGACACTGTCAGGAGGGGTGGTGGGAGGGGTGCAAGCTCCTGGGGAGTGCCAGGCACAGGTTCTCTCACCTGTGCTCCGGGTGGGACAGTTGCAGATTGAGGCTGGAGAACAGCAATGCCAACTGTACCAGAGGAGATGAAGAAAGCCTTGCTTGTTCAGCCTAGCAAATAAGACCTGAGAGGGAATATGATTGCAGTCTGCAAATACGACAGGAATAAAGACACTGGAAAGGGAGAGGAGCTATTTAAGCTAAAGAAAAATGTTGGCATGAGAACAAATGGATATAAACTGGCATGAATAAACTTAAGCCTTGAATTTACAGTTTTTTCCCTAAATGGACTGAGGTTCTAGAACTACCTTCAAATTGAATAAACCAGAGCAAGCCCCTTAACTGGCTCTTGAGGATATGCTGAGGAAGTTTGTATTGTGTACTTGGCTGTGGCAGTAGGAAGTGAGGCTTGGTGACTCAGGAAAAGCTTTTCCATATGTCTAAGTTAACTGAATATAGATTTTCTGCACTAGAGTTTCTTATTTTTAAAATCTGACATTCAAAACTGGCATAAAAATGCTTGCTTTACAGTTTGTATTGCTGCATAGAAAGGGTTGCAGCGTGCTTAGTGGCCACTTTCTGAAATGTTTTGCATGCCAGTTTTTTTCCTCCTCCAAAATAATGTGTTGTCTAACAGCTGCATCTAATTGTGTGGAAAATTCTTTTTCTTTAAGTCAAAACTGTGCAAAAGGAGACTGTACGTTTGTGTGTGAGCTGCTTGAGCTTACTAACCTTCAGGTTAAAAAATGAACTGCAGCGAACCTTTTTTTTGCTCCCCGTATAAGTAATTCATAAATCCTCTCAAGAAAGGAAAGGAGTTCTTGGGGGGCTGTTCAGCAGACCCAGATGGTGTGAACTGAGACCAGTGCTCCAAGCTATGCTGTGACTGGAAGACTGGAATAAATGAAATTAAAGCAAATTTGAAAACAAGTCCAGTTGAGCTAGTTGTGAATGGGATTTGTCTCAATTTGCTGTCATGCAGAATAGTTATAGCATGGTGGTTGCAGTAGTTGAACTAGTATGAAGTCTGTAGTTGACTCTAAAAATACTGCGTGTGCAACTTGGAATACAACCAGTTGTGGAGAGTATATAATGGGTACTGTGGCTGTCAGCAGTACCTGACTGCTTCTCAGAGATGTAGTAAGTATAGAAATGAAAGAGCAGCTGTGATGGGCCAAAGCAATGGTTGGTCTCTCTAATCCAGTATACCACACAGGACTTGAGCAAGCCACATGGTGGCTGGTTTCACCTCCAAGCAGCACCTCAAATATGGCTCTGAGTGCTTCTGTGTTGTTTCCTTACCTTTGCCAGGAAGTGATCTCTTGCCATCGGGAGGGATGAGGAGCTCTTGCAAGCTGACTTATACTTTAGGCTGAGCTATTGCCTGCCAAAATCAAATGTGAGAAAATAATTGAGAGGTGAAAATCAGTAGATTTATGATGTGCTTTGACTCTGACTCACATCCCTTTTCCAGGGAAAAGGAGACCTTGGGACATGTATAGCTAGTGCATGAGGCTGCAATTCCTCTTTTGCTCCTCCAAAGCCTCTTCCTAAGCTTACGGGTGGTTTTTTTTTTTTTTTTCATTTATAGCTTTCCTATTTGGCATCCTGCAAAAGAATGGAATTTTCTTGTCAGCCTCTTCCTGCCTCTGTCCATGGGCTGGCAGGATCCAAACTTGATCAGTATCTCAGCCTGTTTCTCTGTCTCATGGTAGCTTTGGGCAGAGGACTAATCCATGCTGTCCACAGAGATTCAAGGAGCAGAGGATGTTGTTGGGATGCTCTGTGTGGTGTCCTGCTTTAGTTTCCTAATTTTTTTACCCTCCACCTTTGGCTTCCTCCCCTTTTAATCTCTTGTCTTCTGCTACATTTTCTTTTTTTTTTTTTTCCTCTCCATGTAAGTAGATGTACAAGGAAAAATAAGAACAGGGTCCCCTTATTCAAAACTTCCTCTCTAGACACTCTCTGAACCTCTGACTGTTGTTGGCTTGGGGTTGCCAGACTTGGGTGCAGCCTTTCCCTGTTTCAAAATATTGAGTGGCTTTTGGTTCCAAATGCCTGTCTGGTCTGTCTGCAGCCCCCTGGGATCTCGTTGCAGCCTCTGTGGCCTTTGACCAGGAGTGCTTCTTGTCTGTGAATCTGCTTCTGACTGTGTAAGGAATTCCCTCCTTCTGTTTGGCTTCCTTCATGTGGTGACTCTTGGCTCTTGTGTGGCAGAGATGGTTAGTGATCCTGTGATGATGCCACTCATGAATTTGTAGGCCTCTGTCTTCCTCATCATGTTGGCTTTTGACTCTCCTGAAGAATTGCCTACTTAGATATTCTTTGTCTGGAGGCCATTCCTGACCATGAGCAACCCTTTCCAGGAGATGATCCCAGTACTATATGTCATTTTAGGAGAGGAGGATCAGGGCAGTATACAGTTTGTAACACATAGGTGAACTTTGGCACTATGCAGGGAAATAACCATGTTTTGTGTTCTTTCTTAATGATTTATAATATTTGATTTGCTTTTGGAAAGACTGTTAGTGAGTTAATTTCTTGAATCTGTGAAACAGAAGTGTCAAGTTGTTTCTTAGGAGCATGGTCAGTTTGGAATCCCACAGTCATGTGTAGACATGGCTATGTCTTTCCCACGTGCATCTTCTTACATTTCTATTTGCATTAGCTTTGTTGTTGACTCAGTCTCTGAGGATTGTCTGCAGTTCCTCACATCCTGGCCTTGCTACCGCAATACATTTTTTATCATCACACTTTTTCAACTCACTGCTCATTCCCCTTTCCTTGTCTCACATGAATGTGTGAAGCAGCCAAAGTCTGAGCATGGGTCTCTGCCAAAATTCATTGGTAACTTCTGTTTGCTCAAAGAAGAGACCGTATACTCTTATCCTTACCCTCTTTCTATTTTTCAGCCATCTGTGTCTTCACATAGGACCTTTTCGTACTGCTCTTTGCCTCATTTCCTCAAGAAAGCGTTTAGTTTTTTGGTAACGGACTTGGTCAAAGTGCTTTTGGAAATTCACATAGGTCAGAAGGAATGGATGTACCTTGTCCATGTTTGGCACCTTTGAAGAACTTAGAAAGGGCATCTCTCTTTACAAACTGTACTAACTTGTACGACAGATTATTTATCCAGGTGACAAAATTCTCTCCTTTTATCATTAGCATCAGTTGAGTTAATTATTATCCCAGTAGAGTTGTTAGTCTTTGCAGCTCTGTATTCTCCTGAAACCATACTGAGATTGTTGTCTCTTTTACCACATTTCATTCATGTTCTGCAACGGATATTTCAAGCAGGAGGTTGCAGAGCTCCTGAAGAAGAATTTGAAGGAAGCATTGCAGAGTGCCCTGGGATTGCTAATGAACAGTTGTTTATCTGTGCCTCATCTGAGAGGTCCTGGTTGCTGAAGTGTACTGCCAAGAGTGTAAGGGCAGACCCTATTAGCAAGGCAACTGGAAATGAATGTAGGGGTCTGCCCTGACAAAGACAGCAAGCACTTGGCCTCCATCACTTGCAGTGAGTTGACCTTGTGTGGTGGGGTTTTTATGCTTTAAAAAGACGAAACTCGATTTAACTGAAGATCTAAGGTCAACCTCAAAGTTCTGTCTCCCAGTGTCAAAACCATTCTCTTTTTTTTTAACTGAAATGTGTTGAGCTTCAATTTTCCCTGAAAATGTGTTATTTTTTTGGATAAGCATTTAAATGGTGACTTTTACTGCTGAACAAACCTTGCATCTGAGTATAACACTGATTAGTGCCTTTTTAAAGTGTGCTGCATAACAATTAGGAAGATTAACTAGATGCAAATTTCTGCCTTTATCAGTAGTCTGCACTGCATTTGATACTGAGCACTGATTTCAGATGAATGAATTCAGATGCAGTTTACTCTAGGAATTCATGAATGTAAACTGCTAACTTGAGTAGTAGTGCATTAAAAGTAATAATATGAGACAGAGGAAGGTTTCCCTGAAAATAAAATATGCAAGTTCTTGCTTCTGATCTCAATACCATAAAGCCAGCATCTGTAATTCTGGTTTGTTTTACCTTATGAATAGTTCTACTGCTGTAAAGTACTTTAAGCAAACTCCTGGAAGACTTGTATTTGACAGTTTAGTCTCTTGGACTTCACAATTTAAAAACCTCTGCTAAACTCTCAGTGGTGTCCTCCTGTAGTTATGTCAAAATAAAGTTGTAACTCAGTGATTTATTACTGTTTGGCTGTCCTTATTTTTTGTAGAAAACTTAACAGGAATCTTTCAGTCTTTCCTTTGTCTTCCTTGCTGGATTACATTGTACCCCAGGTAATGTATCCCATCAGAAAAACAGCAGCTCTGTCTGCCTTTGGGAAAACCCTCCTGGAAGCACTAGTCATATTTTGCTACCATGTGCTTTTAAGCAGTTTTGCGGTGTTTTTAGTTGTTTTGTTAGAGGCTGGTTTTTGTTTCCCCTTAGTGCAAATGCAGTTTAGTTTTCAAAGGCACCAAAAGGAACATTTCTAAACTACTTCTGCAGATTTTAAGTGTGGATTATGCGTTTAAAAATACCCTTGGGTTTAATATTGGTGCTAAAATATGTTTCATGCAGTATTCTCTCAGTCACAACTGATTTTTTCTTATGTCTGCTAGCTGGTTATGAAGGGAGTTGTCCCACTGTAATTATTGTGTGCGAAGGACAGATTCCAAAAGGAAGGAAACTGGCAGCACTAAATGTTCCCTACCTTTATGAATTAACTTGTTTGAACAGAAGAAACTACTACAAGCTTTATATATTTTCTAGTTGTCTGTTGTGCAAACATTTCTTTTGCAGTGTTCTCAGGGTGGAAAGTCCTCCAAACAGTTATTAAATGGCAATAATTTGGTGTGACTAATATTGGCACAAATTAGTTGTGCCTTTATTGGAAACCTCATAAGTATAATATCTCAGGTGAGTTGGAGGGAGATCCTGCAGGGTGCTTACTGGCCAGCTGCAGAATTCAGAAAATGAGAAGCTTGACATTAAACTATTCTATATATTTAATACAGAATTTCATTATAAGAAACTGGAAGCAGTAATTTGGGTAAATATGACAACTGATTCATTGCTCTCGTGTTTACACTTGCCTTGTTAATTCTATTTGCAAGGAGGATTGTTGTTAGGAAGAGGTATTTCTTAACAAGGTATGAATTGTGTAGCTATGGAGAAAGCTGTGCAGAGAACGAGCACGAAAGACGAAGGCAAGGACAGAATGCAAAAAGAGAAACAAGGAGGGGGGTTGCTCTCCTGTGGAGAACTTGGCACTTGTCGGATTGAATTGGGATTTAAATGCAGCATAATGGAAAGATACTTTAATTAAGTTGTTTATATGAGTTGAAGATATGTACATATAGGGCATAATCTATGACCTTAAGGATTCATCTGGAAGTAAATACAGTAGAGAAACTGGGTATCTGGAATATATATGGCATTAAGGTAACCTCTAACACTATGCTATGACCTTGTCTTTTCAGCATCCTGCATGCCTCCTATGTGAACAGGAGATGTGGGATTTCCATGTAATTTTTTTTTTTCCCCCTCCTGATACCCATCTGGCTGTAAAATCTTTGGAGAATGTTAGATCTCACCAGGCCAGACACCCAGACGGAGTGGCCGGATGGGGTTGTCCTGGCAGTTTTGTCATGGAAAGCTACTGTCTTCCTGTGAAATGGCTGGCCCTGGATGTGTAGTAATTCACTGTAGTGATGCTGGTTAGCAGAAAGGGGCACAAGGTTAAAAGTGCTAGGACAGAGTTAAGTTTTGGTAACTCCCTTTAGATGTACCATTCCTTTAGAATGATGTAAAGTATTTCAAAGCAATGAAAATAATCTATGCAAAAGTTTCCTGCTGTTTTTCTTCCCTCTTGAAAGCTTAAGTAGCCATTTTTGCTGTGTGTTTAAAGCATTTTTTTCTCTGAGACTGGAAAATATAGGACAGCAGGCAGAGCCTTGTGTTGCTGTACCAGGAAAGGTTTAGGTCAGTTTTATACTGTCTTTAAACATATAGGGAGATGCTCTGCCTTTAGGATAGAGAGGGAAAAGTGCTGCGGTGACAGAGTGGGTACCTGATTTCTGGGGAGGAAGAGGAGTGGTGTGGAGTTGATGTGGCTTGGAAAGTGATGTCCAGTGCTAGCAGAGGAACCACAGTAGCACTGGACCGTGTCCTTCCTGCCTTCTCTTCTTGCTGCAGCTCTGCCACCTCCTCTGCCACGCTGCAGAGACCTGCACACACCGGTGTTTACCATCCGTACTGGTCCTGTATTGCTTCGCCCTTGTTGCTGAAGGCGAGTGCCGCAGTTTGGGAGAGGGGTGTTTGCCCCAGACGTGTGGGAAGTGGGGTGGGAAGCTGGGCTGCCCTTGGACAAACCTGCTGGCCAGTCTGTTCCTCTCCATCACTGCAGCGGGAGCAGGGCGGATCTGGGGAACTGGAGGCTTTGAAGCCTATTAAAGATGTTGGTAGATTAAAACGCCATCTTGATGATACATAATTTCGTGAGATAGCAGTGCATGTGGTGGGTGTGTGCTTGTGTAAAATGCCAGTAGCCCACCCATATTTTGTGTTATCATATCCTCCATTAGTTACTGTTAAATTCTTATTATGGTGTGGGACTTGTAGAAGAAATTGAAATGTTAAAAAAATTTTGCCCTTTAAGAAATTAAATTTTACTCTGATATTATCTTCTCCCAAAAGTACAGATGTAAAAGTCAGTTTAAAAATACAACAGAAATGAAACATATACTGATAGGTAAAAAGAAAGGAGAAGGTTATAAAGGTAATTTCACTTGAATCTGAAAGATACTGAGAATTGCCTGCTTGGGAAATAACTCATAGAGTCCTGTGGGAGCCTGCTTGCTTTTATTTTTTTCTTCTTTCCTCCCCTCTTTGTAATTTTTTCCCATCATAATTTAAGAAAACAGTGAAAAAAGCATGAGAAGCGTCAGCAAAGGGAATAGTTTAACTAACACAGCTGTACATAAAAAGATGGATGTACTGAGACAAACAGTGTTTCTTATTTTTTGAGAAGTTCAACATTTGTTACCTTAAAAAGTTCTCAAATTTAGGAAAAATGTTTGAAGACACTTGTGTATTTGAAAAGAGAAGCATTAGGAAAGAAACATGTCTCTAATTATTTGATGTTTGCTTTTCAGAAATGTTTGAGATGGGACTTATTGTTAGATAACTTTGTAGGCTGTAAGATGACTAACCAAGGATATTGAAATAACACAAAGCAATGTTGGCTTTAAACATGTACTGTTATTTAAGCATGTGCAAGAGCTGCTGGCAAACCGTACTTGACTATAAGTGTGCTTTAACATGATTTGCATTTATATTGTTGTATATTTCCCTTTGCAAGTATGGATTTAAACATGGGTAAGTACAGTAGTCTTATATATACCAAGATGTAGGACGCTCCCTGGTAGAGATATATGAGCATTTAGGGACCAGTAATTATTTTTTGAAAACCATTATAGCTATGTCCTAGTGTGATAAAGATGGTGCTGTTTGCCAGGGGAACTGCTTAAGTGTTACCTGGGAAATTTGTCTTTGCAACCCAACAGGACGCCAATATTGTGGTGCCCTTGCACTGAAGTATAACTTTAATAGCAGATCACAGAAAATTCAGATATTCTCAGTGAGGGGTCTGTGAGGGAAAGGGGGATCAAGAGGGGTGATTGGGAAGTTCTGAGGGATGTCAGTGAGGCTTAATGCCAAGGCAGTCTTGAAATCATGGGACCCTCAGACCATTGTTAAAGGTATGTACCTCAGGAGTCATGTTTCTCTTGTTTCCAATCTTGCTTTGGGCTAGAAATCAGCC
The DNA here is from genome assembly GCA_035222235.1 of Margarornis squamiger. Taxonomy (NCBI): domain Eukaryota; kingdom Metazoa; phylum Chordata; class Aves; order Passeriformes; family Furnariidae; genus Margarornis; species Margarornis squamiger. The sequence goes on from JAWWTY010000123.1 coordinate 50,328,549, forward strand.
AGCCCTAATGCATGCTGGTTCTGAAATACAGTCTCCACATTCTGGTTTTGGGACAGCCAGTGTGTAACAACAGATGCAATGATGTGATGTGGTTTCACTTGCTCATTTTTAGGGAGAAAAAAGGGGGATCCCTCAGTACCTCCCTCGTCCAACCAGTAAGTCAGGAGGTGATGTTTGTTCTTCTCCCTCCTTTCCAACCTCTGTGCACATGTTGCAGTGATGGGAATAGCTGACAGGCAGGACATGGTGAGGTGCATCCCTAAATTTGCAACAGACCTGGCTGGTAAGAATTGTATGAAAGTATTTCCTGGTAGCAGTGGCTCTGGTGACCCTCGTAGCCCCAGAGATGTGGCAGCCAAGAGCTGCCTCTGTCCTTGCCTGGCAGTAACCTAGAGTCTTTACTGAGCAGTCTGCCCTGCCAGTCTCTGGAGAGGCATGGGAGTTGGCGGCTGGCTGCCTGCCATCCTGCAGCACACTGCCTTGGTCTGCTGCTGCTAAGCCAGCAGGTAGGAGTGCTAGCTGGGCGGAAAACATTTTATGGGATTTATCCAAAATAAATATCTAATTTTGCATGGGTGAGGCTGAAATTCTTCAGCTTCCACAGCAGAAGAGAAACTCAGCTTCCTTGGAATGCTTTCCCAAGTTTTTGTGCATATGCAAGGTAGAAGGATTATTTTCCTGTCTAAAGCTTGGATCCTCCTTCCTAGAGTTCTGATGGATGTCTAGATCTATACCACTTTGAAAACCTGTTTGAAGACAGATAACCCAAACTTCTCTGAACCTTCCGCAAAAGGTTCATATTGAGGCATTTAGCTGGTTTCTTTGCTTTTGCTCTGTGCTTCTACACAGTCCTTGAAATGTAAATATAGAGCTGGGAAAAAATAACACTTGATCTGGTTGACAGTATCCCAGATTGCACTAGGACTTAATTTAAGAAATATTAGGTTCTGCTATAAATCAGAAGTTTGAGTTTGTAACCCCTTAATTTTTGGCCAGATAAGTCCCATTACTCTTAGAAAGCTGTCAAGGTTCAACTCTGTAAGTCCCAAGGATGTTTTAAATCTGTGGGTTAAGTAACACATGTGCAAGAGTTTAAAATAAGACTGCTAGCCCACACAACATTCTAACTGTAAAACGAAGACTGGACAGTGTGGGGTGATTCAGGAGATGCTGATCCAACTGTAAACCTAACTAGTGTTGAGCTTTAGCTTCTACTGCCTGTACTACCTTTGCTGTTGTATGGGGATGGAAAATGCACAGGTTGCTGATGTTTGCACGACTGTCATTAGTTCACCCAAAGTAGTGGGGTGGATACTTCTTGCACAGTGGCGTCAGCTTCTGGTAGAGAATTCTTGCTTGGCACATGGTATTAACACGTCCCAAGTTTTCCCTGCTGCTGAGTGCAAATACCTGAGAACTTCAAGCAGCCAGTGTTCAAACAGGGAACTGGGCCTTCCCCCTTCTAGAGTTGCTCTTTGAACCGAGATTGCGAACAAATGTTTTTGGTACCAGTAAATGCAATGTGCTGTTATGGCAGGATGTGAATCCTCCTTGCAGAAGGTGAGCTTGAAAGGAGACGTTGAAGTTCTAGATTCATCATAGTAGAAGATTAAGCTCAGTTTGTGCAGACTTTAAAAACTGAAAGGAAATATGCTCTAAGGAGAGTGCTGCACATACCCTGCAATTCCAAAATGAAGATACTGATGCTCCTAAAGGCTGGTTTGGGAAAGGCACCTGCCAGGGGGCTCAGGTGGAGGCAAGAACTAGTTCATAAATAGATGAAGAAGAATTTTAATTACACAGAGGAGTTAGATGATGAAATCAGCTTCAAAATGCATCAGTAAAATAAGCCTAAATCACTTGCATGGAGTTAGGCACTAACTTTGATGTATAACTCCTCAGTGGAGCAGTGGGGAGACGTAGCCTGTACTAAGTACAGTATAAAGCCATTTAAAAATGTTTTCTAGGTTTTTTTTCTTTCCTCCTCTTGTCTGTTTTAAGGACAGGTGAGGGTTTATCATGATTGATTCTAAGTACTCAAATTTGAGAATAAATGTGTTTTGTTTTTCAGAAACAGAAGTTTGAGTCTAGGAGTTTTACACACAAGCTATGCTCTTTGCATTTTCTTGGCTATTCCTAATGTAATAGTGTCTGTAGCTTTTATTATCTCTGATTCAGAAGTGTAAGCTGCTTCAAATGCTTTCACAGCACAACAGGGAGTTTTAAAAGGCCATGGGAGACCCTGTGCAAACTTGTCAAGTGGCCACAGCTGGTTGGTAAAAATGGATGATTAAAAACTAGTGTTTTCCAAGGGTTTGTAAGCTGAATGTGACAGGCTCATTGGTAAGCCATGTTTCTGCCTCTCTCGAAAGCCGTGGGTGAAAGAACCTTTTCTTTGAAGCAACAGTGCACACATGAACACTTGACTCTTGTGGAGGCTAATACTTTCTTACCTCAGATTGTATCTGTGCATCATACGGAAAACAGGAGTAAAATTATTAGTACTTTTGAAATGTATCTTTTCATAGTTGTTAGCCACAACTAGAAAGCAACACTTGATACAAGTGCTTCAACTTGAAGCAAAACAGTTCCATTAAAGGATTTTCATTTGCAGAGAACCTCACAATTTTACAAGGTGAGAGTAATGCAGCTGGAGCAGATTGGTTTTACTAGGTGCCTGCTGAGGACTGACAGAGGCAAAGTACTGTAGTAAAATAACAGTATGATGTTTATACCCTCCGATGGGAGGAGATACTTTAAAAAAAAAAAGGCAGCTCTGTTGGGAAGTCTAACTCTAGTGCTGTCATCTTAAGAAGCACCAGAGATGGCTTCAGAAATTGAGCTTACCATAGAATGGCAGCTCATTGTCAGAATCAAGATCGGGAAATTTGCTTGTTGCTTCTGAAGAGCAGTAGTCTTAGGATGCTTTTACATGTTCATTTCCTTCATTTGCTCATTACTTTTTCATAGTATAACAATTTCTGTGTTTAAAACAACCTTTTTCTTAAAACCTGTATCTTCAAATAAAAAGCAAAGTATTTATAATGTTAGCATGGGATTGGCAGCTTTTGATTAGATGCTCTAAGTGTGAAGTTAAGAAATGGCATGCCAATAGGAATTTTTAGATCTTCTGATTTTCCTGTTGTCACATGGATATTTCTCCATGTTAATATAACTTTCAGTAATTGCTCCCTTGACCCAGTTATTCTTTTTATGCTTTCCTTTTCACATCGAGTCAGACAAGCACAAACATTTTATATATATTAGAAATGAGAAGTTTTGTCTTCAGAAATGAATCACAAGACACTGTGGAAGAGGAGAAGGATGAACAGAAAGTCTTGTTTTTGCTTCCATTCTGAATGAAATTGTGTAGGTAGATGCTGTGTTCTGATCCTACTCACACTGATAGGGTTTACACTGTCCTCAGGCTATCCCTGAAGAAAGTTTCATCACTTCTATGGTGTATTGTAGCAGGTTAGGTTGCTTGGAGGTGGGATCTACAATAATAAAAGCTTATGGGGACCAAGCAACCTGCAGAACTTGAGAAGTACAGATGTGGGTTTAGGACTATAGCTAGGTCAGAGCTGCCCAGATATCTGCCTCATATCCTCTGCTCCCTTGTCTCATAAGATGCCTCTTGCTGCTACTAGGCAGCTGATGTGTGATGTTAGACCTGCGCCCCTTCCTCCCAAATGAAGTCATGCCACCCTCTCTGGTGAGGAGGTGTCCTCCCTCGTGTGAGGCCAAGGTTGACTTCACGTCTGAGGAAGCCCTGCATGACATGTACAAAGGAGAGGCAACATGACAGGACAGGGAATGTCCTCTAAAATACTGGTTGTGATACATGAATTTCTTAAACTGTGTTGGTTTTTTGAACTGAAAACTTCGGATGCAAGTTGCATGTTAGCAATGATTGTGATGCCAGAGGAGGCCTGTTGGTGCCATCACTCAGGCAAGCAGCATGCTTTGGACTGTATGCCTGTGAGATGATAATTGACTGCTGGCCTGTATTCCAAGGGCAGAAAAAGGTATTGAAAAAGGAAAAAAAAGTTTTTTAAAAGGAGGAATAATTACCATTTTAATTTTCTGAATAGGGCTTTTGGTGATACAAAAGCCACTAGTCAATTCTGGGGTTTTTTTGGGTTTGTTTTTTTTCTAGGGTGATAATAAGAGCGAGGAGTGATGATAGTGTACCAGGCACTTCCACATTGTTTTCATCACAGATGATCTGTTTGCCTGAATATTCACTGGTAATCATAATCATTTAGGTCCATCTGTCTTTCTCTAGAGGAAACAAATCTTACTTTTAACCTCCGTCTTGGTTTTGTATAAGTTATTAATTGCTTTTCTGTTTTGTTAGGCTGCAGCCAGCCATCAGATGTGGGATCATATTATTATTACTGAGGATCTCTGATGTTTTAATTATATGTGTGCTGTACTTCCAAGTGCTGTGAAAGGGATGTTACACACTGCTTGTGCACCCAGGCAGATGTAGTGAGAATAATACTTGGGATCTTTTTCTGTGAATTTTTGAGTGACAGCTGTTAAGGCTGGCATTGGTAACTCTCCAGCATACAGAGCATTAATTGCTGCTTCAATTAAAATTGGAATATATAACCAGTAGAGCTTTCCTCTGACAAATTCATTCTCATTCTCTCAGATGTTAAAATTGGTTGAAATTTGGTGGCTTAATTTCATGCCAGTGACCCCTCTGTACAAATGTGTACTTGTTATCTTGGTACAGCAGTGTGGGATTGCTGAGGAAGAGCACTGTGTGCTGCCCACTGAGCTGGAAGGTCCCATGTGTCCCTACCCAAGCACGAAGCGACTTAACATCTCAAGACCTGTGGCACAATTGTGCTTGCCTGCAATTAAGTGCTTGGCTAATTCCCAGTGTTAGTGGGTACTGTTGCTTACAATGCCATGGCTCTATATTCAGCAATGTATAAAGAACAGAAATTAATAGGTATATTTTGTTATGGAAAATGTGGATTTCCTTGAGGTGCTGTTTCCTATTGTGAGGGAAAACACAAACAAAATTTCTCTTTCTCATCAGACTGCTAGTTCTTGGAGTAAGTGAAAGAGAAACTTAGGTTGAAAGGAACCTTAAAGATCATCTTGTTCCACCTCCCTGCCATGGGCAGGGACTCCTTTCACTAGACCAGGTTGCTCAGAGCCACATCCAGCCTGGCCTTGAACACTGCCAGGGAAGGGGCATCCACAGCTTCTCTGGGTAACCTGTTCCAGTGCCTCACCACCCTCACAGTAAAGAATTCCTTCCTAATATCTAATCTAAACCTACTCTCTTTTGGTTTGAAGCTTTTCTTGTCACTACATGCTCTTGTAAAAAGTCCTCTCCTTTTTTGTAGGCTCCCTGAAGGATAACTGCATGGTGTTTTGGGTGTTGTTTTGTTTTAAATGTCTACTCTGAGCAGTGAAGTATTGTGTTTTCATTCTTTGTGTATTTCTTGATTTGGTTCTAATAGAATATGAACATATGTAAAAGTTATTTATTTTTCTAAATGGTAACAGCCCTAGTGTGTTTGAAGCACAGTGTGTGTTTTGATATGTTAAGTTTTAAAACAGATATTAAAGGAAAAAGTAGTTAAAGCTGTGAATGAAAGATGGGACAAAATGCAGCATAAATTAATCAGCTGGTAGACTATGCCAGAGTAAGTGACCCTTTCTTTTCTCTTCTTTTCCCTACCTTAAAATGTGAGTTAGGATGCATATTTTTGTTTTATCTGGTCTTTAGTAAAACATCTATTATGGCAGTTTTTAGAGTTACAAACCACTTACGGGTTGTACTAAAGGGGAAATAATAGAAGAGCAAAGGAGACCCCTAGGCTGGGGGAAGACGGGGGGTGGGATATTGCAAAAAAAAATTTGTCAGCTGTGAGTTAGAAATGCTCAAAAGGTGCATTAATCTTGCTGGTATTAAATGAGATTTTGCAGACATGTAGCTATATCAAGCCATTATACAATACAGTGTACTGTAGAGGTCTTGTCTAGGACAAAATGAATCATTTTGATAATGAGAAGTGAGAAATGTAATTTTAAATCTTATTCGGTATGAGAAGGCTCCTTGTTCAGAACATTAGCATTGGCTTTAGCCCATGTAGTACCCAGCATTTTGGGGGGACATGCTTTGGGATTTCATGTCTCTTGCTTTATCTGGTCTTTCCCTGTCTCCTTTTCAGCTCTGCTTCAGCCTTTTTTTATCATCACACTTTTTCTTTCTGAAGTTGTGCAGTACTCTTGTGCTCATAGCTGTGGAAAAAGCTAATTGAAACAAGACCTTACTAATTGTCTTTGGAAGTGGCACAAAGGATGACTGGACTGGCTTGCTCAGTCTGGGAAAAGGTAGTGCTCTATAGTTCCTGGGCTTTGGACTGCTTGTGGCTATACAGTTTCCCAAACTGTGGTTTCAGCTTCCTATTTGGCTGCTTGGATCTTACCAGAAGGTGAATTCCAAAACCTTCAGCAGGGTTTTGGTTTTGCTTTCTGCAAAGGCTTTGGCAAGGACTTCACTGCATACATGATTATGGTAACAGTACATTAAATACAGAACATTGCATACTATGTTTCTATTTATTAAATATATCACTATCTGAATTTATAAAGTTCATAGTCAGGTTGTGTGTAACTTGAACCACCCCAGGTTTGGGGCTTAGTTTGTATTTTAGAGTTGGCTGTCTTAAAAATACCAAACAACTTCTCCCCTCCCTGTTTTTTTAAAAATGTCTGTGTATCGCTACTATGGGCAAGTGATTGTGTCTTTGAACATAGTGCTGGAAAATGACAAGTAATCTTAGGAGTAGTGCTAGGAGTTTCCTTTTACCAACCTTCTCTACTCTGTGGTATTTAAATTAGGGGCTGCCTATTCTGTCTCCATCCCATGAAGATGGCGAGCAATGGTTCAAGTAGTGTCTGTTCTTGTTCCTTGATGATCTGCAGAGCAGATCAGGGCAGCTCAATAAGGTCAACAAGGAAGATCTTAGAGCAAGGATAAGGATTGGTCTCCCTAAATACTCTACTGTATTTAAAATCTTCATGGCAGCAATTCAAGATTTTATGTAGAGAGTCATTGCTGAACCTTTTATTGAGATGGTAAGCTCTGTCCTGTGTTAGACTCAAAGAACAGTGTAGCAAAGAAGTTTTTCCTGTCTAAAGCAAGGTCTTTGCCACCCTTGTTACTGATGTGTGGTATGTTAATTCTAAGTAACCTGCTGGAATTGGGGTAAGATAAAATGGATTGTGAGGAGAAGCGCTAACTTTTGGTTGCCTGTGGTCAGGACTTAAATATGGCATTGTGCATGTTTAATTCTGTAAAAGATGTTGTTTCCAATATTCTTAAAAAAACCTTTGGATCTGAATGGTGTGGGATGCTGCTATTAAGTTATAATAGGGATTTTGATGTTCTGGGGAAACATTTTTACCTGCCAGGAAAATATTTTATCCATTTTGCTTAGCAATATCTGATTCCTTTGGCTTTGCTTTTGTATTTTAGGCAGTACTTCAACATCTGCAGAACTTTGATTTTGACCTACCGATGCTATGGAATAGATGATCTGAAGTACTTCCCTCTGATGTAAGTGGGGCCTTAACCATGTTTAAAAGGCATGTCACTTTGTTCATACAAATTTATGCCTTCTCCCTCCCCAAATGCTACAATGTCTTGACATTGGGTCATTTGCATCCTGAAGAGCACAAGCCAGAGACAGCTTTGCTTTTGCTGGAAGTATCTGGCTCTGAACTGGTTTGGCTTTAGGCTGACAGTGTCTAAGGACCAGCCAAGTTGGAGTGTGTTTTTGATGCTCTTTCCTGGCAGACAGTATGACCTTTTAGTTTCGAGGTATTGTTTTCCAGAGATACTCTTTTAGCCCTAATGGTTCAGCTGGTACTTTTAAAAAATTGATATATATCCAAAACCCAAGAGAAACTACCTACCTGACAAGGGGGACTGGACTTGGAATCAGACTAGTGAAATACTGAGATAAAAATATTCTTTAGTTGCAAACATTCTCTGAATTCTTGCTATAGAGTGTAATTCTTGTTATATAACAGCTGCAAAACACAAGGTAAAATTGCTCAAAGTTAAAGATATATTGACTTTGCTTTTTTTCCTCCTTCCTAAAGCAGGCTGCATATATTGTGAAGTAGGGTAGCTGTATTTGGACTCAAAAGTGTTTAGCAATTGCTTAACTGACTGCAGTGGGGTTGATACAGAGCAGCATTCAGAAAATGCATGACTTTGTGTTGAAGGCAGGAGCACAGCAACAGGCAATTACTAATGGGTTTTGTACATGATGAAATGAGAGTAGTAGTGGAAGCTGTGGCACAGAGCAGAGGAGCTGTAAGCACATGTGCTGTATGGTATTTCAGTCTGCCCTGGCGAGTTGGGCCTTAAACATCTCTTGCCATTCCCCCCTTTTGTGTTTTGTTCCCTGCCAAGGCAGTTGTAACCTTGCATTTTTATCTGAAGTTTTTTTTCTGCACAGACCTACATTTTAACTGCAATTAGGGCAGAACACCTCTCTCCCCAATGGATAACCTGTAATAGCATTTCTCGTGAACCTATGTGACCAGAAATACAGAGAAAGATTAACAAACACTTCCATGCTGTACAACTTTTTGTCCCAGCCTGAAATGGATGAGAAAGTTCAATGTGGCTGATAAGTTTTGATTTCCCCTTCAGCCCAAGCAAACAGTTAAAGGTTGCTCTTAAATTCTCCTCACTCTCTGTTAAGATTCCCCGGTTGTATTAAACTGCCTAACTGAAGTAGTGGTTTTGGTGATGTTAGGGAAAACATTTCACTTAGAAGAACACTTTTTTTGGGAACAATTTTAAAATTATATGGAAAAATAGTATTTAATGACCAGTAAGATGGTTTGTGTTGCAATACATCAGAAGAAAGGAGTTACGGGTGTTGTGTATCTGTGCTGTGAAGGTGCCTGCCTTCAATTCCTGCATAACCACATTGTGCTTGATCATGGAAGGATCTGTGTACATTGGCAGTGCTGGGGAATTTAAGACATGCTAATGTCTAGTTTATGTAAGGATTCCTGCATATATTAAATATTTGCTAACTGTGCTAATGTGTTTTCTGGGGGGAAAAGTGGAGAGAGGTGGCTTAAGTAATGTTGTGTAGTTGATAATAAAATAGATACACATCTGTCTTTTCTTACTGAGTCATGGATTTGAGATGTAGATGTCCTTAAGGCATTACTTTCCATAGCCATTGGGAAATTTCTCCACCTGGATTGGTAGCACTGATGTTAGGAGTGCCAGCGGCAATCTAGTGTTTGGTCATGTAGGTCATAACTGGCATAGTAGATATATCTCTAGGGATCCTGTGGCATCCAGGAATTGGCATGAGGGAAATTCCTCTGGCTGGTTTCCTTTACTTGCAGCTCAGCTCTTCTTTTATTATATATGGTTAAGAGAAGGAAAGACTTCAAGTCAGTGCCAGTCTGTTTCTTCTTGAAAGACTAGTCAACAGATTGCTGAAGAATTTACAAACAGCAAGAATTAGCAACCTGGCAGCCTAAGCTGTCACAGCCTTTGAATAGCATGTTCTTGGGAGCATTTCTCCTTTGCCTTATCAGGACAGCTACAATGGGCATTATGCTCCTTACAGGGTTTGCAAATACATCCATTTGCGTTTGGCTCAGCTCTGGTTGTTTTGTTTTTCCAGAGTGCCTCTAGCTGCATTTCAAGACCTTTCATCAATCTGGCCTTACCACAAAGATTTCCTTTCCTTTCTGGAAACCAGAAAGGCTTGCATAGAAAATCTCTGTCTAGACCCTGACTGATGCTACTTAGGTGTTTCATCATTTGTTTCTCCCAGCAGAGATCTCGGCCACCAAGGTGAGGAAAGCCCACCAGTTCAATGGCGGCACCAGAGGCTGCACTGTAATGGACAAGCTTTCCCTGGTGCTGAGTGGGGTCTCTTTAAGTTGGAATGAGGAGACATTCTTAAAAATTTAAGTTTCTGGGTGTTCATGAATAAAAAGAGGACTTCTTTCCCGAAGTTACCTGATGGCCTGAAATACGTGCAGTTAGAAGTTCAGTCAAAGTTGTGATACATCAGTACATTTAAATGAAAATCACAAAGTATTCATGACTAAAAATTGCTGTTCATGAACTTCCTGTTCAGCTCTTTAAAAGCATTAATATTGAAGTATTCTGTTCCAATTCCTTTTTTAATGTAAAAGTACTTTTTTTCTTTTAGTTTTTGTACTGTGGGGCTTTTTGTGCCTTGAAAACGGCACTCTTAATTTTATATGAACTTAGAGTAAGACAGGTCAAAACAAAAGGCTAAAAATTTCTGTTCAGTTTTATTTATTTTCTATTCCATTTCTTTTCAGACTCCCCAGGCTTCTGAAGATTTAAGACAGAGAAGCTGGGAGAGGTTATAAAGTGAAGGTTTGGGATTAACTCTTAAGTACAGGCATCCTATCTGCAAGGATACAAGAATGGTGCTGCTGTTAGCTCTTCCAGGAGCTAGTTGTTGTATCCAAAAGAAATCTGATTTTAAAACCTTCAAAAACTCCATTCTGACTAAGTAGTTTTAGATTCATGCTCTTTTTCAAGAGCCTTAAGCCCACATCACTGAGCACAAATGAAAAGAATATGTGCAGAAGTCAAAGGAAGAATAACATGCATCTCACTGGAGCCAGTTGCACTGTAACTTGGTGCTATCTCTTACCGTTATAAAAACAGTGTGTAACATCCTTGGTTGTAAAAGCTGGTTGTGGAGGAGAACTATGGTCTGCTTGGTGTTTCTAACTGAGGATGTGCATGTTGCATGGTTAAAATAGCAATTTGGGAAAGATGTTGCTTATGTGACTTCGGTGTTGTGCAGCGTTGGGGCAGTTGCAGTTTATTCATCTCTGATGTGAGGATGGTAATAGGCTTCTTAACTCAAGTAGAAGTTGTATAAATTAGTACTTCAGAAATCTTATCAACTGTTAAAAGATACACTGTGGTTAGTGAAGGAATAACAATGAGATGAAAAAAGTGCTGTCAAACAGCTGTGGTTTCTGTGATAAAGACACATCAATTGCTTCACATGAAACAAACTGCAGTTTAGAAATTCTTTTAAATATTTAAGCCTGTTTTGAATATATATTAAAATCCTGAGAGGAAGTTTTCTTCTGTCTCCCTGATGCTCTCTGAAATCCTTTGGGGGAAAAGGGAGGGAGTGCTCAGGAAACCATTTCTGTTGTTAAATGGCTTCTGAATAGCTAAGCTCATCAAATCCTGAGTTTGGGTTTTGGGAGTTAGCATTCACAGGGTGGGATGAACTTTACTGAAGAGCAGCTGATTCCAGAGGGCCACAGGTCGGCTGCCCTGGAGTGCCCTTTGTGCTCTGGCATCACTCCCTGTACCCATCCCCCTCCTGGAGGAGGGTCTGGTGGGATGCTGCCACCCCAGCTGGGGGCTGACTGTTCAGTAGGGCCACTGGCACTGCCACAGCCAGCATACTGTGAAGCTGAACAACTTTCAGTGCTAGCCAAGCTTGTAATCAATTAGGCACAAGGTGAAAAGGACAAGGAAGAAAACCAAAAAGTGATAGCTGGGTGTGAAATATCAGCAGGACTTCATTAAGTGGCAACTCCGCAGCATCTTCCTCTGTGCGTGCACAAGCTGGGCCAGGGTTTCCGTAACATCTGCTACAAAGGCTAACTTGGTTGTATCTCTACATCTAATCATTTTTTGCATGTTCAGGGATGTCCTCTGCTTCTGAAATAACTGTTTCTGTGTCTCTGCTCTATCCAGTGCAGATGTTTACCTCCCCTTTGCCCCCAGGAGTGTCTGGTCTAAATATTCAGTATAAATCTCGTTTATTCAGGTCCTTTAACTTTGTGCTTACATGATATCAACAATTTTACACAGCTTTCTGAGGAGTTGTGAAGTCCTGTCACAGTTTATACTTATCATGCTTTTTTTTTAAAGGTAAATGTGAAGAGCATGAATTAGGGTTCAGAAACTCTCCTCCAGACCTTGCTGTGTTCAGTGTGAGGGGAAACGAAAATCTGGAGGGAAAATCTGTTGTTATGGCAGCAGAAATAATTTGTGATTGAGATTTGCTATTCAGATGTTGCTTTCATGTTTCCTATTTCAGTCTTGAAAGAAGTCTGTGTATTATATGGTGAATTAAATGACTTTTTAATAAGCACATAACTAGTATCTCCCAAAACTCTGTAATTTAGGCACTTATGTGAATAATAGTACATGATATATAATAGTATGTTGCCTTGAATTTTCCAGATTCTAATAGAGAGGGCAATGATGCACAAACATATAACTTAATTAGGTCTTTATTTTTAGTACTTTGCAGCCCACTTTATGCAGATATCTTTATTTGTATTGCAGTGCAGTTGAATCACTGGCATAATCTTCTGAACAGTTTGGCTGCCCAATTATGATTGCAGTGAGTCTGCAGAGATTAATAAATACAATTCTTTCTCTAGATTTTAGTTTTCTTTCTATTGAGTAAAGTATATTGGAAGGAACAGTTATGAAAAATAATCTGGTTTTAACTTACTGGGTTAATACACATTTGTATACCAACACCAAATGCAGTCTCTGCCTATTAACCTTCTCTGATGGAGCTCTGCCTGCAAAACATAGCTTGTGTCTGAAGGGAAGCATCAGCTCTTAGCATCTGCAGAAGACAGCTGCCTTATGGTTGGGGCTTTCCTCTGGGAGGCTGAGCGCTGAGCTCATGCAAGGCAGTTAGTGGTTCCAGTTCCCTCCACTTTACCTGCAGAGTTGCTGTGTAAGGGGTACTTTCATCCCAGTGTAATGGAGAAAGCAAACTTCCACGCTATTTTTGGAGAGGACTAACAAGGTACTTCAGTGGAGTATGTTTGGCCTTGGGTCCTTGCAGTGGGTGGAATTTCAGGCAAGTAAAAATATTCTCATTTTAAGTGCTTTTTTTCCCCCCATTTTTCTTCCCTTTTTTTTTCCTTCCACCCTCCCTCCTTCTAGTGTAGTGTACACAGTGAAATGTTGTATGCAGTGGTGTACAATTTGCCACAGAAGTCATGTATTTATTTTCCCATTGGTGTCCCGCTGGGGTTTGCATCACTGTTTCTTTAAGAAACACCCTTTCATTATAGCTGAAGCACAGATTTTGTGCTCAGACTGTGCATCACTCTTCTTTACTTTTCTTTTGCAAGTGCTTGTTCTTTGCATCAGGCTGTGTAAAAGTCCAGACACCTGAATGACATCCTGAAAATACCAAAAGGCCTTTGACTGTTTTGGACGAATTGAAAGGCTTAACTGTTTCCATCAGGAGACCACTACTCATAGGCTTAGGTGATGAGCAACTCCATTGTATGTTTGAGTACAGATAGCTGGTTTTGGGAACTCTTTATATGTGCATTACTCCCTTCAAGTCTTCATTTTACTTTGATCTTAAGTGGTCTCCTTCAGTATACCTGTGAAGCTTGTAGAGCTGGACTAGCCATCTATTTCTGCAAGCTGTTAACTGACGTGATTTGTCTCCCAGAGAGTAAAATCTACCATAGTCCAAAGGTGAATGTAGAGTGGAGCAGCAAACACTGAAATATGCTTTCTATGGCTGGAGTTGACGAGTTTGTAGGGTAAACAGTGCAGGACTTCTAGTTGCATCTTCACTGATGGCAGTCATGTCTGCCAGCCAGCCTTGTTAAGTGTTGGTAGTTCATTGGTCTGTGGGAACAGGTAGGAAAAAAGGAAAGAAATTACAAGCTATGTCTGTAAGTATTTTACAGTAATTATGTGTGTATGCAACTCCATCATTGGCATGGACCCCTGTAGCTCCATTACTGAAGTAATTACTGATGAGTTACTGTAATTACTGATATTCCATCCCTCATGGGGATTTATCAGAACATGCTTTGGTGGATAGTTGGATGGTAACTGCTGAGCTTTTGCCCAGGCATGGGGAAGCTTTCATCACATATGAGGACTTACTTTCATGATATTAATGCCAGGAGCATGAGAGAGACTGGTCCTCATCTTCCATTTGGGTGGAGATGATGTCTGAGCCTTCAGTAAGGAGAGAAAGTGAATGGACTTATACAGACTACAATGAGTTACTTTTCCTGGGACTGTGTCTCTGGCCAGAGGAGCTTTTGAAAGGAGACCATGTGGAGAAGATGGGATTTGGATGAGCTGGAAGAGGTTACCCACTGGAGAGCTAACATCCTGCAAAAGCGATGACTTTGACAACAATATAGGCTGCTTTCCTAGAATAGAAAGGATGATGAAGGTCTCCAAGAACCACTTAACTCTGAACACAAAAAAAATTTAATCACGGTTTCTTGGCTTACAGAATGGTAGAAAAAGGCATAAAACTTATTTTTCTTCAGCTGGAAGGAAATTCTTCTGGGTTTGTTTCGAGGGCAGCAAGATGCTTTAATCTTAGGACTGTTGATTTATCTAAGCTTCATGCTAGGACATTTTTACTCTGAGAAAATACATCTTTGCCCACACATGACTCTAAATATATGCTTCCTGAGGTGAATGGGTTGATAAGTCTTTAGCAACACATGCAGTACTAAGAAAGTCGTTAAGGAATGTGGATGTTCCCAGATGCTGAGGATGCAATTTCTGAAACAGTTTAAGCTTTGCATAATTTATGGAGAGATCCTGTTGTGTGTATTATGTGTGGAGTGACAAGAGGAAGAGGAAAGCACTGTGGCTGGGATAGATGTCTTCAGAAAGGCCTGATGAATCTCCAGATGGAAGATGCACCAAAGTGGCATTTTAGTCAATATTTTCAAACTACGTAAAAGGTGGGTCTGAGATCAGAGAGCACTTGGGAGAGTTGTTTTTCCTTCTTGAGTGGTAGCAAAAGTTAACCCTTTCTCTGAGTGACCCTGCTGTACTGTTCGTGTGGAGCTATCCTTCCCACTTGCACGAGCATCAGATGCAGGACCTTATGGTTGTCTGTATGGTTGTCTTTCTGTATCTTGTATCTTTTTGTCTCTTGGCACTGTTTGTTTGATGCTCCCTTGTTTTCCCAGCCAGGCTGGCTTTGTATGGGTGGTAGCCAGGAAGGGCAGAGATGAGATTATAGGGCAAAAAGAATTGTGGAATTGTAGAATGGTTTGGATTGGAAAGAATCTTTGAAGATCACTTGGGCCAAGAACCCTCCTGCTGTGGCCAGGGACATCTTATCTTTCATTAGACCAGGCTGTTCAAAGTCCCATCGAACCAGACCATTTACAGGGATGGGGTATCCACAGCTTCTATGGACAACGTGTTCCAGTGCCTCACCACCCTCGTTGTACAAATCTTTTGCTTATGTCCATTCTAAATCTACCTTCTTTCACTGTAAAAGCTGGCCCAGTTTCAGCAGGTACTACTGCTCCTCTGCAGGGCTTCTTTTGGCTGGTACCAGACGCAGACCCACTGTGGAGAGTGAGCTTCATCTGTGCCAGATACATGGCGTGCTGCATGCTCTTTGAGGCTGGAGCGAAATGTCAGGGCAGATCAGGCCCTCTGTTTTCAGTACCTTGTCAGTGTCAGTGCTGTATGTCTCCAGAGGAAAAAGTAGAAGCAGCTCTGGGTTTTACAGGGTAGTCTCTCCCACTGTTGTTTTATCATGGTCTGTGATGGTTAGAGGTAGAGCCATGCCTTCAAGGTTGTTGGTAAATGAATCTTTATAATAATCCTGACATAGATGAAATAACCTTCCCTGATCTTCATACTCAGATAAAATGTTCCATACTTGACTTCCATAACTTCCTGCAGGAATTAGTTTTTATGTCTATACACACACAGAACCTTTTGCATATGCAAGCAGAAACTGCCAGGCTTCCTTTTCCAAATGATTTACTGTCTTATCATACTTGGGTGTATTTCAGCAGATTTGGATTGTTCAGGAAGACAGTCTGTCTTGAAGGTTTTTCAGTTCCCAGAACCAGACTTTGTTACCTCTTTCTGAAAGTGGTAACCTTGTCTGGTTTTAGCAGCACTTTTTGGGGTGACTAGCACAGCATGTTACTGTAGAGGAGTCTGCACTACTGTCCTCGAGAAGACGTTAATTAGGCTAAGATTATTCTGCATCTCAATTCTGTTCATGCAAAGCTATGAAATTTGAGGTTCTGTTCTTCTGCTTTTTAAACCATGGCTGTCCTTGAACCTTTTGCTGAGCTGTTTTAAGTCCCTTTCTAGAGCTTGTAATTAATGGTTTAATTAAAAATCCTGTGAATTTTATAGCTAGCATAAAAGCTTGCATTTAGTACACATTTCTTAATGCTCTAATCTGTTGGGTTTTTTCTTGCCCATTTATGTCTCTTATTTCTCTCTGCAGACTTCTCATGGTTCTGTCAGGTACTGCTTTACATCGGAATCTGTCATCTGCTGATGTTCCTACCTTTCATCTCTCCCTGCTGCAGCCTTCCTTTCAGTTTGTTGCATTATGAGATACTTTAAAAGAAAAGGACATGGGAGATAGAACGCCACTGGTCTTTGTTGTTATGCACACTGAGCCCTTATTCTCACCCTTACTGTTGGTCTCCCAACCAGGGTTTGATATGTGTGCATCCCACCACCTGCCCGTCTTGCTTATCTTGGCAAGCCCCTGCTGCCTGGGGAGTTGGATGTGACAGTCATTGTTTCCCTGCTCCTTGGTTCTGTGGGCAATGCAAAGCACGCTTCATTTCAGAATCACAGAGCATTCTGAGTTGGAAGGGACCCACAAGGATCATTGAGTCCAACTCTTAAGTGAATGGCTGGTATGGGGATTGAACCGACAACCTTGGTGTTATTAGTGCCATGCTCTAACCAACTGAGACAACCTGCTCCCCCTTGTAAAGTGCTTCAGGAACTACTGATGGAGACAAAGCTTCTCTCAGACACCGGTGTGCCTGTTGTGGGAGGCCATGGTTACTTTGGGGAAGTTCAGGCTTGTGTGGTAGTTACTGGTGGCATTCACAGAGCAGTCCAGTATGAGTTCTTTTTAGCATTGAATTAATTTTGTGAAATACATCCACATTGATACTAATATGTGTAGTGCAGTAGTTAAAAGTATGAGGGGCAGTTCAGGTGAAGAAGACAGTCTTGCCTTGGTAACTACAGCTATTTAGGAATTAGGAAAACAAAATTGTTTTGGCTGAAATCATCTGAAGTGTTTTCTTCTTTGGCCAATAAATGTCAGTTGCTTTAGAAGCATTAAAAACTTGGATATCTTCCAACCCTTCTTGTTCCTTTCCCCTCCTTACTTAGCTTTATGCCAAGAAACATAGCAGTTCTAATGACTCAAACATGAGAACTCTTATTTTCTTTTATTTTTTAGTCCACATTTTATATACACATGCATATCCTGTTAACTTTTAAAAAGCCACTGTTTGGAATTTAAGCTGTAATGATAAAACTGTGTTAGATTCCACTGTGTAGAAACTTACAGTAGTTGAAACTTTTGGAGAGGGGGTCCTGCATGCAGTGAGATGGATGTGTGCACCTGGGCAGTGGGCAGATGCTCTTGGGTGCTCAGAACTGTGCAAGGAGGGGGTTCAGCTCAGGCTTCCATCTGACCTGTACTACCTCCCATCCAAAACTGGTCGTTATGGTTTAAGTATCTGTAGGTACATGACTGAAAAGCATAAGCTTTGAAATACTTTGAAAGTCAAATCTTTTCAGGTGCTTTAAAAGGATAGTTCAGTATTAATTTTTAATGACCCACAATATCTTCTTTTAACTCAAAATGCATAGTCCCTATCCTGAGGAAGTAAGGCTGTATCAATTTCTATTAAATAAAATGTCATGCCAGAGTCCATGTACGTGGTGAGCTTGATGTAATGGTGGTTAAAGTTCAATTTGATAACAGCACCCCTTCATGTGTTGCTCTGATTTTGCTGCACATGAACCTTAATTTTTAGAGATTCATATCTGTTCTCTATTCAAATGTTGAAAAAAAAACTGAGCAGCTTTCCTGTGAAACTTCCAGAACTTCCTGCTTCTGTTTTGGCTTAAAATTTATGGTGTTAAAAAGCACCCTTTCTTCTGTCATTTCCACAGCTGATTTTAGTCAGAATGTGAAAGCAAGGAAGCATTCTAACAGTAATAAAAAAATAAACATTTAAAAAATCATCATGATAACTCTGATTTCAAATGAAAATGGTCACAGCTTCAGATTTCTGTCATTGGTTTTATATAAAATGTGCTTTTATGCCTGCCTGTACTTCACATGTTAAGATCTTAGTGCGTACATGTATAGATATATACAGACAGAGAGAGGAAAAAATGAGTGTAGGATAAAACAAGCAGCCAGATAAAGACAAGGTATCTGTAAAAATTGCTTGACTTGAGGAACAGTTGGAAGATTGGACCAGATAACAGAGTGTATGTTAGTTTGAGGCAGTGTGTGAATGCTGCCTTGCTGTTCCTAATGCAAGCCCTAATGCTGAGATCAGATTGTGACTGAGCGTTAGTCAATAATTCTATACATGTGGGTCAGATATTTTCCAGCTCTTAATAGGTTTCTGCATATAGTGTGCTGATGGTACCCATTATCATAGAATCATTTATCTTGGAAAAAGACCTCCAAGATGTTCCAGTCCAACTGTTAATTTAGCACTGTCAAATCCACCACCAAACCATATATTCCTTAGCACCACATCTACATGTATTTTAAATACCCCCATGGACAGTGATTCCACCACTTCCCCAGACAGTCTCTTCCAATGCTTGACAACCCTTTTCATCAAGAAATTTTTCCTAATATCCAGTACAAATCTCCAGGGTGCAACTTGAGGCTGTTTGTTCTTGTCATATGTTCTGTTGCCTGGGAGAAGAGCCTGACGCCCCCACCTGGCTACAACCTCCTTTCAACCTCAGCTCTCTTGTAGAGAATGAAAAGGCGCCCCCACAGCCTCCTTTTCTCCAGGCTAAAAAACTTCACTCTCTCAGCCACTCCTCATAAGACTCGTGCTCCAGACTCTTCACCAGCTTTGCTGCCCTTCTCTGGACATGCTTCAGCACCTCAATGTCTTTTCTGTAGTGAGAGGCCAAAGCTGAACTCCGTACTGGAGTTTTGGCCTTGCCAGTGCTGAGTACAGGGGTACAATTGCTGCCCTGTTTCTTGCCACACTTTTTCTGATATAGTTCAGGATGCCATTGGCCTTCTTGGCCACCTGGGCACACTGCTGGCTCATGTTCTGCTGCTGTCGACCAGCACCCCCATGTCCTTTTCCACTGGGCCACTTTCCAGCCACTCTTCCTCCAACCTGTACCACTGGGAGGGGTTATTGTGACCCAAGTGCAGGACCCAGCACTTTGCTTTATTAAACCTCCTACTTTTGTTCTCAGCCCATTGATCCAGCCTGTCCATATCCCTCTGCAGAGCCTTTGTGCTCTCCAGCAGATCAGTGCTCCCACTCAGTTTAGTGTCATCTACGAACTGTCTCAGGGTGCACTCAATCTGCCTGTCCAGGTTGTTGATGAAGATACTAAACTACGCTAGCCGCAACACAGAGCCCTTGGGAACACCACTTGTGACCATCTGCCAGCTGGATCGAACTCCATTCACCCCCACTCTTTCAGCCTGGCTGTCCAGACAGTTGTTTACCCAGTGAAGAGCTCACATCAAAGCCATGAACAGCCACTTTCTCTAGGAGAACGCTGTGGGAAATGGTGTCAAAGGCTTTTCTAAAGTCTGGGCAGATAACATCCACTTCCAGAGTCTCCCCAAACACTCAGCTTACAGTTTTATGATAGGACATGTTTCTACAAAATTGTAGCCAACACATAGTAAAAGCAGGGTAAGGGAAGTAAATTAAACCCAAGTTTTAACATCAGTGAAGGAATAAAAAGGAAAAGGTTAAAACAGTAAAGTGATCATTAGTATTTGATGTGTAAATGAATATAATTCTTCAAGTAGGTTTTATTTGTTGAATTTAAAAGTTGGAAGCAAGCTGACTTTAGATGGTGGTGTTCATGGCAGGATGCAAATGTGCTCTCTTAGTCAAGCATTGGAATTTTTCTTGTAGTGAATACTGTCCTGTTGCCCATACCTTCCGCATATCGTTGTCATAGATGGATTATCTGCATTGCACATAAATGTGCTGTGGCTGTGGAGGAGATCTGAGCTGGTTTCATGCTGTCTGGATCAGGGCCAGAAGCAATGTGCTTGAGCTTGGGCAGCAGCATGCAGCCTTGGCAGTTTGGGCTGGTGCCATCTCAGGGGTGGATGTCTGTGCTTTAGAGTCAGGATTGCTGATGTTTCCAACGTGCTTCTGTATCGTAGGTGATGTAACTTGCATTATTTTTTTTTTTTCACATCTGCGAGACTATATTTAAAAGAAAAGGCGTTATAGGCTAAAGAAAAATAATTATTGCGTGTGACACTAGCCCAAGTCCAAGGCATTCTGTCCTTTGCATCTTTACTTTGTAATGTGAGTAAAGTTATATCTAAACAACAAAACTTGGGACTCTACTGTAACGTTTTATAGCACCATATCTGAAGGTCTTTAAGCCTTACTGTTTTATAAACTGGCTTTGGGTTTCTGTGGGGAAAATAATACTGGTATATTCATCACATTTAAGGAATTAAGATGAGGAGGAAGTTAAAATACTGTGAATAGTGTGTTTGAATTGTAGAAACACAAACAGGGTTGTATGAAAGATGTTAGGAAACAATCTGTTCTCTGTTGTTACAGTTTTAGAGATCTTCAGTGAAAAAGAGGACCTTTGTGTTTTTGCACACCCTGAGGAATGCGTTCTCTGGTAGGTGGGGTACCTCTGAATGCATTTAACAGCCTAATTGGTGCATAAACAAAACCACTCCAAAGGCTCCTTTCTTACTGGAAGGACTGTGCTTGTGTGGTATGCATTTCTGGCTAGATTGAACTAGGGGTTTTTTGGAGGCCTTTTGCATTTTCTGTGGTAACCCTCTGAACAAAATATTTGAAGAACACAGCCCTGTGATGTTCCTAGGTCTTCTCTTTTGTCAGTGATCTGTTTGAAAACTGTGTCTAGAAGAAAAGTACTTGACTACCTGTTCAAAGTGCACCTATGACATATTTCTATGCTCTGCATTTTCAACATGAAGAAATATACCACTGCAGTATGCTCTTACGGTGCTGTTAGACAGCATAAACTGTCAGTTTCCGCTATGATGCCTTTATAGTCAAGCTTTGAGTGTTAGACTGCACTGTTAGCAGTATGGGTTGCTGTGTAATCTGACTTGTACGAGAAGCAACTGGATGTATTTCATGATTTCTGGAGAAAGTAAGCGTTCGATTCCCTGGGGTAAATTTCCTTGATTAGCTGTCAGACTCTTAACATTCCAAAGCCAGTCCTTATCTGATAATAGAAAATAGTGCCTGACTGTTCAAGTTGGTGCTGAGAAAAAAGCAAGGAAGGCTCCCTGTTCCCCCTTGTGCCTTGGAGAGGCTGAACACCTCAGGTATGTGGCTTGTGCAGTGCTGCTAGGCATCATCTACTCTGCTTTGTTTTCCTGCAGAGGATCAGACTAAGGGACTGATACTGGACTTGTTGCTGCATTTCCCAGCTAGTCGTTCCCTAGCAATGGCTATGTATTTCTCTCTAGCTTACAGTTCTGCAGGCACATTGACAGAAATACTTCCAAAAAAAAGAATAGTTGTACTTTTAAGATACCTGAGACTGTGGAAGAATCCAGATTTTTGTAATGCTAATATATAACTCCAGTATCATTATGGTGCCTACTGTGGGCTTTTCATTTTATAGTTCTTTTTTTCTTAGCAGTCATCACAAATGCAGAGGAATCATTAATGGCATTCAATTCCCCTTTCCTTGGGTGACTATAGAGGGTTATGTACAACCTAAAAATCCAAATCCTTACTAGAGAACAATGTAGCAATATGTTTTTACGTAATTCCTTATCAATGGCTGTGTTCATATTGAGTTTTGGGGGTGGTCAGCTGTTTTTAATCCTAGCCTGGGTTTTCTGTGGTTATTTTAGTCTGACTTTACTTTCTTCGGTCTTTCTGCTTTCCTTTTTTACTTACAGAGGCCTAACAGTTGATAATCTGTGTCAGCCAAACTGTGTGTACATGTGCTCCCCTTTCATTGTACCTGGAGCCTAGAAATATTTTTCCAGGAAAGCTTTTGTGCCTTTTAGTGAGTGGAGCCACAGGGATTTTGGATGTGTCTCTGTATTCTAAGCAAGTGGTTATTAGTGACATATGAACTCCATATTAGAAGGAGTATTGGGCAGTTCGTGTATTAAGTTGTTGGATTACTTGGTTGGACAGAATGAACATGAGCTTGATCAAAACAAATTAAAAAGCTAGGAAAAATATGCTGCAAATGGAAGAAAAGGAAAAGAGTTGTTTTAAAGAGCTTAATCCTTTAAGAAACATTTAGAGCAAAAGCAATGCGAAGTCCTGCCTCTTTGTTCCTTTGCTCTTCTGAGCATTTTGCTCTACAGTAGCTGCATGTTTTTCTGTAGTGGCCCCTGTGATTACAGTGCTACCTGCCAGCATGGCAGAACCTCAAGGTGGCCAGGATGAGAGCTGGGCCACTCACTTTTTTTTTTTTTTTAATTAATGCATGTTACAGTGTTTTCTCTTATGATCATCTCTTTGTTTCTGTGCTTCCCTTTTGTGCAGAGAAAATATCATAGATTTGTGGGCTTTTCCTCAACCAACTCTTTTGTTCAAAAGCAGATGTCCTTGCAGAGCGTGTCACTGCAGAATTATGACCAGCAGGAGATTGGCTCCTAATTGTATGACCCGAAAGGGAATGGGCTTTTTCCCCCTCTATATATGTATATGGTGGTGGACTGCTACAGACACTTTATTCACATGCATGTCATTCAGCTAGTGAAACAAACTGTGTTGCTGAAGTCTGGAGCAAGGGCTGAAAGCAGGGAGATCCTGTCCAGGTTGTTGTATTGCTGCTGATGGTGACCTTTTTACTGCCATGATGCTGGGAGACCCAGCAGCCATCTACAGCTGGGTTAAGGTTGCTCTGCTTGGACAGAGCAAGACAGTGTTAGTGTTCGTGGACTTGCCCAGACGGTGTACCATAGCTGAACAGTGTGCTGTTTAGGGTAGCTGCAGGAAGAGAGTGATTCACCATATCAGTTAGTAGAAAAGGTGCAAATGTTCTGAAGAATTCCTGACATTCTTCTGGTGGAAATTGGTCTGGGCTTTCAGAAAACAGATATTTAGAACAAAAAACAAAGGTGTGAGGTCGCACTCTGCAGTAACTCTCCACATCACTCTTGATTGCTGTCCTGGGACTGTTCTTCCTGAAGTAGAATATCAGCTGTCTGGAAGCAACTGTGTTGTTCACTGTGTACAGGCTGCTGCTTTGTGTGTTTTGGATCAAAATATGCTTAGGCATATGGATATATCTCTTTCTTTCTTAAAGCTTCTGGATGCCTCTTTCAGCAGATCTCCCTGCTACTCTTGTCTTTTCTGAGCTCCAGCAGGGGAAGTCTGGCTCTAGTCATCAAATATGGTATGAAGAGAGATGTTTCTACCATGGCATGTTTCGTGAGGATGCAGTAGCCAAGGTCAGTGAATCAGAGTGGGAATCACTCGGTAAGTACAGAAAGGAATTGGCTGGATATAATGGCTCTTCCTCCCTAGATGTTAGTGAGCATGCAGCATGATGAATACATAGGAGGTTCATGTTTAAGCTAGTGCAACCTAGTAGAGGAGTAGTTTGAATGCAGGGAGTTGCCTCACAGTGACTTCTCTGGAGAAAATGTGCTAAAGTGTGCCACCTAAATGGTGACTTGTGATTCTTTCAAACATGACATGGAGTCAGCAGTGTGCCCTGGCAGTCAGGAGGACCGGCCATATCCTGAGATGCATCAGGCACAGCATTGCCAGTGAGTTGAGGGAGGTGATTACGCTGCTCTGCTCTATGCTGATGCAGCCTCCCCTTAAGTACTGTGTTGGTTGCCACAGTTTAAGAAGAATATAAAGCTATTAGAGTGTCCAAAGAAGGGCCATAAAGATGGTGAAGGGACTAGAGGGGAAGCCGTATGAGGGCCAGCTGAGGTCACTTGGTTTGTTTGATCTGCAGAAGAGGAGATGGACGTCTACAGCTTCCTCCTGAGGGGAAGCAGAGGAGCAGATGCTGATTGCTTCTCTTTAGTGACCAGCAATAGGACCAGAGAGAATGGCCTGAAGTTGTGTCAGGGGACGTTTAGGTTGGATATTAGGAAAAGGTTCTTCACCCAGAGGGTGATTGGGTACTGGAACAGGCTCCCCAGGGAAGTGGTCACAACCCTGACAGAGTTCAAGAAGTGTTTGGACAACACACTCAGACACATGCTGTGATTCTTGGGGTTGTCCTGTGCAGAGCCAGGAGCTGGACTTTGATAATCCATGTGGGTCTCTTCCAACTCAGGATATTCTATGATTATATGACTTAACATGTCCAAGTATAGATGGAAGAAATATTCAATAGCTTTGCAGTGTGCTTTGCAGACGACAGTAGTAGATATTTCAGCATAGCTCATTTTAGGAAGTTTATAAGGAAAGATTTGCTGTGAAGACTGTTTCAGGAGGCTTGATTTGGAGGTACGGAGATGAACATGCTGCAGTTTTTGTTGGCAAGGAATATACTTCTGGCTGACATGTCTCCTGGTGGGCACTTGTGATTTCTCCCTGTTTGAACTGGTTAGTGCCATTAGATTGGACCATGAAGGAGTTGAAGTACTCTGTTTTCCTTTAGTGATGTTGGAATTAATTGGATTTATTACATCAAGGGAGGGATATAACCCACAGGTGTAAAATGTATTCCAGTTTTACTGTATCTAACAAGCTCTTACTTTTCAAATTTATTACCCTGTGTATGCTTTACTAGTCTGAAGGAAGCATTTGAGTGAAACTGAGTGCTCATTCACTGGCCTCCGCATCCTACTGAAATTTGGTGCTTTGCAAGTGCTTTCTGTTCCTCAGAGCTTCTGTTTTCTTTAAGTTTTTGGACTATTGCCTGCTGTTGCTGTTTCATGCTCTTACCATAAAGTGGTGTGTTAAAACAGGATGCCTTTGTCCGTGCTCAGGCCTTGCTGTTTTGGGGTGGAGGGGGAAGTTGTCAAGAGGGAGAGCGGCTGATGCTTACAGGCCCCTGGGGAACCAGGGAGAATGGCGCCTATTCATGGGCCCTGGTAGTAAAGCATACCTTCCCTGGTGTTTCCCTGCTCTTTGATTTTGGCTCTGTGAGTTGCCCAAGCTGCAAAGAGCTCCTGGCTCTTGGTGCTGAGGGATATTTTGGGTAGTTGAAGGTGGAGTGCCTCTGCCGTCTGCCCTGTGCTTTCCGGGCCGCAGTGAGGGCGTGGAGTTCTGTGCCGTGGGGCTGCCGATGACGTCCCGCTTGTCCCATCGCAAGCGTGGCTGAATGCAGGCTGGCCCTGTGCTGATCAAGCACTGGTGGTAGGAGCCTCGTGTCCTGCCGTAAGTACCTTCAGCAAATGGTGGCTTTTGAGACGGAGCAGCCCTTGTTGGTGAGTCTCGGTAGGCACAGGGCTGTTGCCTTGGCTGTCATCTCCTGCTGCATCTGGCTTCTGGGCCATGGCGCGGGAACGTGACACTGGAGCGCTCTTGCTGTGCTGTGTTCAGTGATTGCTTTCCTCTGGGTATTTTTGGGCTGTCTCACTACTAAACCCCCAGTGGTCTCGCCAAGTGCTGTAGTTCTCAGGATCCTGTGCAGTTTCACTTGGGAATTCTGGATGTATGATAAAACTCACAGCAGATGGGGAAAGGACTTCCTCTCTCCTGGATAAAAATAGTCTTTGGCTAAGGAGGGATTGTAATTCCCAGAAATGTGCACTGGGCAAAAATGGGCCCACTGGGGAGCACTTGCTCCAGACTTGTTCATGAGGTCCCAGAGGGTAGGAATGTGGTACCATCTCTGACAGCCAAAAAGCTGAGAGGAGAGAAGCCATTCATGGGATGTGGGAGAGGAATATTCCATTGAAATCATTTGTCATTGACAGTGGATTAATTTTTCTGAGAGTTTTGGAAATTAGTCTGGGATATTTGGGGCTAAAGACTAACTAACTGCTTTCTGCATCTGGCATCCTCTTCAGGAATCATGACTAGCAAAAAGAGGGAGGTGAGTACCTGAGATTACATACAATTCTGATGTTAAAATGGACATATTTTGTACATTGTAAGAGAGGTAGATTCTTGTCCTGCTTTGTGGCTCCCCTTTAAAGGAAGTAAATCACACTTTCTTTGAGTTCTGATTATTTATTTGCAAAACAGAACAATTATGTTCTCCTTCTTGATGTTTTATTATCCTGAAATTAGTCCAGAGACAATGTATATGGGAGGACTTGACAGAAAAACCCATAAAGAGGGAGCATGGATGAGAGAGCTGGTGGTGCTCATGCTGGCTCTGTAGTGTTTACAGCAAGCACAATGTGCAGTGGGACCATCCTGGCTATAGTCTGTTCTGGAGTTGTAGGATCACTGGTTACTGCAGTACATTGCCTGACCCTCTTTTCAAATTAATTGGTGAGGTTTAATAATGGACATGCTTCCTCCTGTGTAACAGTTCTGTACCCCTACAGCAGGTAGTGGGTCTCACAATGTATGTGGTCCCTGATTCCTGTGTGACAGAGGGAGAACAAACTTGTCCCTGTTTCCTCTGCACAGGTTGTATTTTGACAGGTAAAATGATGTAACAGCAGAAATCCAATTTTTAAAAGTTTTGTCTGGGGAGTAATGCATACCAGACTGGTTTTGCTACTAAATCACATTAAACAGTATAACCTAAATGAATGTATCATTGTTGTGCCAGAGAATTCTATCTCAAAGTAATTAGTAAAGACTCGTCTCTATTCGAGTCTGTAATGTATTTGCTTATTGCTTCTTCCTACTTAAGGAAGGAAAGTAGGATTGTAGTATTTCTGCTGGTTTGGACCATGGGGAATGAAAAAATTCCAGGAACTGCGGTCCTCTTACTTAGTGGTTACCATAGAAATCTAAATAAAGAATGCTCTGCAAATAGTGTACATATAGCGCTTTGACAGGTCTTGCTTTCTTAAAAAGACATGCCATTGTTCAGATTTCTGTAGTAACTGATCAGTAAGGGCTACTGCACACATTCTGAATAAAATTGGTGTGTAAGTGCTGCATTTATACTATTTTCAAAGTATTCTCAGTATCAGAGAACTTTTTTGTTACTGATTTTTCATATCAATATGTTGTTGAGACTGCCCATGGTAAATGAGAACGGAAAAAGCTGCTCTGCATTCACTGTCAGAGCTGCAAAATGCACAAGATTTTATGGAGTATGAATGAGTCACCTACAGAACTGTTCCTATTATTCCAGTGAGAAATGCAACCCAGTGACATGCAGAGCAGTCAGCTTAAAGCTGCAGCGAGAAATTCAGGAAGCCACAAGATGTCTCATTCTCTTTCTGGTCTGGGTCTGGGTTTCTCACTCAACTCGTTGCATAGCCCAGAAGTGGGGAATGGAGGTGAGGTGACTTTTTGGGTGTCTTTGGCCTCTGTAAGTGACACGGTCTGACTTAGAGCAAGTCAGTTTGTGGCCTTATTTTTTTAGGAGCTGAGAGTTGTTTCAGAGTAAAGCTGCTTCAGATTTCTTCCACTGTCCTTGGGAACACATATTCATTTCGTATCTGGTGGGACCTAATGGTATTTTCAGGACTTCTCATTGTTTTCAGTGTAAATATTAAGACTTATTATTCATTTTGCCAGTTTTTATCTGTTTTCACTTATCAAATATGAAGTAAATCACTTTCATATTCCATTGATTTTTTGATTATTATTTTTTACTTTTTTTCCTAGGGCTGCCTATCTGGTCATAGTAATCTTCTTGCAGAAAGAGAGCTAAACATGTAAGAATTTTAAATGAGTTTCCATCTGGTGTTGGTTTTGGCTTGGAACTGGAATAAAAACGTTTTGCATTTTTACAAAGTAGAGGATTTTTCTTCTTTCCTTTTTTTCCTCCTGATAATTAAAAATGGAATCTAAAAAGCAACGTGGAAATTTACAGATTTCCAGAGCCAGGTCATTGAGCTGGCTCTTGTATCAGCATGCAGCTGTGGGAAACCAGTATCTGCACCATGTGATGGATATGCAAAGTGCGAGTTTTTATGGGCAAATCAGAGCTGGTGTGACTTCTCCACAGCTCCTGTGCAATGTAGCTGTACTCCTGAGATGCTGTGCTCTTGGAAGTTTCTAAGTTAGCTCTAGTAGTCATCCGTAATCAAACCAAATACAGTTCCCACGCGTAGATCTCATTCAGGTGTTGGACTGGATCATTCTGTGTACTACTGCTTTGTGTGCTGGCATTCCAGTAGCTACTTAACATCTGGTGAGGGTTTGGAGAAAACCAGGCAGCACCCTTCTCAGCACTCCCACTTTGCCCCAGCAGCTGTGGCTGCGTGAAGTGGTGGGCATTTCTCTCTGGGTGGGTGCCGAGGCTTTTGCACATCTTGATTTTGCTGCATTTGTGCAGAAAACACTGACAGCTTTTTAACAAATGCCATGATGCTCTGTGATGGCAGTGTTTGGAGATCTGCACTTCTTTCTTAGTGGCTGTCGTTATTTGGTGGGGTTGGTGCTGGTCTGTTGCTGTACTTCGACTCTGTGCATTTTGTGCTGCAGAAATGACCATGGAGCGTGCTTCACTGTTTTATTACTCTAATCTCGTCTGACCAATATGCCTACCTTGGGGTGCCTCCATAGGGAAATCACATCTTATCCCGTGCAGGATTGGTGCCTGAATGTACCTCTGAAAGTGAGGAGGAATAATATAGGTATAGTTCATTGTGGCTGAGACCATTTGCTTTTGAGGTCAGGAGTATCTGGGGGACATATTTATCATTTAATGAGTATTTTATAATGTTTCAAATCTGTTTTCTTGATGTCCTGCCAAAAGAGAAATAGTTGTTTCAGTAGCAATTTTATGAAACCTTTGTGATAAGAAACTGATCTGAACTCAAAGTGATTTTCTTTTTGATGGATCTGCAATTTTGAGCTGTTTTTTTTTTCGCATGTCCCACTTTCTAAAAACCCTATTCAGCAATTCTAGAGACTATTGGCTATGTTTTTAGATGCTTGCAAAAATAGTAGATGGAGGAATTTTAGCTAAGAAATTCTTTCCTTCGATTTGTGTTAGTACAGTGTTGCATTAATAACACATCAAAATTGAAGACAATTCTCACTAAGCCATAGTATGATAAAGAAAAATTGAATTTAGGTACAACACTGCCAAGTAATTATAGTTTAGTGCACTAATATAATATGTAGCTTGAAATACCCTTAAATGCATTTGAAACCATTTCAGCTGCAAACTAATAGTATACTTTTTTGACTTCTGGTTTATACACAGTGTTTGACAACAGATAGCTTTATCTCTATTTTGTTCTGTCCCCAGAATAAGTAATTTTATAATTTATTTATTTAATATACCTCACTCCCACCTCCCCACACTTGTTTCTTCAACAGTTACCAAAATTCAAACATTTTTAGGTTAAGAACTCTGCCATGTTCCTCTCTTCAAAGGTACGGAGATTCCCAGAAGAGCACAGAATTGATAAACCAAAGGTTGGAAAATAATGTGAAAATTTTAAAAGTCCCCAATGATTTCTGTGAGGGCAGGGAGGTCAGTGCAATACCTACCTGCAGCACTCACGAGCCATGTCCAGGTACACAGGACGTGCCTGAGCATGGTGATGAATGAGGAGCTGGAGTTACGCTGCTTTCAGAGAAACAATACTGCTTTTTTTTCTGTATTTGTTTATTTTTTTAATTGCCACAACTTGGAGTGTAAAGTGAAATCACCCAACTTTGCAGCCTTATTAGGTGTGCATAGTCCGTTCAGTTTTGAGCACTTCAGAAATAAGAACTTCAGCTGTATGGATATACTGGGAGAGGAGTTCTCACAATGGAAGGGCATCCTGTTAGCCAAATGGCTTTGAGTAAAATGAAAATTAGTGTTCCAGCTAAGCCACTGAGTTACTGCATGAAGAAGCTATCCTTATTCTTTTTGTTTGTTTGTTTTGTGGGTTTTTTTCCCCCATGTGTGATGTGCCCCTGCCCCCTTGTTTCAGCCAGCTCTGTGGCTTTTTTGTTTTGGTGTGTCACTCATTGTGACTTAAATACACTGTCTGGATTCACCCTATTCCCTGTGTAAACTCTTTAAATGGATACCAGAACAGGCACAGGAGGGTCAGGAGGTGTGAGAAAGAAACTTCACTTTAGCCCTCATGTGGTCTGAGAGTCTCAGGGTGTGTCGAGGCCACCAGGTGAGTGGGAACTGCACTGAACAGAAGTGCTCTAGAAATATAAACTAAAGCATTTCTAATGAAAGGGGAGAATGACCTGTTTCAGAGAAGTAAAACTTGCATAGTTCTGTTCTTTCAGAGGGCACAGTGATACTGGATTTTTGGGTGCATTGGGGTTTATTTTTTCAGAGACATCAGAAGTTTTTTGAGATAGGCAAGAGAAGATATGTTTTGCTAACTGGGATTACCCAAATTGGAAACAGATATTGAAATGCAGTAGTGGGTATTCATCTCCATTCAGCACTTCATAGAAGGTAAAAGTGCAGCTTTCTGGTCTTGAATCCTTAGTATCTTGCTGTGCTTCACCGTTACTGTTGTTTCTGATCAGCGCCTCAATCAAATGTTGCTTATTTTATGTCTGTGTTGTGGATGTGAATTCCCAGAGGTGTTAGCCCTCTGAATTTCCTTTCAGATATTAGGAGGAGGTGGCTGACCTCTTCTGTGTGCTGACAAGAGACAGTGCTGTGAGAAATTGCCTCTTAGCTCTACAGAACCTCCAGCAGCAGAGGTACTGAGCCTTTTTTACTCACCCTCTTTATCTTCCTCTGACAAAGTAAATAGAAAGTAATTATCTTGTTGATTACATGGTGGAACTTTCTTGTTCATTTTAAATTGCAGCAGTTCTCTGCCACTGCCAGTTTAAGGATCTTTGACACTAGTTTGGCCTTGAGTTTTGTAGACATCAGATATACAATACTACGGTAATCTGTCTGAAAAGAAATGCTGCAAAGCATGAATGAACTTTGAGAATAAATGTTTCTAATACTTCCCTAGCATAAGCATTGGCAGTATAAAGCTGTTGTGCTGTGGAAGACTGCTGCAGGCTGGTATCAGGTTTAAATCAGTCACTGGGTTGACAGCCTGTGTGACAGCCAGTCCTGGCAGTGGGGTGCTCTGCAGCAGCAGCATCTCTAGGGAGAGCCAAGATGTGCACCAGCTCAGCTCTCTCCCTGTCACCGTGAAAGATACATCCTTTCACAGAACTTTGTATCAATCTTAGATGCTTTTGTAAAACCTGTACAAGTAGATGCTTGTTGATAATGTGATTATTCATTTTAAGTATTATCCCGTGAGTCACTGAGCATCCTCTACTGCAACTGCTAAGGGAAAAGTGCAATTCATGACACCTTAACAATTGATCAGTCTTGAGCTGATTTTACTGTCTCTTGATCTAAACCAAGAAGTTGGCTTAATTTGCTGCATGTTCACTCACAACTCAACTGTAGTTGTAGTAAAATGAGTGAGGATTAAACCTGCCCTGTTTTGAGAGGTCTTGCTGAGGAAAATTGCTTCTGTGGATTGCAGTGTTGATCACTAGAGAGCTGGTGAGCTTGAAAGACTATCTCTCTTAGGAAAGTGGTAGCTCCTTACATGGTCCAGTCACTGGCTCAGATATATACATTATCTTGTACTTTGTAAATTGTTCAGTCTCAGGTTTATTGTTGTTCACAGCTACAGTCCACCAAACTGAGCAATTAAATGAATTACTCTAGAAGAAATGGGATGGGATCGGAACCATTAATAGACTCAGGTTTTCTGTGAGTTAAGATTTATCCTAATATTAGCTTTGAGCTTCACTCCAATGAGTGTATTTATTACTTGTTTATTTGTGCCCCTTGGAATGTTAAACTGATAGAGTAGATTTGTCTTGTTATTAGCGAGCATAAATTGTTGCCTCATTTATCACCTAAAACAAGCAATCTTTATATAGCTGCTTTTTGTTTGTTTTGTTGTTAAGGGCTTTACCTTTGCCTGAAATGAAGGAAACCACTAGAGCACAAAATAACACTGTAGCTTAGGTTTACTGATGGTAGCATGTACTTGCATATTATCCTTTATCAGTGGCTATAGATATGTTTTGCAGACTTTCAGCAAGCCTTACTGTCCTGGAAATTAGGAGTTGAGAACATTACAAGTTACATGATTCTAGGCAGCAAGCTGCATTATGGCACTAGATGACAGTGGGCTCTTAACTCAGTGTCCCTGCCTCTGTGAGTAGATTTGGCTAAATTCCTGAAGATCCACCTTATCTTGCAGAGGGCTTTGACATAAGAATGGTTAGTCCTGAGTCTCCTCTGACTGTTGAGGTATTTGTGAGTAACAGGCGACTTTGGTTTTGTTTGTGTCTTTTCATGCCTCATTTACTGGTTTTTATGGTTCTCTGGTTTGGAAATTGTGGAGAGCTCCTCAACTCAGCACATTTTGTGCACAGGATTGTGAGAAATAAAATAATGGTTTGCTTCAGCTATAAGACCTCATGGGCACAAGGGAGGAAAAGGAGGGAAGTTAACCTGTATTCAAAGAGGTGTTGGAGCCAATAGGAGCGGTGATACTGACAACGTGTCCCAGAAAGGAAGATAAAATAAAGGGGAGAGGTAAAGGGGAGGTTCAGGTAAGGTAGACAGCTGGGAAAGGATGTAAGTTCCTGAGTACCTATCCGATGGGAAAAGGGATAGGGATTCCACTGGTTGGGGTAAGGTATAAAAGGGCATCCATTATGAAGAGAGGTGTGCCTCCTCAGAGACATGCACCCAGCTCAGCTAACTCGTTTATATTAATAAATAGTTTTGTTTTGATGACTTTTTCCTCTCTGTGTCATTAATAAGTGAGTATTTCTCACAGGGTGTACCTCAGTGGAGAGTCTCTAAGTGTCAAAACAAGTTACTAATACATTTGTAAAAGGTGTTACAGGTTCTCTCTTCCAGGTTGTTTTAACACACCTGTCAAGAAGCCACAGGTAGTATATGTGGTGGTTGTGGTTTTACGTAGGTTTGTAAACCATCCTGCTGTGAGCTTAAGCAATTTTTAAAAGGCCTCACTCACTGTAAGTAGTAAAATAAAATCCTTGATCTCTGCGCCATTACTCTGTGTAGCCTCAGCTATGATTTTTCACTAGCTTAATATGTAAAGAAGTCTTCTGACACTGGTTCAACTGATGCATAAGAAAATAAATACAGATGCCTGCATTAGGTAAGTTGTAGCTAACTAATACAGCTGTATGGTTGCAAGTATTTACCTTTTACTGTACTTGAGAGGGTGATTCAGCCTACAAAAGTCTGGGGTTTATTGGCATTTCAGGTGTGCTCTCTTAGTGTCCAGATAAAGAAATGTAATCCTTGCTGAGCCACATCTCTGAACAAGAGAGAGAGTCTTGAGAAACAGGTTTTAAATGCAAAAGAAGAATCTGATCTTTTAGCACTATCAGGTGAAATAAAATCACCTGATACCTCTATAGTATCTGTCTTTTTGACAACTGTAATCATGGTTCTTATGTTCCATTTCCTCCAGTAACCACCATCACTATTTTCTTTTTGCATAAAACTTGACTGCCACCTTTACTCTGAACAGGGCTCTATTGTATCTATATACTGGTGAATAAGCTACGTTCTGTGTCATGGGGAAGGTCTGCACTGAAAAGATGTGTGTATGTGATTTCTTTAGATTCAGTTTCTAGCTGTTATTTTATTTAGTAAAATTTAGAATCAACTTTGCTGATGTAATAGACAAGTTGAAAGAAAAGTGGTTTAAAGAGTTACTTTTTCTAGGAATTTCATTTGTTGTAAAAGTGGAAGGGCTGTACATTTAAATTTTTATAGTACCTTGTATCTTCACCAGACAAAGACAGGCTTTAAGTTAGGTTAAATTATACTATTGGCCTTGTTTTGTGCATCAGAAAATTGATGTTAA
Organism: Margarornis squamiger; assembly: GCA_035222235.1. Lineage (NCBI taxonomy): Eukaryota > Metazoa > Chordata > Aves > Passeriformes > Furnariidae > Margarornis > Margarornis squamiger. The sequence continues at coordinate 50,362,505 of JAWWTY010000123.1, forward strand.
TTGCAAAGCAATAGTTGTATTTTTAAAATTAAAAATGGTAAACAGAATTTTTAGGCACTATTTAAAACCAAACCTTTTGTTCCAGCTGGAGAAAATGCAGTTTGAAAAGGGCAAACTGCTATGATGTGTATTTGTATTTACAGTTAAATGCCCTTTGTTTAAGAATACAGTTATAAAATAATTGGCTAGACTGTCTGCAGTGTAAGTACAGTTTGGCTCCTCACTGTTGGAAAGGGCAGGAGGAGGCAGGCGTGGTACTGGGGTGGCCTGGCAGCACCTCGGGCCTCTGTGTGCCTGTTGTGGATTTGCATGGCAAGGTTTTGGTAGTGAAGGGCTACAGGGTTGGCTTCTGCAAGAAACTGCCTGAAGCTTCCACTGTGTCTGACAGAGCCAATGGCAGACAGCTCCAGGGCAGGCCTGCCACTGGCCAAGGCTGAGCCAGAGATGGTGGTAGTGCCTTTGGGATAACAGGTTTAAGGGTGTAAAAAACTCTGTGCAACACCAGTAGTACTCAGAAGAAAGGAGTGGGAAGATGTGAAACAGCCCTGCAGACACCAAGGGCAGTGCAGAAGGAGGGGAAGAAGGTGCTCCAGGTGCCGGAGCTGTTTCCCACCACCATCCCGTGAGGCAGGTTGTCTGCCTGCAGCCCATGATGGTCCAGGGAGAGCAGAGCCACTTGCAGCCTGCGGGGGAGGCCGTGCCGCAGCAGGTGGATGCTGTGAAGTCAGGAAGAAGGGAGGGATTGGGGAGAGATGTTTAATGATCTGATTTTATTTCTCAGTACCCTATTCTGATTTGATTTACAATAAATTAGTTTTCCCAAATGGAGGTTGTTTTGTCCATGATGGTAATTGGTGAGTGACCTCTCCCTGTCCTTATCTTGAACCATGAGTTTTCTCTCCTCTGTCCAGTTGAGGAGGGCACTGATAGAGCATCTTTGGTGTGCACCTCATGTCCAACCAATGTCAGCATTCCCATAGTGACCTATCTTGGAAAAAGGTATGCTAATTTGAAGGAAAAGAGGATTGTCATCTTTTTGAAGAGTTACCCCTTCAGAAGTCTTTTTGTTCATTTTAATGTCATCATTGATCTGTCTCAAGATTAGTGGAGTGAGGAGATGGTTTGGGGTCTTTTTTGTTTACTTGATAGCCTCTCCTTTTTTGAGCAGCATAAGTAATTACAAATAAGACATCAGAACATATACTGAAACTGGGACAATGGCAGAATTGAAATGACTTTAAAGTATTCTTTACCAAGAGGGAAATGGACATGACCCTGGCAAGGAAATGCTGTCTCCGGTCTGGTAGGGTTGGTGTCCATCATTCACGAAACAGGTTAAACCTGCCAGATGACTTGGGTAACATTTATTTCCTCTCTTGGGATCTGTTTTATTTAAGCCATCATAATAGAAATTTTTAGTTGGCCTACACAAAGCACAGTCATTTCCTTTCTTGGTTGTCAGGATTCAGATAATTAGTGCAGTTATGGATTTTTTTGACTTTACAGGATTTTTGAAAACCTTCTTGTGAAAAAGGTGGTAACTTCTTGTGGATTTTTAACTGTTGTCTTTCTTACTACCAGTTTCTTTAAAGAAGTGGGAAGAGACGCTCCTGCTGCTTTTTGGTCTGTTGGCACTCTGGAAGTGTCTCATCAAGTTGTGTGTTCAGTCTTTGTTAGGTGTGAGGTAGACAAATACTTTCTCAGCTTATGCAGCACTGTAGTCAAATAGCTTGGTCTTGCCATAACTTAGCTACCTCATGCTGTTAGGTTTTGAAGCTCTGTTTTTGCTGACTGTACCAGCCATATTAAAATTGTGTTAAATTTAAATATAATTCTTCATGTGCCTGTACATCGACCACCAAAGAAGGATGTAGTTCATAATCTAATGGTCTACTGGCAGTCAACAACCTCTGCAGTGTGAGTTGTGCATACAGGTATTCCTAACTGGGACCTTATCTTCTAGAGTAGTATTTACTCTGCACTGGTGTGGCCTCACCTTGAATATTGTGTGCAGTTTTGGGCACTGCAATATAAGAAAGATACTAAGCTGTTAGAGAGTGTCCAAAGGAGGACAGTGAAGATGGCGAAGGGCCTTGAGGGGAAGCTGTATGAGGAGCAGCTGAGGGCAACTGCTGTGTTCATCCTGGAGAAGGGTGGGGGAGACCCTATTGCAGACTGCAACTTCTTTGTGAGGGGAGGAGGAGGGGCAGGCTCTGATTTCTTCTTTGTGGTGATCAGTGACAAGACCCAAAGGAATGGCCTGAAGTTGTGTCAGGGCAGGTTTAGGTTAGATCTTAGAAATAAGTTCTTCACCCAGGGGGTGGGTGGTTCGGCACTGGAAGAGGCTCCCCAGGGAAGTGGTCACGACATGAAGCCTGACAGAGTTCAAGAAACGTTTGGACGATACTCTCAGGCACATGGTGTGACTCTTGGGAATGTCCCGTGCAGGGCCAGAAGTTGGACTCAATGATCCTTGAGGGTCCCTTCCAACTTGGCATATTCTGTGATTTCATTGAGTGTGGTGAGCTTTTAAAAGTATTTCCTGCTGCTTTGATACAGTGATCTTGGAAAAAGGTGAGCAGAAAAGCCTGCCTCTTAGGAATACTTGCTGAATGGCAATAACTGGATTTTTTAATAATCCTGTTTGTTAAGGTTTAAACACACAGCAGCATGCCTGTGCTATACTAGCTAAGGATTTTTTTTTTTTAATAACTAGAAATAGGTTTTATTTTTTTATTTCTTTTAGCAGACTATCTTTAAGCTTCTTGTTAGAAGTACAGACAGAAACAGGATACATTGGAAACACGATTGCTGATAAATATGCCAGGAGATAGATGGCAGATGACAAGTTGCATGAGGTGTCCTCTCAAATCAGGTTTTTAAAAACGTATCTGTCTGGGCATATTCTGTGGAAAGTGTGTGGTGGGTTTAAAAATATTATTTATTTGTACATTGATTTCTCTAAAAGTTTTATAAAGGTCTAGCCAAATGTATATGTAATTCAAAAGGAATATCAAAACCCCACTGGTTTTAATTATGAAACCAGAGTGCAGAGTCCTAGTCCTGGTGATTTCATTGGGAACAGTTTTTGTCTGCTAATTACTGCTATGAGCAAAGTTTTCCCCTCAGTTACACCAAAGCATTCTCCATTGATTTAAGATTATGCTTAAATTATTGTGACTGAAAATGCCTTTGCCCATGGCACTGTCTGTCTCCCTTTGGAAGGGATGCAGAACATTTCCCTAGTTTCTGTTATATTTTCTAAACTTCAGCTACCTTTAAACTATAGTGTTGGTGCTTTTTCAGGCTTTATCTTTATTTTTACTCCAGTACTATTACAACTATTGCATAAACTGTTCAGTTTGCAGTAGCACTGGCATATCTGTTAGGTGTTTCTCTGACCAGTATCCAGTGTACAGAGACTTGCGTGATGTTTCTCTTAAGTGAAAACCTGTGAGTGCTTGTTGTTCTCCACCTGCTGTATCTGCTGAAGCTCCCAGAGCTTCTGGGTATTGCCCAGGCTGATGTTTCTGAAAAAAGGCATCTTTTTAAAAATGCCTGCTACTGTGGGTAGCAAATGCCAGAAACTTCTAGATCCTTGGAGGGGGGCTTTTGCATGACCATTGTTGGGGTCATGCTTTGCTTTCTTTCCCAGGTGGCAAGAAGCAGGCAGGGCTGTCCCTGTATCAGCTACTTCATCCTCCTGGACTGGAGGAGGGGGATGATGATTTCTTTGCCTGTACTGAAATTAGGTCAGGCTGTGTATATTTCTGTAAGCTTCCGATATGACCCCAATTAAATTTTTTTTTCACCCTTCTATTTTTAAACAATACTGAAAAAACAGTGGACAGGGAAGAGTTGAGCACATTGGTGAGGTTACAGGTGTCATCCAAGTCATCAGTGCTGGCAGTGCTCCTGGCCTGTCACACGTGCCAGATGTTTCAGTGAAGTTTAAAGCCTTGGTGAAAGATTACGGGAACGGTTTCACATCACTTTAGATTGCTCCAAAAGGAATGTTTTAAAAGCTGTTGCCAACAGCAGCTGTTAATTGGTGTCAGTCCATCTTCTTCAAGCTATTACAACACACCTTCTCCTCTTGCCTGGCACCCTTGTAGCCTCCTGTCCAGGCTGATTAATTTGAGGACCCAGCTGAAAACTTAACCCCTCAAAGAAGATGCATCCTTGTGACTGTGTCTCTGTGATGAGGTGGCTGAGCCAGTCTAAAGCCCAACTGCTGCTGAAAGGGACAGTAGGCTTAAATCAGCATAGATGTAAAACTGTACTGTTACCATCACTCTGCTGGCTGTGGAACAGCAACTTTGACTTTTACTTTCTGCTGATGAATGTACATAAAATAACTCCTTAAGCTGAGGTAAGCACTACCTGTTCATACGTGGAGTTGAACCTGTTGAGTCTGGGACCCTATATTTTTATTTAAGTTCGGCCTGCATGAAATGAAAGACTATTCCAGCTCTTGTTTTTGCATATTTCCAGTTTGTACTGACCTTAATTATAATTCTAAATTTTACTATTGCTTTTGACTATGGGAAAAAGTTCATTTTAAATTGAGTTGACTGGTCTTGCAGTAATATAAAATGTGTGACTGTTGCCATCCACATCATACTTGTACATATGTATATACATACACATGTACAAACTCACACACTTATCTGTGACAGAAGTCTTGCAGCTACTGGTTCTCCCTCAATAGCTCTGAAGATAACCAGCTTCCTAGGTGGGTGAACTGGAAAGAATGGGAATTCTTCTTGCTTTCTGTGACTTCAGCTGAGATTTCAGATGCTTACTTCTCATACTGCTTTCTAGCAGCTTCTGACACCATTTAAAATTTGAAGGGTCTGATAGAGAATTTTAACATTTTTGACTTTGAGATGGTCCCACTTCAGCTGTCTACATTCAACCATGGTCCATGGTTGGTCACTCGTTGGGTGATTTTGTTCCTAGAGCTGTAACTCTGCACTTGAACTCTTAACAAATTTGGATACCTCTTGGACGTGACATGTGAGGAAAAATACTTTTAAGCTACAAAATTTTATTTTTCAGTTGTGGCATAGACCTCAGTATAGGTTCAGTGAAATTAGTGGCTGAATTCCCACGGATTTACTGGGCGCATCCTCAAGACCTTTCCATCAGTATTTCAGTTCAATTTGTTCTATCTATTGCACACTTTGCTTCTTTTTGTGGACCACCTTCTTTTTGATTTTTAATTTCATGATGCTTTACACCTTTCATCACAATTTAGCCAGAGAGGATCAATACAGAGACAGCTCCAGAATTTCCTGTTCAAGCCTGCATTGCTGTTGTGCTTCTAGACCTTATCAGTACTCATTTTGGAAGCTGTCAAGCCTTGCTGTCTCTGTTGGAGAGGTTACATTTTTTTGCTGTACTGATTAACTTAACTGTTTTGAGTAAATTTGACCACCTGTGGCTACTGCTGACCCTAGATTCCTGCAATACCTCCAAGCAAAATGCTGAACATAGCTGGCATTCTTGAACTGGGGGCTCTAGGACAAAGCACTGCCATGCATGTCCAGGACAATCTTTTATTTGGGGGGAAAAACCCCCTGCATGTTGTTCTATCTTAAAATCAGTTTGAGAGCACAGTTTTTAGAGATGAGATACTTCTCACTGTGGTTATGTATGTTGCCCCTTGGTTTCTTGCTGATGGGGATGGTTCTGCATGAATTAGAAAAAAATCAGTGTAATTCTCTGGAATCAAGGCCTTAGATGCAACAAAGGGATGGCAGGAAGTTTTAATTCATAGCCAGAAATTATAGGGATATAAGTGAGCTAGAGTGAGGGAATGTTATTAGGGTGAATTTTGTTGCTCCTTCTGGAGCATCTGGTAACAGCTGCTTAAATTAGTTTTGTTCTGAAATGGTATTTCCTGTCTTTTAATGAAAGTGGTTTAGCAACGTGCAGGATATTTTATGAAGTCTTGGCAATATTCCGGCAGTATCTTAATTTCTGTAGTTTCACTTTTTGGTATTGAGATGACGTATAAATATTTGGTTGTGCAATTAAGTATAAGTGATGTTCTGCAGGAAAATTTCTTTCCAATTCAAAAGGAAATTTATTTAGAAACTTCTTGATTTAATGCAGGCATAGCTGCATGTGTATGAGCTTATTTAAAAATCAAAACCCAAACACAGCACTTGCTAATAAAAATCTAGGTCTTAAAACCTTAGGAATGGATACCTTGGAAAAAGCATAAATGAACATAATTTGGGTAAAGCGTTATAGCTATTAATTAAGCTGCAGTCTTACTGTTGCTCATTTGTTAAATAAAACACTTTTAAAGTTCTTGTCTTTTGAAAGAGCTTCGTAAATGGTATTAGATTTTTTAAATTTTATGAGTAATTGCCACATCAGACTTGTGACGTGTATTGTACGTCTTGGCTATGTGATCATACATGAGCAGAAGTTATTACTGAGAAATGCCTTTTCCTTTTTTTTCTTTTTTCTTTTTTTTTTTTCCAAAGTGGAACTGCAGAGTGTGATGTTTTGTCTGCAGTTGCTGAAAAGGGTTTTTCAAATTAATTAAGAATATGCTTGCATGTTGCAGGATAGAATATGGCTAAACTTAGAGGAATAAACTTTAGAAGCTACAGGATGGTTATGGAAAGCTTTGTGTAACATAAGGTAAAGACTGTTAACACTGTTCTGCAGTCAGTTTTACTAAGAACAATGCGAAGTCATTGGTCCACACAGGAAGCAAATGTATGGTACAGGAGTTGCATCTCTGACATGTAAGTACCAAATGCCTTATCATGTGACAGCCAATCTTGGAGTTTTTCTTTAGGCAGTCATTCTGTTGACCTTTCTGTAGCTGTTGATTTTGTATCTTCTATCGTCCTAATTTCTCTTCCCTGGAAAACGTATTTTTTTACTGTTGCTTCTAAAATAGTTAACCATCATTTTCTCAGGAGAAAATGCAGAGTCTCTTCTACCAGTGGCCTCAAGTTGTTGGTTTTTTTTAAAAAAAAAGGTAGTCAAAGTATTTAGATTAGGTAAGAGATTTTAGCCTCATAGCAGCTTTTATGACACAGTAAGAAAATGTACATGTTTTTTGAAGATGATCAAGGACTTAATATCATTCTTTGTGTCAGGTATAATTGCATCATTAATAGATCTCCCTGTCAGAGGTAGGGAATTGAGAAGATACTGCATAACACTAGAACTGTAGTCTTTAGTGAAAAAAAAATTGATCCAAATATCTTTACTTTCTTAAGAGGTCAACCCTAGATAATGAGTCAGCTTGTGAGCAATAAAGATTAATAAAGGAATAAGCTAACTAAGGACTTTTTCTATTTACCACCAGATGTTCTGCCCAAAAAATATTCCAAGTACTCATTGACTCTGTTTTGTTAAAAACAAACAAAAAACCAACCAAAAAAACCCCAAACTCCCAACAGTTGTTTTATTTGAGATGATAGAGATAGAACAGATTTGATAGCTGCTTCTAATAGTGTTTCTGCCTAATACTACTAAGCATGTGTGCAATGGTCTATTCCAAACCTGTTGTAGGCTTGCATAAGATCTTTTAGTGCAGGGGAAAAAATGTGCTGTAATAATTTTTTAGCTTTGTCCCACCCCAAACCAGAATGACAGACTCTTGTAAGGTAGTGTAGATGATCCCTTTTTATGGGTAAGCACCTATAGAGCAGAAAGTTTTGAATATGTTGCCTTGTTGTGCAGAATCAGTGTGATTTCTGTTAGTACATGTTGTTGAAATTTAAGATTCTTCATTGACTTTTAGGTGGCTTTGAAGCTGAAATTATGAGGTCTTGTAACAGTATCATTAAAATTGATTATGACTAAAACTGGAGAGAGACTTTAGCCTTTAGTCTGCCTTTTTTTCTAGTTCAGTAATTTTAAGCATGCAGTCACAGTCTGCCTGGACATTAATGAATGCAATTTGGTCTCTTGCGGGATAAGTTTTCCTATATAGATTTTTTTATGCATATAAAAATAATGTAAAAAAATACTATGCAACAACCCTTCTAATGGCACATTAAATCTGTAGTGTGAATGAATGCCCAAGCTAACGCAAAAGCTATGTGAAGGCCAGGCATGCTGGCAGAATGGTTGGCTAAGCAGGTTGCTGAAAGGCAGAGAGTGCCAGAGAAGCCAGGTTGGCATTGCTGAGTGCCTTGTCCAGTGAGGTTGTTAGCTCTGTGCCTTGCCCTGGCATGGCCGGTGTCAAGGATGGTCTAAGATGGAGCACCTTGTTGAATGCAGCATAAACTGTGGAAAGTACTGGAGAATATCAGGGGGGGTTGTGAAGAAATATATAGTGATAGTAGTATTCAGACCAGCAATTGAATAACTTAAGTGAATTATTGGGAGGGTTGGTACCTAAAGCATAGGCGATGATGCCTTTTTAAAAAGGAGGTGACTTGCAAATTCAGGTTTTCCTTCACTTTTGCAGTGTATCTGCCTTCATTCAGGCAGGGTTACAAGCTAAACCTGAGTGTTTTCTCCATTTTAATTCATCCTGGTTTAGCTACTGCTTTGTGAAGTTACTGTCTTGATAATAGAAAAGGACATCTCTTGGGAAATGTGAACAATGGACTATCTTTTAGGGGAAACTGTCTCTGGTTTGTGGAGCTATTGAGTTTAACAGACGTGGTAATATTTTAACATCATCTTGTGAGAGGGTGTATTGCATTTCTGGTTGTGTCCCTGTTTCTTCTGCAACTACTTGTCCTGGTTTCCTGGGTTTGACTTGTTAATGTATGTGCAGAACCGGAGGTGGAGAATAACTAAAGAGCATGCTTGTGCCCTGGAGGGGGAAGGATGACTTAAGTTAAAACGCTGCCTCCATATCCCATGGGTATGATATGTGGTAGAGTGACTGGATCTCCTGCATTATTCATTGCCACTGGCTTCTTCTTTGAGGTGGGTGTTTATCACATGAATACTTGTGCTGTGGGTTGCTGCAGAAAAGGTGTGTGTGACCTGAATACTCATCACCCACAGGTCTCTCTCTAAGTGACTGATAAAACCTGGTCTCAAGTATGGTATGTCTGCTAAAAAGTCAAATCATTTGGAGATTTTTCTCTCTCCAGACAGCTTGTGGAGGAGCATCTTTAGTTACTTCTAACCCTCATGGTTGGTCTCTGTCACATATATCAGCGTTCAATTCCTTCCTTAAAAGACGATGCACGTGTAAAAGTAAATTTTATTCCTAAAATACATTTGGAAAGTTGTACAGCTAGCCATGTTGCACCCCATTGTGCTAAGAATAAGTTTTTTGGGAGAGAAATTTCAGCCTGCTGTCTTTTCTAATATTGATTCAAGTTTCTTTGTTTCCACTTTTAAATTTTATAAAATTCTTTGTAACTCGGTTGCTTGAGTGTTTTTCAAAGCACACTTGTTTTGCTGCTGATGTGCTAACAGCAAATTGTGCATTGGCCTTTTGCAAGCTCTGAAGTTTGGGTCAGAAGGGATGAGCAAACAGAAAATACGGCTTGTTTGCCATCCGCTGGGGAGAAGACATGCTGCAGTGGTATCTGGACTGTGCTTGAAGAGCTGCTGTTGAGCGATAGCGTACCCCATGTCGATTGTGCTGTGCTTTTGGCATTATAACCTAGAGACTGTCAGCCTCAGCCCCGATGTTTGCTCAGTTTGGTAACAGCAGCAACTTGTCTGGTTCTTTTTGAGAGTCATGATAGCAGTGATGCTGAAAGCTGAACAGAGAGGGGTGGACCTGGGGACAGAAAGGCTTCATTGTGCTGCTTGGAGGATGCCCAGCCCACTACCAACTGTCTGCCCCGAAGTGTGGGAGCTGTATTCTGAATGTTTCTAAGATCTGTCCCTCTTCCATTGGGTTTTGCACATTGGATGTATGTGCGCTGAGACCTAGCACCAGAGCAGCATCTCTCTTTCTGGAACAGGCCCTTGCCCTGGCCATCTGGTTCACCTGTAGGAAGCTGAATTACTCACCAGTGGAAATACCAACTGTCTCAGGCTGTAAGGGCAGGGTATTTCCTAAAGGTTTTTACTGGTAGGATAGCATCATTTATGGGTAACCATAGCAGCAGAAGAGAAATCAAAGTGGGCTTTTTGGGGTGCACAGTCTGACCGGACCATGTGAGCTGAAGCCAGTGCTGTGCATTGGGAGCTGTCAGCCTCTCTGAGGCTGAAGATGAATTCTTCTTCAGTGTCACCCAGTGCTTTGGTTGCTTCTAATTTGATGTCTGTGCAGCACAGTTTGGCAAACAGTAAGACTTCAGAAAAGCGATAAGTCATGCAGCCAAATGACCAAAATAACACCCTGGTGTTTGGGAGCAGTCACTGCCAATGTGGAGATCTGCATAAATGTTTTGTGGGCAATGGTGGGGAGGATTTGCTAAAATGAAAATATGGTGTTGGTCCAGAGTGGCATGAAAGTTTCTTAGCCCCCACTCCCATGTGCCTGCTTCTGTTCAAACCTTTAAAAGGAAGAACAAAACCTAACTTTCAATATCTACTGTGGACATTTTGAATAAAAAGAATCTCTAAAATGAAGAGGAGAGACTTTAGTATCCTTTGTAAATATCAAGACTTTGCCTTCTCACTGTCTCTTCTGCAGTGACCCCCTGGTCAGTCCTCATTGTGGGGAGGCAGAAGACCCATGCCCATGTTTCTTGTTGGCCCAGGAGGACCCAAGGGCTCCAGCTGCCCTTTCCACAAAGGTATCCAGAATATGCTTTTCAACCCAGAAGGGGTAAGAGTGGGACCCCTCCTGCAAGTGGTAGAAAACCAAATCTCTTCAGTTTTGTGGCACTTCTCAGAGTTCATAAATAAACAGTGCCATGTACATTTCAGTGTTTTAGCCACTAATTGTGAAAGAAGTGCTTCTTCCTGACCTTCAAAAATTTGGGAAGGCAAAGCTATTTAAGTGATGCAATTTTCCTTTTGGCCCTCTAGGGCAGTAAGCGAATTAATGTGTTAGCTGCTCCCTTCTGTGGATTCAGCAAAAACGGCTGCCAAGGAAGGTAAGATGCAGAGAAAGGCAGATGTTAAAAGTGACAGGGAATTCTTGAGGTGTGGCAGCAGCCTTCTCCTCCACCCCCTCTTTAATGAGAGTCCTCCACCTCTGTCAGATTTAAGGGCAATTTGTTAATACACCTGGCAGATATCTTTTTTTTAAAGAAAAACATAATTTTGTTGTTGTTGGTTTGTTGGGGTTGGGTTTTTTTGTTTAGTTGGTTTTGTTTTGTATTATTTTCTAAACTATTTCCAGACTAAAAGCCCTGAGAAACCTCAGAAAGAAATGAAGCTCTCTTTCTCTCCTCCTTTCAGAAAAAATAAAACCCTGCAGGTTGGGTTCTTGGGGTGGTTACATAAGGATTACTGGGAGGCTGTCTGATGGAGTTGAGTTAGAAACTGGTGATGTGTTTTCTAGAAGAAAAGAGAAAAAATTATCCCTAAAATAGATGACCACGCTGTACCTATTCATTATTGATGTTATGCTGGATAACTTCTTCTATTATGAAATTGGAGGAAGAGGTGAAATTTTAATGGAGAGGTAGGAAGGATCCAGGGATTTCTCTTTAAAAGACATTTAAGGCAGATGTCCCAGTCTGATAATGCAAATGCAGCATGTCTGTGTGTGCCTTAGAGGAAGCTGCAGTGTGAAAACTCACCAGTTTTGTACTGCTATCAGTTCTCATCTCCATATGATGAGTATTGTACATATGTAATATCCTCAACCTCACACATAAGTTCATAACTGTGCTTCCATTCTAAAAGCACAGGAATTGGGAAATCTGTAGTTATTTTTCAAAGAGCAACTGGATTCTTACTGACTTGAATGTCACTGCTTTTACACGCTTTCACCCTACTCAACACAGACAGGTTTGCAGTCTGATAGCAATGTATAGCCACTACTGTAAAGAATACAGGAGAAATGCTCCAGAGTGATAGAATTCTTAAAATTTTTATTCAAATAGATGGGTTTATTTTCCTATAAAACGAAGTTACAAGGTGAAGAAGTGGAGACTCTCTCTTCTCCCTGGATAGATGTGCCACCTTCAGGCCCAGGCTGGCTGCTCTTTCCTGCAGCCCATCCTAGAAGCATTGCCGTGTGGGTAAGGGGGGAAGAGTTGGTGAATATTTTTATTTTTTGTATCAGTTTTTAGACTTAAGTGGATTTAAATTGGAGTATCTCAGTTTAAGAAGTCAACAAAAGCATCAAAGAATCTTGCTGATGCAGAATTTTTTCTTATTTAAACACAAGAAAAAAAATGCAGTGTCATTGCTGAGCAGACCTATATAGTGTGTGTGCTTCAGGAAAAAGTTACTGAAGTATAAAACCTATTTTGGTACTGAATAACTCCAGCTGAAATTTGGTGATTAGGAACCTGCCTCCTTTAGATTTAATCTAAACTTTAAAGTTCCTTACCAAGAGCAAGGAGGTTGGAAAGGTGGGCAATCAAACCAGCTGACCTTCTTAGCTGTCGTCAGGAAGCCACCAGGCACAAGCACAGGGTACAGTGGAGAGGGAGGAAAAAACTGCAGTGATTCCTAACTTGGTAAATTCCTTCTAAATCTCAAGAAAGTAGATTTGATCTGAGTTTAGATGTTACAAATCCACAGGGAGTCTGTTGGATAGAGATCTGTCTCTATTTTGAGAGATACACAAAAGTAGGTTTTGTTCTAGCATCTTAACAATTGGGAATAACTCCGAATTTTTTTCTTTGCTGACTGGTGTTTGGTTTTATTATTTCTAACTGAAATTCTGTAATGTGCTGAAGGTCAGATTGCACACTGGCACCATGAGATCACTTGTTTCTGAGGCTAGCTGAGAACTGGATCACAGAACCGTGTCCCATGGAAATCCAAGTACCCAGAAATGTCTAATCCCACTTCAAGTTTATGTAGCTCCCACCCCATTTTGCAAAAGAAGGAGATAGGGACTGTTTGGATTTTTAAACTTGCACCTATTACTGCCTCAACCAGCCAGTTGTTTACTTCTTTGATGGTAACAATATGTTCCTACTGTGTCATCTGTGGGCGTTAAACATTTGTGAATTCCTTCTTTAAGGTGCCTGCATGCTGTCTGCCTTCCAATTTACTGCTTTTAATAAAGACCTAAATGAATTATTCCAGCTTGCATAGATCTGGGAGACTGAGCTGGCTCCACTGTTGGCTGGCTGAGCTTGTCTTGAAATATGAAGATTTATAAACAGGAAGAAAGAAAAATTCCTGTCTTTATTCTCAAGTTGTTTTCAAGTCTGCCGATTTTCAAGGCAGGCAACATGGTAAAAATGTGGGTGGAGAAGTGGACATTTTCAGCAGGATGCAGAGGAAGGGAAAAACAGGGTGGGGGATTCTCAACTGGGAAATAGAAAATGTTGGGTGTGTGGCAGCATGGTTTCAGGAATTTATGCCATCAGTCTTAATACCGCTTTTGGTCAGAGGTCATATGTCTGTTGTTGAAACGTTTCGCAATTTTCTATCTGCTGTTTTGTTGAAGAGGATGGTTATTCCAACCTTTGAGACCCTTATTTTGTATTTCAGGCTGTCCTCTGATCTTCGAACTGATAGCTGACCCTGCCTTAGTTTGGATCATAAAACTGTTTTCTGTCAGGCATAAAAAGCTTTTTGAGTCGTTGGCTTTTTTTTTTTTTAAATTGAATTGACAACTGTTTCTGTTGTAGTTACTCTAGGCTTGGTTTAGAACAAATTATTTTTCATATACAGAATGAAAAGGATTAATTATAAAAATGGCTGTGCCAACACAGTCAGATGCATCTGGTTGATTATGCTGGGAGGAAGCCCCTCAAAATTATTTGGAAAAGCTAATGTTGTGCTTTATTCTGTGGAGAAGTTTGGGTCTCAGCATTTAACCCAAAAAGTTTTGTTTATATGAAACCCATGAATCTCAAGCAGCAGGAACTTGATAGGTTTTTGGCTTTCATGGTATGAAGGTGTTAACAACACGTGTTTTCTTTCTCTTTATTTTTTTTCCTCTCACTTGAGTACTGAAATCTGATCATCTGATACCAAAGTCTGCAACTGTGCCTGCAAAATTAAGTTAAAATATTAGTTTAATGAGGACTGGTCTCTTTTCTTCCTGCCCCCTTGAAGAGTTGTTTTTTTTTTAAAGTACAATTTTGTTATTGAAAATTAAGTGAGTATATTTTCTTGATTTCTTTAAAAAGCTTTATATTTTAAAATTACTTCTCATCTGGCTTATAAAAAGGTCTGTTTTCAAGTTTCCAAATGCAAAATATGTTTTTTAGCGAGAGTGTTTGTTGTTCTCTTAAATGATCTCTTCTGACTCAATACTTTCAAGGATTTATAGTTCTTGGATTTCTGTTGGAACAAAGGGGAAAATAAATCTCTCTTTAAAAGTGAATATAATTTGGCTTGATTTAGCCTGGCTTTTGCTTTAACAAAGAAAAGAATATTATTTAAGTTCTACAGCAGATGGAATTTGCATCTTTGGTCTTGCATATTTAGTTTCTCCAGATGGGGGAACAAATATAAAGCTGAATAATACCCTGAATCCTAAAACACAGTTTGAGTGACAGATCTGGTCCCGCTGATGGAGCATATTTTGATGGGGGGATAATAGCACTTCTGTCACTATGTGGTGACAATCCCAATATATTTTTCAGTACCAAATGCCATCATTAATGTAATCATTTGCCAGGGGTGGAATGACTGTGGTGCAGCATACAGACCTCACAAAAATAAATTATATACTTGATGTCTATTGAACACAAGCATAATTGAAAACACGATTTTTTTTATGAACATATTGTTTACTGAGCACATTTTGCTATTCTTTCCTAACTTGTGGCTCATCTCTATCATTCAAGTTGATTTTCTTCATGATATTCAGTGTTCGTGCATAGGGAAAACTACAGGTCTGTTTTGCAGTGTGGAGGGAAAGAGAATTTGAAGTGTGATTTGCAACGTGTTTCTTACGTGCCTGAGTTGCCGCAGTCCAGCAGCAGTTCACGACACCTGCCTAGTTTTGAAAGATCCCTGCGTTGTGATGCACAGATACTCTGTTCTGCTTTTACTTCTCCTCTGTGCATGTTGTTGAATGGAGATGGTTTTAAGGATGTAAACTGAAGGTGGCTGCTCAGGTTACTCAGTCACTGATTCCCAGCCTCCTGCTGCCTTTCAGCTCCCACTGCCACAGAGGATGATGGCTCTGCAGGTTTCTTCTGGTAACGCACACCTTTGCAAGCTCGGTAGTTTTTGTTAATTTCCCACTGACTCTTCGTAAATGAAAACTCTAGTATGTGACTTGTTTTTGTTTTGCAGCTTGCCTGATTTCTGCAGTGACCTGAGGGAGTGCTGGTACCCAGGTCTCCAGAGCTTGTTGCTCTGGGACAGGCTTTCCACCAACGAGCTGGGAAGAGTAAGTAACCTGTTCCATGTCTGGGGATCCTGTGAGGTGGGAGGACTCTGAACTTTTTGTGTCCTAAGTCTTAAATACCAAATTTTCAGGTTTCCCCCAGCACAGGGGCTGGAGGTATCTGTATTTCTGTGCAGTATTTACGTTGTTTGTCATGATATTCAGGAACAAAGGTGCTCCAGTTCTTCTAGTACTCCAGCAAGAGTTCTTGGTTTATCCATGTTTGCAGTTTAGCTGTACTGCAACTTGCTCTGCCACCTGCTGTGGGAAAAGGCTACATTCAAAGTAGTGCTGCTCCTCTGTGGTGTCAGTAATGCTCTCTGTTAATGCAGACACCTGTGTTGGATTGCAGTGCTCTGTGCAGTGCAGAAGTGCAGCCTCCTGTGATGCATTTGAACGGT
Source organism: Margarornis squamiger (assembly GCA_035222235.1). Classification (NCBI taxonomy): domain Eukaryota; kingdom Metazoa; phylum Chordata; class Aves; order Passeriformes; family Furnariidae; genus Margarornis; species Margarornis squamiger. The sequence continues at coordinate 50,378,288 of JAWWTY010000123.1, forward strand.
ACTGTGTGGGTCCTGGAGGCTGAGGGAGGCCCAGAGCAGCAGCAGCAGCGCTTTGTGACTCCAGTGCGGCTGTCTGCGCACAGGGATTATCTGGTGGTACACTACCCAGCAGCTTCTGATGCCCTGGCTTTCCCTTCCTTCTCAGGTGACTTTGCAGGCTGGGGATGTACTTGCCAGCACCTGGCAAGCCACAGGGTTTCTCATCTTCCGAAATAAGAAATGTGAGAAGTCTGGAATTGTCTGCTCATAAAGAAAGTGCTGTTAGCTGGAAGTCTAGGGCTAAGCATGTCTGTAGGTTTTACTGTGCCATACAAGTAGTTGTATTGGCAGAGCCCTGCAAAGAAACTGCACAGTTTGCTGACAGAAGCAGTAGGTTTTTCCATCAGTATTGCCTTTCCACCTTCCTGAAATGCAGCAGCACCGTTCTGGGCTTTTGCTGTCATGATCCTTACAAAAGTGTTATTTTGTACAGTCCTAACTGGTGGAGGTGAGCTGGCAGAGCTTCCAGTTGCATGCCAGTCTTGTAGCCACTGAGAAATCTTATGCATGCCTCCAGTTCTTGCTTTAGTTGTGGGGTGCACAGCTGCAAACTCTTATCTTGTAGGTTTTCTCTTTAGCTGGTTAGTTAAAACACAGAGAGAAGATAAATGTGAGTATTCAGACACAGATTTAGAAAATGATCTTTCATGCTTCATATTACTTTTCCCAGAGAACTCCTTATTTAGAAAGAACTTCTCATCCTGAAGAATTTCAGAAGTTTTAGGGTTTCAGATTTCTTTGTCCGCGTTGTTTTTTCCTCCCTAGGTAAAGCTACACTCCAATGAGATATTTCTTGCTAAAGCAGTCTTTGCACAAAGAGAATGATGGGACTCCAGCCAACCAGGACTAGTCTAATGTTGGTATGCAGTTATGTTTTAGCCAGTGCAGTAAAGATGACTCTTAGCGGCTTATGGAAGGGCTCAGGGATAGTCTTGGTCTTTGTGCTTTTCGTATATGGTAAGCAAGCAGACTTAGTGGTCCATAATACACTGGAGGCTGAGGTAATGATGCAACTTCTCTTTCCAGGTTGTTTTGATTTAGTCTCTATACCTGTTTGACAGAGCCTCAGTTCTTTCATGGGAATCAATCAGTATTCTTCTAAAACATAGAGAAGTTCTGCCATGCAGATTATTATTCAGCACAGACTATCAGAAAGTTCCTGCTGTTATCGTCACTTCAAATCACAGAATTCTAGAACAGTTAGAACTAGAAAGAATAGCTGCTGGTTTGTGGGAGATGTTATTCACAAAATCAGACTAATTTTCTGATGCTTGATTTTGTTAACGATAGGTAGCGAAGGAAACCCTGGGGGAACTTCTGCAGTTGCAGCAGGTGAATCAAATAACCTCTGCTTCTGCTCCTGATGCTGCCATTAATCATCACTTTAGCCCCTGGTAACAGCAACAGAAGACGTAGTACTGGGTAGCATAGGACATGGTTCAGCCTTTTATGCTACCTTAGTATATGATACTTTGAAAAATAAATAATTTCTTGCTATATTGATAGCCATTGTCCTTGCAAACCAAGGACACGGCTCTTGCCTTGAGGAGGAGAGGGTGTTGTGGAAAGGAGAGATCTGAAAAGAAATAATTGAATTGTAGCTGCTTGATTGTTTTCAGGTGGTATTTTAGTGTCCCCATACGCATCTTTGTCAAAAAATGAAAGAAGGTACCGTGAGATAGAAATTAACAGTGCTTTAGAAAATGTTAAATAAATTGCTTTTTTAATGGAGCATTGCAATATTTAACGTGATTATTCATGGCTCAGTTAGGATTAGGTAGCATCAGCAACAACATGAAACTATTTAGATTATTCTGACAGATGTTTAATTATTAAGAAATGCATTTCTTTTCTAAGAATAAAATCTTCCATCAAGAAAGGTAGAACTCTTATGTGATAACTGCAGATAACAAACCCTATCTTGACTGCGGCTGGCCATATCTCAGTATGCTACACACGGATTTCAAATACTTGTTCAGTTAAATAAAACTACAAATCCTACATTATATGATTTGGTTGTCTCCTGTGGAGATTATTTTTGAGGGAAGGTGAAGCTAAACAAGTACTCTGAAAAAAATTCCAGTATAATTTTCAATGTAATTATTACTTTGTTAACTTCTGTACAGAAGTTGTTTAGCCTGTGGAAAAGGAGGCTCATGGAGGACCTTATCACTCTCCACAGCTACTTGAAGTGAGGTGGTAGCAATGTGAGGGTTTGTCTCTTCTCCCAGGTAACAAGTGACATGACCAGAAGAAATGCCCTCAAGTTGCACTAGAGGACGTTTAGATTGGATGTAAAGAAAAATTTGTTCACTGAAAGGGTTGTCAGGCATTGGAACAGGGAAGTGGTGGAGTCACCTTCCCTGGAAATGTTCAAAAGACATGTGGATGTAGGACTTGGGGATATGGTTTAGTGGTGAACATGGCAGTCCTGGGTTAGCAGTTGGACTCAATGGTCTCAGAAATTTTTTTTAATCTTAATAATTCTATGATTTTATGATTCTCTTTCGTTATGACACTGATACATTAATCATGAGGTTTTCATATAAAGCTAGAGAAGTAGTTTATGTGGCTTCCTTCTAGAAAGACATAAAAACCATTGAGTTTTTATTTCCTTATTTCATTAACTAAAAGTAATTTTTTTCCTGTCATGCTTCCAAAATTGCTCTTTCCAACATTTATTTATTTACTAAAATACTGAGGGATTTTGTGTGGCTAATGAGCAACTGTTTATTCAGTAGAGGTGTTGTATGAGAGTTCTCTGTATTGAATGGCTCTGCCATAATACCTCCCAAAACTGGAAACAAAGTAGAAGTTTATTTTGTGTACTCTATTTGGATACTACAGCATTGTTGTCCCTATAAGTTCCTCATGACTTTAAATTTATTTTTCCTTTATATCCCTGTGGGTTAAAAAAGAAACCAAACCTCAGAGAGCTGAATTGTTTTCTTGTAAAAAATGTAAATTAGTTGCTTCCTACAAATAAGACTAGTCGTTCCTTCAGCTCAGCAGCAAAAAGATGATGTTGTGAAGAGCTGCAGCAGTTGTCCAGTTTATGGCAAATTGAGACATTCAGGCACATGCTTGGGAGCTACACCTAGAAAATGGGGCTTTTTAAGTTGGGGGAAAAAAAGTAATAGAGATTAAAATCCTGAATCATACCTCAGAAATAGTTCGTCTGCTTTCAGTCGTTCCTGGTTTCAGCTGTTTCAGAGAAGTAAGAAAGCCAAGAAATTGTGCAGAAGGCAGAGTGAAAAATCTGTTCACAAAGTTTCTTCCAAGTCCTATTAGATGAAAGTTATGTTATCCTTTGACATGTGATACCACAAATCTTAGGTGTTTTTTCTCTTGGTTTCAGTACTTTAAAAAATACTGCAGACATTCTTGTAATTCACTTTATGGGTTTTTGTCTTTTTTTGTTTTGTTGTTGTTGAGTCTAGGCTTTCTCATTAACCTGTTTTTGAATTCCACAGAAAAATGTTGATTAAAAAAAATCACCTCCCATTCAGATTCTTACACAGTTCATAATTTTAAGGTAGTTTTGTTAGATGATTTTATACCATTTTGGAGGGTCACTGTTGGACCACTTTTCTCTGATGGTAGGTTGGAAATTAGCACTTATCTAAACTTAGCCGTGGCTGCTTTATGTGCAGTGGTTCTGTGTGCCAACATTACACTTTGAAATTTTAATTCCTTCACTTGGTCTTCATTTTGCTGTAAGCCAAACCTTTAATATCCTTGTACAAGACAGAAATCTATTACCTTGATTGTTTTCCAATTTCCTGTATTTTCCATTAATCCTTGCTGTGTTAGGGACCAGATGTTACCGGGTTGTTTCAGATGAGGTCTGGATGTTACCTCACACAACCATATCAGTGTTTTCCCAGCTCTGCAGGAAAGGTTGTAACCAGAGAAAAAATTTGCTTGTCCCCATGCATACATCACACTGGAAGCTCAGAGCAGGTCGGTACCCTGCTGATGTAGCTGGGTCTTCTTCTTCCATCGTATACAAATATTTGCATCACAGCCCGGCACTGACAGCAGAATTTCTTAGTGATTCCCTGAATAAATGACCTCATGCTTTGTTCTTCATTACATTTCTATTATGTTTCTTTTCAGCACCCAGTTTTCCTTTTGGTGATTCCATCTTTCTCCTTGCAGCAAAATGTCCATATTTTTTGTCACCAGATGTCACTGATACCTTTTGTGGCAGGATCATTAATGACAATATTTATTGAAAATTCCTTTTATCGTCTGGTATTTTCCAGTCTTTTGGTTAGTTTGTATTTTCCCTTTTCTCCATATTGTGTCAAAAGGAGAAGTTTCCAGTTTGCTTCCACTGAACCATTTATTTTGACCTCTTTTTGTGTTCCCTGTTGTTAACTCCTCTGGGGTAAACATTTTGTGCTCCCTTCTGTGCATCAGAGCTCCTGTACAATAGCTTTGATAGTTGTCTGTTCTCTAAGTCTTCCTGATTTTATGGTCTCTGAAAAATACTTGAAAATACTTGGGCTTGTCTGGGCTGCTGAAGTTTGTATACAGAATTGGAGATCAAAATCAAGTATGGAGAAGGCCTGTGTTAGTGTCTTATAGTCTTCCATTGCCCCAGATAAAATGAAATTTTGTTGAAGTAACAATTTACTTCATTGTCATTCCTTTGTTCTAAATTGTAAATTGTCTTTTAGCTGGTTTTCCAATGGTCAGGAAGCAGCTACACACAAAAAAATTTAAAAATATATAAACACATATATACATATATACATATATTTAATATAAAAACGGCTGGGTAAACCTGTAGAAGAAACCCTACCCTGAAGCATCAAAATTCAATCCACACTACATTTTTTACTGCATCTGCTACCACCCGCGCCCCAAGGAGCAGCAACAGCTAATCGCTGTGATTGTTGCATTGCAGACAAAGGATATAATGTGCTTGGGTTAAATAAAAGTAGAAAATTCTGACAGAAGGAATGAGTAATAAGTTACAAACAGAACTGTTATGATTTTCAGTATATTGCTTTCAAGAGCAGACACTGTTTGGGACAGCAATAAGGAAAGTCACAGAAGGTATCTGCTGGTGTTGGAACAACTGTTTAAAGAGATATCGGTGCAGGTTTTTTGTGTTGCTTTACAATTCTCTTCTTCTGTCTTCACACCCTCGAAAACAGCTGAGCTTAGTGTTGTTACTCTCAACTTGTCTTTTGAGAGCTCTCTACTATGCATGGGAAGTAGAAACTGCTTTGGCTTGAAATCCCAGTCTTTGGGCCATAGGTGGGTTCTACTGTGCTCACTGCTTTGGTGAAAGAGTAGAACACAGGGAGTTTGAATTAAATCGTTTAGATGCAAATAGACAAAGTGGGTAAACTGGGAAATTTTGTTTTGAGTAATAATACAAAATAATTCTCTTAAAATAGGTTTCATTATTTATTGGAGGATACAAGCAAGATCTAAAATGTGATGATTTAGTTTTTGTTTTTCTGTCTGGAGAGTTGACGAATTTTTTTGGTTTAGCAGATACATCAGTTTGGAGAGAGAAGTTGTGGTTCATCCCACTAGTTAATTGAGAGCTGGCAAACACAGAAATTACATTTTTCTGGAGAATCTGGTTCTGTTTCGTCTCAGAAGAATCTTCCAATTCTTGCATCCATTCTTGGAAGGACAGCAACAACATTGTGTTCATTCCTACCAGATACAAGGAAGGGGGAAAGGGAGAGCAGTGGTGAAATGCTACAACAGAAAACTTAGCTGTGCTTGGAATAAATAAGCTGTGCTTATTTCCTGCAGAAAATAAAAGCACAGTGGCATCTCTAACTTAAGAAGACATAAGCACCTTCTCATTTAGAAATACTGTTTTTACCTGGCAGTCGGCTTTGAAAAATATTTTTTATGGATCTTGGTGTAAATGAGGTTCAGAATATATGTTTGAAATATTGCCCTCTTGGTTCAGGCTTTACAGGGGGATCTATTTAGCTCAGTGATAATTGCTTTGATCGTGTAATGCCTTTGTACTCCAGCACAGCTCCATAGATTGCCAGGCTGCCTTTGGCACACAGCCCAACCTGGCTGCAGCCCCAGAGGCTCAGAGCGCCACAGTTCTTTTTTTTAATGTGCAACTTTATTTCTAACTTAACAATTCTTCACCAGTGAGCAAGTAAAATTGAGACAATTAGCTGATACCAGTTCAAATAGCTGCACTGGAATGACTGAAGTTGACTCTATTTGTAACAAAGTTGCCAGTTTATAGATGGTGCTTTTCTTTGGACTGTAAAGTTGTACACAGAATGTTCTGATGTTTTCTTTTTCTGTTTGGTTGAACAAAATCTGAATGAAGGTAACTTCACGTTTAATAAATATAAAAAGCATGTGTGTTTTCCTGAGAATGTATGTATCATCTGTGCAGGGAATTAGGGTCAGGGAACCATGAATGTCTTGCATTCAGCTTGTGGCTGCAGAAGAACTGAAATGCTAAATTTCAGAGAAACATGCTTTTGATCAGTTAGGTACTGTGGCAAAGCCTTAAAAATTAAATGGAATTTTTTTCAAGTGACTAACACTGATGATATCCACCAAAACATAGTGGAAAATAAAAGCATCCCTCCCCACACGACATATGGGAACCTCAACTAACCAAGGAGCTAACACAGTACCTGGAAAAGATGACAAAGAATAAGAAAAGCCCTGATGAAGGAATTCTCAGAAATGGAGAAGAGGGAAAGCATCCAAAGAGAAACTTGTTAGGGAAGAAGTTAGAAGCACAAAGGCAGCCAAAAAGTATACAGGATAGAGAAGGGCAAGCAAAAATGTCTGCAGGCAACAGGAATTTGAGTAGTGAGAATTTGCTGAAAGGAGAAATGGTGGAATTGTCAGACTTCTTGGGCAGAACAGGACTTCCCAGATCTCTAAGCCTGTTTGGTATTAGGTCCAAGTGTGGGAAACCCATGGCAAATGTGGCAGAGCTGCAGTGCAGGCAGGACATCCCCTTGGCTGTGGGATTGTGGTTGTCTTTCCAGTTCCCAGAAAGCTTTTATCCTGCACCAGCAAGGGGAGATGATGGGGACTGAGTCCTTCGGAAAGCGGGGTGGCTCCCTTCCTCTCAGCAAAGGCAAGTGGAGGGGACAGTGTAACCTCCTCTATGTGAGAGCTGCCAGACAAAACTGGAAAGGCAGATAAGGTCTCTTGGGTAACAGAAGACTTGGAGAAAAAACCTCCCTGAAATGAAAATAGCTATTTTTAAAAAATGATGGTGGTTATTAGATGAAGAATAATGAATCATTAATGACCTCAAAAAAGGTCACACTTGCAATTATAGAAGATATCTAGCTGGTAGACAGCATTATGCTCTCTCCAAGAGGCAGTTTGCCTTGAGAGATCCAGATCTGATAGCTATTTCCAGTACAGAGAATGAATGTGCTATTGCTGTATGTGCCTCCAGAAATCAGCGCCACAAATTCCTAATGGCCTGGCTGGCACTTTGCTTTGTTGATTAAATTGCATTTTGCTAATGTTGTCCTGCAGGTGATGCTGCCAGTGGCTCCTTTGAGTGCAGGCAAAGTGAAAAGTAATTGACTGTTGGAAGTATATTTGCATTATATATGCAAATATGTACATATGGACACAAAATGTGTGTATGTACAGTTGTACTTTTTTATTTCAAAACGAACCATCCACCAGCCTTACAGGCTGATTTTTCATTTTATTTTATTTTAGATCAGCCTCTTTCAGTAGCTGAACCCTTTGCTATAGTGGGTCTGCTTTGTTTAGAACCTGTGGCCTCTGTGTGTTTTTAAAGCAATGCAAGGCGTTCCTCTTACACATTCCCTAGTAGGGCAGTTTCCTGGTATTCAAAGCACGACTTCAAAGGTAGGATTGTGTTGTTTGTCAGAATATCACCCAGAGAGTACTGGAATGTAATTTTTTGAGTAGTTGTCCCTTGAGGAACATCATGCAATAACCTTTTCTTTCCCCACACTGTGTGTAGCTGTTCCTTGCAAGTGTTGAGTGATGTAGTCAGTCACACTTGGATGACTTCTGTAGGTAATTTGCAGTCATGTCCTTTTTCTTGGGCATGCGCGGGTGGGTTTGCTGGCACAGTCTCTTGTATGATATTATAGCAGTCAGGGTGAATGTACTTATATTTGTGTTTGAACACACATGTATTTTTAGCAAATGTTGCTTGTAGAGAACTACTGAAGGTCAAGGAATCAGCTGACCTCACGAACAACAGCATGCATGAAAAAATAAACTTGGGTGAAAATGGCCATTAATAGTAGGGAAATTGGACTATGAATTTTTTGTCCTCAAACTAAAGGTAATGGCATTAGTTCAGGCAAACTGGACACTGTGTGCCTTGACTTGTGGATAGAACTCTTGGTTTGACTCTCTGATTGGAAAAAAAAACACCCCACAAGTAATACCAGAACTGTTTTTCTTTCTTTTTTTTTTTTCATAGCATCAAAAGATTAATACAAGTAAAATGAAACTCTTACGCAGCAGTCATAAAAACCAAGAAATGTAGAGGAGTTGCAACAAAAGAAGCTCTGTAAAGAAAATGGCGTAGGAAGATGAGAGTCTCAGCTGAAACTCATGGCAGGCCTCTTAGCAAGATGATTTATGTCCTCATTATGTGTGATGATGAGTAGCTGGTAGCTCTGTCACCACAGCTCCTAAAAAAGACTTTGTGTGAGGTGAAGTGGGTAGTGCTTTCAGGTCCTCTCCTGGGTGGCAGGTGTGCAGTGGTAGCACTCAGGTTTTGTTTCTGTGGTGGGGCTGGTCACCTGAAATGAATCAGGGAAGATTATCAGGAGCTGACAAAAAAGAAAAAAACCTTAAGGCAGAGCTGTGTTAAATTATGTCTTGAAGAGAAATCATAAGGCTATATATCTATTTATATATATGTAGTTTCAAATTTAACTATAAAGATGTAAAAATTGCTGTAAAACATTTCAAAAGCAATTTTGAAGTTGAATAATAAGCAAAAAACACAGGAAGCTGTTACAAAGACATTTTTTTACAAAACAAATGTGAGCAAGCAGGTTAAAAACTAATAAGAAGACCTGATCTGACATACTAGATACATTCAGATTTAACTCAAATTCATGTGGTATTGTGGATGTCTGAGTTGTGTACATTTAAAAACAAAACCAAACGCAAACATGTACATGCATGATACTTGGATTTTTTTAAAACAATGTTTGAGACCTCCTTCCATTTTGGTTATCATTCTCATGGATGTATATGGAAAATAAGTGCTAGTTTTCAGATGCTTTAGCTAAGGCTTTTGGATAGCAACAAGGTCACTTACCTTTCTGTGAGTCCAGAAGTCCCCTTGAGATTCAGCTAAGTGGATTTGCTTAAAGAAAGGGCAGATTGCTTTGGCTAGTCTGGTCACAATTCACAAATGGTTCTTGGGGATGAAACAAAAAAACCCCACAAAACAAAACACAACAACAAAAACAAACAAACAAACCCAAACTCAACAACAGAAAAACCCCAAACCAAACACAAGCAGCATCTTCATTTGTCTTGATCTGCGTATGTCTCTGTTGGTATATACAATCCAATATCACTATTATTTTGCAGGACAGTTTAACTTCACTTAGTGTGTGGCACTCGCTTCTAAATTGACTTTGGTTTTAATCCAGCTTGTAAATCTCTGAAGTTCCCATTTTATACACTAACTGATGAAACTTTTGCTATAATGAGAATATATCTTTATGTTGTCTTTTCCGCTGAGATTTCTGGTATTTTAAAATGTGATATTTAAAAATGGTTATACCTTTGGGTCCTCACCTGACCTCTCCAAACAGTGGTTTATTCCCACAGTGGGCACACTACTTCAGGAGAGCCATACGGTACTTTAGCTGTTTGAGAACATAATTGTGAGGTTTGGGATCATTAATTTGTATCTGTTAGGATTTTTTATTATTGTGCCGAAGACTTTGGTGCTAGGTAGGGAAGGGATAGTATGTCTCAATTGTAGACAAATATTTGATATAATTTAGTGAGTGTTACTGCTTTGGAAAAGTGTACACCTTCTAGAAAGACAAGAATGCATTTAAGAAAAATGAATAATCTTGTAGTTCCATACATACTGATTGAATTTCTTCACAAACTAGGAAAAAGAATTGTAAATACTATCATCTTGTTGCAGTTTTTGTTTTCCCCTCGGTAATTTTTTTTTTGATCCTTGTATAGCTAAAGACTGTTGTGTTTTATTATGAATTATGAACTTAGTCCATTTGGGGTGAGAAAAGACTTATTTTTTTTCTACTGATAAGTATGTATTTTTTGTCTTATAGACCAGGAAAGGGGAAGCAGCCATCTGCAGCTTTTTCCTTGCATGACATTATAATGTGTTGAATTAGTAGGCCACCACAGAAATTTGAAAAGGTCTGGCCCATGGCAAGGAGTTGTCCCATATTGCCCTGCAAAAGGAATGCAGTGTTTTTTGACTGAATATTCATTTTACTTCTTACCACTCACTTTTCATCTCAGCAGCCAGAATTCTTTTAGTGGCGGGCGTGTACTGTCTCACTGATTGACTGAACTTGCTCCGTTGAAGGGAGTTGAACAGGACATGCTTTGTTAGCACGAATTTGGAAAATAATAGAGATATTTACCTGTTTTTTGCTCTGTCACAAATTCATTCTTGTAGGTGTCTATTTCAGAAGTAATCTACAGAGGCTGTAGCAATGTTATGCGAATGCATTTTAAGTCATTTGAAGCTCAGGTCGCCACCATCCCATTCTTTCCACTTGCCCTCACTAGCTACCAATACTTGTACAACTACCATGAGCCAGTTCGAGAGCCTAATCTGAGTGAAAATAAGTCTGTATATAAAGTTTTCAGTTGTGTTGGCTCCTAGACCAGCTCAACGGAGAATTGCATGGGTGCCAATATACATAAAAGGCTTATCTAACTCAGAAATAAGCTAGTGTTCTGCTCAGTCAGGGAACTGATGTGTCTGAAGATTTGTGGAACTCTCCCAGTTTCAGTGCAGTGCTGTTTTCATCTCTGTTCTGATATTTCTCTCTGTTTCCTAGACAGAACAAGCTTGTGCTTGTCCCTGCAGCCTGAGACAGTAAAAATCCTTAATGAATTAGGAAAAAAAAGTGCTTAGAATTTGTTGCTTTCCTTGGCCTTTCCAGCAAGGGACAGAATGAAATAAGAGGAAATGTAGCTTTATAAATTGTGTGGTTGACATGAAATATGTATTGGAAGACATCTGGGAACCTGAAGGCTATTCAGATAAACTAAGAAAAAGGTAAAGCTGAAAAGCAGCTGAAATACATATTTTACTACAAATTCTTACACTGAAGAAAGAAGCAACGGGACTTGTTTTTAGATTAAAACATTCTATGTTAGTAATGTGACAGGTTCAATAGCATTTCAGTTAAGACTTTGGATTTGTTGTTGCAAACTGACCATAAGATGTACCATGCATTTTCTTGTTTGCTTGGGATTTTAATACTTCAAGAAAATCGATACATGAGTCAATGTCCTGCGTTACTGTAAAGACATTGTGTTTTTTAGGGACACACTCAAAGCAATCAATGTTGTGTAGCACAGATAAGTTTTGCTTCTTTTGCAGGCTGTTCATAAACTTGTTACTTAATGATTGTTTCACAGAATTTAAAGCAACATTGTTATTAAATCTCACCTACTGGATAATTCTATTAAAAAGCCAAAAGCAAAACGTTTCTTACAGTGTTTGTTGTTCTGTTTGTATCATGGTCCAGAAGAAGCTACTGTATGACTTGAGACTTCTTTGTGCCTCAAAATTTATGTGAGCTTATTAATGGAGGCCAACCACTAATAATAAATTTGTGCTGCACGTATAGCACAACAGTTCATCTCCTCTGACAACATGACTATGAATAATTTATAGATGTAGTTATCCTGAAATTTGTAGGGGTCATTAGCATTTTAATGAAAAAGATACAGCTGTTGTACTAAATCTTCACTTTTTTTTTTTTCTTCTCCCTCAGTTAAGAATTTCGATCTGTACTTGGAAAGCAGCTGACAGCGTGTGGTAATGTGCTGACTGGCACTATGGGCAGGCGCTACCCAGGGGCTCACTATCGGCCAAGCAGCTCATGTATGTATGCAATTGGTCTAATTTATTTGGTTTTTTATTACATTTGAAGGCTGCTAAGCCTATAAATTTTGAAGTAGTATTTGTAAAGAATGCTGACATATTCTAATCGATGCCAGCCGTCCTGTGTGTGTACCAAAATGGTAAGTATATTGATCTGTGTTTAAACTGCAAAGGTGTTCTCTAGAACTCTGAAAAGCAGCTTACCATGTGACTTGCCCAAATCTACTGCAGTGTGCTGGGATTTGTGCTGTGTTTTGTGTCCAAGTTCTCCAGCTTCATTTATTATAGGGTTCCAAGGTTAGTTGCTATTCCTCTTCACTTCCATTCCAAGTTTTCTGTACCAGATGCTGATATTAACAAGCCACTTGAGCTCATCCTAATGTGTCACTGTGCACTATATCTTCACTTGCTTAAAACTGCAACTAACATCTCCAGATTATTTATATGCTTGAGTTCAATATTACTCACATTGTTTTTTCCTCTGAATTGTAGCCTGTTGGATTATATTACATCATCTCTTGCTGAAGGTTGTCTTCTCTAAAAGTGCAAAGGGAGATTCTAAAATTTATCACCTCACTCCTTCCATGAGCCACCACGCTGTTCCACAGCACAGACTGTGGGAAATGAGCTGCTGTGACCTTTCTGGAAAGCTGTATGGGGTAGTGCACCACTTCCAAAAGGCTGCTGCAGGTCCTCGTGCACTTTCTGTTGATCCCTCAGGCTGCTGAGGTGAAGTTGTGGTAGGCTAACTTCTGTATTCACTCTTCCTTCTGCTGTAGTAGAAGAACATGATCCCACATGGCTTTTCTTGTCATCAAAGCCAGCTTAATAAGCGCTCATTTCTGTACTCTTTTTTCTGTTCCTTAAAAGACTTCTTTGAAACCCTTAATCACTTCAGGCATCCAGCTCCACAATACTTGATTGACTGATGCAAGCAGTAAACTGCACGGGGAGCTTACAGCAGGACAGGGACTTCTGTATGGCTTTGCCATTGGACATGGGAGCTGCATAGTGAGATACTGTATTCAGAACTTGACTTTGTGGGGTTTTTTCCTAATCACAAGGCTAAATCCTAGGAAGTACTAAAGCATGGTTACTCTCTCACGCTAGTCATAGATGTCATGAAGATATGTTAAAATGGTGCATTAAAGCCAATTTAGATACTCTGTTTCCAAGGAGTTTTTTGAGGGATACTCTCTATACTATAATGGAGGAAATAAATGATTGTTACAGTTTTGACAGGTTTTTTGATGAGCAGATGCTGGAGTACTGAGTTGGACTGATCTTTTTGAATCACTTGACATAAAATCTAAACACTAGCCTTCAAACATGTCCTCTTGGCATACAGCATGACATGATATTCAAGTCCCATGCCTAGTCTCGAGGCTCAGAGCTTTAAAATGATCTAGTGTAGAAGTATCTAATCAAATCCATTCCTGCTTAGAGAGAACAAGTAATGAGCATTAGATTCTTACCAGAAGAGCCTAAAATGTTTTTCCTGTTGTCTAGTTGAATAGTTGCAGTGAGAAAGTGGAATTGTTTACCTGGGGAAACCCTGGGGCTCCTATCATCTGCCAGGGCCAAAACCTGCATCAGAATCAACTGGTACCAGAATTCCCTCTGTTTGGGGATAGTTATCAAAATATCTACTTCATGATTGCTTTATGCTTTTGTTAAGCTAAGTTTTCCCTTTCCCTAAGCTGTCAGGGTTTCTAAGCCGGGAAACTTTGGTTTTTGGTTTTGTTACTGTATGATTTGTGCAGCTTCCTAACATAACATAAATGCTTTGGACATCTAACAGTAATGGTACTGAAATTGCCCAGTATTTGGTAAATGTGGATCATAATGAAATCTCTGATAGCAGATTAGATCTTGATGAAAGTGCTAGTAAAACACATGATTTTACTTTTGTTTTCTTTGCATAAATAATGAGTAATTGCACCATCTCAGCTATTGCATTTCACATTCACCATTCTTGGAATCTTAATGTAAAATAAAGGACTTGGTGCAGCCTTAAGCTTTAGTCCCTGACTTTTATCTTCGGTCTGTACATATGCATATACCTAAATAAATCTGTGAAGGGAATAATTAGATCTGTGTGGAGTATAGCAGTTGTATTGCTTCTTTGGTGGTGAGATAATATTTCATCCATTTATAACATTGACTGCTTTGTTGAATATTTTCATAAATTTAATTAATATAATAGATTGTGGTCTTAGAAAAATAGCACAGGGCTTTATATTTAAGAAAACACATAACAATTTAAATATAAAATGGCTTATTTGAAGCACAGTGCTAGGAAATGTATTTCCTGTACAGGTGCTGAAGGTATATGAAACAGCAGGGTGTAGAAAGCTGTGAATTTAACAGGTGCCTGCTAGTTTAGAATTTTAAAAAGTGTAATTAAAGAGCAAAGATCACCCTTGATTATGGTCAACAAGCAAAGGAGTCTTGGGTGTATCACTGCCTTTGTATAACACTGCTTGTCCTGACTTAATACTCCCTGGTGTGCTATTTTGTTGGTTTTTCTTTTCTGTATTTTCCTTGTGAAAAGACGAAGACTAAGGATGTACAGTCTCCAGCTACTGAAAAACTAGGTTTTGTAAACAGACTTCTTTCATTAGTTTCTCCTGAGTTTCATTTTTATTTATACTTTTCTAATATTTGCTCAGAAACCCCACTTTCCTGAATTGGCAGCAGCAGCTCTTGTGAAAACAGGGTTCTGTTTGTGTTGTTTAGGTAGCCTTGAATTTTCTTTCATACTAAGAAAATTTTTGTCTGTGCACAGAGTAAAAGGGTTTTGTATGTCTAGAAAAAAACCTTTTAAAGGGTTTGTCCATGTAAATCTTGTCCTTAGCATCATCATTTATTTTAGTTAGTGTAGTGTTTTGCATGATACTGAAATCTGACCAAGCGTTGTGGAGAAAATCAGATTGATTCCAGTGACATCCTGCTGGCATTCAGTGCTCAAGAAGGCCTTAAACAACACCACCACCATCACCACCACCACCCCCCACTTTTTCAGAGGACATTGGAAGTGAGAAAGTGCAGGAATATGTGTGGTAGCTTCCAGCACTTGCTGACTTTGAGAGTGTGCCAGTGTGGAAGTGCAGTCCTGCAGTGGCACGTCAACATTCACTGGGAGGAAAGGACCTCCTTGCACCTGGAATTGCAAGACTAGCCCTCACTGCCCACAGAGAGAGCCTAAGTAATCCTCTTGATTTGTGGCAGGTAGAAGTGGACTTATTTTTCTTTTTGAATAATAATTGAATAATTGTATTTAAAATTACTCAACCTAGGGTCCCTATGGAATGATTTATCAATGTGATTTTGCCAGTGTAATTATTAGAGCTGACTGAAATTTTATTTCAGAAAGTTCTGTTGGAGAGTGACTTTTTTTGTCTCTAGCAAACTTTTTGGGAAATACCATTTTTCTGAAATGTTCATAAATCAAGGATGATGATGAAAGGAAATATCCCTTGTGAAATGGCACTCCCCTGGACTGCGAATGGGAGAGGTTTGGGTCTTGGCTCTTCATTATCATCTCCCATGATAAACCTGCTTTCATAAATGATTCAAAATGCTTGAGGTCAGGCAGAGAGAAGGGTCAATTTTATAATCTTGGGGTTTGATTACCCTCCAGGAACACCCACATTTTTGGTCTGCTTCTGTATTTTCAGCTTCCCAAGGAGTGCCCAGCTGTGCCCTTCCCTGAACTGAGGCAGTCCCTTGCTGCTGGGCTTGTGAGTGGGCTGTTGTTTCTTGAAACTGCTGGAAAGTAGGTTTCATTGCAGTGAAATAAGGAAATAAATGTGAGAGTGGTGACAGTATAAGTAACATCAAAGCGCTGAAAGAAACCCAGACTTCCAGTCTTGCAGCCAGTGGTGGTAATTATGTTGCTAACATTAGCCCAAGATGAGATGGTGTGAAAACATACGGTGGTGTGGCTCTATGGGCTTGGAGCCACTTCTAGAGTAACAGAGAACTCACACAAAGAGGCACCCTAACCCCAAGAAGGAGGAGTAAGTGTATCCACCATGCAACTCGCAGTAGAAGCATCCCAGTAAAATTCTACATCTGCAAAATCCTGCCCTGTATCTCCTTTTTCTTTCCAGAGAAAGGCATCTTGGTGTAAATGAACTTTAGCACTGCTCAGACCATACTGAGTTTTCTGTAAAGTTGTTTTTAAAGCTCCACATAATGACTGAGAAAAAGGCAAGAATACAGATGACTGATGGAGTGAAAATTACAAAAGACAATGACACCACCACATATGTTGCTCTCCCCATTAAAGCCTCTCTTGTGTAGTTTTCTGCCTCCCTTAGGAAACTGTGTGGAAACTGGCATAAGAACTTCTTCGGTCTCTTGGGTGATCCTGATGAAGCCCCAAAGCATGTGCTGGTGTCCACAGATAGGAGCTGACTCAGAGCCTCCAGATAAAAAGCTTATTTTAAAGACTGTGTAGTGCTCTTGAATGCATATTGTCACTTCTGCATTTATTTCTTAGCATAATTAAATAGTACCCCTATCCCAGGACCCTGACAGGTCCATTTCTTCCATTTCTTCTTCATGGTGGAATCGGGTAGAAGGTGAAGATGTTATGAACTGATTATTAAAATTAATAGAGAGATGCCTCTGCCTGAATTAAGGTGCAACTGAAACCATATGTTGAAGTCAATAGTATGGATTTTATTTAGCAGTTGATGAGAAGTTCAAGGAAGGAGAGAAAGGGAAAGGGGGGGGGACAGGAGAAAGAAGGTGGCAGAGAAACAGATTAAACAGAAAAAAGATATCGCCACTCCATAGATTCCAACGACATTCTGTCAGTCCTCTTCTCATCTTGGTGTTTGCAGACTGTATTTATGGAGTGGTGGGGGAAGAGTCAACAAAACCCCCATTTCATGGGGTTTATATTCTGTGGAGGCTAGGTGGAAATGCTGGCTGTACCTCCCCTGAATGATGTAATACTAGATCACAGGACATTTCATGAGTCTTTGACACCTTCTAAGATGTTGCAGCTGTCAGTGTAGTTGAATCAATAATGGCCCATTATGACCCGTCATCCGAGATGAGTAGCTCTGGATTGGTGTGAATGTCTGCGGTGCTTCCCAGAGGGATTTTCAGAGCTGAGTCATCATGTAAGTGATAACATTGGCACAGTAAGAAGGACTATCCCACCTCACAGGACTTGCTTCTTATCTGCCTCTTCCCTTACCCGGAAATCCGGTTTGTATCTTCAGGTATGCAGGCCCTTCCACACCGGGGATGCACTCTGGGCATCACTAGCAAAGCAGCTGTCCAATTGTTTGAGCCATCATCATACAGCACTTGGGCTGTTCGTGCAGGTGATCGAATGTTAGCAATGCAATTCCTTACCTTTCTTCCTCTTTGACCTGGATAGTTGGACAATGGTACCGCCTTATCTCAAGGTGCTTTCAAAGTCCATATTAGTAGACATGTTCAGGGAAGGGTGGGCTTTGGTAGATGAGCAGCTGTTTCTTTGCAGTTTGCTACAGTGGACAAAAGTATTTTGGTGATCTTAACAATGTTTAAGCCATTAACCATTCCATTTCAGTCTCTTGACAGGTTTCCTTGTAACTCCACTTGGGGTTGTGTGTGTTCACAGAGAACTGCCAGGATACCAGATTTGCATCATGTGTTTGTTCCCTCTCACGGGAACTCCAGTTCTTTTGGTGTTCAAGTGCCTTGTGAAGATCTGTGAGTTAGCTGGTAAGAAGGAGAAGCAGAGAATTTTGTCTAGCATGTCAAGAACTCAAGATTCCTTCTTGCAGTTCAGGCCATTAATACTAGTCGTTTGTTTTTTACACTTCTTAACTGTCTTCTACAGCCAAGTTTGTTGAAACTGAGTCTGCTTTTAGCCACACTTCAGTGTAATTAATATAAATGCCAGTAAGTGCAGTTGCTTTTTTGTTATGTTCTTCTTCCACTTCATTATGGATTGATCCATTTAGTTTATGGGGACCATAAAGCAAATACGATACTTTGATTTCATTTATGAGCACGTGGTTTTGTTTTATATATGAGCACTGTGGGTAGAGGTTTTTCAGCATAGTACAATAGCCTTCTCAAGGAGCTCTACTGGCTGCATCAGGTCAGGATTAAAGTTATTTCTGTATTCCAGTAACGTAAGAACATTGGGAGAGTTAGTGTAGGGTCTTAGTCATCTCTTTGGTGTTTTGGCAATTTAAACACTACTGCAAGACTTGGTTTATAAACTGTATGTTTTGAAATATTTTTGATTTGTCCTATTGAAGTTTGGTTGAAAACAGTAGTAGCTAAAAGCGACAAAAAGTGGCTTTGCAGGCAACTTTCAGCCTGCTAACATGTGTGTCTTTGTGTAATGAACCTTATTTTAATGCAGCTTTTGATGAACAAACAGATTAGAAATGTGAAGACCTTTTTTGGTTTGATGTACTCTGTGCTCTGTTCCTTTACTGAAAGGATGGGATATGTGGGTAGGACATGTAAGTCCAATTTTGAGGCAGTTTTAGCAGATGTAGTTGAACATGGACATATATAATAACCTTACCTAGGTGAGATACAGAATGTTTTTAAAGTATGTGAAACGTGATTTTCAAAATCTTAATTTGTTCTCCTTGAAAGCTGGGGTAGCCTACCATGTGCAAAACCTGGCAATCACTCTACTGCTCTTCTCTGTGTCTGAGACTTGGACTCTTTATTTTTGCTCACTGGTCTCAGCTTACTGTTAGCAGTTTGAAATTATTTGCAAACACTTAGGAGTTAAATTAAGGGTTTTCTTTGTATTGATACTTTTGATAGAGACATATTTTTATTCTTTATTTCTTTCCATAAAGAATTGTGGAGAGTCTGCTGAAAGATTATTTTCCATTTTTTTTTCCTTTTCAGATTTTCATCTCTAGAGCCCAATTTGATACTAAGTACAACTTTACCGTAAAGAGAAAACAATTTACGTGGAGAATGCTCTTTCAAATGCTTTTTGAGATCTCAACTGTGAGGCAGTGATAGTAGGTGGCTCAAAACTATTGCTACCAGTGTGGGTAATCTGAGGATAAAATATTTCTAGTTAACCTTGATTGATAAAAGCTTAATGCGTAACTAACCAGAATATTATGACATGTAGTTCAGAGGGCATATGAAGTAGCAGGTGAAATCATGATGTCAGGCCATCAGAAGTTTAAAATAATTTTAAAAAGAGAAACTGAAATGTCTGCATTTATGTGCATGCAGTTAGTTGTTCTTGGGAGAAGCAGATTGTTCTCAGGAGTACGCAGTGTTGTTTCTAGGCTTTGCAGGAACAGCGAGTGTTTGCAAGCTGAAAATAGCAGAGCCACAGACAAGATGTGTGGGAGGTAGTTACTGGTAATAATCTGATTAACTTTTTTGTGTGTGTGTGCCCATCACAGCACCTGTGCAGGAACTTAACTCATCCATCCATTGTATCTATCGGGGGCTCAATTAACATTCTTGTTTCTTCTGTTAATACTGCTGTGACCTATGTTTAATGTCTTTCCTACTTTTGCTGCCTATGTGTCCTGATCAAAGAGCTTGGGGTTGGGCTAGTGCTGCTAACAAACAACTGAAAAGCTGGTGCTGGACCCTGTGGGTTTCCTTAACCCTGTTAAGGAACTGATCATCTTTTGAGTGGTTCTGTTTCCTGATTTATGAGCTGTCAAATGATCAAAGTTAAATTTATGTGGGGCTGAAAAATTCCTGGTCTGAATTGGTCTAAGTAATTTTATGTGCCAAATCTGTGCCCCTTGATTCCTTTCTAATGCTCCATTAAGCATATGGTTAGGCTGCCTGTCCTACAAAACATTTTGGTTACCTTTTCTTTGCTGAGACACACACTTAGCCTAACTTTCTGTTTCCTACAATATTATGCTTTGGTTTTGGTAATTCTGTTCAGGTTTGATTGCACATTGTTTACCTTTAGACTTGGAAGGAGTTATTTTTGTATAGCACTTGAGATTGAAGTTGCAGGATATGGAAGACCAAGTCTTTCTTGCTTTATTGGTCATTCTGGTTGCAGGAATTTAAGTTACAATTTCTGAGTTTATATGTCTGTTTAAGAGAGAATGAAGTTTGTGCTTGTGCCCTGTGCATTTAAAGTAGGTTTATTTGTCAATTAGCAAATACGTGTGAGGTGTGATCTTTATTGTAGAGATTGAGTAATTTTTACATTGATTGAAAAAAGGAAATGTTAAGACTCAGGAGTTTAATTTACACAACAGGATTAGAAAAATTACAGATGTTTGTTTAAAAATGTTGCTGTGACAGAAGATCTTGTTTTCTGTGCTCCCAAGTAGCCAATAGATAAAACACACTCCATCTTCTTGCTGTGACAACACTGGTTTTGCCTGCCAGACTGTTTCATTCTACACATGGGGGAAAATCTAATTAAAGGGAGAAAATTGAATCTGGAAAATACTTAATATGCCATCTTGTTTTTCCCTTGCTAAATGCAGGATTGGTCGTAATTGCATGTCATGGTTATGCCTTATATAAATAAAAGAATTGCACTTTATTTCTTAAAGTGATTACTTGATTTAAGAATACTCTGGTAGGATAAGATGACCCAGGCCATCTGCAATATAGAGTTTCAGTCATATAGTCAAATATACACTGATTATTTAGATGTATCTTAATAAAATTATAAGTGGATTTCATCTGTTTCTTTTTGTCATTGTTATTTTTATTTTTTATTGTTTTTCGTTTTCCTTTTTAGAATCTGATTCTGAGAGGTATCTGTCTCTGAATTTTTGGTGGATAAGGAATTTGACTGGATTTGTGGGAAGTGGGAAAGAAAAAAAAATAGCAAATGGGAAGGCATATTCCACTTGGGTGCTAGAACTTGTTGCAAGATCTGAAGTTTTTTTAGTTCACTAGCACCATATAAAGACAGATCAGCATTATGGACTTGCATTAATAAGAACATCACTAGAACAGAAACAACACTGCTGCTAGGCTGTTGCAGTTGGTTGGCAGCATGATTAGCTCTAAAAGGAGAAATGTCATTATTGTGGCAGCAAGGGCTGGCAGGATGCCTCTTGGGAACAGAGGAGCCAGGACAGAAAGCTGGTTACCAGATGGTGATTTCAGTAGGAATAGGTGAAGCAGGAAATAGATGGAAATGGGAGAAGCTGCATTTAGCAAGCAGGTTGAAGTGGTGATTTTATTCTGATGTGAAGATAGATACAGGGTGGAGTAGAGAGGGCAGCAGTGATCCCCTGCTTGGGCAGGGGCGTTATATTAGATGTTGTGGAGACGTCCTTTCCATCCTCAGCAATTCTAAGGTTCGTGTGGAGGAGTCTGCACATAGATTTGAGAGCATGTGTGCAAGGTGCTTGCAGCCCTGCCTTCATGTGCTTGCATTCCACAAACTGCTCTGCCCACCATTTTAATTTGCTTTCATGGCTTTGCTGAACTTTCTCTGTCTAGCTTCCAAGCTCAGTCCAACAGAGATGTCCAGAGGGAGCAGCACGAAGAAAATCACTACCTGTAGGCACATTATCAGTTTCTCTGATCTACGACAGCACTTCATATGAGTATTTTCCTTCCTTTTTCTTTGTGAAAGTGTTAGACATCACTTGGAATTTGTGCAGATACTTAGGTAAGAAGGAGCATGATGATGCTTGACACTAAGAAAGCTTCTAATCTTGATTCTGATTTCGGCTACTACAATGTAAATCTAGACTTTATTAAGATGCTTTGGGCTGACACTTGTTTAACTATTATGATTTAGCTGGTTGTAGTTTAAGGATGAATGTTTTAACACTGGAATTCACCCTTCAAAGTGAAGGGAGTTAGCTCTTGTTGGGCATTAATTGTTTAATAAAGGTGTTCTCTCCAGCCACTCAGGCCACTAGAGCCAAAGTGTGCAAGACCTGAGGCTGTAACTCCATGGCATGAATTTGTCATTAAATGTTTTGTATTCAACAGATATCCTTGCAGAAAGAAATTTTGCTCTATGAAAAAGTTTGTATTATTTCTTTCCTATGTTTTTTAGATGCAGTGACAAAAATAGTCACAAGTGTGTAGAAGTACCTTATCTCCCACTCTATGTGTCATTCATTTCCAAACCAGAGATTTAAGGCAAAATGGTTTACTTATGAGAAGATGGCCAGGAAAGGTCCCACTGCCTAGCTTTCTTTTTATGATTCCCTCCTGCAGGATCAACCCTGCAGACCGTGCTTCTTAGTTTCATATGCTACATCTCATGCTGAAAATTTTCATGTGAGCCTGCCTTGCTGCTTTGTTTACTTTTAGCAATGCTGCTGTGGTTTCCTAAGTAAGCTGTAGCTGGGTAATTGGGAAAAACCTTGTATTTTCTAATGTATTGAAGTTTTTGCTACAGTATATTGGTTAAAACTGGAGAATATTTTTGAACTTGTTCTCCAAGTAAAATGTACATTAAAAAAGATATATTAGTTATTTTTAATTACATGTTCTTGTTGCTGCAGACTAGCCTCTCCCATACTTTAATGACTGTCAGATATCATTGAAAGCTCGAAAGATCCTTATTGTTATATTGTGGGCTTTGCTTAGAATACTTAACATCTCTCAGGAGCTTCAGAAATGTGGTATTTTTCTTTTGTGTTTTCTTTTGGTTTTAATTCTTAAATGATCCCTCTTTTCAGATTTCAAATTATAATCTATTTCCTGATGCATTGCTGAACGCCCCGTGAGCCATGTCAGAAGTACTTCCAGGTCAGATGCCCTTTAAAAGATTCTCCTATGCAAATATGTGAAACTTTCCTCTTATTTTTCTTCTTCTTCTTCTTTCCAGGCCCATATTTCACTTTCATTTTGCACTTACACATGAAAAAGAGCAAGCACTTTGTTTTCTTTTTAACAGTGCCTTTTTGAATAAACTCTCTATTCAGCTTTTAAATAACTTCCTGTAGACAATACAATGCAAAAAAGTCATTAAGTGGCAAACACAAATTGGTCATGCACTGTTCTTTGTTTGCAATGGTATTTTCTCTCTCTTCTTTCTAGCTCCATAAGGTTTATGACAAAATTGAAAAACATCAATAAAAGCCATTCTGGTAATGGCATTATTTATATTATTGATGCTTTGAAAATTGGCAGTAGTCTGTGTTAAACACATTATAGTGGTGAAAGTGTATTAATCTATATCTGTAGGTAAGTTTCTAAATATTAGAAGTATGCAGTTGAGACTGTGATTTATTTTAAAGAGTAAGCAAGTTAAAACCCTTAATGAGTTGCTATGACAGATCTTCTCCCTAAGTGCTGTCTTGAAGCACCAACAATTTAATATATTATTCCCAATCATGATAACATCCTAATTATTGCTAATTTTTCACCAGAGACTGATACTTTTTAGTATAATACCCTACGTTTACTCCCGTAGAACTTATCAATGTTTACCCACTTTAGCTGAGATATATGTATCAACTCAGTGATTCCTGTTCTGTCTATTTGTGTTTGCTTTTCAGCAGAACACAGAGAAGTTGAAAATATGGTGCCCTGTGCCAGTAGTGTTGTCCTTGCTAGTGGTCATGCAGCACAAAAAGCTGCCTGAGAGGGGTGATGGAGTCTGCCTGTGGCAGTCCTGGGTGCAGGAGGCCTGGCACAGAGCTCTGCGTAGCTGGTGAGGGGGACAGCACCAGATTATGTTAGATATCCTGCAGCAAAGGAGGCAGGGTCAGTGGGAAAGACAAAATAAAAGATATGGGAAGTCAGTGATTGGAATGTCAGGCTTGAAATGACAAGTTTGTGAAGAATTTGCATTTTCTTCAAGTTTTTAATTAGAAAGTTGGGATGTGCTTCCTCTGGGAAAACTGATATATTTTGAGCATCATCATGTCCTGTATAGAGGAGAAGAGACAGGATATTGCTCTTCTTCTTTATGCTGTGCCACTATGCAATGTAGGTTTTCTTCAGTGCGCTTAAACATTTCCTTGCACTCCACTGTTTTAGTTAGTCCTGGTCTGGTAGCAACCAGACCCTTGAGATGCAAGACCTGTCCTTTCCCATCTGTATTTCTTATTCTCTTTTTGCCTCCCGTTTTTCTCACCTCTGTTTCCAAGAGCAGAGGGAAGCTGGCTGTGTACATCCCAGACTCTCGCTGGGAGCGCAGGGTGACGGCCAGCAAGCAGGCTCTTGGCCCTTGAGAGCAGCCTGTTCTGCTCTGTGCACACCTTGTGCTACAGTTTGCGTGTTCATTGGTCATTTGACCACGATTATTTGATCAATGGATCACTTGAAACAGTGTCAGGAGGGAAGATGATGTCTGGTAAAAGATTTGCTTTGACATTTTTCTGTTTATGGTGATAGACCAACCCAACTTAACACCAACTCCCAAACACTGTGTGGGTTGCAAAGACTCCTTTACTTTGGCTCAGTCATTGATCAATGTGCCAATGCTCATCATAAGTCAGTGGAAGACCTTTATGAAGCAGATTAGTAAAACAATGCATTTTGTTGCAATGTTTCTAGGGGCTTATTCTTAACAATGCTTTTGATCACTGAAGTGATAACAGCAGGGGACTAGCTAAAGAAGATGTCAGGCAAATACTTAAGTGTTACCTAGGAAGGTTATTTTTAAAGAAATTTCTTCAGTGATTAAAATAGTGGCAAACATTGCATGAAACAGCTCACTTGTAACGAAGGAGAAGAATAAATTTCAGTCTTGTTCCATATTGTGGCAGTTGTATTTATTGGTGACAAATGTAAACGCTTGTCTTAATTTACTGAAGCATAAAGTAAAATATAATCGACTGAAATCCCTAGATACTGTGCAGTCCCATAAGTTCTAAAGGTCAGGCAGTGGGAGGAAATCATCCTGTCCTATTACTTTATCCTTTTAAGTGACTTTCAGATTGTCAGACTTTTAACTGACTCAGAAAAAATACAAGGTAACTGGTCCATACACACAGGCCATTTCATGTAAAATATGTTCTTTGGTAATGTTATATATGATCAAATGTGATCTTGCTTGCATTAGACCTGATTGGTTTTAGACAAGATCCAGGAAGTTATGTGTAAATGATGTGTTTTTCTGAGAAGTACATTTATAAAGTTCCTTTGAATTTATTGATTGTTGTGTTTTTAAGTCTCTTATGGCTAAAGTTGAAATTGCCAATGGGATGTTTGTTAACTGTTACCTAAGCTGATGGCTTTTGCACAGTGAGCTTGGGGTGATCTGTTTTCTGAAGAATTTGCAGTTGGTTTAGACTGCCTGATCAGCCTGGCTTGCAAAATTGGCAAACATGAAAAATTGTAAAATTTAATTTAAATTCTTTTGTTACCCAATTTTAGAAGTTGTTCTATGTGGGTGATTAAAGGAACAAAGGAACAAATTATTACTTGATCTGCTTGCTTTTAAATGAACCAGAATGATGTTTGCAAGTGTGCAGCTTTGGCATCACATCAAAGAGGAGGGAGTGCTAACAACTGTGCCTGCGTTTAGGTAACGTTGTGAAGTGCTCCTTTTCACTCGGTTAATGTATACATTCTTTTAAAACCCATATATTTAATCTCCTGTAAATCTCCACAGCAGTCAGTTCTGTCATATATCAAATATACAAAGATGCAGCACAACTCAGCTGGAATGATCTGTCATTGACTAGCTCAAATTACAGCTTTTCATTCCTGGATAAGCCCCAGATATGTTTTTATGTGCAACATAAGCAGTCAATGATATCTGAGAATTAGGAACAACTGAAAGAGTGTTTTATGTTGTGGCAGATAGGAGTGATTTATTAATTGGCCTCTAATTTGGTTGTCAGGTATCAAACAACAGTGATTAGTACAGTCTTTCAATTGAGGTATTCATGGAGTACTTGTGCAGATTAGTGGAAGCCAGAAATAGACATTAGAGAAACAAATTATAATTTTAAACATATATATATGTATATATAATTGATAATTTTTAATAGTGTAAAAAACTCTTCCCTGAATAAACTTAATATTTTTTCATAATGTGAGCTGTGCCCCTTGCTAACAAAAACCAGAAACTTGCCTATAACCAGACAAAAGAATGGTATTATTTAACAGGGTAGTATGTGTACTCTGCCCTAGGATGCATGTTTTGTCCTTAAGCTTGAACTTCTTGAGCCCTAGAAATAGGGAGCCATCTCTGGAGCAGCCCTTTTTTTGAAGTTGATTAAATTACAGTAGGATGTTTTGTCAAGGGATTTTTTTGTCCTTCCCCTCCACCCCCCCAGAAACTAAATACACCTTTGTGAAATAATCTACTCATATCCCCTGACCCTCTACTTCCCTCCTCTAAAAAAAAAAAAAAAGGGGAGGGGAGAGAAAGACTGACAAATAGTAGAGGCAATGCAGTTGAGAATAAACAGCTGACCAGCCAGTCAGGCTTAACACTAACAGCACTACCCTAAGTTGAAAACAGAGCAGCATCTGTCTGCAGTCTGCTTAAAATTTGTCAATTTTTGTGCTTCCTAGTGATGAACGCTTGAGAGTTCTTTCCCTCCTTGTCAGAGGCAGAGGTAAAATACTAAAATGAAATGATGGTGAGGATGATACCTGGAGTCCCAGGCATTTGCAAAGGTCACCTCTGCTGTCCCAGAGCCTGCCTGCAACAGAATCAGACATGAAAGACCTACCCTAAAACTTTCTTGTATAGGGTCAAGCTTTCTGCTTTTTCTCAGCTTCGTGATCCTGATGATCTCTGTATTTTTATTGCCTCTGTTTTTCCTTATTTAATAAGCTAAGCTTTTGTCTCTTACCCACTTAGGCTGTGGTAATTTGCCTCCTGTGAAACAATTATGTAAAGTACTACATCTCTTTACGAGAAACCCTAGCAAAATAGTGTGTGTAGTGAATGTGTTTCATGGCTGTTTCTTTTGCTCTTCCAGTCGATTCCGGTGTGGACGCCTTGGCAGTGTTTATGGCAAGCAGCAGCACGACGGACGTTGTGAACCGCAACAGCCCCGCCACCCCGCCCAACACCCTTAACCTGCGCTCCTCTCATAATGAGCTTCTGAATGCAGAAATCAGGCACACGGAGGCCAAGAACAGCACTCCTCCGAAATGCAGGAAAAAATACGCGCTGACTAACATTCAGACAGCCATGGGTCTTTCCGATCCAGCAGCTCAGCCCCTTTTGGGGAACAGCTCTGCCAATATAAAGCTGGTGAAGAATGGAGAAAACCAGCTCAGGAAAGCTGCCGAGCAGGGACAGCAGGATCCCAACAAAAACCTCAGTACCACTGCAGGCCTAAGTGTAACTTCTGAGAAGTTTGAAGGCAAAGAGCCAATCCCACAGGATTCCTCTGGCTGTGAAATATTACCCTCGCAGCCAAGGAGGACCAAGAGCTTCCTGAATTACTATGCGGATCTAGAGACGTCAGCTAGAGAGCTTGAGCAGGGCTTTATTGCGATGGAAGATAAGTCTGCACAAAGCAACATCCAGGCTTCTACCGTTGTTGTCAATGGGGAAGTCCTGCCCCAGAAACAAAACAAACTGCCAAGTCCAGAGGATGGCCAGGTTGCCGCAGTGTCATCAAGCCCTGAGACTAAGAAAGATCACCCAAAAACTGGGGCCAAAACGGATTGTGCCCTCCATAGGATTCAAAACCTGGCCCCAAGTGATGAGGACTCCAGCTGGACTACCCTGTCCCAGGACAGCGCCTCGCCGAGCTCACCTGACGAAACAGGTACGCAAGCAAAGCTCCTTATGGCCACTGTTTTAAAAAGGCATTGCTTAACTTTTTTCAGCTGGTGGCTGCAAGGAGGGAGATGGCTTAGCAATATCGGTGAGGAAGTTGATTGCATCAAAATACCGGTGCTGGCCTCGCATGCAGCTCCTTGTCTGCTTGGGAATGCTTGGCAGCCTCTTGCTTGGTTGGAGTGGCTTTGAGAAAGGCCACAGCAAATGCTATAGGCAGGGTCCTAAAAATATGATAACTGTACCTCTTGCTAGTTTATAAGTAATTGTTCTTCAGTAGCCAATGGGTACATGATTGTCTGGAGATGCCAAACTCCTGATAGCTGCCTACACAACAAATAAACTTTTCTGAGCAGTGATTTTTAGGTTTAGCAAAGATTTTTACTTTTCTAATGCACAACTTTCTGAGTATGCCCAGTCCACCCCAGTCATTTGCTCGTGCTTTTTTTTTTTCTAAAAAAAAGCCCTTCCAAACTGTGGGCCATTTAATTTCTGTGTTTTGTTTTCCTTTTCCAGCAGTTCCATACAGTAACTCAAAAGGTGAAACCATGGTATTTCATATTTTGGAAGCCTGGGCTTATTTGAACAGTAATGATGACTGCTGCATTGGCTCTGTCATGCTTTACAACACATCTGTACTATTTTTAGAATTCCAAGATCTCATTTACTCTAGTTAATGGACTTTGTCACATTTTTTTTATATTCAAACCAGTATATAAACGTACAACTTTGTCAAAATAATAGGAGGCAATCCAATTCTCAAAAGAGCCTTCGGCTAAAGAAGCTCATCATATATGGTTTGTATTTTAAATTATTTCAGAGATTATATCATGTTTGGAGGCCACCATGGTCCAAATTCACAGGTGCATTCCATGTCAGTCGTGCCTGATTAATACAATAGGGATTTTTAAGGTGTAGAATTTTTTATAAATCAAAACCAGAAATCCCCACTATGTGACATATTACAGATCTTCTGATCTTCTTTTTGATATGTAACAGACCTTTTTTGTTAGGAGAGAAAATTTTTGTGAAGTCACCTCTTCATGTGCAAAATGAAAAAAGACTAGAGTAATTCCAAATAATCTAAGTAAGGATATGGTCTAAGATGGTAAGAACTAGCAGGTTTTTTTTTTTTAGTTAATGTGTTTTAAAATTTTCTTCCCACATGTATATTACCACTGTTTGGTGTAGGAGCTCATTCAGCACTCAGGAAGGGGAATTTTTTGAGCTGTTTTGAGATGTTGACAGGTTTGCTTAGTCAAGAAACCAAGTGTTACCTGAGGTGTGGTTTGTTTGCTGTATGGAAATGAACGGGAACTTTGCCCTGCTGAGTATGGGGGATTTCCTTGTCTTGAAAAAAAATAAAAAAAATAAAAAATGTCAATTAACAAAACCTTCAGAGCTCACCACTCTTCTAAAGCAGTAATAATAAAAGGCTTTTTAAAAATCTCTGCTACATTCACCATATTAGCAACAAATGTATTACAAACAGACAGTTATAGAAAAGCAGATGTCCAGGTGTCTGAGTTCAGTCTCTATAAAAAAGCAGTTAAAAATAAACAGCAAGCCCTAGAAAACCTCAGAATCGCCTTTCAATATCAAAGTGGTAGAGGTGTTTCTTTCTCATCTCCATGATCACTATCAGAGAGCACCGAGTAGGACACAGGACCTGCCACAGTGGATTGGATCATTGGTTTTAAAATCCCTGTATATATAAGTATTCATGGACTCTTAAAAACATCCAGCTGTTGCAACTTGCAATTTGCAGACATCTGTCCCTTAGGTTTATTTGCTATCTTGAATTTACCTCCACACTGATAAAATTCTTTCAGTAAGTGTTTCCAGTTATTTTCCAAAATAGACTATCAATGTATACAACAGAAGAGAGCTAAGAAATCAAACGGGGAGCTGCTGTGGATCCCAGGATGGCTTTTGGACATGATATAACAGGCCAGTTTCTCAGGTTCCTCTGCAGCTTCTTCTGGGAGGCTGAAAAGGGAGAGTGAAAAAAGCAACACAACTGGTTTAGAAAACAACAGAAATCACAACTAGTGCAAATACCTCTTTGCCCCTAAATGAGTAAGTTATTTGGGGGCAGATTTTCTAGTTGTTCCTGGAGGCTCTAGCCTTTTGCATTTGAGTAATGTGCTGTCCCTGGGCAAGTTTATGTATCTCCAAGAGTGTTTGAAAGGTAATAAAATAAGACGTGAAATAGAAGTTGGGTATATGAACTGAACTTTCCTTTTTGAGGCAGGGTCAAGAACAGTGATTTGCATTGTAATCATGTGTGCCTTTTCCACCTCCCTTTCAAGAGTTCTTGAGTTACTGTGGTGCCGATCAGCAAGCTTTTGCTGCTCACCATGCCAGGTCAAAGCCAAACAACTTGGGTGCAACAGCAAGGGGTGGAATTAAAAGTGCTGAAGGAAACGAAGTGATGTTGCTTCCTGAAATCCCTTGCCACCCTTCTGCCATGCTGGAGACAGAGTAATAGTTTCCTACAAGCAGAAGATTCATCCAATGCATTTATGTCAGTGGTGGTTGATTGAAAACTTGAGATTCCCAAAGGTCCATATCTAGTCCCTCTGAACCCACAGAGTAGATGTGAGAGCCCATGTTTAGGATCAAGCGGGAAGAAAAATCATTGGAAAGAAAGGACTGGTAGTATCTCAGCTGTCTTGTGATTGTTATGACCTGGTTTTAAACATCCCTTCAGGTGAGGTGTTGCCCCAGCCTGCTCGGGCCATCTGATAGAGAGGGATGTGACGCTTTCCCCTGTGGTAGATCTTTCCAGTCTCTTTCGTGTAAGCTTTAAGTCCCTGTTGTCCCCACGTGCCAACATGGGTAAAGGGAAGCTCTCTCAGCTGGGGAGTTGTGTAGTGAACTCTGGCTGTGCATGTCCTGGAGGTCTGAGGCTTTAGGCATGGACAGGGCTCTTCACTGTCACTGCATCTGGAGTAGGAAGAGAGTATCATGTGGGATCTTCACAGCTCAGCGCTCTCCAACTCTTGCATTTATGCTCCAGTAATAAATGTTAGGGACCGAAGGGAGAAAGGCATCTAGGAGAAAAATCTGCAGTAGCGTTTGTCACATGACTTCTGGGAAGGGAAAAAAATTCCCCAGTCTTGAGAACAGTCAATCCCTAATATTAGTGTATAGTCCAACAGGCACCTGGAGAATTATTAGTGTTCAGTGTAGAGATTGTTTTTAGCACTTTAGTCTACACAGAAATATGACAGAAATACTATTTTCCTGAGAGTTCTCTTGTTGAAAATGATAATACGCTTCTTTCAGGGCTTCTGAATTGTTTTGTCTTCCTCTTCGCTCTGTTGACACAATTTATTACTCAAATCCTGGAAAAAACTGAATGTTGTTTTTTGAGGTGTTTTTGTCATTTTGTTTTCATGTGTTTTCTTTTGGAGTTAGGTAATTCAGAAGCCCTGCAAAATTTACTCTTAATTGTTTGCACTGAGCATCCTCATGAACTCTCCTTAGAGCAGGATACTTTTACATGTGGCTTAATGAAAAGGTTTTTTTAAGAGCCTTGACCCACTCCCTCAGTGAGGAGACAAAAATAAGACAATTTAAAGATGCAAAACAACTGACTTATTTAAACAAATATTAAAGTTGCTAAACAGATATGATAGAGTCCATTAAGAATGGGAGCACTGAACACCACAAGGACAGTACAAGAAGAAGAAGAATTGTGTTTTGAGGAAACTCTTCCTTTCTTCTCTGAGGAAATTAGCTGTATCTGCGTCTTGACAAGAACTGCATTAACTGTCAGATAATTTTATGAGCACTTTCAGCTATCTAACCTTCTGAGATTCAATACTTCAAAAAAAGAGTCTGAGGTGATTTGAGAAGCAGAAAAGACCTGTAGTCAGCAAAACAATGTGATGTCATTGAGGTGCTTAGAATGTGCCAAGCCCTAATGGGTTTTCAGGCAGCTGTTCTAGAGACGTGCAGGCGTTTGCCACCAGAGCTGATTGACACCCAGCATAAAGGGCTGTCCTCCCCAAACAAGCAGGCTTCCCTCCCTTGGCCTCAGGCACTGCATCTCCTTGGGGACCTACTGTATCTATGCAGCTGAATCTGCTGTCATTTGGAGTGTCTTATGAATAACCAGACATCACCTCCAGGTGTTTCTAAAACAGCAAATGGTTTTAAATCACAGGGAATGCTTCTTCCTCATCTTTCAAGAAAATTTCTTTAGTCTAGTTTTCAGAGAAAACACATCTTATCTTATTACACCATCTACCTGTTCTCTCTCTCTCCATGTATTCATCAATTTGACCAAGTGTATGAATCTGTGTGGTGCAAGCAGTAGCAAAGCACATGTCCCAGAGTCCAAACCTAGGGAAGGATGAGGTGATGCTATCTAGAGTTGTTTTCTGTTTGTGGCTTGCAAGCATCAGTAGAAGGCAGGCACATTTCTTAATCTTTGTATCACCTGAAAAACAATTTCAGTGGAAAATAATTCCTCCATTGTAAAGTGCAGTGCTGTGTAATAATCTCTAATGAATTAGAAATGAGAATTCTTTGGGAAGTAAAAGCAATTCTCTTTGCCTCAAAACCAAAAAGAAAACTGAAATTTGCTTTTGCTTTCTGTTTTATATTAATTTGAGCAAACCCCTCTCCGTTCAGGGCAGGGAATAGCCCCATAATTAGGAAGATCCCTGAGATGTTGGACATGGTTTTTCTTGCCACAGGTTTTTCTTGCTCTAGAACAGTTACCCTCTGTGAGACACTGGATTATTACATTAATTATTGGGTTGAACCAACTGTGAGGGGAAAAAGGGACAGGTGAAATTTCACAAAAGTGAGGTGATGGCCTGTTCCATACCCCAGCCCCTTGGAGTCTCCTTGGGCCATCCTGGAGCAGTTGTCACTCACTGGACAGTGGGAGCACTGCCCCGCACCACATCCCCTAACCCAGCCCCAGAATGGCTGGCACACCTGGAGCACTGCCCCTCACCCTGCCCAGAGCCCCAGAGTGGCCAGTGGGCTACAAGTCCCGCATGGAGTGGTGACCACAGGGGGCCAGAGCAGATAAAACCAAAGATGTAGTCTCTCTGTGGTTTGACCCTACCATCTGGACATATGGAAGCTGGAATTGTGTGGGACTCCAGGTGGTAATTCTCTCTCTCTCTCTCTCTTTCTTTATTACTTCTTCTCTTAGTCTCCTTTCTTGATATTTTGGGTAACTTTGAGCTGGATGGGTTGGATTTTGCTAAATTATATGGGTTAGCATGTGCTAAGTCATTGCTTTGTGGAATGCTTTATTTGGGTTGAATGTTGCCTTTAAACTTATAAGGTTCCCTTATTTTCTAGTTTGCCAGTAAAAGTGATTTTTTACCTCGTGAGAAAACGTGTAGCATCTTCTGCCTTGCACTCTCTCTGAAGGTATTAAAAGAACTGAAGGCCCTTTTTAAAGATCTGGAGGGCAGATATTTTTGGTGCCTTGTATATTTTTTTAAACTAAAACCCCTTTGTTGAGCTCAGAGCTGGGGATCTTACACCCTCCTTGCTCACTTCAGATCTGTGGGAGACTGTGCAGGGGCAGCAGCCTCCTGGCTCCCCAACCTCTCAGCCTTTGGCTCACAAAACGCCTTACTTCTCCCCAGTTGAAGTCAAAGGGGTTTCAAAAGCAGAAGTGTCCTTGTTTTCAGGGGTGCTGCTGCTGAATGCAACTGCTGTATACCAAATTCATGTCTGCTGTTGATCTCTGAACAAATCCAGCAGAGCAACTTAATAGCTGGTTACAGATAAGTAAGTTCAATCCGGTGGAGAAATGACAGCCATGAGACTGGCCCTTGGGGATGAGGAGTGTTGCCCTGGTAAATAGAGCCCAGTATTCTGAAATAACAGTAAGTCTGGGTAGAATAGCAGTCTAATACAATAAAAATTACAGCAAATCATGAATTAGTCAGAAAGATTTATACCAGTGGTCAGTTCTGTCTCTGATTTTAACCAGCATCTTTGATGAAATTAAAATGGATGTCCTCCTAAAAGCACTATTCTTCCCTTGCAGTACCTATCTGATATAGACAACAAGTATGTTATTTGCTACAGAACATGTTTTTTGTGGGGAAAATGATTTATGGTAGTAGAGTCCACAGTTACACAGTTACACTGTGGATTACAACAAGTCCTGTAATAATAGAGAAAAAACATACTATCACCTATACAATTTTAGGGTTCTAGGTAAGCACCCAGTTTTCAGATTTTTGCAAATAGGAGGCTCTACTTCACACCTACTATGCATCCTAAAGGCCTGGCAACTTTTAATATTGAGCTGTTATTTTTTTTTTTTTAATCCTTCATGTTACTGATAACCATGTCTGAAGAACATTGCATGTTTGATAGTCTTAGACTTGACCATTTGCTGACTGCTAGGAAAGGTTGCTGTGTATCCCCAGTGTTTGTGTATGTAACATTCTATATGTGGAATAACTAACTGCATGTTTGTCTCTTACTTTTCTACCCCTATAAGAGGATTTTAGGAAAGAAAAAGTGAGTCAGTTAAAAAGAAATAAAACCTAAAAGGTAGCATGGTTACCCAGAGTTCACAGTATCAGTCTACTGGTTGAAGCCCATAAAATAAATTGAACTTGATAGCAAATTGAACTTGAAAGGTGATTCTCCTGAGTACACTCAGCCACTATCAGATGCACAGGGAGGCTGCTTGCTGTGTTTGGACAGTCCGGTTGGTTTTATTCTGTGATTCTCAGCAGAGCTACCTAAATTCATGTCTTGGATGCTCACATAAGTATTTTGACTTGAAATCCAAAGATTTCACAACAAAGAGTGGGGGTCAGCACCTTTTGAATTGGGATAGTTGATAAAAATATGTATGATAAAGAAAGGGAATTAATATGCTTAAATTCAGGAATGGAAGGATAGATGTTTTGTACACTAGCGATTAGCATCCTTTCCCAAACTCTGTTTACAATTACCAGAATTTGGGACTGTAGAAGATGCTTTCCAGGATGTGTTGTATGGTCATGTTTGCAGTTTCATACTTAATTGTTTCAAAAAGATAAATAACAATTCCTCAGTTCACCAGAGCCATTCATTTTTCTTCCAAGAGAGAGCTTTTTAACTGCCTGCCTGGTGTCCCTTGAGGTGCATGGTGGTGTCCAAGACAGGCAACAGACAGGAGGCAAGAACTAGGACTTGCACTCAGGGGAGGGAAGCACAGGCTGAGCAGGAAGCACATTAAGTAACACTCACAGATGAATTAACCAGCTGAATAAAGCCTGAAACATCTGCCCTGCAGTGCAGAAACTAAATTTGTTTGTTTTTTGTATCTGTCTTTGTTTTAAAAATAACTACTTGTTTAATCTCTGCTATATTGTGCCTAAAGGGTCTAGGATGACTTGTGATACTCTTTGTAAACACAGCTCTCTCCTAGCCTGACATCTCTCCGTGGGTGCTCCAGGGCTGGGAGAGGCAGAGTTCGAAGGCAGTTGCCTTGTGGTGGCTCTGCTTTGACTACTGAAACATTTTTGTGGCTAGCTCAGTGCTTTGGCTGCAATTGTTAGACACAGGACCAAGCAAAGGGGAAGGGAAAACAAATCTTAGAAAAAAAAAAAAAACCAGAGAAGGTAGTGGAAAAAAGTCAGGATCCTTTTTTCAGAGGGATGGCAAGGCAGGAAGTTGCACAGAAGAAAAGACACCATAAGCTGTTACCAAACTAACTACCTCTCTTTAAAAAAAAAAAAAAAAAAGAAAGAAAAGAAGTTCCCAGTTCATAAAGCTGTTCAAGTAATAAAAAATTATGACCAAAATCGATCCAGTAAACCTCTGCTTCAGCACTTCTGAATGCTGCATAGAACTCAGGCCAAACTTCAGTCCATCTGATTGATGCTTTGAAATGGGTATAGAAATCTCTGGGGAAGGAAAAAACAGTGTTACCTTTGAAAGGACTCTTTCTATGCAGACCCCTGTTCGTTAAGGCAAGCTGAGAATGAGGGTAAATCTTTCTAGGTGGGTTCTGTGTGCTCTGAAGCTCTTTGCAGCCTGTTTGGGTGCTTGTCATCTTCTGGGCTCCTGTATCTCAATGGCAGGAGGTGTGGTAGAGGAATGCTATTGCCACTCAGCAGAACTAGTCTCTAGTCTTCACAGTGGCCCCTGAGCTTTTGGAGGATTTTGCAGTTGCTGGGGTAGCAGCAATTCATTCATCTAGGTGTACAAGCTGGGGGTGGTAGGTAAGTTGGGAGTTTCCTGCTCAGAAGTGATTGCTGCCTCTTTGCACTCTGCAGAGTGGAAACACAAAGCCTGGGACATCCAGTTGTTTCTCTGAACACCTGCAGTGGTACCAGTCAGGCCCAGCAGCAGTGCTGAGGTGGTCTCCCCCCTGTTCTCAGCAAAGGAGAAAGCTGTTGTGGGAACAAGAGAGTTGCAGGGCGAGAGGATGGGTTGGAAGGTGGGAGTGGGACCTGGAGGCTGATTGACAGGAGGGACCCATTGGAAGGAGAAGCAAAAGGAGACTAACTGCACCTGTGGAGATAATTGAGAACTTGGCACAAAGTGAGGGGAAGCTGGACACAAGCTGGTGTGTTCATAGTCAGTAGGTTAGGCAAGCAGAACTAGCACAAAGACAGCAACAGTAAGTAGGATGGACTAAGACTGACAGTAAGGCAACAAAAGTGAGTTTTGGAGATTTTTCTTGTGCTTGAGGCTCGGATGTTATTTCACATAAGTTCTGAAAACTTAAAGCAGACAAAAACAGGGGAGCTCTGGGTGAAAGTTATTTAATACTGAAGTAGTGCTAAGAGAAAGTCAGATCCTAGTTCAGGCCCTAGTGGAAGGAGGTGTTTGTGTAATGAGGGACATAGACCTAAACCCTCCTCAAGTTCCTGCCCGGGTACATTTGCACCTGTAGGTATTTCTTTTAATCTCCCTGAGTTAGTGGCTTCTTTAGACCCCAGTCACTCAGTGTATGAGTTCCTCATGTGCTGAATATTCACGCAAGTCAGCTTTACCTGATTGAAATTGAAATCAGCTTTAATTAATGACATGGGATTGGCTAAATTGGGGTTGTGGGTCCCTTGACTCACAACCGTGCTGTTGCAAGCTATGGTATTCAATACAGAGAAACCTATAGCATATACCACAAAACATGGAATAGATGACGCTGCAGGCAGCCCTGGGTTCATTGCTGCTGCATCAAGAGGAGATTGGGTACATTCAGAGCAGTATTGAGCATCTCCATGAGCCAGGAAAGGTCTTGTATGATAGGACTTGGCGTGCTGCAGAGACCTTGCTCTGAACTCAGTCCTTGCTTCAAGGAGGATGTATGGCCCCTGCCTTAAGGGACATGAAGCCTTTTTTTAAGCAATCCCACGAAAGCACATGCATTTGCCATTAAGACTCGATTGCTTCATTTTGAGATGTATGGAGCCCCTGGGTACTCAGCATTAGGTCATAAATGTCCAATATCTGGATGCCGCAGAGCTCAAGGTAATGATATTAAGTTGGTTTCTTGTAGTGTCTGAGATCTGGATTTTTAAAGCCTAGCAGTGTGTGTCCTTTGGTTTGCACAGCACATTTATCCCTGACACTTAACTGATGAGGAATTTTTGGGGAGAGAGGGGGAGGACAACCCCAAATCTGTAACGTATATTTTTGCTCCCTGCTCATAGTGTCTCTGGGGCATTTTAATCCATTTTTATATGGTGGTATGTTGCAGGCATTATTTTTAACTGTTATTTGTTACATTGATTATTTTAGATGTACATCATTTGATACAGTGGACTAATTTATTACCTAGTATGATTTTCAAGCAAAAGCCTTGAAGTAATCTTTCTCCAAACTGTTCATGGAACTGTTTCTTAATGAAACTATTTTGTCCTAAACGGTGACAAAATTTAACTAAATGCATTTTTCCTGTTATTTTGGTTTTAATTGCTTTTGAATTGTGATTCTGCAGGGCTCAATTTATATATCAAACACTGCATCAGTTACTAACTCAGAGACTGTTGCAGGGCACTGAGAGACAGGAATAGCACTGTCATAATAACACAAGAACTTTGTAGAGTACATTTCTTGTTTGCATGTAACTGATAAGATTCTTTAAGGTTATGTCTTCTTTTAGTTTTTGAAAATGGATTTTGGGCACTTCTCTGAACCTGAGAAGTTTTCAGTAATGAACAGTGGAGCCCATCTCTCCTCCCCTACTCAAAATGAAAGCCAAAAAGCACAATTCAAATTGGCCAAATTAATTTTTAAATTAGAATATGTTCTCATTCAGACTTTAATTTAATTTAACTTCTACTCTGCAAGGAAGAGACAGTCAAGTTACTCCGGTCATTTTGGCTGACATGATTCTTGGCTTTGCTTAAATTATTGATTATAGCAAGGGGAGGGACTTTGCAATGAGAACAACTAATAGAAGCCTTTCACTAAATCAATTTCTACCATTCCTGCAGTGCACCTTCAGGGAGTCAGAAGTTTGCAGTCTTAAGAAGAATTTTGTCTTCAAAGAGTGGATCTTTGCTTTACATTTTTCTAAGCTTTTACTTTCCATGTTTATAGAGGTAGCGGTGGAGAAAAAAACAACATAAATCTATTTCCAGGGGTTGATTTGCAGGATGAGGGGCTATTCTGGTCTGAAGTTGAACTGATTAAATCTTGATGTGATTGATATCTAAAGGCTTGTGGGCTGAAAGTACTGTTTCAAATGCGTGTCTCCTGAGCAGAGTCAGTCAGAAAATACATCAATGTCTTGCAAGCTGGAATCAATTCAGTAGAGAATGCACTGTATGTACACGCTGCTGTAATTCCTGTATAGCCATCTCTCTCATTTTTTCCTGGCTTATTAGAGAACACAGTCATTTATATGGTCAACATGTGGTGTTTCCTCTGTTATGTCTACTGACTGTTGAATAGGGGGGGGGGCTTTTCTTCCCTCCCCTCTGAAGTACCATTCCTGCTTAGATTAATTAAGTGTCTGTTCAAGTATAGCAGTGTATTTTCCCATATGTGAGTTGGAGATGCTACACAGAAGGAGAATATGAAGCTGTTGGGACATGTATATAGCAAACTTAAAGGATGCTGGTAGCAGATCAGTACATGTTGAACTATATGGGAGCATCTATTAAATGTAAGTAACACTTCTATTTTACTTTTTCATAGCACTGATTGACAATGTCTCTTGGCTCTGGATATTGAATACAATTATTTTATCTGTTAATAAAAATTCTCAATGGAAGATCAGCTGGTGTCTGACAGCTTCAGTTGCAGTATGCAGTGTGTAGTTAATACTATAAAGGTATCTTTTTGAATGCTTTTTATTTCAGTAGTGAATTTTAACAAGTGATGTTTTAGACTTGTGATCCATAGAGCTCACCAACAACATCAAAATTAATGTATGGTCATTAACAGAAGATTGATGTTCTGTATTTTTCTTGATTTCATGTCATAGGTGAATTTTCTCATAACTATACTCCAGATTTTTGTACTTCAAATATACCCAGGGTACTTCTTTATGGGGAAACTCCTCTTTCATAAGATTATCTAATCCTACAATTACTTCACAGGGAAAATGCAACTTCTTTAAAGAAGCTGCCTTGGGAGTAGGGTGACGTAGAAGCTGTGGTGTGCTTGGTTGCTGACTGGGGTTAAACCACAAGACCTCATTCTGTGTTCCTCCCAGTGGCTTCTATGCACACCCACTTTTTTTAGTTTCAAGAAGCTGATCTGGAAAGTAGTGGTGCATGCTCTAGTGCATTCAACACTTCCCGGGGAAAACACTTTTTTTTGGGTGGATAGGTGTCTCTGACTTGAGAGAAACTCCTGTTAATCTGGGACAAGCTTCAGCAGTCCCACATAAAACCAGTTGAGTAGGGACTCTTCTTAGTTGTGGTTTTCCAGGAATTATGCAGAGGGGTGGGTTGTCTCTCTGCCAGAAGTAGGTAGAGATGCCATCTACATGTTCCACCAACATTTTGGCTTTACTACTTCCAAATTTTGCTAACATCAGTAAGTATTTGTCAGTATTATAAAAAAAAGGACAGACAAAATCTACTGATTTAAAAGTTTCATTCCCTGCAGACTGCAGTTGAAGTACTCTAGTAATAGTAATTACTGGTTGTATTTTAAGTATTCAAGTGTACAAGAGAAGCTTTTTAGTGGGTGAGGGAATATATCTAGCATTTTCACAGTAGATGTCATTTGTTTTCATCTGCAAACCACCCCATCTGCAGACAGGGCAGATGGACAGATGGAGCACTGGAAGTAGATGGGAGGGAAGGGAGTTTTCAGATGTTGTTGCTTTATTATTAACAGATTTAATTTTGCATCCTCATTTTAATTGCATGGGAATGTTTAAAGGTATCATGGATTTATAAGGTCTGTAGTAGAGATGAATAATTGTTTCAGTTTAAACCAATAAACCAATTAAAAATTAAATGTAAACTGAGTTATACATTTTTCTTGAAACAAATACACCTTGTCCCCAAATGGGACTCTAAAAAGAGTATGTGTTCAAAAGCAAGGGTAAATTTTAGATCATTGTTCATCTTTTAGGGTTAAGCTTTCATTCCAATTGTATTTTTTCTACATTTTGGTTTGGTTTGGGTTGAGTTTTTTTTTTGGGGGGGCGTTGTTAGTTTGTTTGGTTTTTTTAATGGACACACTGCAATTTTCTTGTGATTCCCACAGTCAGGGTTTTAAAAACTACCATATATCAGAAGACATAAAATTGTAAAAATTTCTGTCAAAAATGCTGAAAACAGGTGTAAATTCACAAGAGTTGTATTTCATTTCTTTCATGTTTTAAAAGTAAACTTTTTGAAAGGAATGACCCTTGAAGCTTGAATTCTGAAATGATGAACAAATTAACTACCTCATTTGGTAATATGCTAAAGATCTTTCTGTGGGATGTGCTTTGGGATTTTATGACTTGCTGATGAGTAAGGTGGTGGTCAAAGTTTAGAAGAGAGAAAACTCTCTTTGTTTTCTCCTGGTAGCATTACGGCAAGAGGGTCAGTGTAAAGGCCACAATCAGGTTATTTTGACTTGGTTACTTTTCTTTTGGATTATTATTTTACAGGTGCTACCTCAGGATTGTGTGTTTTGCTGGCCATACTCTTACCTGGCCTGATTCTGTTTTCAGAAGGTGACAGGATTAACTGAGAATTTATCAGTGCATAAACTGAATTTCTGAGTAGTATCTCACATACAGGATATTGCTGTTTTCTCTGCAACTTCTGAAATTTTCTGGAATGCAAATAATACATGGAAAGCAAGACTGTAAACGTTTACTGACATAAGAACTTTTTTGAACTGTAATAATTGTCATGCGTAAAAGCTTGTAGTCTAAGCAGTGTAAATTACCTCTCCACAGCAGTTGTCTCTGCAGTAATCACTAGGTGAGAGCTGCTGTTAGTTACTACTCCTTGCAGGAGTATGAATATGTTCCCCTTTCCTTATTCGTAAGGATATTTAAGACCAACTGTTGTATTTGTCTAGAAATAAATTTATGTCTGTTAAATGGCTTTGTACAGTTTGGTATAAAAGTAGTAAAATCTTCCTTTTGGATACATTTTAATATAAAATGAAGGTGAAAAATGTTTACAGGTAATAACATCAGTGCCATAACTCCTGCGTTACTGTTGTCATATGAGGTTATTCTGTATCTCAGGGTAGGAAACGGTGTATTTATGAGAACAAATATATTGTGTATTTTCCTTCTAGGAATATATATATAAATCCCTTAGAGGAAGCTTGGATATTGTGATTTGACAGTTCTCATATCAGATGTGGCTTTTTAATCTGACCCAGTATAAATTGTGGTAACTTTTATCAAAGTCTTTCAATAACGCTGTTAATCCCAGTCTTTCCAATGCAAACTAATACACTACCTGGAAGCCAGAGCTGTAACAAGAGTTACAGAGGTTACAGTTCCATGTTGTACATCACTACATGGCCAAACTCAGCAGACCTTAGGCTCATGTCGTTCTTTATGGGCTGCCTCTGACAGTGGTCAGTAGCAGAAACTTACAGGTTCGCTGAAAACAAAAACAGGGCTACCATAAAGTGGTCCTCCCCCTGTTGTATATTTTTCACTTTCAGCAGTTGACAGTTTTAGGACTTTCAGACTTGGTATGTCATTCATGTTGTTTTCTTTGATTGCCTGTGATAGGTTTTTCTGAAATTAATTTGCTTAATAATTTTTTTGTCTCATTTGTATTTCTGGCATCCACAACATCCTGTGACTACGAACTGCATAA
The DNA here is from genome assembly GCA_035222235.1 of Margarornis squamiger. Classification (NCBI taxonomy): domain Eukaryota; kingdom Metazoa; phylum Chordata; class Aves; order Passeriformes; family Furnariidae; genus Margarornis; species Margarornis squamiger. The sequence continues at coordinate 50,420,322 of JAWWTY010000123.1, forward strand.
TTTCATTATGTGTTATATGAAAAAGTATTTCCCTTTGTTACAAAATTGCTCTCCAATAATTTCATTAGATTCCTATTGCTTTTCTGTTTTAGGAAGCAATAAATAACAGTGAATGATAATTTCCTTTCCATCCTTGCCTTTTTCCCATCAATCATGATTTTACAGATTTCTATGACATCCTTCCCTCATCCCTGCCATTTCTTTTCCAAGCTTGAGAGTCGTCCTATACTCAGTGTCTCTTCCTGAAGAAGCATATTTATCTGTCTTTGTTTTTTTTAATTCTGCTACCTCCATTTTTATAGTAGGGCACATGGATGTGCATGTAGTAGTCCCATGGTAGTTCAATTCTACATAAAAACAGTGGGCATAAGGATTTTTGCTTCAATCTTAGTTCCTAAAATGTAACTTTCAACTGTTAGTGAATATTAATGTGTTATCCTCAAAAAACTTGGTGATCTTGATTCTTCCAGAGTGGCAAAAGTTAATTAATTGCTTGCTGTTTTATATGAGGATTTTAAGTAGCAGATCAAAAGACTAACAGTAAAGGAACTTAAGAAATTGATGAAAACAGGAGATGGACATCTTTTGTAAGTTGAAGGAAACCGAAAATTCAAGGTTGTGCATTGAAAAACAGCTCTTGAAACTGTATATTCTAAACCTGTAGGATCTTTCTGCAATCTACTGTTGTACTACAACAGAGGTAAATGGACAAACATAAAGGACAGCCTTTTCATCCTATATAGCTGGTTTTCCAGCTTCCCAAGACCACTTGTAGCCCTCTGGCATGTCCACAAATTGCAAGGTTTTCAGCAAAGATTAGGCATTGTTTTAAGATGGGGGAAGGACTATGTTGTTGTTTGTGTATCTCTTGCTTTACTGGTTGTGACAACTTGTGATGACAATCAGCTGTGTCCTTTCCATAGTTCTGATAGAACTCAGTGCCTTGTGGTTTATCGTACACTGGAGATTTTCTCTTGTTTTACTTTGCTTTGACCTATTTATATTCTTACTAAGCAGGTGTTTTTTGTTTCAGGAAGATTCTAGCTCAGGTTTCACAATAAGGAAAACTTTTCAAATTGTTATATTCTCAGCATGTGCAGCTTTAAGGAGAGTTTATCCACATTTTCAAACCAAGTGTCCATTTTGCTAATAAACTTTGAATTGAAGGTCGTGCTAGCTGCAAGTGAAATTGTGTTGTGGTTCTGCAGAACTGTAAAATTAATCCCTCCATTTTTGTCCTTCAGATGCTGTCTGGTATAGGACTCCAGTTTTTGTGTGTTGGTTTTGTTTCTGTTTTCTAAATTAGACTTACCAGAATGATTGGTGCCACCGTTATTTTTTCTGAATTTTCTTCCAGTTCTTGTTAGTGGTTATATCAGAGGAACCGTTTGTAGCTCCTTAAATGTAGATTTCTGAATCTGACTTCTATTATGTGTATAAATCCATCTCTGTGAAAAATAAATGCAAAATTTTAGTGCTGGATTGCCATGAAGTAGATCTGAGACTGAAAATAATGATATTTCTAATGCTAGATGGACACTTTCAAAGAGGATTAGCCTCTCTGAGTTTTCTTAATATCAAAATGTATCTGGATAGTATGAATAAAGATTTAATAGAAAATTTATACCAATATAGTGATGTGACATACTGGTACAAACCGAAGGGCTATGAGAGCCCCGTGTGTGCTATCAGCATGCTTCCCTCTCCTGGGGTGGGTGGAATGCAGCAGCTCCCCAGCACTTGCACCTGCTGTCAGACGCCCCTGTTCATGGAGCCTTCCCACTGCAGATGCTGTGTGTTGTGATTCATGTCTGGCTCTATGCAGTGTGCAGAAGTCTTACTTCAACTGAAGCAAAATTACTTTTGAAAAGGTTAAAGTGGTTTGGTAATTGGGGTCTTTTTTATAAAAAACCTCAAAGTTTGAAGGCTGTGAGTGGAGTTGGAGGTGAGGAGTTCACATCTTACAGGGCCTTAGTGCAGGCTGCAGCTTCTCCCTTAGCACCTCTCTTTGCAGGAAGGCTGCAGGCAATGAGGGACAATGCATTTCTTCCTAGGTTTGTGCAATATTCCATGCTTATGTGTCTCTAACAGCAAGAGAGGATTTTCATCATAATAATTTCTTCTCCCTTCTCTTCAGTACTGTAGCAACATGAAATTAATTTGGCTTCTGTGTTGGAGAAAAACAGGAGTCTTCAGTTTGCTCTCTAATGCACATTTGACTACAGCTTTAAAGTTAATAATCTGTTATATAGATTGTTAAAAGTAACATTCTGGTTTTTACTGAAATTGCTAAATTGAGTGAGATGGGATGGGAATTCTTTCTTTGCCGCATCTAGAAAGAGCAGTGCATTGTATAGGATGGAAGTGGACTCTGACATGTAGATACATGGGAGGACAGTGGTTGATCTCTGTGCACCAACCATCTTGTGATTGGTGTTTGTGTGCAGGGAGCCTGCACAGATCCCAGGGAATATACAGAGTCTGGGCATGGCTCCAGGAGGCTTGTTTAATGCATCTCAGACTCTTCCTACCTATGCCTGACTTTGTTTAAAATAGAGCTTGCACTCTCCTGCCTCACAAGGTTGGTGTGAAGATTAAGTAGTCATTTCGTGGTATCCTGGAGCATCTGCTGCAATGTGCATGGAGCCTTGCATTCTCATGGACTGAGGGATGAGCAGAGCTTGCATCTGAGAGGGGAAATGACTGGTCTTGCAGCCTTTGCTTTTTTGTGAAGTAAAACATTTAATTTCAGATAGTAACTCTGTTTAATTCAATTTTATGTTCTGTTTTCATTAAATCATTAAATTCAGAAAAGATTTTCCTCATGCGTTTGCACAGTGCTTTAAAGGCAGCTGTCAAAGAAAAGGAGCTTTAGTCAAGCCGCCATTTGAATGGTATGTTTGTGTCACTGGGCAACTTCGCTGGCTTTTAATTAGCCAGTTGTATGCACAAAAACACTAATGAGCATGTCTCTAAAATTTCAGACTATATCAGTGTATTTATACAGGATATTCTCCAGGGAAGTGCAGTTCTTCCTTTCCCTATGTTGTTCTCTCCTGAAGTCAGTAGACTTCATTATATTTTAGATGAAGAAAATTGCCGTTTGCCTAGTGCCTGACTTGTAATGCAAATCTTTTTTCTGCAGTTCCTGTTCTAAAAGGGAGAAGAAAATGGTGACTGCTAGTCAGATTCCTTCTTCCCTACTCTGTTTTAGAACTTGTGTCATTCACATTAAAGAGGCATTCACTATCATTACCAAATTTAACCTGTTGAGGCTACAATAGAAATAGAATAGAGAGGATAGAAAGCTATTCCTTGGTTGAAATTAATGTGATTGAAAGGTTGGAGTCTAAGCCTGTTGCCATTCTTTAGTACCAGGACTTGATGGCACGTATATCACAGTTAAATAAGGGGATGAGATTTGTCCATCTGTCTCTCATGGCTTGTATCAAGGTAAGTAGCACTACCTACTAGCAGAAGGTGTAAGGGACATGGGAACCACTTGTGTCTACAGCCAGTCCCAGTAAAACGGAGTTACGGGTTGGGACATACTGAACTGTAATGTTTGAAGCTTGTAAAACGGGTGTTAGTTGTAAGTAAAGCACCATGGTGCAGGACTTCCTTTGTGGAGAGTTGAAGCTGCTGAGGTGGCCATACTGCCTTATGCCAGATGTTGGCACAGCATCTCCTCCTGCTCTGCAGGCATATTTTGTCTTGAAGTCAGAAGGACATCTGTGTTTAACTGCTTTTTCTGTCAGTATTTATAGACTGAGTCTTTCTGTTTTGTGTGATTGTTCCAGATTATATTTGTTCATGGCCCAAAATTGATGGTCTTTCCTGTGGATGGTTTGACACTAACATACAGATTCACTTTGAGGGGGTGGGAGAATCACTCTTTATTTTAGGAGGGAAATAGATAAATTCAGAGCTGCTACCAAAGCGGTTTTCCCTGTTTTTCTGCCAAGTGGTTGGCTGCTGTTGTTGAGACAAATACGTTTTGTGAGGGTAAGGAAGGCTGGACTCCATGCACATGCACATTGCTGCAGTATGTCTGCCAGTGTGAGAGTGCATGTGCAGGCTTCGCTGTGTGAGCCTAGCGGTCCCTTTTCCTCTTTAGACCTAACAAAACCCTGCTTCTAAGACAAAACAAAGTAGTTAAATATAGGTATGAACCCAGAACACAAAGTCATATGCTGCAGTTCTGCTTTCTGTGGGGAAAGGCATGGAAAGAAGAGTTACTATGCCAAAAAAAAAAAAAATCAGAAAACCAGGCAGGGATTGCTGCTGGACTGGTTTAACCCTGACAGCCAACTTGCAATACCATTTTAGTGATTTCCTAATGAAGATACTGCTCTTGATGAATTATTTGTTGCTCAGAGTCCTCCCTGGTGAGGAGGTCCTTTGGGGCACAATCACACAAAGCGTCATAGCAGTGAATTTAGGCCAAATTAGAGGTGCAGTCTGCTGTGTGTTGAACTGTCCTTTAGGTAAAAGCTTTTGCCATCTAGTGGAAGGAATAGAGAACTAGCATTTCAAAAAAGCTAGGAAGCCACTGATACCGGTCATATCCTTTACTTTGAGGGTGACGGAGCACTGGAACAGGCTGCCCACAGAGGTTTTGTAGTCTTCTTCTCTGGAGATACTCAAAAGCCACCTGGGTGCAACCCTGCATAACTTATGCTAGGTGAACCTGCTTTTGCAGGGGGATTGGACTATATCATCTCCAGAGGTCCCTTCCAAGCACAATCATTCTGTGGTTCTGTGGTATGCAAAGTGTATTTATAAGCAAGAGTAGATCATGTGCTAGAACAGCAGCAAATTATTCTGACTTCTTTGAAAATGACTTGGTAGAAGTCTTCCAAGGTATTAGTCCATTTTGTTCATACAGTATCTCATTTAAGTGCAAAGTTGGTGAAAAGGACATTCATGTATGCTGTCTTCACTTGTTTAGGACTCCTAAACAAGTGTTTTCAGCACTTGTTTTGGTCAGAAATGTAATGCACAGTGCCTTATAGGCTGCTATGAAAAAAAATGACCTCAATTCCAGCCAGACCCAGTACAGCCTCTTAGTTGCCCAGCTCTCCGAATGTCCACCAGCCCCCTAATCAAGAGATGAAGATCTCATCGCACAGTAAACTTTGTGGAAGAGCTATAGGATGTGACTCCAGTGCAGCACTTTCAGGTAGCAATTCATTGGCTTTTTGCTCAAGCTGAGGTGATCCTTCCTTTATGTCCATCATTTCATGTTGCCACCACTGCTCCACCTGGCTAAGCAGCCACCCTTCTCCAGATGGGACAGGTCTTGACAGAGCCTGACTTCTTCCTGGTTCATACCTGCTACCACAACAGCTCCCTTGAGACAGTAGGTCAGGTCACCTCCAAGTCTTCCTTCCTTACTTTTCCACACTCTGCTTGTTTCATGGATAGGTGTTTTTGGTTGGTGAACAGGCTAGGCCTCTCATGTTTACCTATTTTTTACCCATTTTCTAAGAAGGAACATATGGACCTTTCCTCATAGTCTTATGGCAGTACTTTTTCCTACTGCTGCTAGTATCAACTCCTGCAAATGCAAGCTGTGGTGCTCGTTTCTCACAACTTCACCTCTGGAGCTCAGGCTGTATTGCCCCTGAGCAAACAACTTGGAGAGCCCCAAAATTCTCAAAATTAAACAGGACAGCTAGTATCGTCCTCAGCCCTCATCCAGGCCTGTCATCAGCAGTTCTTCAGAACCCAGCTACTGAAGTCACTTGCCTTTGGTTTTCTTTGGTTATTGTACTAGTACTTTGGTCCTGATATTAACAGCTTGGGCTTTGGTCATTGAAAGGGAGAAAAAGCCAGGACAGCAAAACAAGTGGGTTTAGTGGTGGTTTTTTTCCCCCTGAATGCTGACAAATCTGTTTTCCTCTCTCTTCCTTAAGACTAGTCATCTCTGCTTGAAAGCCTCTTGTAGTAACTTCTGATTTATACAGCAGGACAAAGATCACATCCCGTGAAAAAAAAAAAAAAATAGTGCAGGCCATTCATCCCAAGCTTCCGTAGGATTTTTAGGAATTCAGTCTTCTCAGATTATGATTTATGTTACAATTGATCAAAATAACAATTCATTTTGGCACAGATAGTGTCTGGTTACAGGTATGCTTGTAAAAAAAAACATTTCAGCATGTTTTTTTGGAAACTGTTAGAGAATCTTCCTCTCCCCAAATGCATGTGGCTCGTTTAGCAATTCGCCAAGGAGGATGACAGGGTTGTCATGACAACCTATTGCATGCTGTGAGCAAAGATGGTGACAAATAACCAACTTCTGGATGTTTATCACTCCTTGTTGAGTAATGTCCCCCAAATTAGACAGACTGGTCTGGTTTATCATTACTTGTCCTGGTGACTTGTATTTTTGGTGCATTTGTTTCTGAGATAGCATTCATGCTTCTTGCAGTGATGCTTATAGGTGAGACTACCTGCTGGTCATCATTGCTGTGAATCATGAGAGTAGGTGATACCATTGATTTTGTTGTAGTGCATGCCAAATGAGGAGAAAAGTTATCTTTGGAGTCTTCTTTTTGTTAAACCCGAGCATTTTACACATTGAGCCCACTACAGGAAATAAATGGGATAAAAATACTTGAGACCTGTGTTCTTTCTATTGTGTTGTTGAATGGAGAGTGCTCCTTGAATTTTGTTTGCTTTTGCACTTAATACAGCGTGTACTTCCCTCCCTTCCAGTGCCTACCTTGATCTTCAGTGTGTTTATGGGATTGGGGAGGAAAATACTTCCTTTGGGATCAGATCCTTGATCTGCTGAAGTCATTGGCATCTTTTCAGTAAGACTAAGTTTCTGTGGCTTTCTTTTTCTTTAGTTTTGCTTTTATTTAGATGCAGAAGACAGAAGGAAAACATTGTTATTTCAAGATTTTGGAACTTCAGAAGAAGGAAAAATGCTTTCCCCCATCCCTTTCCTTTTTAATAAAACATTTTTATCCTTCTGGCTTCCCAGTTCCTTTCTCATGCTTTGCCTTTTGTGCCCAGGACAGCATCTGTAATACACGTGTGATATTCTGGGCCAGCTCTTCATTATACTTCAACCCTGCAATGAAGGCAGACATCTGATATCAAGCTACTGGTTTCCCGTCGGTATCCAAACACTGTTGGATCCTGCTGCCATCCCGTTCTTTGAAATTTTTGTCGTAGGAAGGTTTGGTGCAGATCTCTTATTATAAACAAGGCACTTTTGAGTTTGAATTCCTTCATTTATATTGTGTATCCACTGCTGGAACGTAAGCAGTGGGAGGGCCAGAGATTCAGAAGTGGATTTGTAGATTTATTATTGGCCAGATTATTTTTTCAGATTCGGAAAACTCTGAAAGTGTTCCTTTTTAGACCATCATGCTTCCAGCCTGTACACTGAACAATTCTTTTCAGTTAATTTTTTTACTGTGGAAATACACTTTTGAGGCGGTGGTAGACAATCAAAGTCTGAATCAAATCCTGTGTTTGGATGATGTTGCTTTTCTTCGGAGGAGCTTTACAGAAGAAACATTGTTACAAAACAATTGTAAGAATTGAGATAACTAAGCTAGAAATACAAAGAAGGGAGATCGCTCATCTTTATCTCTGTACAGTATAGGAAATGTTTTATTACTTAACCTATTTAGATAATGTAGATCAGGTGTTCGCAAGTATTGAGTCTTGCAAACAAGTGGTTTCACTTGGTCATTCTGCTACCATGCAGTGAAAGGAGTCCTCCTTGGCTGGAAAGACTGACTGGAAATCTGGTGCTTCCTCTAACTCCAGTGAAGCTGCATTTGCATTAGCTGTGCATTCATATCTGCTGCTGCTTCCAAGTAGGTGAAATGAGGTCCATATGTGGAAATGAATCTCTTAAAAAGCAAAGCATGTGTCCTTTGAATGATGCAATGATACCACTCAGGCTTCTCTGAATATATTTTGTCTTAC
>JAWWTY010000123.1:50428371-50448668 GCA_035222235.1 Margarornis squamiger
TCTTAAAAAGCAAAGCATGTGTCCTTTGAATGATGCAATGATACCACTCAGGCTTCTCTGAATATATTTTGTCTTACTATGACTCTACTTTGCTGCTGTCTCCCAATTTTCAAAAAATGTGCTTTTAAGCTGTGAAATAACACAGTTAAAATTGTCCTGTGGCATAGGTGCTATTACTGTGCACCTCCCAGAATTTCCAGCACTCTGATGGTTCTGTACATTTTTACAGTCTCTCTTTTGAAGACATGTTTGCTGCCAAACTCAAGCCCTTCAGGGCTGCATTTCCTTCTATTAAAGAGTATTTTTTCTGTCCATAAATTAGTACCCTAATCCATGCTGGTTGGTGGGATTTGTTTTCACCCAAAGAAGAGCTGTGCATCCAAAATACATGTCTTTTTTTCCAAGTACACCTCCCAGTTCAGGACAAAATTTATTGTGTTAGACCTGTTACTTCAGATTATTATTTTCAGGAAGTAAGTTTGCTTGCCCTTTAGTGAACCAGGTTCCCTCATGCATGAGGGCATGAGGGGAGAGAGGCACTGATTCTGGTCTCTGTGCTCAGCATCTTGCTTATCATCACCACCAAGTTCTCTTTGAAGTGGAGGTAACAGTTGCTGTTCTTACCCTTTTTTTGTTAGTCCAGAAGCAGAAAGTTTGTTTATTACTGTCTATTTTAAATTATCCAATACTTTTTAAATTCAGAGAGTGAAGGAGTTTATGTTCCTTCCAAAAAGGACTGCTGAGATTTGTTGTTGAAATGATGTGGTGTATCTCTAGGCTTTATCAATAAAAAGTCATGATTAATTAAGTACAAGCACACTGTCATACAGCCAGGTTTTAGTCCTAGACCAACTTCTAAATGGTGAGTAGAGTCTTTGCTTTGCTTTATACTGATAGACACAGATTTTGCTAAAGATGGTGGAGATACCATCTTTATCAAAAGATAAAGTTTTCTAGATAACAGAACTTTAGTCTGTAGAAGATTAAGCATCTTGGTGATATTCTCCCATTCCACCTTCATGGTAACACCAAATCAGGCGTGGTTGAATATTTTACTTCAGTGTAGTACTTTCTAAAAAAAAAGGATTACTATTATCTCAAAAATTTAACACGACTTGTCATTAAATTAAAATATATTGTGTTGTACCTTTGCATTCCTGCTCTTGCAGAAAGTGCCTCCAGAGCTCCTGCCATTCTCTTTACATCTGTGTTTGTCCTTAAATGACTGCCTTTGGTGTCCAGTGAAAGGAATCTCTAGCTGTCCCTGCAGAAGAAAGTCTGAACTAGTTAGAAGCTGTTTCAGCTGCATGGCATTTAGTATCTCTAATTATGAAATATCCACAAACTGCATCAGGAAAGGATGTTGCTGACATAGTCAGGAGCAGCAGCTGGAAAGCTGCACTGTGTTTAGATGCAGAGCATGCTATTTGCATCTGTTGTGATGCCACTGATATGACCTGTACTTGGTGAGTGTTGACCTTGCCTTGCCCAGGATGCCTATTGTGAGGAAACTGTTCATGGCATTGCAAAATGATGGAAAAATAAATGGTCTCCATTTACTGCACAACTTGATCTGCTCTTAATGATCCTGCTGAAGGCTGTAATTTTAATTTCTCTTTAATAGAACAGGAGCTAAAGAGTGATTAAAAATGACAGCAACTTGATAACTATCCTTTGCCCTGAAACAAATAAAACAAGTGATGAAAGTACTAGTTTTACCACAGACCTTGGTCACCAATTACATATGCTCTTCAGTGAATTATTTATGTTGTTTATTACCATCTCTTTTCAGTATCATAACACTGTTTCCTAGATGATCCTTGGATGGTAAATTAATTTTAACTTGAAATAAAAACATAATTACTAAAATTTCTAATTATTGCCTCAGACTTGGTATCTGAACTACCACTACAGCATAGAATTTATTACTGCTCTATATCAGGTAATTGGCAGAGGTTGACATTTGCAGAAGGGAGTTACAAACAGAAATATATTACATTATATGGACTTTATCCTATCTTAGAATAAAAACTGTTCACAAGGCTCTGCTAGCCAGAATTGCCAATTAAATATGACTCTATTTATGGTTTTCTGGTGGGACATCTCTGTTTCAAAAGAATGAGTTCATAGTTTCATTTTGTGTAACAGACTTCATTTTTCTAATACTTTTGAAGTTTTAACTGTTCTCAGTTATAATGATACCAGGATGAAGGCTGTATTTGTAGGGTTTCTTATTACAGGCTTCATGTTTCAGCCATTCAGGCAAAAATTCAGACACAACTGTGTATTTATTTATCTATTGATTTATTTATTTAAAGCAACTATTTATACCTTTAAAAATATATTTGTTACTTTTCTAAAGCCTTACTGGCTATTTTTGAATTTGTTCTCTCTCTTTAAAGAGAAATGACCAACAAGTTCCCTGTTTGGTTTTAGAAGGGAATGGGCATTGCAGGCACTGCCCTCCCCTTGGGCTCTCACTTCTGATTCTTTCATTTTTTTTTGTCATTTTCTCATTCTTGTAAAAACATTCCTATCATTGCTGTGTTGCTGAGTCTCTGATGATGAAGCGAAGGCAGCATGGTGGGATGCGGCAAGCAGATTCCTCTCTCTGAGTTCTGCAGACACTCTATGTCTTTGGTTAATTAGTTTAAAATTAGTAGCTTAATGCAGCCGTAGCATAACACTTTCCTGACTGCATATTTGAGTAGCTGTGTATGCATATGTATTTATGTACCGCAAGGACAGAACCTGTCCCTATCATAAAGCAAGGAGAATAGCATTTCATGTCCTAACAGTGTTGAAGTATGGTTGTTAATACTTTAAATGGTATGAACCTGAACTAATCTGAAGCTTTGCCTCTCTGCGTAATAAGGGCTTATTATTTTGCTATCTTGCCATGCATTACCCAGTATGTAAATTCTGGGAACACTGGCATTCTTGTGATATTTTGAGAGTTTAATGAACCAGTTATTTAAACTTACCGAGGGTATCTGGAGTCACAGATATTGCCACGCATACTTTAGTGTGATGTTTAGATATTCGATCACATTACTTTTTGCATCATGGGGTCACATTGTTGAAAGTGTTTTGTGTTTATTTTCCTTTCATGTGATTGAGAAGAGTGCAGTCAAGTTGTTCAGCTGGAAAACAAAAATGGGCAAGGTTGAGGATGAATAGGCTTTAAAACCTGTAAGGCCTTGGAGTCAGGAACTATATACTTGAATGCAGTATAGGCTACAACCGGGGACATTTAGAAGCAGATGTTTAGAATATTTGGGAACTTCTGGAACCAAATATAGAAATTTTGCAGATTTCAGATGCTGAGCCATAGGTGAGGCTCTTTATTGAATTTAAGTGGAATGATATTCTCTAGTATTTCCTCTGCAGATTTTGCTTAGGTTATTCCTCAAGTGATAAATCAGTAATTTAAGAACTTGTAAGTGGCTCTGGGGAAGAAATAGTCTGGTTTGTGCCATGGAGTATAAGAGTAATTCTAAACATGCCATTTACATGTCTGTATGTATGTGCATAAAAGTGGGTAGCAGAAATGAGAGAGATTCAGAAATAAGCAACTGTGATAAAACACGGAGAAAGAAGCTTGAAGGATAGACTATCAAGGAAATTTAATTCCCAAAAGAGATTAAGATCAGTAATATAGCAACAGGTTATTCATCTGTTGTCTGTTGGAGTTTTGAGGACTGTCTTTGAAAGTCAGAAGTTGCTGGACTAGATGAAATACTGCTGATTGGTATGGTGTTTCCTTTATTCTTGGTTTTTTTCCTCGCTATCTCACTTCACTGTGCTACAGTGAGCCTTCATCATCTTTGCACAAGTGCTTGTGGAAACATCAGTCCAGGAAGTTGCTTGTTTCTTTCTACAGCTTGATGGGTCTTGGGGTAGACCATAGCAGCTGATTAATAGCACGTACCACAATGACACAAACCAAACAGTTCAGCTGGGAAGTTTAAAAGAGCACTGTCTCCCTTCCCAGCCTCTGGAAAGCATATATCCAGCAAAAGGTAACTGCCTTGGGTGGGCTACAGCTAGTTCGCACATAAGTGGTGCCCCTGCCTGTCTAAAAAAGCAAGGCACGCTTTCCACCACTGACATCACCAGACTCACCTGGGATCGTCTCTAATTGCTGTATGAATGACTGGTGCACTCTTAAGTTAGCAGGAGGTTTGTCAGTAGCGCCAGTATTTAATTTCTGCATTGGCTTTGTGGATGAGTTTTTGATGGTTTCTTTTCTACCCCATTACAAAACCAATTGAAAACAGTATGTTTGTTTGTGATGGTGAGGATGTGTGTGAAATGATCACTCAGTTCTTGTGTTCTTGTTGGTTAGAACAAGCAGTCTTCCAGGTGTCAAAAGTAAACCCAGTGTGGTTTGGCTGGTTGCTGTGGAGGGTTTCTGTTATGATAAGCTGACTTTGATTAGCAGAAATACATGCTCTGCTGCCATCCATTGAGAAGGGAAGATGCTGTGATGAAAAGGATAGAGGACACTGCAATTCCATATATTACTTTCTGTGCTGTGATTTAAGGTACTTGAAGCTAAACCTTACTAGAAGAGCTAATTTATATGATGGTATTGAATAGCTGCTATATTAGAATAGCTCTTCAGTAAGTAGTGCAGTTTTTCCCTCTCTTTATATGCCAAAACCAAGCTTTGTCGTGTTATTTTGAGCCTTAATAATTTAGTATGTTTTTCTTGTGTTCATTTACAAAGGAACTATACAACAGCAGTACCAGCTGTGCAGACTCATGGAAGAACTGTTTGTGTCTTTGTGTGATTATTTTCTTTTTTTTTTCCTGTTCCTAGCAGATATATGGAGCGATCATTCCTTTCAGACAGACCCAGACTTACCACCTGGCTGGAAGAAAATCAATGACATTGCTGGGATCTACTACTGGCACATACCCACAGGAACAACTCAATGGCAGCGTCCTGTGTCCATCCCAACAGATCTCCAGGGCTCACGAAAAGGGTCGCTTGGTTCCATTACTCCATCTCCTACTCCAGAAACTGAGGTAACATACTGTGTCTTCTTGTGGGCTGCATACTGTAAAGAAAACTGAAATAACTTTTGGACCTTGCAGGTTTAACTCTTAGTTAAACTGGCCTGATAATGTCCCAAAGCGTAGCTACTTGTTGATAGTGCATCGTAAGTACTTATTTTCTGTGTTCATTTTGTAATGGTTTTACCCATGAAACGCCCTAAATTTTGGATGTGTAGAATGAAATCAAACACATCTCAGATAAATTAGACAGCCAGTGACTGAGGAATGTGAAACTTACGCAGTTCTGTAGCATATGCTGAAGCATTGCTGTATTATATGGAAACAGGATACATAAAATTTTTGCACATTGTAATAGTCTTTTGGCTGGAGTCTTTGTTGGCATCTTTTTTCTTTTTGTTTCATTTGGTAGGAGTATCACTAAAAGACATATGACTTGAGACACTAGTTCCTTTTCAGGGTACTTTCTGTTGAATAAACATGAAGTGTTCTCAAGTGTAAGTCTGTACATCTTACCAGTACAAAATATCTATCAGTGTGTTGCAGTCAGTCTTTAACTAGAAACAGAAAGAAATGCACACTCTCCTCCATGTGCTGAAAGAGCAGTATGTGATACCACCTTTTAAAATAATTGTTTCAGGCACAAACTAGGGGTTTGAGTGGTGTCATATAAGTAGAGGAATAAAATCAATTGTCATAAAGAACACTATGCTTCAAAAAATAAAATTATTTTGTTTTATTATGCTGGGGAAACTTCTATGGAAATAAATACTAATATAAAATAAACTTTGGGTTAAATTAATTATTTTTCATACTAGCTTTTCCGAAAAATGTCCACAGCTCTACGAAATTAAGAGAAGTCTTTGTGCTGACTGAGTTTTTGATCAGGCAGTCCTTAGGGGTAGGTTGGTTGGTTTGTTTTTTAATTCATTTAGATACAGCATTTCTTCTGTTCTTGATTTTGTTCATATGTGCACCAAACTGACTTAAAAGGAAGTTAAGAGATGTTAAGGACATTCAAGTATGTATTGCTATCTTGACCCTGAAACTTTTATCTTGTATAGGTTTAAATATATACAGTCTTGTTCATTATTTTAAAAAGATTGCTCCTACATATTCATAAATGCTATTCATAGGGTTTGCAAGCCTGACCACAACATTTCAGTTATGGTTTACATCAGTCAGGCTGCCATGGAATGTGCTGTGCACCAGGCATGCTGGAAGTTATTTCTGAGAGGATTCATGGAGAAAGAACTGCAACTGTTACCATTCCAGTAGAAAACAAGAAAAAAATCTAGAAATGCTGAATGTAAAGTGCTGCAAATGCTTCCAGTAGAAATTCCTATGATGTACATGTGAGGGATATAACTTAACCATTATTATTTTTCTTACTTTAATCAAGTTGCAGACGTTTTTCACAGAAACCCAGAAGTTAGGATGGTTGGTAAACTGCAGAGGAAAAATAGTATTTTCATTTCAAATATTTTTCTACTTAAAATGTCTTTACAATTAAAAATTCATGCTTTAAGTGAAGAATAGTTTGTGATTATAAATAATGACCATTAGTTCTCAGCACCATGGAGAATATAAAATGTATGAGTTGATTAGAGCATGATGCTAGTAACACCAAGGTTGTGGGTTCAATCCCTGTATGAGCCATTCACTTAAGAGCTGGACTTGAGGATCCTTGTGGATTCCTTCCAACTCAGAATATTCTGTGATTCTGTGAAACACAGATTTTAATACAGTAGAGATGTATTACATAAGACATACGCATATATGAGTACATAGTAGGCTCATCTAGATTTCGATATGGCAGTTCTAATTCAACAAGGAATTTGTTTCAGCGAAGATCTATGCATAGACAGTTCTATGGCAGCATCAAGACCATATACTGGGGCATAAAAGATGATACGGAACATAAGCACATTCCCAAAATCTGTATTAGGATGATATCCTACGGTTATTGTCATGGTAGGTATAGGCAAAGGCGTTTGTTTTTTGAAGGTTTCTGCATTCATTGATAACCATCTTACTGTTATTGAAAGAGTACTGGTTTTCTGACTCGGTGGTTATTAAGATAGAATTGCAATACAGTACCAGCAGACTTTAAATAATGAGTTCAAAACAGGAGTGTGACTTGAGCTCTGGACATTGTCCACTGCCAAACATGGAAACTGCTACAAAGGATAGGCATAGCTGGAGTTATAATGGGAACTGTTAGTCAAAGTCTTGTATTTTGTGAAACCAGAGGTGTTAAGCTCCATTAAAAGGGAACTGGAGGAAGAATCCTTTGCGATTCAGCTGGTTCTGAGTAGAACCCCAGTATAGAGCAGTAAGAGCTAAGTCCCAGTGTGTGTTTGAGAGATAGGGGTAGGTAATGATGTAATTTTGACAGTGTCAGCTACCATGAATTTTTGGGGTTTTGTCTCTCTGCAGTTAGTACATACCAGCACTGAGTCATCACTTGCAGATGATACTTGTTTCAATTCCTGTTTGCTGCAGTGCAGCCCAGCCCAAGTGCTCCTCCTCTCCCTCCCTGTGAAGGGTTAATACAGGTGTTTATGATATGATCAATCTGACGCTTCACAAAAGATGTGGAATTCAATGTAGAATAGGGGCTCCCAAATGCCTTTATCTCAGCACTACCAGTGGCAGCAGCAGTTGTTGGTGGAAAGCTTCCACCTCCAAGTTGAACCCGCATGTGAGCTGTGTACTGCTGGTTTCCTCATTGCTGGTGGAAGCCTGTGCTCCAAGATAATCTGCTCAGAGAGGGTCGGTTTAGCTCATTCCACACATACTGGAATTTGTATTGCTTCCTTATGAAAAGGTTGAGGGATATACAGGTTTTAGGGAGATGAAAGAGTATAATCTAGGATTGAAGACTGGCATGGGTAGCATTTTGAATCTGTCCCGTTAGGCTTCTGTGAGTCCATTAAAATACTTTATCTAGGTCCAATTTTTGAAGCATCATGTGCTAGTCTTGAGGTGAGTTTGTTTGGGTTCTTTCAGCTTTTGAATTTGTCAAATAAACACTTAGAAACACTTTTTTTCCCCCAGAGTAACATCTTTTTACCCTTTGTCTTGTTTCCTCCTTTTTTTTTTCCCCCTTCATTTTATTTTATTGTGTCCCTGTCTCTTAAATGATGTAATATACAGAAGCTTTGCTTCATTTGTGAGAATGTGGCTCACAGCTGAGGGCAGTCAACAAAGAACAGATCAAGTCAGCCATTTTTATGTTGTAACTCAGTCTGGATATTTAGCATAAAGAAAAACAGTTATTACTGTTGTGAACAGAGAATCAAAAAAATGGGTAGGGAGGAATGATGTTGTATTGCATACTGATGGCAAAAAGCATTTTAAAAAGGAAAAAAATGCGAAGACATCTTTTACACAGGCTGCAAGGCATATTTTGTTTCACAAGATAATCAGTAAATTTCAATCCAAAACAATTATGGGTTAAGCATTGTGCAAAAATCCTGCTGATTTAACAAAAATGCTAATAAATGCTAAATATGAATAACCTGTAACATTCCTTCCCTTCCTCTACCTCAAAAGCATGAAAATGTATTTTGGTTATGCACAGCTACTTCAATTTGTCTTCATTTTAGATGACTCTCTTCTCTTGTGTGTTGCCAAATTAATTCCTTTTTGAATCCTTGTCTTTTGTAATGTTCTTTTCCAAATCTTAGAAATTTTGCTGCCTCTTTCTGAATTCCTGTGCAGAGAAAAAGCTGTAGGGTTTAGGTTTCAATAAGAGCTTTTTTGAGATCATGGCAGAGTTTGGTGAAGGTGGTTGTGTCTTACAGCCTGACTCATCCCAGGCCTGGATCACCTCTAGAAGTTCTTCTGTAGGTAACAACCACTAGCAGCTAGTAATAGAAGAGGCTTGGTAGGAAAAGGTAACAAACAAATCAATTAATTCATAGGCATGTTAAGGAAGGAGTACTCCTGGGAGATGTTTTTTACAAAACAATTCCTCCAGTGGGGATATATTCAGAGGGGATATATATTTCTGAGGTGAGAAATCCACCCTGCTATTAATGTGTTGGGCCATATTAGCCACTTCATCTGGGGGCTGGACTGCGCAGCCGGGGAGGGCTCATCTTAAAAGGGTGATCAGTTTCAGGAATCCTTGATTTGGTGAAGCTATGAAGAGGTGGCTCTGGGTTTCTCAACAATCAAATCTCCTATCCCACCTGGCTTTTGTTCAGGACAGTGGTATTTCTTTCCTGGTGTGGTAGAGAAGAGAGGCAACTCCAACATTAGCTGTTCCTCTCAGGCCTTACAGAAAAGTCTGAACCTCAGGCTGTTGTAGTGCTAAACGCACTGCTACTTGCTTGATTGTACCAAATTTTTGAGAAACTTGAATGGAAAATGAGAAGGTGGGTGCTTTGGTTGGTTTTGGTTAGTTTTTTAAAAAAGCTGCTAGACTTTTGAAAACTACCTTTTCAGCAAGAAATCTCTGCACTCATTACTAATCCCTCTTCCCTTCCTTGCCCTTTTCTTGTGCTTTCTCTCTTGAAATATTTGATTTTTACCATGTATGTATCTTATCCTCGTGTGTATTGTTGTATTTCAGTCTTTCTAGTTCCAGTAGTCTTAGGGTCTTTTAAAAACAGTGCCATTCAAATGGAAATCCAAATGTTTCCCCTTAATTGCTGTTTATCAAAGGCTGTAGCAGCTGTAGCCAACATTCATATTCAGATTCATTTTGCTTGCTTTTAAGATCATAGTTAAAGAGTAATTTCATTGTCTGTTCCTAATTTATATTAACTTTCCTTGTTTTGATCATTTGTTTTGGTAAGTAACTGTTAGAGGCATGTCTTTTCTCCCCTTTCCTCCAAATGCCATGGTATAGTGGAGTAAGTAGTTGAAGTTTGGGGTGATCTGTTCCCTAACCCATCCTGTAAATATCAATGCTAACAACACTGTCTTGTGTTTTGTTTTTTTTCTTTTTCTTTTTTTTTTTATCAATGTGCTTCTTCCTGTGTGAATAATTATGTGTCTAGAAACAGCCATGGAGTGATTTTGCTGTACTGAATGGGGGAAAGATTAATAGTGACATTTGGAAGGCAAGTATATTGTCAGATTTTAGAACCTTTAATACTATTACCCTTGTTTTTTGCATGGCAGTGGCTGTTTTTTTCCCCTTTTATTTTTCCATGAATGTCATTCATAACCTAGGCCAAAGTGAATGGGGGTACTGCTAGGGATGTCTAGCTCACAAACATGCTGCCTTTTCTGATCTTTCCACTTGGAATGGATTCAGTTTAAACTAGCAGGGCAACCACCATGATGTAACGAATAAGATGCCTGCACTGAATGAAATGCAGCTTGAGAAATATATGCATGCCTCTTTTCAACTTCAGCCAGAAATACTATCGCTTCTTTGCAGGGAGGATTTTCATTTCCCTTTGAGATAAGAAATAACATGATGGTGTAGTTAATACTATTTTAATGGTATTAAAACTATTCTAATAGTGCTGCCTCTGTCTCTAGGATCTGCATGCAGCCACTGTGAACCCTGACCCAAGTCTGAAAGAGTTTGAAGGAGCAACATTACGCTATGCCTCTTTGAAGCTCAGGTACAGTACTCCAGAAGTCTCAGTGCAATGACCAGCTCTGTTTTGTGTTTTGTTGTAATTTTGATATGACTTTAAGACTGATTTGGTCTTTTTTTTACTTCTCTTTTTTCCCCTGTAACAGAAATGGTCCACAGTCTGATGATGATGATTCTTGTAGCATCAACAGTGATCCAGAAGCCAAGGTCTGTAAGAAGATCTGCAATGCAATAATAATTAGAAATTTTACAGTTGTAAACATAAACTTGAAAGGTGCAGAATGTCTCCTAACTTTTAAAATTAACTGTACCCCTCCTCTTGGCACAATGTGGATTGACCATGCACAACTAATGCCTTTAAAGGAATTTGCCGATTTAAAGCTTCATTCATTTTGGTCAGGAAAGTGTGACTTATTTTAAAATCATGTAAGTCAGGAAATTGGATTTTAGAGCTCAAGATTCCACTTTCTAAGTGTGATAACTGTCCTCTTGCTCAACTGAGTTTTTCTCTGAGTGAGAGAGGGCTCTGTTGTTTGTCATGGCTGGATAGCTTCCTGGGACATTCAGTGACAGAATTTGCTCTTTAATTTCAAGTTTGCTCCTTTTTAAAGTAGTCTTCCTTTTTTATGTGTTTGCTTCAACTCGCAGCTAGTAACAAGGAAGTTACTATTTAGAACCAGACACTTTGTATTTTAGAAGAGAGAATGCAACCTACTTTGAGCATGCAATTACTACAGAAAAATTAGACTATTATGTCACCAAGCACCATAAGTAGATCAAAGCCTTTACTGTTGTAATCTAAGGATTTTGAGGAGAAAGAAGCAGAAGGTTTTGAATGCTTTCGTATATATCTCAAGACAAGGTTTGTCTTGTTGATAGTTTTGCCTTGTGCTTGCATCTGTTTTTAAGGATGTATGTAAATCTCTGTAATTGGAATCCAGGTAATTTAAATCAGTGTATTGGCTGGGCCATACACCTGCAGTGACTTACAGGATCAAAGGTATTTATTTGCAGGAAGATAGTATGTAACAGAGTTAATAATTATTATAGCATTAATGATATATTTTAAGAGAGAAAACAGACTGATCAGCACGCTTAATTTTCTTTGTCGTCCTGGTTATTTGGCTTGTGATGTTTAAATCAGAGGAAAATAAATGTGTTTTGCTTGGCAGGCTGGTAGTTAAAAAAGCTAGGGTTTCAGCTGTGCTTATTACAGTGGCAAGCACTAAATTCTGAGCACAGTAAAGGGAGCTGGAGGAGTGATGAACATTAGGTACCAGTCCTCAGAATCATAGAATTGTTCCTTTCATGATAAGCCTTATGGTATGAAAAGCATTATAGGGAGGCAGTGTTTTGATATGTCTATGACTCTACCAGCTGATTTGCACTGAGTATTTTTGAAGCTCTTCCTCCATGGAGGACCATGGCAGTAGTTTTGTGAACAAATAACTTGTGTCATCCTCTCCCTTCCCTCTCTGGCTTGCTGTTTAAACTTCGGTGTTTATGGAACAGATGCCTATCTGGTTTCTGTGAAATGGGTCAGCCAAAAGTTTGTCCTCTTTTGTCTATCACAGCTTGTTTTGTTTCTCTGGTTTAGGCAAAACCATGCTGATAGTGCTTAAATGGGTAATCAAAACTGAGCACTGAAACATTCACAGAAGTGGTTGAGAGGAGCAAGACAAGAAATGGAGGAGAAACCATGCATGTTTTTGGCTTTTTTAAAATCAGTTGAGTCCAAGCACCTTACCTGCTTTCTTCTGCCTGATGGGGATGTTGTGTAGGGGCAGTAGTTGACCATGTGTGGTCCTGGGCGTGAAGCTCAGCAGCGCTGATGTTGCTGTGCAGCAGGAGAGTCTGAGGGCGGAGGTGTTCAATGCATCTGCTTCTGCCCCAAAGACAGGAGAAGCATGGCCATATGTCACAGGGATGGGAGTGGTCCAGAAACAGCAGGAAAGACCTTCACTTTTGGAAAAAGCACTGGGATCTTTCATTCTCACATGGGAAGAGAGTGGGGTAGGTTCATTTCTTGCTAGTCCGTTTTACCCCAAATATTCAGAGACTGAAAGAAGTCTGATAGGATTTGAAACTGATGGCTTGGAAAATCAGATTTTTTTAGCCCTTTAGGCTCTCCCCTGCCATATGATGTGCCTTAACTATCTTTAATTGAAACTTGCTTTTGCATGACATCAAGCACAGATACTTTTTCTTCATTTGAGCATACGAGAAAGATGCTTTTTTTAAGCTCACTAAAATATCTAGTGGAAGATTTTTTTTAAGATGAGCTGTGTTAGAGATCTGAAACCTATTTAAACCTATTCATGACATTGGCCAGTACATTTTGGGGTGGGGGGGGAAATAAAAAACTCTGGCTCTGAGTAATGCTGTATTTCAGCAAAGGGAACCGTGCCACCTTGTGGAAAGCTGTAGTAACTGTCTTTACCGGAGTGTCAACTTGTGTAGATTGTAGCACTGCGAAAACATCAGTTTTTGAGAAATTATGTAATATAATTGAAGTAATTCTTGTAAGTGATTTATGCAACAACACTGTTAAGCATTCAAAATTGTCAGTAAAGAACCAATGTTTCTCTGCACATCATGCACTTAAAATGCAGTTCATAGTTTCATATCCTTGGCATCTGGTCAGGTTGTCTGCACAAGGTCATAAAGGAGAAGCGGAAGGAAGAGAATTATTACATCCAGCTTCTTGATTTCAGTAATTCATTTTGATAGGAATTTCTTGAAGAGATGGCTCATTGCACTCGACAAGGATCCTAATTCTGCATGTGAAACATGCACAGCTAGAAATGAGTTTTGAATTGGTACTTCCCAGGAGACAGATCGTAACCTTCTTGGTTAATTTATAGAGCAATGTGGGCCCTCCTAATTGAGTTTCATGGAAGGTAAAAAGATGCTTTTACCAATTCTGGACTGTAAATTCCTCTGTGTTGTCTTTTTTTCTCATTGTTGTAAAATATGATGGCCATGTATAAAAGTATAGGAAGGTGCTAAATTTTTTCCTCATGGTCATGTATAGCAACTGAACCTCCTGGGAAACCTGTCACTGTCCCAAGGAATGGGATGAAAACTGGAAAGCCCATCTGACTAATTTTTTCTAAAATCTTTTCAGAATTGGCCTGTTTGGCCTGGTATTTGGACATGCCATTATTTCCGTTTTGTGTCAAGCATGGATTTTCAAATTCCCTGTCCACATTAGCCTGTTCAGCAAAGTTTTGCTTTTCCAGCCTAGCCATACAGTTTCAGCTATATACCAGTGTCTGAGAACAGGAAGAAAGTATTTGCACCTGTGGGAGTACTAGACATTTGCTCCAAAAGTCTGTTTTCTACTTTAGAAACCAATAAATGCTCAGGATCTCAAAGGAAGAGAAGGAGACTATTTCCAAGAGGGATAGCATCATGAAATGCTTATACTAGGCTTTAAATTCAGTGGTTCACCTGTAGGTGAATGAAAAGACAGTTGGAAACGTGGAAAGTGAGTGGGTAATGAACTCCTAAGGATTACCTGAGCTTTAGGTTTTAACCACTTGGACTTTCTGGAGTAATGTGAGGGATGTTTTTGACAAGTTGACTTGTGACTGTTATGAAATGGCTTGTAAATAGCGCTATCGAAATAATTTTACAAAATACTATGTGCCCCCCCAAGATGTAATATCCATATCTCAGCTGCTTTTTTGCTATGGAGACAGGTATATGTGTTTTGGAGGCATTCTTCATTTGCTTCTTTCTGGTTTTCTCCAGAAGCAAATATCCTGTGTAGACACATGATCATTTGTAAATTATCAGCTTGGGGATGAATCTGAATTGTATTTCTGATGCAAATAAAGACTTAACCACAGAGGAGTTTTTGCCATGTCTAGTAATTCCAAGAAGGGATTATTTTCACACTGAAGTACGTAAATTTCTCTCACAGACAAAGTAGCTTCTAAAATTTTCAGTGCAAACAGAGAGTAGTCAGCATTTTCCATCAGTCTCACAGTCAACCTCAGGCTACATGTAGTCTTCTCAGGAGCACATGAATTGCTAAATAAAACCTCAATTCAGTTAATTTCAATTAATGTACTCAAATCAATTAATTAAATTTGAGGAGTTTATTTCATCTTAAGTCTACAAAAGTAGATTTAATCTAAAATAGAAATAGAGTATCTTCAACATTTTTTCTTCTGGTGTTTCTGCCTGGATTTTGGAATAGGTATTTGTGTCTTTCAAAAACAATCATTGGTTTTCATTCCCTAGGAAATAGGACTAAAAGAAATCTTAAACCCATTCCTTTACTCTTACAGGGAACAACAATGTATAATCCCATGTATTAATTATGTGTTTGTTCTTAAGCATTTTGGGGGCGTTTTTTTCTGCCTTGGCTAGTCTTACTGACAGACTGATTCAAGTATTACCTTCCTTTAATGGTCAAAAACCTTTCAATGTAAACTTTTTTAGGCCATTCTTTATCCTCTTGTTCTGTGTTTAGCTGTCTACTAATGCATTTATAGCAGGCAATTTTGTTTGTTCTTCAGCTTAGTTTTTTTAAAGTTAACAAGCCAAGTGCTTTTAATTATTCTTAATGAGGCTAGGAGGGTTGCCATGTTCTTACAAGTCCCTGTTTCCCTGACTGGTGTAATAGCTCTGTGTTTTCTGTCTTTAAATTTTAACCAAGGACAATCAGATTTGTTGCTTTTGATGGAGTTTTTCCAGGGTCTTGTAGGGTAGCTTAAAAATGTTCTTACTCACTTTTGGAAAGTTCTTGACCATGGTTGCTTTTACTTTTTCAACTCCTGATTAGGTAATCATTGTAGTTGCAACCTAAGCCATAATTATAGCCAGTGTTTATGAGAGTGAGAGCAAGAAAAGCTCTGATCTTCATCTCAATATTTGAATAGTACCTTGGTCAGGAGGGGGTAGTTGGTTGTTTTGTTTTGTTTCTTTCAAAGAATTTTATTGCCAGTAGCTGAAAGTTTCTTGTGAACAGCAGAATTTTATGTTTGGGGATTAGCTTAAACAGCGTATATGTAGTTCTGTTTAAGCTACTACCAATAGAGAATTAAAGACTGTCTTTGAAGGTAATGATTTTTGCATTGATGAAATAGTTATTGAAGTGATTTCACAAACTGCAGGAAAGCAGATTATGCTCATGAATTTTCCTTAAATTATATTTTTAAGTATTTTAAAATAACTATAGAGTTAAGTAGTTTTAAAAAATTGTTGCCTGCTTATCCTAGACTTTCAGAGAGAAGAATGAAAACCTGGGAATAAGGTCTTAAAAAAATCCAATGAAACAAAAATCCAGCCTAAAGTCAAAATGAACACGGTAGTGGAGCTTGATGTTAGGTTTTTTTCCTTGTTTCTTTCAAAAACATAAAGGTGTGTTTAGTTTCTTTCCCCCTCTCAGCAACCAGATAGTCATTTTAGGAGCTTTCAAAACTATGAGTCAAAACTTTGAAATACCCAATGAATAATCAGAAAGAAGTCAGTCTTGATAATTACTATAATATTGCAGAAGTTTATCCGGCATTCCATCATTGCAGCTTCTGGATAGCAATGGTGAGTGATGGAGATGGCTGTTTCTAAACTGTTTGGTTGTTTCTGAATTTGGCTGTTTGCCATTAGCAGCATTAAGACACCCTCCCAGATATAGAAATGCTGTAGGTAAATGGTGCAGGTGTTCTGCTTCGAAAGCAGTTTTAGAAATAACCAACTAAAGCACTAAGTTACATGTCCTTGTCAATTATTGTAGTCTTTTTTGTTTTGTGTATTAGACCTTTCGGACAGCGTGTTTATTTTTTATCCCTTTGTGTGATTGATAGTTACTCCTGCTGGTATCTATTTTGTCATTAGGTGATAAGTGCTAATGTCATGATGTGATGTATATCATAAAGCAGATTTCCATCTAGAGGATATTTGCTTCCACCTTGTTCCTAAATAGAGTCTTTTTTAATCAAATACGAAGATGAGTCCAGGACAGAGAAAGAAATGTGTCATGTTTTCCCAAATCTCAGCTATTTACTTTGTTAATGGTATACATTTACAGCATGTTTATTTGTTATATTATATGTAAAATATAAACATCTGGGATAATGTAGCTTAATTTCTTGAGCGTGTCAAGAATATAATTAGATCCTGCAAAATGTTACATGTCTTTTGCTCCTAGAAATCCCATTTATCTCTGGGATCTAATTAGGTATGAACCTAACATGCAGGATCAGGATATGACTGATAAATAGTAGGAGGGATGCAGAAGTGAGGTTTTACTTGTAGTCTTTCTTAGAAAAATACATCACAGAGCCATTCCTTATGTGAAAGAGAATGGAAAGTGCTTTAAAATTTAAATTTAAAATTTGCCATTACTTTCTATGTTTGTAATGCAAGACTTATGTCTTGAATTTGGAGGTGTTATCAGGATTTGCTTTATTAAAATATACTGTATGAAACATTTGCAGTGGGTTGCCAGATTTCTACAGGATTGGGAAGAGAAACTAAAATATAGGAACACTTTTGTTTCAAATCTAAACAAGGCATCTTCTTGACCTGTAAAGTTCCAGTATTGACAATGACTTTGTGCCACAAGTCTGCTGGCCAGGAATTATTGTTGGGGTAGTAAGAACATAGACTTCAGTTGGATTATGGGAGGATGAATGATGCAGATGGGAGCTGTGTGGTCGTGCTTTTCCCTGGCAGTAATTGCTACCTTATGAGTGCCATGAGTGGCCAAGTTGTGTGGGCAGTTCAGGTGCATGCCAGTGACCACTGTCCTGTGGGGAGGCAGCTTCCCTGGCTGCCAGCTGGGTGAAGTGACACTGGAGCCAGCATGCCCTGCCCTACCCTGCCTCTGAAATCACAACTGTGGGACACTGACTGCGCTGCTGGGACCTCCAAGTAATGGGAAACCATTTCCAAAGTGAAACAGTGCTCTTACACTGTAGCTTCTTTCCCAGGAAGTGCTGGCCACGTTTGAGAAGACATTAATATACTTGTTTCAGTTTTAATTTTTTTTTAATGTTGCTGTTTCTTCCAGTGGTGGCAGTGTAAGAAGAGTTTTGTATTGCTTCACTAGGTTGAAGTGCCAGTGTCATCTTCAGTACCATTTCTCATGGAGGTGCAAGGTCCAGGTTTTTTTAGCCACAGGCTGCGTGAAATACAACCATTTCACAAACTGTGGTGGTTCAGTAGAACACAAGAAAAACCAAGCTGCTGCTCTAAGCAAACTTTTTTTCCTTGGAAGAATCTTCACTTTCTAATATTTTAATGTTTCTTATTTTTAATTGCTTTTAATCACAATTTATTCGCTGCTTTATGGTGCAACACAGTAAACTCTTTATGGGCCGGCAGTACTCTGTGTGTGATTGATGAAGCAGCCCTCAGGAGCAGACAGAAACTGGGAGAAGAAGGAATCTTCATCATACTCATGTGTCACAGGCAAAAAGCTCCTGTTGCCATTCAGCAGAGTGATGGATTCAGTGAGCAAGCAGCACCCTGTTTAGTGCAGCCTGGGCTGATGTTGCTGGCAGACCTCCCTGCCAGCTCACCAGCTCTCTGCTAATACAGTGCAGAGGCAATCACAGCTTGCAGCCCTTCGTACTCCCCACTTGAGACCGACCATTTCACCTCTAAAACAATACACAGCCTCCGTCAGCTTCAGCTTTAGAATGGCCTGTTGATTGTGAATTGCCTCTTGAATGTCTGTTCATCATCTTGCTATGAAATGAACTGACAGATATTTTTGTATTTCTTTACAATTATTTACATTAGCTTGCCAGTTTAGGGCAGCTCAGGGAAAGAGCTTGTTCCTGTTCTAGTTTGCAATGTTACAATGTTTGCCATTTCATTGCAGATTTTTAATGGAAAAAGTGCAGAATGTATAGTTATATATATAAATATATACTTTTATGTTATATTACGCATACACATTTTTAAATGAGCATGATACAAATTTGGTAAGTTATTTGTCTGTTGTGGACTTGCTGAAAGGTACATTTATGGAGGAAGTTAATTTAAAAATCGATTAAAATGGAACATTGTGTTGAATGACAGGCAATATTTAGATAGCTCTAGCCTGCATGTATATTTATTTTGTTATTAGTTCTACTTCTAAATTTCACTTTATAAAATGAGAAGTTTTCCTTGTCAAAATTTCCTGCATTTCATCAAAGAGAAAAGAGAGTGGGAGATAAGTATTGTCTCTTAAGAGATTTAGAAGCATGAGATATGCCCCACCTCATAGTGCCATGTTGCTTCTACACGAGCTTGCATTATTCCATATGCATGAAGAGGATGACTCCTCAGATGGTGCTGCAGGGAGGCATCATGACAGTAAGTGGGTCCTCAAATATGGGAGGCCCACCATGGTTCAAGACTTCTAGACTCTGGATTTGTGCTTATTTAAGTGTTTTTTGAAGAGTGGGAATCAATCAACAGTGATTTAGCTTCATTGACTTTGGATCCTGTTGTAAACATAATTTCTGCAGAACAAAATTTATTTGTAATAATATTTCTTCTGAAGAGACATGCATCTTTGACTTTAGTGAAGCTGAAAGGTTTTTCTCCATTCATTCAGTTAAGGTCAAGAGTAAGGGGCTTTTTAGGGGGTTTTGTTTGTTTGGGCATTTTGTTGTTGTTTCTTTTAAATTTGGATATCATGCATATTCCCTTTAAAATTATGCACCATAGCACTAAATAAAGTACTGCTGACTGCATTAGAACAACTTATAGCTATCAGCCTGAAGAAGAGTCTATATCAGGAAAATACAGCTTTTAAGGTTGAAGTTAACAAGTGCAGAGCAGTAGTTTTAAAGAAATGAATGCATGTGTTCTTTTCTGCCTTGTAAACTCCTGCAGGGCTTGTCTTTACTGACAAAGCATATGTGTGTTGGTTGAGGTAATTTTTGTGTGCTGCAGATTAGTGAAATTTGCTTGAGTTATCATAACAGTTCAGTTACTCTGCAAGATAGACCCTAATTTAAACATCCTGTATTAGTTTCCAGTGAAAAATAAGACTGCCTTTTCTTCACTGAGGAAGCATGTTTTTATTTCACTGTATTAAAACGAAACTCAAAACATCCTTAGCTCAAAGCAAAGTCCATAAACCCATCCCTTTTAGGATATGAAGTCAAGGTATCTGCAAAGCATCTAAAATCAAAACCTCTTCTTTACTGAGAAGACTGGAGTAAAGAATAAAGTGATTTTAGTTTCTTCTTCAGAGCTACAAGGGGTGTTAGTGGAGAGTAGGAGTGTCCATTCTATTTTTTGCTCAAGTGACTAGATTTTCACTTGATTTAGAAATATAATAATAAGTAAGACATTGGGCTTCAAAAAATCTTGAACAAGCACAGTGGTCCTGCAACATTTTCTTGCCTTGAAAGAGCAGATGTGACCTCTGGCTGTAAGCCAGTGGGAACAACTGAGACAGAAGTATTAAGCTCAGAACAGGAGAGGGACTTTTGTCAATCTACACATTGGAGTCTGTGAGTCTGGAAAATATGAGACTGTAGTGGCTTGGGGAATGAGTAAGGGACTGTGAGAGCAGAAAATTCAATATTGACCTCCTCTAGAGAAGTGATTTATTTTAAAGGTTATTTTACAGTATTGGTAAAGCCCTCATATTTAATTCTGCAGAAGTTTAGTTTATAATAATCTGCTTGAAATAGCATTTATTAGTGACTTCTGTATTCTGTTGTGACCTGAGTATCTGTGTGCTTATTTTTTT
>JAWWTY010000123.1:50448768-50466849 GCA_035222235.1 Margarornis squamiger
ATAATCTGCTTGAAATAGCATTTATTAGTGACTTCTGTATTCTGTTGTGACCTGAGTATCTGTGTGCTTATTTTTTTATTGCATGCACATTTTCAGTGATTGAAATAATACAAGATGAACTTCAACAGAAAGGTAGAAATGTTGAAAAATCTTATTAGTATTAGTAACTAGGAACTTTTATACTATCAGTATTTCTCTCAAAAAATGGATGCACTGCAGTGTATTTGTGTCAATTAAATAGACGTGTTTGCTTGTTCATTAATTGCGTAGGATTTCTTTATTCTTTTGTTACTCCGTCTAGCTTTGATCTCCAGTATTTTCATCTGGAGTTGATGTAATCTTTCTTGATGTGTAGCAGGCAAATACACTGGAACATGATTCCTCAGAATAGAGTGGCTATATGCTATTATACTTGATCTTCCAGAGCATAAAATAATGTGATAGTTTGTTTTATTTTCAAACTGTCAAAGAAAATGTAAGTGAAATTTTGAAGATTATGTTGGCTGCATAACAAATGGTTAATTAGGTGCCCTACATGCTGTGTTCCAGGCACAAGCCTGCTCAGTGGTCTGTGATAAAAGGCCTTATTAAATACTGTAATGATTTACGTATGTCTGCAGACAGATATAACCTTTAAAAAGGAAAAGCATAAAAGGTAACAGAGGGAAACTGCTCAAAATCAAGTCCTGTAGTCTCATAAGTGGAGAAGAAGTAACATAGATGTAAAGCATCAAGGCAAACGTACTCTTGATACACATGTTCATAGTGGCTGCCAACAGCTGTGTAATATGAAAAATAATCTGTCCATGGTCTTGTAATGTACATTAGTTTGTTCTCAAACTGATGTTCTGATTAATTTTCTCCCTGTAATCAGATCTTTTCTATCCACACGCTTATGAGCCATCCATTTTCCAATACATCTCTGCCATCAGGCATGTACAGTTGACCTCTTGTCCTCTGTTTAGCAGAGGATTTTATTTGCTTTGGTTTTCTTTATATTTTAATTTTCTTTAATGGTACCTGCTTAGCACTGCATGAGGCAACAGCTAGAGAGTGCATTTGCTTATGTGCAGGATTTTGTCACAGTTCTGCATTCCAGCCAAAGCTCCTTCCAGAGTTCCTTTTGGAAAAGCTGCTGCAGAGCAGAACCCTTACCCTGTGGTGAAGGTTTTGCCATGCCAAAGAACAAAAGTGTAACCTGTGGTTTGTTCATTTCTTCAGTCCTAAAGCTCCCCCCTTTTAGGTGATGGGTTACAGATCATTAGCCCTGAAACATTAATTGGATTTGCAGCCATGCAAACACAGGTTCCCCAGAACTGTAAAACCAAGCTGTGATACCTGTGTTTTCATTTTTGTTCATCTGTCTTTTGTGGGGTAGTGTGTGATAAGTTGGCCTTTTTTTCCTGGGTATTTTCTTTGCACAATGTCATGTGTAGCCAGGCAGAAAATGCAAAGATAAAAATGCAGGATTATTAATATTCAATGGTTAAAATAACATTTTTTGATTCACTTCTCTCAGCCACACAGTGTTAGTGGTAAGATCTTTTATCTTCCCTATCCCAAACAGCAGTGATCCAAACACAGCATACAGTTCCTAAATCTCTGTCATTCTGCTATATTTATCAACTTTGTTTTTCTTCAAACCTGCTGTTCTTTGCCAGCTCTTGAAGAGTCTGGAGGCAAGCAGACACTCTTGACTAGACACAGAAAACTTTCTCTAACAGAGAAAAGAAATCAGGTAGACTGCCATAAACCAAAAGTTGCATTGGGATTACCTTGAAATTATGACAGGCCAATAATTATGACTTGCCTGTAATTATCTGTGAGCCTTGAGTCGAGGTGCTTAATGAATGATGTTACCAGGAATGTTTGTTTTATTGAGCTCGTAGACTCTTAATTAAGAAGAGCAGCACTCTGGTTTTCAGCTCAGCTTGGTTTGACTGTAGATGTTAGTTCCAGAAGAAAAGAGGTTGCATTAGCAAAGCTCTGTCAGGTCAAAGGAAGTGCTTTGTCTCTTGGCTTGTAAACATTGGTGGGAGCCAGGGAAGCGTGATGCTGTATTAGTGTGCAAGGGGACTAAGCAATCCTGCTGTCATAACTAACTCAGCTAGCTATGGTCTAAAAATTAGGTCACATCTGATTGGAGACACCAGGTGGTTTGTTTCTTCTGGGTTTTGTGCTCTTTTTTTTTCAAAGAGAAGAGAACCTCTAAGTCAAACAATGAAGGGGGGGAAAAAGCAACCAATAATAAAACATGAAGTGGATTCTTATAATCCCGCTGCTGGCAATATGCAGAAAGAGACAGAGACGCAGGCATGCATCCTTAGACTTCCACCTCTCCCATCCCGCAGTTGTGTGTTAACATACTGATGCTGAGTGCACTGTGGTGTTGGTATACGTGATGTTACTTGGTTGTCCTATTTTCTAGTTCTGAAATCTGCATGAAGATCTGCTGTTGCTGACCAGAAAGTAAAAGGTTTTTGATCTTTAGGTGTATTTTGAGCAAAAGAAAGTTTCTTTTATATATATACTCAGGTACATTGTGAGTGGGGTGTTGAGTCTTTCTGGGCTTTATTGAAAGGTTTTTGTTTGCAGTGAGTCTTTGGGAAATTGGTCTGTTTTCATGAAGCTGTTCTGAAGTATTTTGTTTGGGTTATGTAAGGGCTTCTTGTAAAATACACAAACAAAAACACGCCAGGTGCCAGAAGCCAAGGGGTTTTCTCAGGCCTGCCTAGGTTGGAAGTACCAAGAGAGAATGGAAGGGGGAAAGGAAGCCAAGCTCTTCATATGGAGGGGAATATGTGGGGTAGGCAAGAGTGTCCCCTTGAGCATTGTGTACTCTTATGACAGTGGGCTGAAGAAATACAGTGGATGCCACTGCTGGAGGATTTCAAACACAGAATAAAAAAGGTCAGGAAAAAAATTACGGAAACAGTTCACTATCTTTACTAATAAGAGATTTACCTGCTGTCAGTTTGAACTGATTGTATTTAACCATTTTTGGCCTTAAGGTACACACTGTTCAGTGCAAGGACTGTATAGGTTGGATGGGGCTCTGAGCAACCTGGACTAGTGAAAGATGCCCCTGTCCACAGCAGGGGAATGGGAACATGATCTTTAACCCTTCCAACCCAAAGCGTTCTGTGATTCTATATTTATCCTTGTGTCCAGAAAGAAAGCAGCTAACAAATTGCAGGTTTGGTTAAGATATGAAGAGTAATGAGGAAACAGTATGCTCGTTGTATATATTTAGTTCTTCACTTCTTTTATAATTTAGAAAATGGTTCTCTGTGCTAGTATTCTGCTTTTCAATTTAATATTTAAATACTTGTAAAAAACCCCCTTTCTTCTGGTACAGTAAAAATCAGTGTTTTTAAAGCTTGCAAAGATAAATATTTAATACCCCAGTGGGTATAGCAGCACTTTCAGCAAGATTCGTGAGCATCTGATGTGCCAGAAACAATTCTGCAATCTTAAGATTAGATGACCATAGTAATTGCTAAAAAATGGATATTTTAGTATCTTTGTAGCCCTGAAGTGAAGAGCACCCCTGAGCACCCACATCCTCTTTTGTCTCCTCTTTCACCTACTTCATATCCCGTTAGAACTGACAGTCAGCGCTTCCCTGGGTTTCCAGTGGAGCTGGGTCAGGAAGCAGTGCGGGAGAATTTGTGTGTTGATTCCCTTCTTAGTTAAAAAAAAAAAAGCAAACAAAAAAACCCAAACTCTGGAAGCATGAAAGGCTTTAATTTTTTACTTGCACTCGCTGAAGGGTTTTACACAATTGCAGAATGTATTTGCTTCTGATGCTTGAGATGAGATGCATCATTAGTGACTCATTGGAGTAGGCACCAGAGGTATGGGAAGCAGGCTCTTAGGCTGGGTTTCCTGCATGGCAAAGTGAGCTTGGATGAGTGTGTTGTGCAAAATGAAAGAAGGCTAAAGGAGGAGGGAAGCTTTAAAGGAAAGGAGGGAGAAACTCATTAATCTTTTTACCCACTGATAAATTTTATTCCTTCCTTAGTTTGCCAAAGTTGACATATTATGCATATTTAAAATACCTTGGTGTTTTGGGGTAGCTTTTTTTGAGGACAGTTGTTCCCAAATGGCACACCAGTGATGGTGTGTGAGTTTGATCTACTCACTGACTTCACAGCAGTTTTTAGAAAGTGGCAAATGAATATTCAGTGTCAGCTTTTGAACTCTGAAGCTGAGTTATTTACTGCATCTCAAGAAGAAGGATTAATTGGTAACTCCAGCACAGACCTGCTGTTGCTGCTGCTGCTGGGCTCCCAGCAGTCACCGGTGCTGCCTGCCTTCCTGCAGCTTCCAGGATCATTGCTTTCCCAAGGACCCGCGGGATGCTGCCAACAGCACAGAAAGCTCTGTGGCACAAGGCGGCAGCACTGGACAATGAGTATTGGTCTACTATCGCTGAACCTTTAGGGACCATCCTAAGCACGTGGTGTGTCTGTTCAGGCGGTACAACAGCAAGCCTGTTGTGCCCATTGCTGGTGGTGCGTTGTTACTTGGGCGTGAGACACACATAACATTCCCTGGAGGAAGTCCTGGTCTCATCGACAAACTCCCATTGACTTCATGTGAGGTCTGCATTTGTCCCACCATAAAGCCTGAAAGCAAATGTGTGTGTGTGGTTTTTTTCTCAGAATTAAAGCTTTTTATTCTCTGCCCTGGTAGGTGTAGGGTAGGGATGGTGCCATTCAATTTCTCCCGTTTTGTTTTGTTTGCAAAAAGAACCATATGTGCAAAAGAATGTCACCTTGGTTTCTTCTGCCAACTGAGTACTCTGATCAGCTAAACTTATTTCTGCTAAAAAGATGTATAATTTAGAGTGTTTTGTTTTAAAGGTAACTTTTAATTTCTTCTAGAAAAAGTCTGCTTTGCTCTTGCAATAGCATATCTTTTTCTTTGTGTTTTGAATTTGTTATTGTTTGCTACCTAGTTAAACTTACTATAGAATTGATTACCATAATTTACAAAAAGTGTAATTTTCTGGTTATAGGGCAGACAGTGAGTGTGTATCTCACAAAAGACATACTCCACTAGTATTTTCTTTCTTTTCACTTAGAGCTCTAGATCCCAGCTAAAATTTCAATTCTACTCCATCTGCATTTTCCTTTATTTTTCTGTTTCTGTGAGTCCTACTGCTTACAGCTCCCTTGTTTCCTCCTTTATATATTAAACAAAAGCATTTTATTGAAAAGCATTACGTTGCCCCCACAGATACCTTTCGTAGCAA
Organism: Margarornis squamiger; assembly: GCA_035222235.1. Lineage (NCBI taxonomy): Eukaryota > Metazoa > Chordata > Aves > Passeriformes > Furnariidae > Margarornis > Margarornis squamiger. Next base: position 50,454,029 of record JAWWTY010000123.1, read on the forward strand.
GTCATGCATTCTTCTTTGTTCCTTTGAATGTTTTCACCTTGCCATTCACAAATGATGTTTTCATTTACTCTGAGCATAAGCCCATCTACAAGGCCTTAATTTTGTTTCCCTTCTAGCTAGGAATCTTTAACCTTAACTGTCTAGTTTCCGTTGCATGACATATATTTTCTGATTTCTTTTTAGTGCTTTGCTGTGCGATCACTGGGCTGGGTAGAAATGGCAGAAGAAGATCTGGCTCCTGGAAAAAGCAGTGTTGCTGTGAACAATTGCATCAGACAACTTTCTTACTGTAAAAATGACATCAGAGACACTGTTGGCATCTGGGGAGAGGTAAGACCAGAGTGAACTTTTCCTCCTCTTGGAACATCCCTCTCATGTCATAAAACATCTTGAAAGAACAACTCTGTAGACAGCTATATCCATGCTCTGTGTTTGGGATTTCCCTATCCCAGCTGGCACTGCCACAAAATATAGAAGGATTCAAGGCAAATGTTGACTCTTCTGTTCCAAACTGCTCAGGACAGCAGATGCCACAAAGATCTCACCTTCATGTTTACATCTCTGCTAGTACACACCTGTGCAATGACAGTACTGGGGACACACAAGCCAAACTGTTAAAATTCAGTGGAAGTCTTCCTCCTGAAAAGAAGTTTGAGTGTGGTGTTTTAGAGCAGCATTTTCAAAGGTTTCCCTGTGACAGAGGGCTTTAAGGAAACCCAGACTGGCATGACCTGTGCTTCTGAAATGTATGAGAAGATTGGGACTGATGGACAGATGGCTTATTTTAAGATGATTATTTTATCAGTGTTTCAGAAGGAAATTAATTGTATGTTATTAGTCTGTCTGCTGGTTCCTCTCTGATAACTCTTCAATCTGCGCACCAGTGTCATCCAGTTCTGAAGGATTCCAAATTGCCACACACTGCGGGAAAAACAGAGCCCAGCTCTCTTTCTTGGTTTGTGGAAAGGTCAGTGCACGTTTATTGACTCAACCCTGCAAGCTCTGTGCTTCTCTCCAAATTGGCAGCAAAACCAGGATAGGGCAAGGGGAGCTCAGGGGGAAAACTGGAGGAAGCTTAAGGTTTTGTGGTGTGAAAAACAGGTGTGCTGGGGACAGATGAAGAAGTGGAAGATAATGGAGGGGTTAGTAAGTGAAACAAGAAAGGAAAGGGTAGGATGTACAGATGGCATAGGAGACAAAGACACAGTAAAACATCTTTGTTATTTGATTGTTCACAGAACAATTTAAACTTCAGTCAAATCTTATTCCCTACCTCTCTTCTGCCATGTTTTCAGGAGGGTTAACACTAATGTGGATTTGCCACACAGGATCTGAATCCAAAGGTGGTGAAAGAGTGAATGTTGTAACTTTACTTTGTTTGATCTAAGAGAAATGGCACTGCCAGCTAAAAGAGAAATTTTAAGAAAGACATGTCTATTTAGGTAAACATTTTAGGAAAACTATCATTCACTCTCCCAAGTTATTGTTGCAGTCTGACGCTCAAGTCCAGTGTCCTGGCTATGACCACAGCAATGCCAAGGTGCTGCAGAAGAGCAAGTGCCTCTTTAAATAGTAAAATTATGTTCAAATAAACACATTCATAATGTTCTGTCTAGTTTAAGTGATTTCAGAAGGATTTTTCTATGTAAGAAATATATATTGTACATATAAATAAAGGTTTCCCTTTTTTCTTACATCTGGGAACAGTTTTATTTGGATAATGTAGCTAGACAAGCAGTTAGAGATATGTCTGTCATGGACTTTGGACTTTCTGCTGATCCAAGGACAGGAAAAACCCAGTGTCTTTACATGTGTGTAATCTCACTCGTTTTCCAGGTGACAGAAATTTGATGAACTTGAAATATATTTTTTACTTTGAACTCATGTGCTGGGGTTTTTTTAAGAGTTAATGTTCACATTTTTCTATATTTCTCTCTGTCAATTCCATTGTTCTTTGTTGGAAACCCTTGCAGGTTTTTAAGCCAAACCAGTGAAAAGTTTTGGTCCTCTTGAATGGATGTTTCAATTAATACTGCTATTCATTTAAAAAAAAAAATCAGTCTGACAAAACAATAGAGACACTGTGCTTGAGTAGGTGACTCCTGAAGTAAATTGTCTTCTTAATTTCAAAAGAATTCATTACAGCTAACCACATTTTTTCTGCTTGAGGTGTAAGTCTTCAAGAGTGATTGGAAGAGGCATGTTCTAGGGAGAAATCTGAAAAAATTGAGTTCCATCACTGACATATCAGATGGAGCAATTATAGCAGAAATCTGTTATGAAGCTAGAACTGATGACTGCAGACAGTCATCAGTTTTAAGATTTCCTAAAGATTACTTTAGCTAGAATGTAGTGGAAGTGAAATTGGTGCTAGGACCATCCCCAAGTTTTCACAATTTAAAAAAATCACAAAACAAAACACAAAAACTCCAACACCCTGCATAACCTTTGCGACTGGCTTTAATGAGGGATTTCATGCCCTTTGCTCCAAAAGAAATTTCCTGTAAATTTTGAACTTCTACTGTTCTGTAAAATCTAAAGAGAAAAACACTGCTCATTTCTTTGTGTTGCTCTTTTGCCACGCATTATATTTCTGTACGTTTCAATAACACTTACAGGAAAAAGGTATATTCTTGCCATTGACCTGTATACCGCAGCCTGTAACACTTCCTGGAGGTCTGCTGGGCTTGATCCTCTCTTTCCTTTATTTACTTTCCCTGCATAGCTCTTCCCTTACCTCATCTTGGATTATCAGATCTCTGCAGCTCTTCAGCAGTCTGAGACAGTAAAGCTTGTGCTCAAGCTCCTAGTCTGTCTAAATGATTTCTTTTAGCCCTCTGCAGTGTTGTCATCTCTAAAATAGCTTTTGTATAATAAGGCTACAAAATTTAGCAAAATATATTGTTTCTGGCTGCGGACAGCAATCCCTTGAGCATTGCAAGAATAATTTCATGTGACTTATGGTGCTTATCTGCCCATTCTCCAATTCTTCTGCAGCTAGTTTGGATTCAGTTTCGTTACTCTTATCCCAGTATATTTTGCATGATGAACAGATTTTACCTTCCTGTAATAATTTCCTTCTGGAACAAATATATAAGTAGAAAATGGATGCAAAAAGCAATCTTTGTGACACTTGGTAGCATTCTTCACACAATCTATTTACTGCTTCTGACCTCCAAGCAAATTTCTCCCACATTTTCTTTGTGATAACTGTTTTCTGTTTGCTTTCCTTCATCATCCTGATCTGCCTGGTGTCATCCTCTCTTTTGTGTTTTATTTCACATATTTCTTTTTCTGTATGCTACTAGCAGCTCAATGCTCCTGGTTTGCTCCATTTTTGTGCATGACTCACAGCTACATCTGTTTCTGCTTCTCTAGGAGCAACCATGCATCCAGCCTTGCATCTCTGCCACAGCTGTGCTTTCCCCATTAGGCAAAATATCCTTGCCTTGGCATCACATGTACCAGGTGTCTGCTACCTCTCCCACATCCCTCTCGGCACCTGCGCTGCCAGCTCTGTGTCACAGCTCTCCTTTGAATCCCTGTTAGGAGACCTGAGGCTGGGAGAGGAGGTGGGCAGTGCCTCCCCCTTGCTGCCTAGCCTACAAACTGTGGTAGAAGGCCCTCCCAGAGTGACATGAATGTGTTTCTTAGACGTAAAATTAGACATCATTAAGACCTGAGCCACTGTAACCACGTGGGAAGAGGGTTTCTGTGTCACTGTGGTGAAGAAAAAGGTCGTTTTTGAAGCATTAGTCAGTAGGAAGTCAGACCCTTTCTATTCTTTTTGTTCATTTATAGATTCTGGCACAGTAGAGAGGAAATAAGTTACTCTATATTTAGTTGATAGCTTCCACCACCTTCTTCTGACTGGCCGGAGCTTGTCTTACCTCTCAGAAATAGGTCCAGGATAATTTTTGCAGGATCTTGTGGTCTGCAGGGTATAAGTACAGCCTCCAAGAGAGAGCTATTACATGTGATAGAGGAGGTAGCAGACCTATTCCAAATGCTAGCAATAGGGGGAAGATTAACATTTATGCATTAGCATCAAAAGGAAAATTGTCTCTAAATTTGTTTCCTATAAGGGGAAAAAAGCATTATCCTTGTTCTTACATGCCAGAAGAATTAGGGAGAAATCCTGGCTCTGCAGTCACTAGCAGAATTCACAGTCTGGTCTTAATGCTAGGTTTTCCGCTTTAATCATTCTTCAAAGAATATTCTGTAAATCCTTTGACACATACAAATTGCTGTCTGTTCCCATAATCCATTGGTTAAAGTTTATGAAAGCAAAACACTTTGAAGGAAGGAACTCTGCCTCATGAGTACAGATTTTGATATAAGCTTTTACTATCAAAACAAACTGTGACCTCTCATATATTTGGAAGAACATGCTGAAGAAAAGATAAACACATAATTTGTTGAGTAGCTCAATAGCTTGGGCTTGAATGAGTTGCATTTAAAATACATCAAAGCTTTTTGTGATTGGCATTGTTTAAAAATGTAGTAGAAAGAAATCATCTTACATCTTTTTCACTCTGAAAGTATACGAACTTGTTTTCAATTGCTCTTGTAACAAACCAGAACTTTGAGTAAACTAAGAGGAAGCAAGTCTGAGTAGCACAGGCATAACACCTTGAGCCCAGTCAGTTTGAGAGGGGGACATACTGTCTAACTGTGCTTTGTCTGGAGTTGCAGGGCAAAGACATGTACCTTATACTGGAAAATGACATGCTGAACCTGATTGATCCCATGGACCGCACAGTTTTGCACTCGCAGCCCATTGTGAGCATCAGAGTCTGGGGCGTGGGGCGTGACAATGGTCGGTGAGTCTTTGCTCTCCTTATCCCTCTTTACTTGGTGCTGTTTTGGTCTGCTGATACACAGTACACATAATTCTGTTCCAGGGACTTTGGGATGGTGGATGAATTCTTATTTTTCTTGCTGCTGTTACTTTTTAAACTCTGCTTTTCATAGTGTATCACTTATATGCTGTTTTGCTAAACCTGTATGGAACTAAGGTTTGAGATTAATTCAGCCAGGTGCATGAAACTGTACATACAACATTGTTTTGTTTCAAATATATGTAATACTTTTTAGTATAAAATCATGTTTTCCAATGTCCTGTAGTATGTTTCTCCTGGCTATTGAAAGCATTTCTTCCTGCTGGTCCAAGTTAAGTGTGCTACCTATCCTCTGACTGTATGCATGTGTTTCCACTTTTTTGAGATATTTGACGGAGAAAAATTTGAGGAAAACCCAGTGATTTTATGCCATTACTATTACTTCTAGCTCTTGATGGAAGAAGGTCCTCAAGGGTGTTGCAGAAAACTAAGGTTTGTCCCTGAAATCTGACTGCCTGGGAGCTGAAGTTCCTTCTCGCTGTAGGGAGCAAGGAGTGTATGCTAAAGACCTTCCTGCCCTGGAGGCAGTATTTCCTTAGGTTTTGTTCCTGACTGGTTTTCTTTTGCTAACATCCTTCTTTGTCATGTAACTTTGTTGTGGAAATGCTTGTGAAAGTGACTTAAATGGATCAGGGCAGTGAGCTGTCTCTCCTTTCCACTGGGAATTTTGACCTAGCAAAAGCATTGTTATTTACATGGAGTAAGTCCAGGATCTTGGGACAGTACCCGTCCTGACACGTGTCTGGTAAGGACTGAGTAGCACTTAATAAGCTGCTACTTTTTGTGTCCATGTTTTATTATGGCCCAGTGGCCTGCTGTGATGGAGTGATGGTATGAGTGAACAAAGGAAGGGTTACAGGTGTCGTTTATCTGGACTTCTGTGGTCCCCCACAACATCCTTCTCTCTAAATTGCAGAGAGATGGATTTGATGAGTGAACTGTTAGATGGACAAGAAATTGGTTGGATGGTCACATCCAGGGTGTAGTGGTCAATGGCTTAGAGTCCTGATAGACATCAGTGACCAGTGGTGTCCCTCAGAGGTCCCTCCAGGGACAAGTGTTGTTTAATATCTTCATTAATGACATAGATGAAGGGATCGAGTGCACCCTCAGCAAATTTGCAGATGACACCAAGCTCAGTCATGCTGTTGACGCACCTGGAGGATGAGATGCCATCCAGAGGGACCTGGACGAACTTGAGAAGTGGGCCCATGGGAATCCCATGAGGTTTAACAAGACCAAGTGTAAGGACTTGGGGGTGGATGAGAGGCTGGACATGATCTGGCAATGTGCACTTGCAGCTCAGAAGGACAGACATGTCCTGGGCTGCATCCAAAGCAGTGTGGCCAAAGGGAGGTGATTCTGCCCCTCAACCCTGCTCTGGTGAGACCGCATCTGCAGTGCTGCATCCAGCTCTGGGGTCCCCGGCACAGGAAGGACATTGACCTGTTGGAGTGAGTCCAACTTGATTTAATTGGTGCAGATTTTTGAGAGGTCTAAAAGGGGCAAATCCAGTTTGAAATGCTGGGAAGTGAAAAAGTTTTAACTTCTTATGAATAAATCATTAGAGTGCTTTGTTTGCGTTAGGAAATGGTTGCATTGCACGTTTCCCTTCAAGTCAGATTTTGTAGTAGCTTGCTAGTTCAGTCAGAAAATAAATGGAGCATCCTAAAGGGCACTGAAATGTGATGCAGCTTTACAGAGTAAAGGAAGCCAACTTTAATGTTTTGGGGTTTTTTTAAGCATTTGCGTTTCTTTTTCCAAATACTTTTCTTTGAAAAATAAAATAATTTCATTATGTTGTTTATAAAATAAGATAATGGGTCGTATTTCTTCAGGGTGGGTACCTGCTTCTCCTAAAGACAGATCTGGTCACAGAATCATCGATGTTTTAAGGGAACATTTAAGAGAAACATGCCTTTTGCTATTATGTAGCACTAACAATGTTGTAATCTTTTGGTGAAATGTGTCTCGGGGTGAGAGGCAATAGCAGACTCTTATAGATGAATATAAGCCCTATCAGTAGGGCAGGAGTTGTTGCGAAAGGTTCTGCATGCACAGGTCATTATGTCTGCACTGACCTACAGATCTGCCATGGTTACCAAAAGCTGTGTACAGGGCACAGAAAATAGCATCTCTGATCCCACTCCTGCCCATTTTCATGCTGTATCTGGGGGCGTGAGATGAATTCCAGTTCTGCTGGGACTTCTGCTGAAACTCATGTCTCTGTTAAGAAAAAAATGTTTAGTTACAAATATGTGGGAGAAGTACAGGTGCAATTTAAAAAATACAAGTAACAAGAACCCTTCAAACAAACCCAGTTCTCTCTTTTGGTCATAAAAAGTAGAAGCTTTCTTAACTGTTTTCCTGGAAAGAGGTTGTTTTTGTGACATTGACAATACAGAGAACCTGGCAAAGGAAACAAACTAATGTTTTTTCACATTTCTGCTGTCAGTAGTGGGAGTGGGCCTTTCTATGTTCAAGGGGAACATTTCTTGTTTCTAGAGAACACAACTTTTCTAGATTGGTTGCTATAAGTAACAGCAAGAAGTAGTTTATTGAATTTTAATATATATTGTGTTTATGTATTAAACACTCAGTCAAAACTAGCCTTTATGTTTCGTTTGCTGGCACAATAATGCTCTTAGCCACTTTTATTGGAATATGGAGTTCTTAGCCACTTTTATTGGAATATGGAATTCTTTCATCTCAAGAAGTTTGATTTCAGAGCTTTCCTATTCTTAGCTCTTTGTAATAATTTTGATAGGTGCTTCTACAGAAGTTTTGTGTCCAGAACGACTTTCAGGACTGAAGCCTACTCTTCTTGAAATTTAATTTGTTCAATGTTTTATTGTCACATTTTAAAAAATAAGATTGTAGGAGAAGCAGTGTAGCCATTATTTGTAAGTAAACTCAGACTGTGTTGATATGAAATAGCAGAAGATCCAAAAGACAAGCAGAAAGAACAAACTTATAACTGAATAACCAGATGTACAATGAGTGTAGAAATGTTTAGCCTAGGAAATGTGCTTCGAAGGGTAGTATAAATGATGTAGCATTTGCTGAAGAAGCACTAACAAAGAAAAAAGCATTTGGTGACAGGACGAGGTGGGAAAACCATATTGTTGAGCTGGAAATTGTACTGCATCTCTTTTCATGTATACATTAGCACACAGTCCTTGGGCTCACCCTGGTAAATTAGCCTATTGCTACTGAGGTGAGAAATACCAGAGCCATTCACTGACTGCAAAAGCAACTTTCCCTGATTATGAGTTTGCCATCATCAGAAAAAAAGTGAGAGGATCTCACATTGCTGCTTTGGTGGATTTTAAGCATTCACAAAGTTTATGAAATCCCAGTTTCTGGGATGAAGGTTTTCCAGAAGTTGTTGCACTTGACTTTTGTTAATCAGCTATATCTTCTGGTCCAAGAACCTGTATAAAAAACCATATTGGATTTGTTATGAAAGGTAGTGTTTCAATTTTAAAATATTGTAGAAATGTGTATTTCCCTGTGTTTTGATCTATTGAACCACCAAATGATCTGCAGGTTCTCTTTTTAACTCTCTTTTGCTTGTACTAATTTATTTGGGTAGTTTTTGCTTTGGAAGATGAAGAGGTTTTCTAATGACACCTGACCAGATGATTTTCTAAGCTATGCCATAATGAAAGACTGATGAAATACAGAGATCTGCTGGTGAAAGTTTAATCTGAGTATGTGTCAGCTAATTCACCTCAGGCAGAAATGTCTTTCAGGAGACCGTAATCACTCTCTCCATACATTACATTAATATCCTCGTCTCTAGAGTTTCTTATTTAACAATTCTGCAATAAGCAAAGCCTTCACCATTTTTTTGTGGTGATGTTTTGTTTTGAAAGGTAGCATCCCTTGTTTTCTATTAATCAGTCAGTAAAATGTTTGATTTTAGGAAAGGCTGGAGCACCTTCATAAACTCATGAACAAAAGCAGGTTCCCACAAATTAGTAGTTGTGCATGTATATATGTGTACACTCTGAGCTCCTATGTTTGATACATATATTGGGCATTAAAGGAAAACAAATGTATTGTATATGCAGAACCTTTTGGAAGACTTTGTTTCCTAGGTGGTACCTTGTGATTTTTAAAATAAAAGCCAGTGTGTTCTGTACAGTCTTCCTCTCCTGCTGTACTGAAAACAGAGCCACAATGATTCACTCAGTATTATTTGTAAATAAGAAAAGTCCTTGCAGTTGCATAAATAGTTTGATTGCAAGGTCAACAAAGTCATTGTCACATAGAGGTGTCACAGCTGTATCAGTGAATAATTGTCAGTGCTGTGTTTGCTTGTTAACAAGCCACACGTGCCATATATTTTTTTGTGTCATTAAAAGTACGTTTATAGCCTCAGCCTACCGAAGCTATGAAGGGACTGTTCTTTTCACTTGTGATCTGCAGGACTGTACATAAATCATTCCTTGGGTTAGGTTTTGTCTCTCCTTCTTGACTGCTGGTGCATGCCCTTTGCTTTCTGAGCAGTTCACTAACAAGGAAGAGAGAAAAAGCAATAGCCCATCAGTTTTGTAAAAGTTTCTGTTAGCACATTTCCCTGAGTCCTCTTATATCTTCATTGCTCTTCCACCAATCCAAATCGTGCCTCAAGTTTTATAATTGTTTGAAAGATCAGTTTCGTCTCTCCTGGTGTCTTCATGCAACAGCAGGGTATCCAGCTCAAATGTTGTGAGGTTAGCTGGCAAGGAGGGCTGCTGGTGGATTCGGGAGACAGCTTTGATGGGACTGAATATGGAACTAGTTACTGGGTGGTGTAGGCAACTTGCATGTTGGACAAAATACGTAGCACATCTATTCATCTGCCAGCTTTGTCACCGTGTGGAGCAGGTTATAGTTAGTGTGTTTTCCTGACAGGCTGAGGAGGGAACATGGTTCCTTTTGTTTTTTAAGTGCTGGGAGAGGCATGTTCTCTGATATTAGGGTTTTCTGACCACAGGCACTCTTGACTGGACAATGTGAATGTATTGTGCTCCCTCCTCTGCCCTAATAATGCCCAGTTTGTCAGGTGGGTGTTGTGGGGATCCCTTCATCTGTGTGGATGTCCATTGCCCTGGTTCTTTGATCTGCTGCTGTTTTCCTGCTGCCTAGACATTGGAATAAAATGAAACTGAGGTTCAAAAAGGGGAGAAAGGAAGAGAGGACAACTGCATTGAATACATCAGAACAATGGACAACGAAAATGAGGCTTGAGCTGCCTCAGAAAGGGAGACCAGACAGCTAAATGGATAGATGCCCCAGGTAACATGGATATAATCCTGTAAGGCTGGAAGAGAAGAAAGTCCTAATAGCAAAACAAATTACCTGAACTCTGTTATCTCAGGAGCTGTTAGGACAAGAGAAAACTATTGGGGTGAGAAAAATGGGACAAATCTGTGGAAAATGAGGAAGAAATGATGTAAAGTGATGGCTCAAATACCTCAGAATATGGGGAATTAAAAATAGTATGCCCTCTTGCTGTTTCAACAGCTTAATAAAAATGGCCCAAGTTTCAGAGGTCTTTAACACCTGCATTGTCCACTGACTTCAGCTGGATTTCTGCATATTCAGTGAATTTATAAATTGAATGTCTAAATTCATATTTAGGCACCTTTCTCTAGATCCAGAATTGGAAATTTTCACTTGAGCAACAGTGCTACTGCAGGCTAAATATTTTCTTTTTAGTTTTGAGTGTGTGTCAAGCTAAAAGGGATGGGGACAAGTCTCACTAAGAACTGTTTTTTTAGAGGACAGAAGAAGGGTGAGTGGGGAGTGTGGAAGCTGTGCTGCAGATTGAGTGCCCATCTCATGTCACTCTGTATTTCCTAGATGAGACTGGTATTTCCTGGCTTGAGCTCCTGTGCCTGTGTTATCACATGAACATGAGACTTCAGGAGGGATACCTGTCCTTAATTAGACAATTAAAAGCTAAGACAAATAAAGAGAATAAATACAAGTGTAGTGTGGTTGGGATATCCTTTTGTGTTTGTAGATTATCATTCTTTTCAAAAAATATTTTGTATACAAGCAATGCAACAGGCTTCAGTGATGCATTGTGGCTTATAGCTGCATCCTTCAGGGAGGTGTTTAAGATCTTTCTGGATTGCCCTTCCTTTCAGGTCGTGATTGAATGTGCTCTGAGATTGAGTCTTTCTCCAATTCCATGAGAGAAGCTTATCAAGCTGCACAAGATAATTAATAATAAACTTTCTCTTCTGCATTAGAGCCATGGTCAAGAAAAGCAAAAAATAAATTAAAACTGAAACGGTGTTTGCACCTGCTCTTCTGAAAAGATAACACCCTTCAAAGAATGTGTAATTTCAGCTGAACTCTTCAATCTCTGAAATGCCATTAATCAATATTGCCTACTCCCTTCGGTCTGCATAACCTTGAAATAAGGGCAAAACATACTGTAAGAAATCACGTAAATGGTGCATAGGTGAAGGATTACACTGGAGGAAAAGTATTTTACTGGCTTTTCTGACCTATATTTTTAGCTGGTATTTTTTTTCCAGTTGTCTTTTGCTTTCTCCGCTTCCCTAAGCCAACTGCATCTGAATATCCTTTTCTCTATGTTTTGGAAGGATTTTTCCTTCTCGCTAAGAAATAGCTTACGTGACTGTTTATACAAAACTTCCTACTTATATCCATAAGTCCTGACATTATTGTTCAGAAGTGCAGTATGTTCTTGGAGGGGGTAATGAAACAATACAGCTGTGAGAGGGGAAATCCATTATGGTTACAGAATTAATGTATTTTCAAGGAAATACGGTTAAATGGGTGCAAAAAGCTGCATTCATATTTTGATTCATTAAACTGGTTTATTTTAGCTGTAGAATTTAACATGAAAGATACAGTAGACGGAAGATGCATTGAAATAGGACAGTATTAACTTGCAGTATTATATAACTTGAAACACCTGTAGTTTCGCACCAGTGAATGGTTTTCTATTGCTGATGGCTTCAGCTGTGTTGGGGCACTGTGCCTCTATCCTTTCTGTGTAATGCCACTAATGAGATGAAAAATTATTACACGGAATCATTTAGGTTGAAAAAGACCTCTGAGATCATTGAGTCCAACCTTTGACCAATCACCACCTTGTCAACTAGACCATTGGACTAAGTGCCACATCCAGTCTTTTTCTGAACTCATCCTGGCATGGTGACTCCACCACCAACTTGAGCAGTCCGATCCAATGTTTAACAACCCTTTCCATGATTAAATTCCTCCTGATGTCCAACTTGAACCTGCCCTGACATAGCTTGAGACTATGTCTTCTTGTCCTCTCACTAGATAGGGTGACCCCAGAGCTTCCTTTTCTCCAGGCTAAAGACCCCCAGCTCCCTTAGCTGCTCCTCATAGAACTTAACCTTCTAGACCCTTCAACATGTGTGTTACAGATGAGGCTTGTGAGCAGCTCAGGTGCTTACAAACGATGGAGTCACACGTTGATTAGCAGCTGAGAAAAAAGGATGTGCTTAGGGAGAATTTTGGCCATGGAGCTATAAATATTTGGTAGCCTTTGTAAAGCTTAAATGAAGAAACAGCAGTTGAGAAGCATAGTAGCAGCAGGTTAGCTAAGTACAGAAAAGTCTCATGGAGCAAGGGAATTGAGACAAATACAGAAGCGGACAGTTAGAAGGATTTCAGTGGGAGAGTGAGACAGGAACAGGGAAGCCTATGAAGGAGAGCTACGATTAGTGCTGAGGCATTTGCTTTTAAAGAAGTGGGGAAAATGATGAGAGGCTTCCCTTCTTATTAGGAAAAAACAACCAGACAAAATGTTTCTCTCTTCTAAGCAAAGTCACAAACTTGACTAATTGCACTTGTATAATAATTTGGAATATGCCTCTAAAATATATAAGAATGTTCTTGCTATCAATTTACCTCTTCAAT
>JAWWTY010000123.1:50466949-50507552 GCA_035222235.1 Margarornis squamiger
ATTGCACTTGTATAATAATTTGGAATATGCCTCTAAAATATATAAGAATGTTCTTGCTATCAATTTACCTCTTCAATATCTGCCTTTGTATGATTTTCCACATTTGCTACTATCTGATTACTATTCATATATTTATATGCAGTGCATTTTTATGTAAATCATAGCATATATTGTCTTATCCATTCCATGTATTTAGAAAGCATTTTCACTTAAGGCTCTTAATTCAGAGGATGATATGTCAGCTTCGTTCCTAACATTGACTCCACCAGGGAAAAGGGCCTTTTTTTGTCAGTGGTATTCAGAACAATTTGACCTCTGGCAATGGAGGTAGATTGCCTGCTGAAGTCTCTTTGATATTTGCAGATTGATTAGCAAAAACTTAAACACTAATCTGAGCAAACTAAAATATTTTTTCAACCTTTAGGCATTTCTTTCCTGATTTGTTTCTGTGTTTAGAAACTTACATTAACATCTCTATTTTTTAGAAATAAATTCGTGCTTACTGACATTGAAAAATCTGTGTGCATTATATCTCTTTTGATGATGGTCATCTTCCCACAAATACTATTAATCTTAATGCCATAATTTCAGTTTATAATTTGAATGATGCATTAAACATAGAACTCAATTCTCTCTAAAACATCAATATTTTACTACTTAAAGTACCCCTCCCCACCTTGATTAATTTCACAGTTGGCTGGATGTATGCTTGTGCCCCCTGAGTTGGGCCAAATTCCCCTTATAATTGATGGGAAGTTTTTTATTAGCTTCACATGAGTTGGGTTAGTCCATAACTTACAGAGGTGGACCTGGAAAACGTGAATACTGCTCAGCAAAATTAATGTAGTACCTCTGAGAGTGTCAGGATGGTGTGTTATTTTGTTAGCAGGGCTAGGGTGGCTCTTGTACGAGAACAACACAGCACGTGGAAAAGGAGCCTACTATGAATCTTAGAGGAATATGAAAGAGTTAGAGGTCTGCAAGGTGTCTGGCTTCAGTATTTGTCCTGGCATTCTCTTGATTTTATGTTTAACATCAATGAAGTAAGTGAGTTTTTTCACTTCAGACAAGAACATGTGAAAGTAAGCTTGCCAGTGTTCTGGGGTACCATTACTGACACATGGCAGTGTTTGTAATGACGCTGTATTTGTCAACAAGATGTAGAAAGAGGAATTATAGATTACTTACAGATTTGTTTTTCAGTAGCTCAGACTGAAGGGTGCACCTGGGTCCTTATGGCCTGTCCTGTGCAATTGCAGACAATCTCAGAGCAGTTAAGGTCCTTTTGGCAAGCTGATCGCAGGTGTAGTTCAGTTTGCTAAGGGTGTCTTGAACTGCTTTTGCTTTCACGTTTATCTTCAACAATGTAGATATACATGTCAGATTAAAAGAACTCACACCCAAAAGAAAACAGATGCACTAAGGAGGAGGACTCCTTTTTTTTTTCTTTCTTTTTGGAGGGCATTTATTTGTATTTATTTAGGAGAATAGCTTTTCCTCTCTACTTCTCCTTAGCTACCATCAGAAACATAATGAGATGAATTAAACAAAGCAAACTGAGTAATTGTTCTTGCCCTCTATTCACTAATGAAGAGCATACGTGGCTTCAAGGGCCTTAATGTAAAATAACAAACAAAGCTCTTCTGGAATATTGCCAACCTAGGCATTCATAAATAGCATATTCATTTTGTCACTTGAGGATTCAAGTAGTATTTCAAATTTTCTTCATCCTGGATGTTGGAAACTTGTTTTGTGATGTGTATAGAAATGCTCATATACCTGCCTGAATCCAGGATTTAAACTTTATGAAATGTTTTCTCACTTGTCTCTCAACTTCTTTCCTCTCTTTTTCAAAATAATAGGGTAAATTAGAAGATTGGCACTGCTGTTACAGCTTGCTAATTTATGGTGAAAGTAGATGATCACAATGATGGGAGGTTTTAAGCTCCTAGGTTGTTAAAGACTAAACAAAATTGTTGTGCTCTGAGTTTTGCAAGAAGGACTAATTTTTTGTTTCCTGGAAATGTCAAAAAGTTTTGCTTCAGGGATAGAATGGATGCCTCAGAATAGCAAAAGGAAGGGCTACCTTAAGAAACATTTTTTTCTCTTCTGTAGGGCAGTAGAGCCTTGAGTGCTACACGTTCATGAGCTGGGGTGCAAACCTGCTTCTGCTTTTACCTCAAGTGTAGGACTACAAATCGGCAGGGGTGAGCCAGCAGTGTGAGTGCCACTGCTAGGACTGACTCCATCTGCACATGCAAAAATACACTCTTGACCTCACAATGTGAATGTGTTAGTATAATATTATTTTCCTTTTCTTCAAACTGAAACAAACTGCAACCTGAATCCAAGTTCTGTACTCATAAACTCATTTTCTTTTTTCCTCAAAATTTTATGTATATGAAACCCTCAGATCCAGTCCTTGCACATGCTCAGGGTAAGTATGAGGATCTCAGCCAATGATAGTGTTTTTGTTTCTTCAGCCCAGCTACAGCTCTGCTGGTATTACCCAGGCTGTGTGGGATGGGATACTTGGTATTTCACTCTGGGGTGAACAACTTCTGGCCATGCAGTGGGAATATTTGATTAGTTTGAGGAGAACATGATCCCACCTCTGTGTCTAGAGGATAAGCTAATTTCATTTACTCAGATGCCCTGCTGTTCACTGGCAGTTTAACCAGAGAATTGGGCACATCATTGCTGCTGAGCGCATGGAGATCTGCCCAGATTCTTTATGGTGTTAAATACCCATTCTCTCATTATGAGCTTGGCTGAACCTCATCCCCAGTGAGGAACACAGCAGCATGGAACAGAAGTCAGCTGTGAACCCATGAGAGGGCAGCACATGATAGCTGGGAGAGGCTGGAACAGCATGGGTGGTATTTATATACCAGACATGCCCCAAAACACCCCTGCTGACTTGATTTGCCACTTCTGGCACTGCAGGAGTTGAATTTGTCAGGTCTTCATGAGCTGAGAGCTCTCCTAGGCAGTTTTCACCTTGCCAAGGCTGGCTTGCTCTGGTGTTTTTGTCAGTGTAAATTTGACCCATTACTTGCTGCAAGCTCATTTCTTTTGCAACCTGTAGGTAAATTGCAGTACTAAGGTCCTTCCTGCCTAGGGATTTGGCTGCAAGTTCGCAGCACTGGCTGGCAGTGGGAAATGGACTCGGTGTGGTGTTTGTGCTGGAAATTTTTTCACAGTGTTTCTGGTAGCAGTTGTTGCTGGGGAAAGCCTGTCAGTCAAACTTGGCAGCCCGTGCCAAGTGCTGCGACGTCCATGGCTGGTCTCAAAGCTTGCTGATGATTATTTACAACATAGTTCACGAAAGAAGATTTCTGTGTGAGTTTCACCTTTCATTTTCAGAATACATATATTTGGCCAAGTAAACTGGAAGGAATCAGAAATTGGACACCACCACCCCCAAGAGCCTGTACCATAAATTTTAAATTTATGTTTGAATTCACATTTTTGGGTGTGATTGAGGTTTGGTAAAGCTAAAATTTGGCAGAAAGACAAACCCGAGATGCAGTTGTAGTTACTAAGCAAATTGTGTGTGCACAAATGGGAAGACATTTGGCCCAGATTGTTTTCATTTTCAGAAAGTGCCTGCTGGCTAAGCCCTGGGAGATTTTCCTATTTCTGATGGCAGAGGTAAATCTGTTGCCCTTTTCATACATAGCAACTAGAAGCAACAAACTTTGAGGAACAGAGGGTGTGAGGCAAGGGAAGCTGAAGTGCTGAAACCAGGGCAAGTTTTTTCTCTAAAAGCAGAGCCAGCATGTTTGTGTTTGGCCATATCATTACTGAAAGGTGCATAGGCAGTAGGTATGGCATCCAACATGTAACGAAATATCAAACCAACACAGCCTTAGAATTTAGTCCCAGTTCACTTACTGGATAGCCAGCTAAGAAATTGGTGATTGGGATGTAGTTTTAATTATACCTTTTTTACGTGTTTCTGAGGTTCTGCCATATCTCTTTTCCTGTCTTCAGTATGAAGAGACGATCAAGCAGGAGCAGTTCTCTCCCACAACCAGCATATTAAAATGGCAAAGTCTGGCTTCTCTCCTTAGAAGCATTTTAAGTAGGAGTCTGACATTGTTCTCACAAGTGCTCTTGTTTGGCCAGCTGGAAGGCTACCGTATCCTGTTGTATGCTACTTGCCAAGAGTAAAAGGGAGGACAGCAATGGAGAGGGTTGTTATTAGAGTTAAAAGATTAATTCTGTCCTCATTTTCAAATTTAAACAAATTACATTGAATCCATATTGGAATCTGGATTAAAAATGTAATGCATGTATATTTTACTGTATTAAGTAGTTTCAGGTGTCACTTTGTCCATAAACATGCCCCTTTCTTTCCCCACAAGTGAATTCCACATTTGTGTCAAGACTTTTGAGAAGTTACCTATACAGTGCAAAAATTTTACATGGCC
Organism: Margarornis squamiger; assembly: GCA_035222235.1. Lineage (NCBI taxonomy): Eukaryota > Metazoa > Chordata > Aves > Passeriformes > Furnariidae > Margarornis > Margarornis squamiger. The sequence continues at coordinate 50,471,386 of JAWWTY010000123.1, forward strand.
TTGAACTCCTGTTAGCACTGGGCATTCAGCACATCCAAGGAAGAGTTGGAACTGTTTTATCTTAAACAAATCTGTTGATGCTGCCTATTAAAGGAAAGCTTTCAGGTGGCACAGGCTGTCGCTTGAGCATAACTGGTCCTGCCAAACCTTGTTGATGATACACAGGGAAGAAGGAAGGAAGGAGTCTCACTAGACTCACAGGGTGTATTTAAGTGGTGGAAAAACATCCTGCTCCTGATGCATCTGTGTGGCAGAAGGAAGTGACTGCCAGAAAATTATCTTTAACTGCTTTTCACCCTCTCAGCTCTGCTGGTGGAAATATCCATGGTCACGTTCCCTGCTCTGCTTTCTCTCACATTGAGCTCAGATAATTTAAAGAGACTAGGTGGTGGACATTTGCCATGTTGGCTCATTTTCCTTGAGGAGGACAGATGTGATCCTGCAGGCAGCTCTGCTGGCACGTTTGAAGTAGCAGGTCCCTTGGATCGAGAGCAACTTGCAGGGTGGTGACCCATGTCTTTGTGACATTGCAGTTTTTCTTTGGTCAGAGTTTGCCTTTCCCCAGGAAAAGGAAAAGGATTGCCTTTGCATCCAGGAGTGATGTGCAACACTGCAGGCAGCTGTAAAAGCTGCACCCCCCAGGATGGTGTTTAAGCCCTGCCACGTTTGAAGTGCAATCCCTGCAGAAGTGGCTCTTTGTTGCTGGTTGAGCACATTTGAGGGGGAGTTTTGCTAGATAAAAACTGGAGCTCCAGGACCATTATGTTTACTGACACCTTTAGTGCAAGCAACGCCTCTAAACTGGATTTACTGTTACTCTATATGCCAGTTCTGGAAAATTAAGTTATTCAATGTGTTTGTTTTTACAGCTCAAGGATAAATCTCATTTGTAGCGTAAACAGATGTGATTTCATTGAAGTAAATGCAGTGGTACTTCTGTCTGAATTTTTAGATTTAGCTGTAAATCTTTTTTGCCTTTTAAAGAGACTTTCTTTCTGTCTTGTGTTCAGTACAGAAACGTGTTGTGAATGCTTTGCAGAGTTTGTGGAAAATTGGAAGGGGAAGACTCCCTGTGCACTTCAGCTTTCTGGCAAAAATTGCTTCTGTCACAAAAGATTAGCCTTGGAAGTTTACAGGCTAGAAACACAGTGTGTAGCAGTGAAGACTTGTTAAAGGGGGAGGAGAGGCACTTCTTCTGTGGGTCAGAGCACCGGGAGCACGCAAATGTAAAAGGGATGGGAAGGGAGGAAACGACACACCGCTGACGGAGGAGCGGTGCCTTCCAGGGAGAAGCACCCACTCACTCACAGCTGGAGCCGGCAAACACAAGCATGCACAGTCCGTGAGGAGAGTGGGAGCTGACATGATGTGTTTCAACTCGATGCAAAATGAATGAGCTGCTGTTCTCAGGGGTATTCGGCCCCCGTTGCTGAAGTACAAGTACACGGCTGCATCAAGTGCACTTTGCATCATCTGATGCCTAGATACACGCTGACGGAGATGGGGACCAGTCAAAGCGTTGAGTTGGGTGTTTGGGTATGACGTGCTGGGCATTTAATTCCTGTTTGATGCAACAAAAAGGTAAGAAACTTTAAAAGTGATGAGGAAAAAAACCTCAGCCCTTCCCCCCCGCCCCCCCAGACAACAGTCTCACATCAGGAGTAGCCTTTGTCTTGAGCTGTATTTTCAAAGCTATGGTCTATTAGTCTAAAGCTACTATGTGGATGCCTGCAAGGCAAATTACAGCTCCTAGTGTGACAAAGGCAAGTCAGATTTCTTTTCTCCAAGAGCTGACACTTAACAACCTTCAGGAGGGCAGTGTAGCAGAAATGCTGTAACAGAGGGACTGTGTACTGAGCGGTAAGTATTTGATGCTGTTCTCCCTCTCCTTTATCCCTTCAGATGTTGCTCATTTGAGCAGTAAACTAACTAATGGATTCCGATGATTAATAGGTTTGGCGGACTGTGTTCAGCTCAGAATTGCATGGCCCTAAACTGGCTGCGGTTACTGACGGCATATTAACCAGCCTGATTCTGTTGAGGAGGGTCATAATTTGTTTAGACTGGTAATGCCATGAAAAGATGAAAAGATGCTGCAGTTAAGAACAGCAGAAACTTCATCTGCTAAACAGAAGAAAACTCCCTGTGTTTTCTTCCCAGCATACAGCACCTGTATAATTTTTTTATCTGTAATCCCCATCTAACTTCTAGCTAGCCAGTCTGGGCTTTCTTCTTTCAGCCCGTAACTGACAATGAAGAGAGAGATGTCTGTGTAGATCTCCAAAAGAACTGAACATGTTTAATGACAAAAATATTACACTGTACTTGGAGATACATGCATGTAACAATATATTTAGTTGAAGTGAAACAGTTAACAGCTCTTTTGACAAAAGAGGAAACTTCATGATTTAAATGTAATATATTGCCTTGAGGTCTCTGTGCTTGCTTAATCCTATCTGAATTTGTAAAGAATTTGCAGCAGGAGAAATTTCATTGATTTGTTAATTGATATATAGCTTTGAATCCTTATTACGCTGGATGGAGAGGGGAAGAGAGACAAGCACATTTTATCTTTTATTTTAAACTCAGCAGCTTCACTTTTCTGTTAGGTTTCTTGCATGTTATGGACCCTCATTGCTCTTCCTGTTCTGTGCAGTAATTTCTGTTTTCTTAAAGGACAGCATACATTGCTGAGTCTATGAGGGAAGTACATGAACTGTTCATCTCTGAAAACTATGGCTTTAATTATGTTCTTGTAGCTGTTGCCTTGTGGTTAATGTAATTATAACAATTTGTGAGTGAGGAAAATAGTATTATTTAGCCCTGGAGCATTTCTCAGTAAAACATGGCCTATTTATTTTCATAAGGAGTTAGAAAAGAGAAAGAAAGCTTAATGGGGTTTTCTTATGTAGTACTTGTTAGTTGTGGTTTTTTTTCTTAGTACAGATTAGTTTTCCCTTTTACAACAAGTGTGTGTATATACATAAACCCTATCTATGAAGACATTTTAAACATTGATCAGTTGCAATAGAGATGGAGAACAAACAAGTCATCAGAATTAGTATTTTAGGTAATTATGGTGTGTATTGAAGGTCTGTGGTATTTCTTGTATTGTTCCAGCCTGTTGGGTATCCTCTTCAGCAAGGCTTTCTGGTTCTTCATTTGGAGTTTCCAGTGTTTCATGACATGAAGTAAAACTGTTACTGTGGACAAAATTCTGATCTAATTGATATTAGACTGCTAGTATTGATTCAACTGCACTGTAAAGCTTTAATTTGTGTTAGAGTGGACAGTTTTCTTCAGTGTAGTTTAAGATAGGCTGAAATAACCTTATTCTCTGGGTGAAGTTAATACAGGTCAAACCTGAAATTTAAAAGTTTTAAATCAGGGAATAAGAAGTGTTCATTATCATTTCCTCTTATTAGAAAATAACTGGCACGTCCCTGAATATGGTTTGGTATATGCCAAAGAAAACAATGTTATCTTTTTTTTTCTTTTTTCTTTTTCGGTGGTATTTTGAGATTGATTTTATATTAAAACCTTTTCCATATGTTTTAAGAATTTTTCCAATTGAAAATATATTTGTGGTTGCATTTAATAATTGTTTAATAACTTAAGAGATAAATTCTTCCATCCAACTGATCCATATAGAATGGTGATATAGTGATTTGGGGAAAAGGTGGCCTGCTGTTTTAAGAGTACAATTTAATCTTTACAAAATGGATAGCGTGCCAGGCTGCCTTATATTTTCTTTTTATTTTAAAAATAGAATCTGACTAGGTTATAGTAGTCTTCATAATATATGATTAGCAGCAGAAGGCTAGATCAAGCCATCAATTTTTAAGCAGAAATCTTCTTTGCTGCCAGTAGAGAATTGCTTAAAAATTGATGGCACAATCTGTCCCACAGTGAACAGGGGATTCCTGCAGAAAGCATTAGTTGTACTTCTACTCAGTCTCCATCCTGGTTGTGGCAGGGATCCAGAAACACAAAGCCAGTCTGCTGGAATAGTCTACTCCTTGAATAGTTGTTAGGAGACAAAAGACTTAAGGACTACTTAAAAAAAACAACACCAAAAACCAAAAAAAACCACCAAAACCCAAACAAAAAACAAAGGTTAAAAAGCTATGAAACTCTTAGAAAAATTATAAACCACAGCTATTTTCCTTTCATCGAAAGAAACTACTTCTCTAATGGCATACAAAAGTGAAGGACATAATCATTCTCTTAGCAACAGGGAGACTTCCAAATGCACAGAAATGAAGGCTGTTTCTTTTACTTATTCATGTTATGTTGTTGAGGTGTAACTACATTTTGCATAAACATGTTGCTGCATTTAAGTGCTCCTAGACTTTGTAATTACAAATTAGAAAACCAGAGTAGGGCCTCTTTTGTGCCTCAGAGGATGTGCTCGGTCAAATACTTGCAACTGTAAATAAAGAAGAAAGGCTTGTGCAATGCATCATTATTTTTAATGGAGAAAAATGTGTTTCACTCCATGAAAACTCTACAGTAATTGAAAGCAAAGATATTTCAGCTGGTTTTCTCTTAGGCAGAGAGATGGTCAGGGGCACTGCTGGTGGGTGTAGTCCCCTGTGAAAATGTTGAAGGACCATGGAAGTTGGAGGGCAGACCTCTGTACTTGCTTATAGTGTAGTTAACACTTGGTAGCCTTATTTTTTCTGATTTGCTCAAAAAAGACAGCTGGGGAAGTTGCAGTCTGCCAGACTCCAGTGGAAGCTGCCGGAATGAAGAGTTGTGAAGTGTTAACAGTGTCTTCACGCAGCTGAATGTGTCAGTCACAAAAACGGGTGGGCTGTAGGCTTATCAGGTACAGGGGAGTAAACTCCTAGCGCTCTCCCAGACTCATGTGCAGTGCAGTGCCACACTAAAACATTAGCCAAGCATGGGAGCATCACCTTGACCCTTAAATACCTTGCTGGAAATGCCAACAAGAACAAAACCTGTTGGATTTCTTGGTGTGGTTTGTTCTCCATCACACTGTAGTCTTAGAGTGTCTCTTGTTGAAATAGAAGACACAAAAATAGCAATTGTGGAGTATCTGGAGTCCAGAACAACTCCCAGTCACAGGGATGGATGGATGGCTGCGTGGGGCACCTGACCTGCTGGGGCTGCATGTTGTCTCGCCCCTGCCAGCTTCCTTCTGCCCAACTCTTGAGACAGGCCCATAGGCTGATCATCTGCATAAACACAGCATCACTGTGTCTGCACAGCATATCTCAGTCCTATGCACTGAGGTGTTTCTGTTACAGAGTCATGGAAAAAAGTTGTCCTGGAGAGGACAGCAACAGGTTAGCTAGAGAAGCCTCTTGCATAAACATGGGCAGGGTTCAGAATTACCTCAGAGCCATTTCAGGCTGATATGTTTAAAAGTCTCTATCAACAGAGATTGCACAGCCAGTGTGTAGCTCTCTGGCCTTACCCACCCTCTTTGCAAAGAAACTTGGTTTTGCTTTATTTTTTAAACCCTTCTATGAGTGAGTGGGAGACACTAATTAGATCCTCCCCCATTAGGTTGTCCCCAGGCTAAACAAGCCCACCTCACCTCCAGGCTGAACCCTCAGCTGGACTCGCACCAGTTTGTCACTCTCTCACGTGTATTGGTGAGCCCAAACCTGCATACAGAAGTGCAGGTACAGCCTTACGAGTGCCACATGGAAGGCTGTTTCTTCACCTCCCAGTGAAATCTCTGTTCCCCTTCAGCTTGTGGGGTGGGCATTGTACATTGTACATCAATGATCAGTCTCTGGGATGCTATTTACATCAGTCACTGAAGCGTAAAAGAAGAAATTGTCTTGTACTCAAGCAGTGTCCCATCAGCTACACCACTCTCTGTAACTGTCTTGCCTCTGCTGCATCCCTGGGCCAGATATGACCCTCTGTGAGAGAGTGCAGGGATCAGGGAGGCAGGTGCCCTTCCACTACTGTAATGCTCTGTATTTAACGGCGCTGATTGGAAAACAACCTGGAATAAATGGGTCTGGCAGAATTGATGGGGAGGAGGAGATTGTTCCCAACTTCTGTGGGAGGCAGTGTCCTCTCAGGGCTCTCTCTAGGAGCGGGCTCCTTTCTCACACCTCTGCAGGCTGGAAGGTTATGGGCTGTTTTCCTCAGAGGTCTTAGCGTTTTCCCATCAGAAATGGATCTCAAATCCTGTGTAGCAGCCCTGACACAGTTTTCTGGGGATTGTCTTCCCAGGTTATTGTCAGTCTCTGGTTTGACCCCTTGTAACTCAGTCAGCTTGGAAAGGGACATGTAGGGCACCATGCCAAGGTACTTGCACAGCTTCTCTTGCAGCATTTCTGGCACTTAGAGCCATCAGCAAAATCTGCCACTTGAACTGAAACTTTCCATGTCTGCTCTTTAGCCTTGGGGCAATTTTTTTATTTATTTATTCAAGTTTAAAGGTGAATCATTCAACCATATTTGAGCTACCAGAATGTAAAGAGAATACAAGCAAATAGTCTTGTGTATGAAAATAATTCATAAATTACAAGACACTCTGTGAGGAGGTGCTGGGTTGACTGGAAAGCTGTAATGAACTGGTTAGAAGTGGGATGCAGCCTGCCTTGATTCACATGCATCCCACAGTGTGGGAGTCCTTCAGTTGGAGCCCCACTTGTTTCTCTCTGCCTGACAAAGTCCAGCAGCCCGACTGCTTGTGTTCTCTCATCTTCCTGAATTCCCCCCAGTGGTCTTTTCTTTTTGCTGGCAGATGCAGTAGTGATTGTTCTGTACAGTTGTATCTTGCATAATGATTGGGGAATTAACAGATCTCCCTTTCAGAATTTGTTCCAGCAGGTCATGTTTTGTCTCTCCAAGACATTTCTTTTCCTCTCCTCCCCCCAGTATATTGTGTCTAAATTACAGGACAATTTTCCCAATATAGCACTTTTCTGAGAGATAGAAATGTCTGTTTGTCCACTTCATATAAAGCCAGTGATTAATGGACAAAGAAAATTGTTTATGCCATGCTTCTCATACTGTTTAGAAACACTGACTGTATTTTCTCAGAAAGTGAAAGTGATACCACTTCTTCAATTCTGATTGGCACTGAAATGTAGCATTGAGAGCATTTAGGCTTGAAAGACTTCCAGTATTTGCAATACTGAGATCTAATTTTAACCCCTTAATTTATAAAATGTTACCAGTAGTTGAAGTCCTTGCTGATTCTGCAAAGCCCAGCAGAAAGCCCAGATAGCTGAAGCAAAGAAATGAGTGGGGTTTTGGTTGGGCAGATCCACACAGGTCACCACTGGATATTGAAGAGGTGAAACCCCCAGTTCACTGCATGGAAGGATTGTAAAATTTCTGGGAATGTCCATTACATTTGTAAATAGGCATCATCTTTCCAACTTAGCTGCTTTCACAGAATCATAGAACAGCCCAGGTTGGAAGGAATATCAAAAGACTGTCTGATCCAACCTTCATGGGAAAGGGAGCCTAGATGAGATAGTCTAGCATCCTGTCCAGTGTCATCTTGAAAACATCATGTGATGGGTGTTCTACTTGTCCCTGGAGAGGTTGCTGCAGTGAATTATTTTTCTTCACAAGGAGCCACATGGAAATTATTACAAGGGACAATGGGTAGAAGTTCCACCAGGAAAGGTTTCATCTCAACGTAAGAAAGAAATTAAATCTCTAGTTACGTGCATTAGCTAACCATATGCATGTTTAGTTAAAACCTGGCTTAGAAAGCCTGTGTTTATTCTAGTTCTACTCACTAAGCCATTTCTAAGCAATAGATCAATCCTTGTAAGTTTTGCAAGCTTGCTGGTGTGGGAATTGGATCTCTTCCCTTCAGTGTGCTCTGTCTTTAGTCCTGCCCTTATTACTTGAGATGCCATGATTTTTCCACTCCAGTACTTTTTTTCCTCAGAATCAGTTACAGGCTGGGATAATACAGGGTCCTGCATTTTTGTGCACATGAACCTTGCTCAGATCCTCACTGGAGATAAGCCCTTCTTAAAAAAGGGAAGTTGTGAGATACATGCAGGAGGCAGGAGTGGGAGAGCTGGATTAAGTATCTCTCTTCTGAAGAATGGTTATTATCCTTATAGAGACACTATGCATTGTATAGAGTGGTGTCCAGTATTTAAGGAGAGATGTGCAGATGCGGGCAGCAACCCACATCCTTCCCCAGCACAGCGAACCCTTTGTGGTAACATCACAGGGAAACAGTGTGTTGTCTTCACAGGAGAGCTCCAGCAGTGCCCGTGTCCCTGGGAGCTCACCCTGCTGGTGTTTTGTGGTGGCTGGCATGGCCTAGAAAGCAGCCATCTGTGGTGGGTGCCGGAGTTCTTCAGGGAGCCCCCACCAGGACTCAGACCAGGAGCTGGGCAGGCAGGGTGGATCTGCGGGAAGAGGAAGAAGGGCAGCCACCAGTCAGGGAAGCTTGTGCCTTTCCTGCCCACCTTTGGCTGTGGGAAAGGGGTGTTGGTTAAGTCATACCAAGAGTTGCTGAAGTGTTTCAGAAATGAAAGTGTGTGGTGATTTTATACCTCCTGGCTTCAGCTTGGCGCTCATGTGAGGTTGTTCCCCAGGCTGTCACTTCTTCAGGGTGCAACTTTCAGAGGACCCTAAGTGACCTTTTGTAAAGGGCATTAAAAAAACTGAGGACAATCTTTCTGCTCATTCAGTTTGAACAATGTACGGTTTTCACAGCCTGAAGAATTATTTTCTTTTGTGAGTGTCTGCTTTAAGTAATGTTATTTTGGAAGAAGGAATGTTCATGCACTTTCTGTATCTATTTATGCTTTCTGCATGCTACTTCCCAGACTTGTGTGTGGTATTTTAAGGTTTATTACCTCCCACTGTTGATATGTCTGTGCTGCCACGCTGAATTCAGCTGGTGCCTGTTGGCTTCGTTGCATGTTTCCAAAAATACAAACTTCAGAACAACAAGATTGAAAAAAAAAAAGTGTCAAAAGGAAGTAGTGGCAGTATGCTTAGATACATACACTGTGCTACACACAACAGTGAACACTAAATGTACAGCACTTTTCAGCTACCCAGCCTCATCATATGTTGGAGCTCTGTCTGCTTGAGTGCTTTCTAACTTGTTCTTTCTGTTTCTTCATGCTTCCCTGGATTCAGAGAGAGGTAAATTATTTTCTTTTTTTGAATTTTCATGTTTATCCTCCTAGCATGCACTAAACAATATTGTATTGGTGTGCTTGTATCAGTGAACAGAAGTTTCTCAGTTTCAGTGAGTAAATTTCTATCTCTGTGTCACCTTTTCACCTTACTCTTAACAGAATTGTCAAGTTGGTTGGTTTGGTTTTTTCCCAGGTCCGAAACCCTCCAATACTAGAACAGTTTAAAATCATGTGATGCAGATGGTTTTAATATTTGCTTCTGGTGTTTGAGATTAAAATTTCGATGATGTTGCTCTCTGGAATCTGAAATGCAAGACAGTAGTATTAAACTCCCACCTTTTATTTAAAAAATTGAAAAAAGCATGATACTAAGAGCAGGGGATTTAAGAGCTAAGTTTAGCAAGCATTGGAAAAGTCACTGTTTATTTCCTATTTGTGGTATTTGTTTCAGGTCTGTGTGGATTGCTCGCTTGTCTTTCAAGTTTGAAGAAAAGTTTGTTTGATTTGTTTGGATGTACAAAGGGATCATTTGGAATTCTCTACAATGCTTCCTGTCTCATGGGAGAGCAGACAGTAAGGCATTGTAGTCAGGTGCTTTGCAGCACAAGGGCTGCAGCCACTCCAAAGGCTCTTAGCAATAGAATTGCATCCCTCAAATGAGATTTGGGGTTTGTTTGCTCTTCTAAATTGCAAAACCTTGAAAGTGGGACTGAGTGGAAGGAACATGGTTTAGAGATGTGGACCATTCCTCATGTTTGCTTGGTGGAATATAATGAGAATGGTTTCCAGGCTTGAGTGTTTATCAATTCTTTACGCAGTGCTGGCTTAGAGAAATGTTTGAACTTTCTTGATTATGGCTTTGCAATATGTAGGTTTCATGCATGTGGGAAGCAATGATCCTCACAGCCTGACACTGGCAAAAGTGTACTGCAAGCAGATTCGTGGGTAGTGTCTGTGTACAACTGCTGTGTTTTTTGTCTGAATAATAGAGAAAGAAGCATTGCTTATAAAACAAATCACACTGGAGAGATTAACTGTGCTGGTGTAGTCTGCTGACTTCTTCAGTTAAATCTGTAATAGTGTCTAGAGCATCTCAACTTGATGTAGTTCTTTGTTAAATCTTTAGATATTCCTTATAAACAAAAGTTCATGTCTTCCAATTAGTTTTGGAAGAGAGAAACATTGTCAAAAGTATTTAAATATTAATATGTCAAGGTCAAATTTACAGAAGCTGCTGCAAACAGGCTGTTCAGAGGTTCACAGGCATAATAGCACATTCATTTTCTTAAAGGAAATTCAGGATTCATCAGAAATGCTAGACTGGCTATCCTGAGGAGTTAAACCACCACTTTGCAGTGCTGCAAAAGAGAAGCAGCAACTCTAACGACCTTGACAAATTGCCTTGTGTGCCTTTTCCTTGAAAACTGCACAGGGAGGAAGGCAGGCCCCTGCCTGTGCACGTTTCAAGAATGTTTTGAAGCAATTAAGGAAAAAAAACCCCACCATGAATAATTTGTGGCGATCAAGTCCGTGGTCAGTGAATTTCATATGGTCTGTCCTAGGAGTTCTATCTTTTGTTAAATCCATTTATTAAACAAGCAGATGTCTAAACTACTGATGGACTTTTCAGCTTGCCATGTCTGTCTAGCAGTTGGTGAGCAGCAGTAAGCCCCACCTGACCCCAAGCACCTGCGAGATGTGACATCCTGTTAGCTGTGCCCCCTCGGGCTGCCAGTCCTACAAGGAGCGCAGATTCCTTGGCCATGTGATTGTGAGGTGAGGCTGGGAGTAAGAACCAACATGGAATATACATCTTAGCTGTACAATCTGTACTGTTGTCACTGTGCTAACAATGCTCGTGGATCTGGAGAGCTCAGGTACAGAATTGTGCTTTGACATGACTCCTATCAGTACATATCTGTGGCCCTTTGCAGGAATGGAATATAGCCCTTGGCAGCAGAAAGGGAAATTATTTGTAACCTCTCAGAGGCACCTTTCTGGCTAGCGAGGCAGTGGTGGCAAGGCTGACAGGACTCCTGTCCCCACACAGACAGGAGGAGGTGGTGAGCAGCACTGAGACCTGGAAAGTGTGTGTGGGCGACTGGCTTCTGCAGCTTCACGAGGATCAGGCTGCAGGAGGGAAATTGGAGTGAAAGTCGTGCAAATGCTTTCAGGCTTGGAAGCGCTGGGCTCTGAAGGGCTGAGCTGGGTATCGGACATATCAGCTCTGAGAGGGTTTTAACAAATTTTGGAAGCATGCAGAACTGTGGCAATGATAAGACATCAAAGGAAAACCGGCAGCCATGAGTTTTAGGGCCGCCAGATTAGTGTCTCCGAGTATCACACAAAGTAGCCATAACTGCTCCTTGAGAGTTAGCAAGTGACATTATCAAGGAATGAAGCAAACAGCCTTTCAGCAGGAGATAATTTGCCCTACAAACTTTATGTGTGAATTAGAAAAACAAGCTACTCTCTGTCAATGACAGACCATTTGAGGAGAATTTAATAAATGCAGAACTGATGTTTTGCTGCAAGGAAGTCCATTTTCAAGTTGTGTGAGAGCTGAAATAAGAAAAGTCTTCAAAAAATTTCTGCTTGGAGAGGGCATTTTATAACTAATTGGATCAAAAATTAATGTCCAGAGTAATGTACTCATGGCCAAGTGTGCCATTCTGGGTTGTAGCTGGGGAACAGCCAAAGAGGTGTAGGAGCTCTGTGAGGTGGAGCACTTGGAGTGAAGAAAAATTGCAAGGCTTGCATGTGTGTCTAGGATTGCCAGCAACTGTCAGAAATACAGGGAAAAATCCTTCTTCCCCACATCTCTTCCAGCTCTGATCACTGAGGAGAGAAGAGTACGTGTTACTCTTACGCACTGTGACTGTCTAAGAGAAATGGGAAGAAGACTCTTGGAAGTAGTTATTTTTCTTCCTCCTCGTCCAGAATTTGATTCAGAAGTGATTGGTGTATAGTCATCTGAAGAAGGGGCTGTGGGTTTCATTTGGAGGTTGTGGAGGGAGGAATGGGTTTTACTCAGTGTCTGTCTAGTATCTGGTAGGTGAAATGGAAGTCAGAAAGTCCTCAGTACATCTCGTACAAACAAATTCTGCAGATTTTGTGAATGCTGCTTGTTTCATCTAGTTATGGTTTCTTACTGTTGGGTTTTTCTCCCTAACTTTGCAAGTTCCTTGATGTGACCCTAATAAAAAGACAAGTGAACTGAACAGACTCAAAGGTTTCTTTTCAGTTATAAATCATTCCCCTTTTTCCTATGTAAAAGGACAGTCTGGATAAAAAATCCAAAATCCAGAGCATCTGTAACTTCTGTCATACGTATTTACTGCAGGGTTTCTTGCACCTCATTTTCTCTGCCATTCGTGATACTAGAATGTTTGTTTGTCATGGAAAAACCCCATCTAAGCACGGTGTTGATGACATTATGTTTATCTGCTTTTCTCATGTATCTCCTCTCACTTCTCTTGCTTTTCTCCTTCTCTGCTGATTTATTCCGCTTTCCTGGATGTTCACGTCTTGACAGCCTCCTGCCAAGTGCCTCTGGCCCCACTCTGCTGTAGCAGTGGCTGCTCTCCCCTTTTTTCTCCACGCTGGTCAGCTGTTAGTAGGAAAGCAAAGTGAAGCCTGAAGGTTATAGACTCGGGCGGTGGTTTCCCACAGCCTGGTGGTGTGTGCTGTGTGACCCTGTGGTTGCAGGAGTCTCTACACCGGTACAGAGAAATCTGTCATCTTCTGTAGGCTACTCTGGATGAATTTCAATCAATTTTAAGCCAAACCCAGAGAACATAATTTTCTGGTTCAAGGATTCTTGTTACAATTGGTACTACATAAATCTGTAAAGCAATTTACGTTTTCCTGCATGTGTATCATTCTAATATAGTTGTTTTAAATAGCAATTTAATATCGATTGATATGGGTAAGAAATTTTACTTCAGACATAAAGGCTAGGTTGGGCTAACCAAAAAAAAAAAACAAAAAAAAAGAAAGGATTAATGCAATAATATATTCTTCTACAGTCCTTTGAAGAAATAAGTTTATAGTGAGAAGGTAGTGGAAGATGTGCTGCTCTTTCAGGCTGTACTTAATTGGGATGCCTCCTAGGACTTTAGCCTAATAGTGGCAAATGGTTATAACTGCTACTCAAACAGGACAGCATTAGCATAAATCGCTTTTAATATGATTATATTCATCCAAGGTTGAGCAGCTAAGTGATGCTTAGCCAGGTGTTAAATAGGTATGGCTATCTAAGGTTTAGTCAATTACTGTAGACATTTGCCAATTAAAGAGAGTAAAAGGGCAAATAAAAATTAAATTCCCTTCTACTTGGCGCCTTACATTGTCTTTGCAACTCTCAAAATTGCTTTTTAAAATGTCTTTCTCTAGTCCTGTACCCTTTCAAAATAAAGAAATTTTAACTGTTCAGCAGAACCAGTCTTACCTACTCTTGCAGCAAAATAATTCTTATCTATTTTTCTGGTTTTCTAGCTTGTTTTCAGAATACTGATTTGTATCCAGTTCCTGTAATTGGAAAGATATCAGTGGATCATGTAGTACATATGCAAATGGTTAAAAAATTTAAAATTACGTACTATGCAGTACCCCTTCTCTATAATCCTGTATCAACAGAAGTGGTGCACTTGTGCTATGAAGTTTGAAGAGTATACGGCTTTTTTTCTGCCACATTATTATCTCACTAAACATCTCGCTTCTCTGCCCTCTGACATGAAATGAAATTTTATCAGGAGCTATTGTTCAGATCCCACAGATTTCATGTGCACACATACCCTGTGGAGACAGAGAAGACTCCAGCTGGATGAGATGTGATCTGTTAACCCTGTGCTAGCTTTGTATGCAGCCATGGGCTTTGTAATGGCTTTTTGATTTCTTTTTTTGCTTGTTTTCCTGGCAGGGTGTAAAGACAGGGAAGTGGTAAGACGAGGCATTTGCCCTTTTCCATGAATTTCTATTGCAAACACATTACTTGGCACTTCTTCATTATTGAAGGGGCCTGTTGCACATAAATCTCACTTAAATGTTAATCAGCTTCAAGTGAGCTGCAGTTTGAAGGCTTATAGATGAAGCAACCCAGAAGGGATGTGAAGTGCAAGAAGAATCAGAGAGCAGTTTTCTGGCTTATTTGCGATTCAAGGCTTTGGACAAACAAGAAGCTGTTCCATTGTGGTCTTGTGTCGGGAAACACAAAACTTTTCCTAAGTTTGTTATTGTTGCTGCAGGAAGCAGATATGCTGAAATCCCCAAAGCTATACCTTTCTTCTCCAAGAGGGAGTGTGGAGCTTGGTTTTCCGAGTGCCTAGAAATGCCTGAAGCAAGGCTGCAGGGCTCCTGCTGGCAGTGGAGGAGCCAAGTGCACCAGCCTGTGTGCCCATCTCCAGGCCTTGGATGCTGGGTGCCATACAGGGCCACTTGTGGGAGTGCACGGGCATCTAGGAGATTTCCATGAATTGATGAAATCAGTAGTACTGTTTGTGCACTGTCAGAATGGGGAAGGATGGTTTGTGTGCTAATTTTGATTGATCATTTGAAAACAAATGGTGCTGGCAAGGTTGTACTTGATGCAGTACCACAGGTTTTGAAGAACTCAGATTTCATCCTCTGTCTCAGTAGATGTACAGATGCAGGCCCTGATCACCTAAAGGGGTATGTATATTCACAATCCCTTAATGTAACTAGCTGATTTACTTTGTTCAAGGTGTTAAGGTACTTAAAGTGACACGCTGGTATGTGCATCTGAAACAGCACCATGAGGGTTTTATTGGCTCTCAATACTTGAAACTGATGTATTGGCTAGTGTTTCATTTTCTTCTGTAATTGTGCTATACAGCTTTGTTTATGATTGCATACCATTACAAGCAGAAATATTTACAGATGCTGCAGGACCAAGTGCCAGAGAGGCTCAGCAGAAGTGCTGTGTGCAGCACTGCAGTATTGAGGCAGTGCTTGTGGAGCCAAGGCGTGGGCCAGGTGCTCCTGGCAGCTCCTTCCCAGCACCCACCAACAATCCCGTGGGTGGGAAGTGGCATTTCTGGCGCTTCTACAAGGTGACTCCATGTGAGTGGAATTTCACAGGACAAAGATAAGACATTTCTCACAGCCTCATGGGCTTTCCAGGCCACACTCTGGAGACTTTGCTGCAAACAGCAGAGCATCAATATTTCTTCAGCAAGAACTCCCAGAATCAGTACAGTCTGGGGGATGAAGGGATTGAGAGCAGCCCTGCCCAGAAGGACTTGGAGGTGATGATGGATGAGAGCAATGTGCACTTGCAGCCAAGAAAGCAAAACGGATTCTGAGCTGCATCAAAAGAAACATGGCCAGCAGGTCGAGGGAGTTGATTCTCCCTCTCTCCTCTGCTCTTGGGAGATCCCACGTGGGGTACTGTGTCCAGCTCTGGGGTCCTCAGCACAGGAAACACATGGACCTGTGGGAGAGGGTCCAGAAGATGGCCACAAAGATGATCGATGGGCTGGAGCAGCTCTGCTGTAAAGAGAGGCTGAGAGAGCTGGGGTTGTTCAGCCTGGAGAAGAGGTCTCTGGTGTTACAACCTACCCCTGAAGGTGGGGTAACTGAGGTTCTTGTTTATAGATCCCTTGGGGCAGATTAGAGTGAAATGACACTGAATGACTGGTGTTTCAAGTGAGAGAGAGGGAGAGATGGCAGTTTTATTTTAGAACAGTTTGGTTGCAGTGGAAAGAAGATATGTAGCCATTTTGGTTATTATCTATAGAAATGTAACAATATAAAAGTATGAAAATATCACTTAGGAGAATATGTAAGGAAAAGAAGGAGAGAAAAAGGGTAAGAGTAGATAGTGGAGAGGAAATATCACCACATGTGGATCCAGCAATGAGACTTGATAGTTGCAGTTTAGTTATCCATTGGTCAAAGTGATGGTCACAGTCTCGATCTGTCAGGGATGGGGGAAGCCCACAAACATAAAGTTTGGTGGGTTAATACATGTTCAGGTGAGAATGCCCAGGTACCTCCCCTGGTTGGTGTAACACTGGATCATGTGCAATCCTCTAGTGGAAGACCCCAGAAATGAGCCTGTGGATGCTTTCGGGGTTCTTTGGTTTATGACACCTCCTAAGACATGACAGGTGTTTCTCATGTCAGAGCCAGTTGTGCCCCATCAGAAGGGATGAATACTGTCAGGCCTACATGTGAATGTCCCGACACCTCCACTGAGCCCGGGGGGAGAGAGGTTTGTGCTTGAGCCAGCTGTGTAAGGGAGGGCATTGACATGGCAGGACTAAAGTGGCAGGTGAGCTCCCTTGTCACCTGCAGTGTCCCACTAAAGATACCACATCCATAACATTCGTCAGGCTCCTCCCTGCCCTCGCCACAGGTCTTACTGTTCAAAGTGATTACTGAGCTGGGCTCTGTGCAGTGGCTCATTCATTTGGCTGTCATTAGCCTTGCAGGAACAGAGAAATGTTCTTACCCCAAAGCATGCAAGCTAATTACTGTTCATGGTGCCCCTCCACATTGGTCTCCTTTGATCAGAGAAGTAAATTTAGACTTGAGAGAAAAACTTAAGGCTCAGCAGGCTGCCCCAGTTCACCTCTCTGCTTTTAAAATGCTGTTGAAATACTTTTACTGAAGATGCTTCTTACTTATGGAGCATAATTATGGGTTGTGTTCCTTTACAACCAAAATCTTTGATCCTGACAAAATTCAGTCTTCTAGTTTAACAGACTTTTAATTGTTTGACTCATTTTTATCTCTGCAGTCCTTTGAGTCCTACCTCCACTGGGAGATAACAGGCTGACTAAACACCTTTAGTATTATCTTACAGATTCCCTTAAGACTGAAAATCCTTGCAGTTGAGCTTGGATCTCAGATAAACTCTCTGCAAGGTGAGATTTTCTGTGGCCTCAGAGGTCATCCAGTGTATCAGGGAGGGACGTGGCAGCACAGTGGAGATGCTCATCCTGGTGTGATCTCCTATAGCACCTTATTGAGAAAGCTGTGGTGTTCCAGGGCTCTGATCAAAGGTTGGACCACAGTTTCTCGGCTGTTTCAAATGGATTTTGCTGGCAATGTGTTATGTCTTCCAAGACCTAATGACTTGCTTTGGTGGCTTCATCCTATCTTAGCTTTTAGAAACAGTAAAATAAGGTTCTAACAGAAGGGGGAGGTTATCTTCTGAGTGTGGAACTCCTCTAAGGTGCTGGTCTTACAATTGGAAATCCTCATATTCTATAGCCTCCTCAGGGTATGCAGATTTCTATTTATTTGAACAGGCTTCTGTGCAGTGCAAGCATCTTGGCAAAACAGCACAGGATGCTCTTCCTAGAATCATCTTGTAAAGAAATGTATGTCACCTCTTTATTAGTCCTCAAAGGAATAACATTGATTTGACATAAATGCTTGTAAATGGTAATAAATAACCATGTAATGGTCACATAGATGACTTCTAACATTATTTTAAGTTAATGCAAACACAGGCTTCTGCTATTATGCCTGCCCTCTCAAAGAATAGACCTTGATCAATAATAAGGTGTGTGCAGCAGTCTGCTGGTTAATGCTCTCTGTCTTTACTACCCTGCAAGTCATGGTCACTGTCAGCAAGTTTTTCTTGCATGGAAAGTGGGGGGGAAGTCTTCATGAAGTTGTGGTAGAAAATCCATGTCTGTTAAGTGAATGAAGTTTTTGAATTGCAGTTAAAATATTTTTAAGGGAAGGTATTTGGACTCAAAAATGTGAAGTCTGTAACTTAGGACATTTAAAAGATGGCAGCTAAAGCCAAACACATAGAAGACAAAGATCTGAAGTGCTTATGATGTTTGGAAATTCCTCACAGCTCTCAAATCAGGCACGGTCTCTTCAGAGCTCAGGATATTGTATGTGAGACTTTTGTGAACCTGAGCATTTCCAGAGACCTGGCCCACAGGACTTTCAGGAGAAGCACCAGTAATGTTGAAAGCTTACTTCAAAAGGCAAAATTCTCAAAGTTTTTCTATGCGGAGCTTGGTTTCATTTTCTTTCCCCATAGCTGCTATTTTTCCCTAAGGCGTAGGTGAGCTATACCCCCTTTTCTTAGTCATATTACTAGAGTTTAGCTAGGAATCTTCAGGTCGCTTTTGAAAAATTAATCTAGAAGGAAACCATTCTAAAGCAAGTTCTGGCACGTGTACAGATGAGCCAAAAGCATCAGCCTTTTTCCAGAAGCAAGATTCCAGCTGGAACTCAGCATCTCTGTGATCTTGCAGTGCAGCAGAAAGGAACAACAGGCCAAAAGGCTCTCGTGGATGAAGGTTTTGGGGTCAGTCTGGAGTTAGGAAATCTTGGAGCACCTTCTTTAGTAGACAGCACCTTCCTGGATTTTTGCCTTATGATTTTTCCTGCAGGTCATGAGAAATTGGGTGAAAGACCATTCCTCCCCAGGGTGCCTGTGTCTTACATGCTGGAGGGCAGTGTTTCAGCCACTGAAAGCCAATGCAGCCCGTGGACTGCATTCCCCCATGCAGGAAGGGTTCAGGTGACAACACGCTCCACGTGCTGCCTCCTGTCTCTGCTGTGCCCTAGTGTGTGCCATTGCAGGTTGGGATGTGGTGAGATGGAGAGGGGCCTCCAGCTTCACTGTGTTTCTTCATGGTTCTGCCATGTGGAATTGCTTTCAAATCTCATCCCCTTATTGTTTTGTGTGGTTTGGGTTTTTTTAAGTACTGTTCATCAGGCTTCAGGTTGCAAAGCAGTTAGATGGAATAACCACCTGTACTTGTTACTGAGCAGCCCTTAACATTGCTAGGGCTCATGAAGGGCAAAATCTAGTGCAGTTCACTTAGACCAAGGTACTGTCCTTAACTGCAGGACAGTGTTCATGTCTCGTGCAGAGCTGGAGCTGGAAGGACAGCAATCCATCTGCCACAGTCTCTCTTTCTCCCTGAATAGCTTCGATATAAAATTCTTCAATTCACTGGGCATCTAAAATGAATAAAGAAATTGGTCATCCATGCTACATTAAACCCTGTTTGGAATATTTACAGACTTTTATAAACAGAAATACTTGAGTTTATACTAAGCCTGTGGTTTAGGAGTATCCTTCCTATCTCTTTACCAGTTAGAATCTTACTGGTAATTATTTATGTGTAAGGCAGAAAGGCATTGAAAAGAGATTTCAGGCTTAAGAGGCTGTTGGGAGCTCCATCTTTGCTTGTCTGGTTTAATTACTACTCAATTAAGGTCTGTCAGGGATGCAAAGTCCCAGAGAAATCGGGAGGTAACAGGAGGGTCACAGAGTAGGAATGGGCTGTAGTTGCTTTGAGGACATGGAAAAGCAGAGGTGCAAGACCAGAGAACAGAGTCTGGTATAGCAAGAATAGCAACTAGGAAAAGCCAGGCTTCTTCCTGACTCAGTATATACGGCTTCAATTCTTTCAGAAGAGCCCCAACTCTTAACCAGCCAGAGAGCAAATAAACCTAAGCCTGGCACTTCCTTCACCCATGCTAGAAAGCTATATTGTGCTGTGGTGACTAGCCAGTACAATGCAGAAGTATCTTTTATAGGGCAGCCTTATTTAACTTTTGAAAAAATAAGGTCAGAAATTTAGGGCAATTAGTGTGAGCAAAGCTATCAGGTTCACATCTCCCTTATGCAACCAGATCTCTAATTACTATCTGCATATTTTAAACACTTTATACAGTCCTTTGAAATATGATTTTTCTCTAACTACAATCTTGTATGCTGTTTCTCATTTTTTTAGCAGTTAAGAGCTGCATATATTTTCTGTCTTAAATTGTAATTCTCTCCCCGTTTCATCTTCAATAAAATATTTGAGTAAATTTTCCTATGTATTTACAATTACTTTTGGAATTATGGTTTATAACTTAAGTAAGTTGCATGGTTAGGAAACCTTAATGAGCTGCTTAATTATATAGATTAAGCACCAAACTTTAGATTTATGTTTCATGGATGAGCAGTTTATTATATTTGTAGATCTACTTTGTCTAAGACCTGTGTTTTATTTTTGAAAGCTGAGGCACACACCTGTTAAACTGAAGTAGGACTTGCTGTTATGGAGATGCTACTGATTCTAATGCCATAATTTGTTTCACTTGTTTCTAATATGTCAGCTTGTTTGTTTACAGAGACTTTGCTTATGTGGCAAGAGACAAAGACACAAGAATCCTGAAATGTCATGTGTTTCGATGTGACACGCCTGCAAAAGCCATTGCTACCAGTTTGCACGAAATCTGCTCAAAGGCAAGTGGATTTAAAATCAGCTGCATTCATCTGTTTAGAGGTCCCTGAGCCTTATACATACCTGTAATCAGTAGTTGTATGCGTGCTAATTTAGTTTATATCACTGGCAACAACAAACAATATAGAGAATTTGTAAAGGAAAGGATGCAAATGAATGGGAATTATGGGAGGGTGAGCATTTAGATTTGAGGAGGATGATATGTGCTTTTGATTTGACAAGTGTGTATAGAGACTGAAGGTTTTTGTGAATAATAGAGAAGCTGCAGGTTCCAAATGGAAAAAGAACACAGAGCTTCAATGAATAATAAACTGTGATCTTAAACTCCATAAATAAACCAGACCTTGTTTGAATGGTGTTATTCAATGGTATTATCCTGCAGGAGAGATGGGAAAATAGTTGCTAACTGTATTTTTAAAAAAATCGTGGAGAAGAGGGAGTTTAAACTACTCTAGTTATGAATACTAAAGCATCTTTGCTCCTGCTTATGATAGTGTTGTCCATAATACTGGAAAGAACTGTTCTTTTTGGTTATTTTACCTTACAGATTTGACACCATTCGCTGGTTATTAATTTGATTTTCTTGGATGATCTGTTTGTGAGTGTCTTCTGTACAGTCATTTCATTCAGCAGTAGCAAGGCAGCACATCCTTTACAGCAGGCAATCTGATTGAAAGGCTTTATAAACGGGAAGTTAACTCAATATACTTTAAAATCCTCTTTTACTGAGCAGTGGTGGATTTGAGACTTCATCCCTCTTTTTAAAAAATTCAAAAAATTTAAAAAGTGCTCATTTTGGTTTTCCTTAAAAAATGGCAGTTTGCACCACAGGAAAAGTGGGCTATGGGGATGAATAAGTATCAGTTATCCCTGTGTAACTTGTCCCTCCTCATGAGTTACAGCTCTTCTAGAAAGGCTATTTAGGAAACCTACAAGTTTTAAACTTCTACTGTATGCCTGTCATTTGCTTTTTACATTTTGTCTCTGTGTCAGTGAATGTAATCAGTGATGCCAAACTCCACTCTGTAGTCAGTTGTATAGTCTAAAAAATTCTCATTTTTGCAACACTGCAGGTGTGGTACTGAACTTGTTTGTAACATTTCATGCAAGCAACGTGAGCATTTACACAGTGTGCATTGCTGTAACCCTCTGGGCAGCAAAGTTATGCCTGAGGCAGAAGGTAGCCCAGCAGCTGTGCAAGGTCTGGCAGGTTTATCCTGGTTTGGATGCCAGAGGGAGTGCCAGTGGCAGCACTCGGGGAGCTGCTTGGTTTGGCCAAGAGGCTGCAGGCAGTGCTTGGTCAAATTTAACACCAGGGACTGCAGCAGTGGCTGACTGAAGAAGCCTAGACCTTTCATGCTCCTCCTAGTTTACCTTCAACTCTGCAGTTCACACAGGTGTTTCCAGCAAGTCTGGCAGGAAAAAATGTGCTACACAGGCCCAACCGTAGCTGCTTTTATCCAGTAAGGTCAACATCAAGTAAATGCTGTGATAGCAATACACAGGATATCAGAAAGGGAGTAGAGCTGTCACATAAGTAACTACGACACGAAACTTCTGAAATTAATTTTGGATAAGGGTACAACTAGGCATTTAAAACTATAGCTAACAGTCACACAGTTAAATCAGCAATAGATGTGATCCTGATTCAGGGAAACCCTTGGCATGTGCTGCCAGACTGGACCTCTTTGATGAATCTGGGTTTCTTCTAAGCTAGTGTTTATTATTTCTTTTCAGAGCGGGTAGGACTATTCCCATGTGTCCCTGCAATAGAAAATATCTTCAGAATGTAAAACCTGAAAAAAAACAAAAACGGAGGGGACCAGGGGAGAGAAGTGTGCTAGAAGCATCCTCAGACCAAGTGTCATCTGCTGTAACACCAGTTTTCTTTATAGTGTAATTACAATGAACAGACATAGCGTAAAGAAGCATATAGCAGTGTTTCATATATGAGCTTTGGGAAACCTCTGTTCACTTCCCTGGATACCTTCTTAGTCATATATCTACAGGGAATAACCATTTTGAAGCAGGGCTTTTTTTTCCTCTTTTGTTAATATTACACATTTTGGGGGAAGAACAGGTTGTATTTTGTGTGGGATTTTTAATTTCAGAATAAATGTAAAAATGGAGGAAAAACTTATACACAGCAGAAGATAGTTCAGAGAGGAATAATGAACACTCTTCTCTGTCTGTCAGATATTTATATTTCTTGTTATATTACTCCTCACTGCAATTTTGCTGTTGATAAAAATGGCTAGAGTTTTTTTTCTTCTTCCATCTGTCTTTCATCTAGTCTTGGACACCACTTAAGTTTTCTGTAGTTAAGGAATGGTGAATAAAGTGGAGGAAAATTCTTTTTATTTAAAAAGAATAACCTGCTTAGTCATGTGGCTTCTGACTTACTTCAGATTTCAGAAACTAGGATTGTTATAGGAATAAATTTGTAGTTGCTGCTGTACTTTTTTAAATGCTGTATTATCACTGTCTTCTTCAGATTATGGCTGAACGGAAGAATGCTAAAGCTATGGCTTGCAGCTCATTGCAAGACAGGACAAATGTCACCCTTGATGTTCCTCTGCAAGGTACAGTGTGTTGCAGATAGTATCCACAGGCTGGTCCTAGTTTAGATACATTTTGTTTCTGATGCAGCTTTTGACAAAAACTGACTATGCTGGGTGGAGAGCAATCCTGTCTTTTAATTAATGTATCTGACTGTAATGTATTCCTGTATTGCTTTAAATATTTTTATTGGTTATGTTGACAGTAATGGACTCCTACTTAGTTATGTCAACTTGTGCATTTCCTCTTTTACTTTGAAGTGCAAGTGTTGCAAATTCAGTCTTAGTTATTTTGGATACTGGTGGATTAGAGTGAAAGACACCGAGTGATTGGTGTTAGTAACTATATATATGTAGGGTTTATTTTAAAACTGGTTGCAAAGAAAAACACATATTGTAGCCATTTTGCTTGGTATTATCTATAGTAATATAGCAATAAAAAAAGCATAAAAATAACAGTGAGGAAAATGTATAAGGAAAAGAAAGGATAAAAGTAGAAAGATATGTAGTCACCACCTGTTGGATGCAGCGATGAGACTTGGTAGTTCCAATTCTGTTGTCTGTTGGTTGAAGTGATGGTCTTGATCTGGTGGGGCAAGCCCACAAAACTCAAAGATTTCATGAGTCGCATACACTCAAGTTCAGGTGGGAACACCTAATACTGCCCCTGGGACAGGGAGTTTTATGCTGGATGATGTAGTACCTGATCATGAGACATTTCATGAGTCTTTGAGACCTCCTCAGATGTTACAGCTGCCTGTTATGTCGGCACAGCTGAGTCCCTTATGGCTGGATTTGGCCCACGGCAGAGATGAATACCTCCGGGCCATGCGTTAATGTCTCAGGTGCTTCCCGGAGGGGAGTTATCACAGCTGAGTCATTTGGGTACAGACAAAAACATTAGCCTGCCTTGCAGGGTTTGCCTCTTACCTTGTTCAACACCCAGCTTGTAGCCTGAGGTGTTGGGTATAGTGCCCTCAGCACCTGGGTGCCGACTCTGCATTGTTGGCAAAGCAGCCTGCTGATTGCTGGAGCCATTAACAGTCCAGTCTCTCGGGGAGGGGGAGAGTGTGAGAATGGGTCTGTGGGCTGTGGCCTTCTCCCAGCCTTGTTTACTTCACCTTAAACCTGAGGTGATTAGACAATAGTACTACACATTTATCTCACCTCAAGTTCCAGTCAGGAGGCTTAACTCACAGTCCAGTTCCTTGAAATCCAGGAGGCATATTCGGGCAGGGAGTGGGCTTCGGTGATCTAACATTATTTAAGCCATTAACCATTTTGGTCTCTCACACTTAAAACCAGAATATACTCCAGTTAATCACTTGGATTCAGAGGAGTCATAGGAGTACTCCTCCCATGTTTCAGCATCTATTTTAGAAACTTCTGAGGCAAGGGGTGCAAGTGGGTTGTCATCCAGCTGAAGGGTCTTTTGCACACTCTACTGCATGGTAGAAGGAAATTGCCTTTGTGTGCCTTTATTAGTCATACCTTAGTAGCTTCTATTTTGAAAGTATTGCAGGAGAACATACTTTGTGTTACCTTTACAAGACATTATATGCTTGTAGTTCCACCAGTTTGTACTGAGTATCTTACTCCCAATCCATACATCAACTTGTGTAATGGTCTGTGTAATGCGTACTGCTCAGACAGTAGTATTGATTACTTGGAGACTGTATTTAACATATTAGCAAGGATGCTATTAAAAGTAGATTCCAGATTTTACATAGTTATTATAGTGAAACTTAGGTCTGTATGTCTCAGAGACCCGTTCATCTATATTTTCTGGGGTTTAATATGCCAGCAATATTACATGGCCTTATTCTTAGCATTGACCAAAAATTAGCTGATGGAAATTTATTCCTAAGTCCTTTAAAAATTATTGAAGCTTGTTCTTGTTAGAAGGAGTAAAGATTTGTTTTAATCAATACAATACCTTCAGAGGACAATAACTGGATGAACTACTTTATGTAATTGATGAAATAAAAGTGGTTTTCCCTGCTGTGAATGCTGATTAACAGAAATTGACTTTTGTTCCCATGCAGTAGATTTCCCAACACCAAAGACAGAACTGGTACAGAAGTTCCACGTCCAGTACCTGGGCATGCTACCTGTAGCTAAACCTGTGGGTATGTAACACTTAAGTGTCTTCCAAAGTACCTCGCATAAGCTCTAAAAGCAGGACTCTGGCTAGCCAAGTGTCAATGCATGATTTTTGAAAGGTAGCAACCCCTGTGTTTCTGTCATATGAATCAGGAATGAAGAGATCTAATATTGAGGGCATCATATGAACATGTGTTTTGCAACCAGGGTATTTTGGGAGCTGCCAAGAGAGCAAAGTTTCTTAATACAGCTTTCTCTGAATATGAGCTCTGCTACTAATGAGAAGGGCCCTGGAGAAATGAAATGGTGCAGCAGCTACACAAGATACTGTCCTGGTTTTTATAAGCCAGAGGCACCTGTTTTCATTTTGCAGATGACGAAAGACAACTTCACAGTATTTCCTTCCATCATCAAATTAATTTTAATAAGGAGTCCAAAACAATGTTTTCTGTAGTACAATGTGAAGATAAAATGTTTTGTTATTGTTTACATATTATAATTTATTTTTCATTATTGCATTTTCTTCTCTTTTAGGAATGGATACTCTGAATAGTGCCATTGAGAGTCTAATGGCTTCCTCTAGCAAAGATGACTGGATGGCAGTTACCATGAATGTTGCTGATGCTACTGTCACAGTAATCAATGAAAGAGTAAGGCAGACTGTCTTGTTTAAATCACATTTAACATAATATGTTGTTTTGTTTCTTCACAAAACAAGCAGTTTGTAAAATGCACAACATGCTCAGTGCTAATGCCCAAAGCCTTGGTTTTCTGGTGACAGCGTAGAAGGGGACATCCAGCCCAGGCCCAGACACACTGAGTATATGCAGATAGGTCAGAAGGAATTACAATGCTGTTTCAGTGTGTCCTCCTATGTAATCAAAACTGGAAGTTCCACAGGATATCCAAGAGTAATGATCATTTGATTCATTACCAGAATGAAGAGGAAGTCATGGTGGAGTGTCGTGTGCGGTTTCTGTCCTTCATGGGAGTAGGCAAAGACATTCACACATTCGCCTTCATTATGGATACAGGAAACCAGCATTTTGAGTGCCACGTTTTTTGGTGTGAACCAAATGCAGGCAATGTATCAGAAGCTGTTCAGGCTGCTTGCATGGTAAGTGACCTTCTTCAAAGGCATTTAATAGCACTTAGATTTCTCGCTGCTTCCATAAATAATCATCTCTCCAAATTTGCAATAATATTGATTTCAAGACAGAAACAGAAAAAACAGATAAAAATAGGAATTGGTATTATGATATGTTTAATCAATTAAAATCCAAACATTTTAAGGTTTGAAGTGCCAATTTAGTGAACAGTGCTCCTTTAATCATCTTCCCTCCTAACCTCTGCAATGTCTATGTAAGTTGGAAATCTTCTATCTCACTACACAATTGTTATACAATCCAGTGGTGATATAGTGAAAGCAATCCTTTTTCCAGAGTAGCTGAACCCAGAAAACTTATTTTTCACTTTTCAGATGGCTGTTTGTATGATTTAGTATCTATTGTGCGCTAAGGAACAGTTTCTGCCCACACATTGACAGGTCAATGTCCCATTAATTTCAGCTGAGCTTTCTGTCACAGGCAAAACAGAGGTTTGACTATATTTAATGAGAAGGTACTAAGAGTGTATTTGAAATGCTCTGTGAAATTATTGGATAATGACTGCAGAATGGTTTTGCTTTGTTGCAGTTACGGTATCAGAAGTGCTTAGTAGCCAGACCTCCTTCACAGAAGGTTCGACCGCCCCCACCTCCTGCAGACTCAGTGACTAGAAGAGTTACAACTAATGTAAAAAGAGGAGTATTGTCTCTCATTGACACTTTGAAACAGAAACGTCCGGTCACTGAGATGCCGTAGTGCATAAGGGAGAAGATTCTCCTAACATTTCACTGAAGATAACAGTAGCTACACTAAGGAAGATGAACTGAGGATGTCTGGCCTTCCATTTCAATTGCTTTGTCTTCAGAGAATTTACCCTTATCAAAACAATGTTAGACAAGCATGTTCTCTCGTTCTTGCCACCGTGTGATATGAAAAGAAGCATGAATAATTTTTTTGCTGTCAGTGAGTTACATCATGGGCAATGGAAGGTCTGTTTGATTGTAAATACATGAACATTACTTAAACTCACACAAACAAAGAATATGGCCATGTCCCTCCCAGTGAACTCATGCTAAAGTCCTTGGAGTGAATGATGCCTGAGTTAAAGTTTCACCTTCTTGAGCTGGATTTGTCACAAACCAATCTGAAATCCTACAGCACTTTGCTGTGTCTTCAACACTGGAATGGGTACCAAGTATTAGCTACCATTGAATTACTGTAGATTAAATAACAAGTTTTATTTTTTACAGAACTACACCTGTTAGTTTTAAACTGTTTGTCAGCATTGGTCTAGCAACCACTTTAACATCTCCCTGACATGCTTTTGAATCATGGTGTCATTATTTCATCTTCTGGTTACACATTATGGTCTTAGAGAAGAATCGTGTTTAAAACCAAACCAATGATGAAAAATCCAGAAATGTTTTCAGTAATTGAGTTGCAGGGTGATCCACTGAAGCTTTTCAGCTTTAAACATACAAATGAAACTGTTGGCTGTTAAATTTATTCTCCTAAATCTGTCATTTATTCATCAAAAATACTGTTTGTTTCATGCAGGGCTCAATACAATCAGGACTAAGAAAGAAATAGTGTCTTACAGCAGTTATAGAGACTAAACTATTCCATACCTTTTCCATACAAGTGTTCAATGAAAACTTCAGTTCAGTGTCTGGTTGTACAGTTCCCCCTTCCCCTCGAGTTTGCTGCTGAATACTTAGCATGCCAGAAAAAGAACAATTATGGGTTTTGTTATTTACAAAATTCTATGAAAGTTATTTTACTTTCAGTGCTCTTGCAACAAAATAAGAGAGTTGTTTTCTAACAGGGTAGTGCTTCAGGTGGTACAACTTGATTTCAATGCTTTTGCTCCAGAGGCTTCATCTGATTGCTTGGATTTACACACCTGCAGACCTTCACAAATCGGCCCAGCATTGCCCTCAAAATTGTACCTCAGGCTAATTTTGAAATGCAGTCATGCATCTTCAGTCTTTCCCTTTGCCATCTTCTGTCTAGACCTGCAGATTGGTATATATTTTGGAAATGGAACACTAAAGGTATTTTTAACTAGTGTTAAAAATGTTTTTCCTCCATTTATAGATAAGTTCCAAACTGTAACTCTCCCAAGTCTGCAAATCTGGTCATACTGCAATGATAAAGGAACATTGGCAATCTTGTTGTTACAGTAACTCCTTTTTTATTTTACTATGCAAGAAACTGTTACAAAGAATTTATTTTCCTTTTTATTTCCTTGTTTAAAGAAGTTAATGACAACACCTGGGCGAAGTAACTTAGGAACACAACAGGAAAAGAATGATGATTCAAGAAATTTCTTCATTGAAAAATGCAGAAAAATCATTAAACTAAACTCAGCATGATGTATGAGCAAGTATCAGATGAAGGCTAGCTAAGCAACTATTGTAATTAAATTTAGCTCTCTAGAACACCCTCTGAAGAGCTGGTCCTCCACCAATCTCAGATCTCTTCATGGCCGCAGTGCTGCTCCTCAGGCACTGAAGCAATTGTTTCCCCTCGCAAGGCTCATGTTCTTGCCACCTCCTTTGCACCACTTCTCTTGCTTGTACAGCTGGAGGAGAAGCCGCTTGTGCTGAGTATGCCTGGAGAGCTGGAGGTGAGGGGACACAAACAAACCCACCCCCTTTGGCAGTACCAGTGGTTTCACTGTCCATGAAGCCAGATCACAAAGCATGGGCATGGCAGCTTGCACACCTGCTTCTGTAGTTTCTAATACTGATCCCAGTCACCTCTGTTAGGAGCAGTGTGAAAACTCACTTCCTATCAGAGAACCACAGAACTGTTTGGGTTGGAAGAGACCTTAAAGACCCCCTGGTTCCAACCCCATGGCCAGAGACACCTTCTACTAGACCGGGTTGCTGAGTCCCATCCAACCCGGCCTTGAACACTTCCAGGGATGACTGCCCTCAAAATGTGGTGGCTAACACTGTACCTTTAGGTAGGATTGTGAAATTAAGAGATGAAACTTTCCTTTTTCGTCATTGTGCTAGTGATTCAAATTTTATTTTAAATTAAATACTTTGACAGTGTCTTTTTAAAATTCCAGCTGGGAACACCATGATTTGGGATTTGCAACTGTTGTACAACAGTGAAATAATTTTAAACAGTATAATTAAATTTGGCATTGGATCTGCATAGTGCTGATTCTCCCCAAGAGAGATCTGGACTCTCTTTAACTAAACCAACCCTCAGCAAACAGCAGTGTGAAGGTTCTGCACCAGTGTTGCCAAGGCTGTGAACATCTGGTTAGCTTTCACGAGCAATGTGTGCAATTGCAGGAAGGGCTGAGAAGATAGAAGGGTATTTGAGAAGTCGTACGTCACTCACCAATGTATGTTTTAAGAGGTTTGTGTCTGTTAACAAAATGTTGTTGATTTTGCAAGTATTTAAGTAGTGTGCTTAATGGTCTGACTATATGTGGCCTTTTTGCTTCAGTAGAGCTCCTTATTCTCCAAAAGATTTAATATGCACCCAGATGTTTGCAGAGTCAGAGCCTAATATTTGCAAAGCCCGTTATCTTTTGTTAAACAATATATTCAGACACTCCTTTTACCATGGCCAAAAAAGTATGTATGGGGTGTGTGTGTTTGAGCAACTGCCACTGTTCTAGTTGACGTTATAGCAACCCTTCAGTTATCTATGCATTTTTTATAATACCTAGTGATTCTGTAGACTGGCAGCCATGTTCAATATGCCTTGTATGTCTGATGCCATATTCTAACTTAACCTGTTAAATACAGCTTAAAATATTTTTATTTTATTTATTCTATTTTTACTGAAATATCCTGCATTATTATGTTGATGTATTGTCTTCACGGGACATCCTGTTGTAACATTCTCCACTCTGTATACTATAGGTTGCCTAAAAAAGGCAGGCTTTGTAATTATTTGTAGTCACATTTTTATTGAAATCTGTAGAAAAATCATGTAAAGCAAAGCTAATTTCTTCATTTTTTTCCATGCAAGTAACTAAGTTAGAGGTAAGTGTCATGTGTCAGTCAGTCATGTCATTAACACACTCCCTTGCAGAAGCAAGGAAATTTATATTCACAGTCAATGACTAAGAGATAAAAGCCTTTCTTTTGAAATCTGCAGTGCTGGCTGTAGGTTTTATTTAAGCCACTTAATGTTTCATTTAAAGGGGAGCAAGGAGGTATGAGAGATGTAAGGCTGCAGAAGGCACCTACAGGGTGGTTAAATGGGAGTAACAAAAATTGCATGGAAGGGCATAGAATCCATTCACAGTAAAACGAGGTTTTAGTGATATACTTCCTGTGTAGTCACATGTACCTACAGAAATAATATGCCCTTTTGTAACAGAGAACAAAAACTACAGAGTATCTAATAGCTTACACCAGTTCTGTGTCACTAAGAGTTCTACGTCTCTTCTTTTATCAAGCATTTTATAGATCATTTACCTAGGAATCTAAAATTGTTAGTATATCACCCATGGAAAAGAGAACTTTCTCATTTCAACAGCCAGTATGGTCTCAGCATTTCAGCATTACCATGAACCACATTACTCCTTTCTTGGGCAGGTTAATTAACACATTGCTACAACTTGTGCTGTACAGTCAGCCAAAGCAGGTTTGATTTAACAGCAGTAAGAAAGAAGGAAACACATCCACTGTTTATTAGCAGAGCCCAGTCTTACATAAAGCACCTGACTGACACAGAAAAGGACAATTTTCCCTGCTGTTGGCCACTTCCCCACATTTAAATGTAACCTGTTCTGAGAATAAATTTAGCTGCATAAAGTGATTGTCTCAATTATTGCTGCTCCATGAAACTGGGAAATTATTTTTTTTTCTCTTCCAAATGGTGGTTGAGGGAAGGGAAAAACATAGGGGTGGCTTAGATGTAATAGCAGTACAATGGAGACTTTTGCATCTGGAAAGCTGAAACAACAGTTTCTAGTTGAAAATTACAAATAAAGAACTGGATTACAGAAAAGTAGTTACATGAGATACAGTTTTACTGTAAACAGTCATTGAGTGTTTAACTTCACGTATAGGCATCTACCTGCAAGCCATCTGGAGTCAGTCCCAGATGTTGCCTCCAGGTGAAGCTCAGTGCTTACAAAGTAAGCTGCTGACCTGCAACACCCACTCTCTGATATTCTTAGTAAGACATCAAGAGTCTAACTGGTTTAGCCTTCATACCATTTAAAAAATGCAAATTCCTGGAAGCAAGATGAGGCTGATTGTGGGACGTCATGACACATATTACATGAGTAGCCTGGAAATTCTGTCATCAGACACATACATATATATATGTTCTTTTACAAGTAATTTTACCTTTAATAATGAATGATACAGAACTTGATTAAAAACAGTTCATTCTCTAATTGCAGAATCCCTAAGTTTATTTTAAGCATTTAACAATCATATTTGGAAAAGAATTAAAATCTCCTTAGTGTCCATTCCTTCTATCTAACATGTAGAATCTCTCCTCCTCCTAGATGGGTTTGAAATAAAATAAGAATTTCTTTTTTTCCAGGTCTATGCGTTGCGTGTGCATCTAAATCCATCCTTACAAGTTTTTTCAAAAACAAGAGCAGAGTTCACCATGTTAATGGAATGGATGAGGAGCATGGGTTGGTCACAGGGATATGCAGGAGGTGAGGGATATCTTTGTGTAGGAAAACTGGCTCAAGATTAAAATGCTAAAAGAAATTTTCACTGAATCAGTGAAGTAACAATATCCGATAAACATGAGCCAGCTGTTTACCCTCCTGGTGTAGTATCATTCACATCCTTTCTTATAAAGGCACTGCTGATCTAGTGACACTGACTGGTGTGGATGAAGACAAAGTAAAGATGTTAAAACATTTTCTCTGGATGGATCTAAATCAAGACCCGTATGTCACATTGGTTCAGATTCCAT
Organism: Margarornis squamiger; assembly: GCA_035222235.1. Classification (NCBI taxonomy): domain Eukaryota; kingdom Metazoa; phylum Chordata; class Aves; order Passeriformes; family Furnariidae; genus Margarornis; species Margarornis squamiger. Next base: position 50,503,428 of record JAWWTY010000123.1, read on the forward strand.
ACTACATTGTTGACACTCATGGCAACACTCTTGCCAAGTATCTTAAATGATTGCCCAGAGGAAAATTTCTCCTCTGGGCCACAGCCACCTTTGCCTTTCTATATTGCTATGCTGTCTCTATTTCATTTTTACAGCACTTCTAAATACAAATCAGATTATTGTTAAAAGTACCTCTGTGTCTCCTTTTATCCTCTACTGAGATTATTAGACTGCTTGTTGATAATTTGCAGTTATTTTATCTTTGCTAGGAAGAGGGAGCAGGTTAGAAGCCCAGGGCTGCTTCCAAAGACAGACAAACCAGTCTGTGTTCAGTTACTATTCAACTGACTAGACTAGCACTAACATTTATAAAAATAAGTTACTTTGACAGTAGCAGCTCTTTTCAACTTGTGTTAAGAAACTGATGAAAAGCAATTATCAGCCATGGCATAGTATGACATGACATTACGATGACAATTCGGTTTTTAACATGAGAATGTTTTATCTGGTTTTCGTTGTTAATATTTTGAAGCACACCTGAGTATAAACCAAGGGATTAACTACTAGAAAGCCTATGCATGGACTTTAGTGTACTTGGTCAGTTTCCTGTGCAAAAGTTCACATCTAGTTTTAGAAATAAAGGTGAGGCAACTGGCTTACCATGCAAGGTTTGTTTTTCATTCCTCAGTCAAAGTGAAAACTCACAAAAATGGTACCTACCACGTGTAATGAAAAATAGCCAATTTAAAAGTGCAGTCTCACTTGAAAAAAATCAATTTGAAATTGATTACTCTTACAGATCTAGAATCATGATAGGGGCTCAAATGTATGATTTAACTTGTCCCTTTAAAGTGTATATAGCAAGAAGTTACAGGTTTTTGACCTCACTCCTCGAAACAGTCTATCAGCTTTAGGCAGCTGAGCACCACTCACTTGAAAGTGTGACTACTGTAATAAAAATTACTATCTAACATGGATATTTTACACAAATAGCCCATAACATATCTCTTTCCCACGGCAAGATTATCCTGTATAAAGAGATACTGCAATCAAAGAGTACTGATTAATATACAGGAATCTTCTGTATAGAGGCAGAGCAAAGTTTGAACAGCCATGGTCAAAGATGTGTAAGGATGTTGGCTGAACATTTTTGACAGGGGTGGTGGAAATATTCTACCACTTGGACCCTGCGCTCCAGTCCGGTTATGGAAGTGATTTGATACCCTGGGTTTGTTTCCTTGGTGCTACCACTCTGGAGGCAAAGTGATTTTTGTGGGCTCCAATACAATCCTGTTATGTCCCGTGCTTGCCCTTCGGGCGGGTGTCTGTCTCTCAGGCACCTTACCCAGAGGTGACAAATGAGATGTGCGCTTTGGCACTTCAGGCAGAGCTCGTTGTGAATCAGAGGTGGTAGATCCCTGCACCTGAACATGGCTGTTTGCTCGGCGCACATTGTTCTGTTGTGTGTTACAGACTGCTTTAGACACAGATATATTACTGGCTGCTTTTGTTCTGCACACATGCTTTTGTTGTGTGTTACTGACTGCTTTTGTTTGGTGTGCATGCTTTTGTTGTGTGTTACTGACTGCTTTTGTTTGGTGTACACACTTTTGTTGTGTGTTACTGACTGCTTTTGTTTGGTGTACACACTTTTGTTGTGTGTTACTGACTGCTTTTGTTTTGCACACGTGCTTTTGTTGTGTGTTACTGACTGCTTTTGTTTGGTGTACACGCTTTTGTTGTGTGTTACTGGCTGCTTTTGTTTTGCACACATGCTTTTGTTGTATGTTGCTGACTGCTTTTGTTTGGTGTACATGCTTTTGTTGTATGTTACTGACTGATTTTGTTCTGCACATGTGCTTTTGTTGTGTGTCACTGACTGCTTTTGTTCTGTGCACATTCTTCTGGGTTTTGTTACTGACTGCTTTAGACACGGGAACTTCAGCCTTAACATTAGCTCCAGTTTGATGGTGAAGGGGCTCTGCAGCCTTTGGCTTACTGTCAGTACCAGAAACATTACGTCTACGTCGTTTTCCTTTCTGCTTTTTTTTCTCTTCTTTTGGTTGTTCTTCAAAAGGGCCATCTAGTAGTCCTTTTTCTGCAGCATAAGCCAAAATGTCTTTAGCAGGCATTTTTTGAGAAGAATCTTTCTGAAAATTTCAAAGGAAACAACAGTGAATCTAAGTCACAACACAGAGCTGCTCAGAATTTACTCCATGAGAAAACTATGGCAGAATCTAGCAGAAGGACTTAGGTCACACGTGATAAATGCTAACTAAACTATTTATTCATGAAATTAAGAACATGACTGTTGTGTAAAAAGGCATTTGCTCTTCAGAAGCTTTGTTCTCTACCAGCCCAAATGAGAAGCTCAATTCTGGGCTCTGTACTGTTTGTCTGACTTGTGGTTTTACCCCAGCCAGTAACCAAGCCCCGCGCAGCCACTTGTTCACTCCCCCACCAGCAGGATCAGGGAAAGAATCAGAAGGGTAAAAGCCAGATAGAGACAGGGATTACTTGGGAAGGCAACAGCCATCGGTCCAAATGTCCCCACTTCCTCCTTCTTCCCCCCACCTTATATAGTGAGCATGATGTCACATGGTATGGGATATCCTTTTGGTCAGCTGGGTTCGTCTGTGTCTCCTCCCAGTTTCCCACACACCCCCAGCCTCCTCCCCAGCGTGGCAGTATAAAAGGCAGAGAAGGCCTTGGCTCTCTGTAAGCACTGCACAGCAATAATAAAAACCTCTCTATGCTGTCAACCCGGTGTTCAGCACAAATGCAAAGCACAGCCCCATACCAGCCACTGGAAAGAAAATTAACCCTACCCCAGCCAAAACCAGCACACTCCCACACTGACCTGCTCTGTAATGTGTCTGTAATAACATGCATATACATTACATATGTGTATCAGAAATAGTTACTAAAGTACAGAAATAGTTACATTAAACCTGAATAATTTTTACAAAAAGGAAAATCTTTCCTCATAATACATAAGTAAGGAATTCTCAGACTAGATTAGCTAGAAACCAGGTCAGCATCCAAGTATATAAAGAAAAACAATAGGGAAGAAACTACTTAAACTAGCTAAGAAAAGGGTTTCTGTAAACCAGAAATTTCAGTTTAAATTATAGAATAGAATCATAGAATCAGCTAGGTTGGAAAAGACCTCTGAGATCATCAAGTCCAACCTCTGACCTAACACCACTCTGCCCACTAGACCATGGCACTGAGCACCACATCCAGTCTCTTCTTAAATACCTCCAAGGACGGTGACTTGACGACCTCCCTGGGCAGCCCATTCCAATGCCTTATCACTCTTTCTGGGAAGAACTTCTTTCTAATGTCTAACCTAAGCCTCCCCTGGTGCAGCCTAGGACTGAGCCCTCTTGTTCTACTGCTGGTTGCCTGGGAGAAGAGACTGAGCCCCACCTGGCTGCAACCTCCTTTCAGGTAGTTGTACAGAGCAATAAGGTCCCCCTTGAGCCTCCTCCAGGCTAAACAACACCAGCAATCTCAGCCACTTCTCAGAGGGCTTGCGCTCCAGTCTCTTCACCAGCCTCGTTGCCCTTCTCTGGACCTGCTCCAGCACCTCAATGTCCTTCCTAAATTGAGGAGCCCAGAACTGGACACAGCACTCAAAGTGCAGCCTCACCAGTGCTGAGTACAGAGGAAGAATCACTTCCCTGGTCCTGCTGACCACACTATTTCTGATACAGGCCAGGATGCCATTGGCCTTCTTGGCCACCTGGGTACACTGCTGGCTCATGTTCAGCTTCCTGTCAGTCAGTACCCCCAGGTCCCTTTCTACCTGGCTGCTCTCCAGCCACTCTGTCCTCAGCCTGCAGCGCTGCAGGGGGTTGTTGTGGCCAAAGTGCAGTACGCAGCACTTGGCCTTGTTGAACATCATACTGTTGGAATCAGCCCATCTCTCCAGCCTGTCCAGGTCCCTCTGCAGAGCCCTCCTACCCTCCAGCAGATTGACATTCCCCCCCAGCTTAGTAAATTTGCTAATGGTGGACTCGATCCCCTCATCCAGATCATCAGTAAAGTTATAACAGGACTGGGCCCAACATTGATCCCAGGGGGACACCACTGGTGACCAGATGCCAGCTGGATGCAGCACCATTCACCACCACTCTCTGG
>JAWWTY010000123.1:50507652-50524473 GCA_035222235.1 Margarornis squamiger
TTTCCAGGAGTGTGCTATGGGAGATGGAGTCAAAGGCTTTGCTGAAGTCCAGGTAGACTATATCCACAGCCTTCCCCGCATCCACCAGTCTGGTCACCTGGTCATAAAAGGAGATCAGGCTGATCAGGCAGGACCTGTCTCTCCTAAATCCGTACTGGCTGGGTCTGATCCCCCATCTGTCCTGTAGGTGCCATGTGATGGCACTCAGGATGATCTGTTCCATAACCTTGCCAGGCACTGAGGTCAGGCTGACAGGCCTGTAGTTTCCCGCATTTTCCTTCTGGCCCTTCTTGTGGATGGGCGTCACACTGGCCAACCTCCAACCACCTAGGACCTCCTTGGTGAGCCCGGATTGTTGATAAATGATGGAGAGCAACTTGGTGACCTCTTCTGCCGGCTCCCTCATCACCCTAGGATGGATCCCGTCCAGCCCCACAGACTTGTGAGGATCCAAGTGGTTCAGCAGGACACTCACTGCGTCCTCCTAGATTACAGGGGTCTATTGAGCTCCCCTTCCCTGTCTACCAGCTCAGAAGGCCAGCTGTCCTGAGGACAACCTGTCTTATTGTTGAAAACTGAGGCAAAGAAGGTATTAAGTACCTCAGCCTTTTCCTTGTCTTTGGTAACTATGTTCCACCCCCCATACAAGGAATAGAGGTTTTCCTTGCCCCTCCTTTTGGTATTAATGTATTTATAAAAGCACATTTTGTTATCCTTAACAGAAATGGCATTATAAGTTAAAATATATAAGTACATGTTTTCTGCCTTGCAGAAAATGTTCGTTTCCTGAATCACCTAAAAATTTGCCATAGGAGCGATTGCTTCTGCACATTAGAATTTCACAAAAATTATTCAGATTAACTACCTGAAACAAAAATGTTTCTCTGAAGGGAGATAATATGGTAAACAGATGTACATCGCATGATTAGCTAAAACTCAGGGAGCCAGGTTAAAAATATTTTATATTGAAAAGGAAGAGGTCAATAACAGGTAACTCGAAAGCCTTTTCCTATGTGATTCTCTTACTCTTAATGAAATCTCTTTCAATTTCCCCCAAGAGACAAGTTTCTTTCAAGCACTGTAATCACAGTATGATAGAAAGTAGCACAAATGACCAAATAAGATCTTTTGTCTTTCATATGCAATGAAATTCTAATTAGCTCCCCCCCTGCCTCTTCCGGTTAAAAAAATCCTGCTTTTCTCAGACACAAGAGGAAAATGTTGATGCTCACAGAAGCAAACTAGCCCTTTAAGGCCTTTCCTCAGGAGTTGTGCCAAGGCTTTTCCCTTTACTCAGCAAAAGTCCCCTGCCTTTCAAGCCAGATTTGCATATGCCTTACTTTGTGAAGGAAACATATTCATACTTATTTTATTCAAATTATAGTAGTGTCACCCATTGCCTTTAAGACTTTGTCTGCTTGGACACTGGAAAATCTTGGTGACACATATAACAAATAACTCCACCAGACACCATTTATCATGAGTCTAATCAACCTATGTATTTCATTCCAAGGTGACAACATATATTTCCTCTAGATGTTGCTGGCGCTGACTTGGATCAAGGGCCTGCTCTGATCTTGAACAGCTCCAGAACAAGAGGTATATGTTGGAGAGCTGCACTCAGCATAAAATTCTGGAAGTGGCACATTGCAACTGCTCCCTATGCTTTGGTTTTAAGACAACTAAAGAGCATCCAGGAATTTTATTTCAAATGTTCAATTTCATGTATTCTTTTGTGGAAAGCTGCAGCAGTCATCTTCTGTGAAGTTGTTTTAAATGGTAACTTTCTTAGCTTACCTCTCTTTCTAGAACAGCTACAAAACAGCCACTGGAAATTTCTGATGGCTCCATTTTGAAAAAAATTTCAGTGGAAGCCTCTGAGTTGGAGCAAGTATCAAAAACGGGAGGAATAATCCTGTAAAAAAATAAATAAAATACCAGAAAATAATATTTAAGGATATAAAAGAAAATAAACAAGAATGCATTTAAAGTAATTTCTAAATTATGTCTTTCAGTGACATTGCTTTATGTTAATTTGAAACAACTGCAATTCAAGAAAGGTGTAAGAATTCATCTTTTTAGAAATAATTGGGGGGTGTCAATTTTTTTCCTATTATTAAGTATATTAACCACCACATAATAAATAAATATTAATATAATGAAAAGCTATATTCTTTCTCAGGTCTGGAATTACTGGGTTATCAAGTTGTCCATGAAGCTGGGGAATGATATAAAAACAGTAAGCAGCTCACAGAATTTGTAGTGCTGTTGACTTTGAGTTAACAGTATATGCTCGTAATAAATAATATATCTGTCTAAGCTAAAAACCTTAGTTTAGCAAAATTTTCTAACCTACAAATATTTTTAATAATTGAATGATGTTTTTCCAATTTTGCAGTTTTGCAGTGCATCAGTGGGGAAGAACTAGCCTTTTCTCACATTTTTCTTGTATTCCAAGAATGCCTAACTGTTAAAGAGGCCTCAGGGACTTGGCTCATAAGGTTGCTAAACTAAAGTGGTCTCAGTACAGAAAAAAACACTCTCAAAGTGTCCTTTTGCAATTATAACACCCCTCCTCTTCACATTACTGAGGACTATAATATAGAGCCCCTCCTCAGGGCTACATTTTTCCTCATGAGACAGAGCTTTATTCAAAGACGGTTACGGATAATGCATTCAATATTTGTAAACTATATCCTGATTTGGCTGGCTAGTTCATTTCTAATGGGAAGTCTGCAAAACTGGATTTTTTTTCCATGTCCCTTGGAACTTGATAGAACAGACTACAAGGCTCACATCCTCCTCGCATTACTAAATAAAGCTCTATGTCCTGTGACACAGGAGATTTTTCATTTTAGATCACCTCACTCAATGCAAAAAAGAAAAAGTGATAATCTTAATTTTTATTGATGTATGCAAACTACTGTTACCAGGAATCCCTTCAATGGATGGTCTGACCCTGAAAAATGGTGCAGAAATTAACTCAAATTTGACAGGGCAAAGAGAGTTATGAGTGGTTTAGATTCCTCTCCATACACATCTGTTCACAATATGTACCCTTATTTAAGGTGAAGCCTTCACTATAAATTGTCACATCATTAAGGTAAGCTCAGCTTAGCCAGTGGGTACATGTTTGAAATCACTCGTACAACTGCACAGCCCTAAGACCAGTTGTATGACCCCAAACTTCAGCAGAGCCTTATTTTGTTTGGCACCACTCCAGTACTGCAGAGTAATTCCATAAGATACTATGCACATAAGCACAACTGGTATAAGAGTTTCCTGAAAGCCCTCAATTTTGTTGGAAAAGGAAATTAATATTAACTAGATCTATGATGATCATACAGGACGTTTTTTTAGTGGAACTTGCCTCTCAAGGACACTCTTGTAAACACTGGGGCTTGTAATTCTGCAAGAGTTTTTTCATTCTATACTGCATTGTGTTAGTCAAATAAGTTCTCTAATTCTAAGGAAAGTGTAAAAGGAATTGCTGGAAGTAGTACATGCATCTTAAATTGCTTGAGCTTTAATCCTAAGACAAGCATGATCATGCTATACATTTTATTTATGGTGTTCTATTACTGCTCTGTTCATGCTGTTTACTGGCAGCTTTATTGTAGCAAGAGCTGTGCATGAAAATATCCAAGATACTCCATAACAGTGCGGGAGAAATGGATTCTGAAATAGTTATCCACAAAGCTCAATCAGTCTTCAGTCACAAATATGCTCAGGTCTGCAAAAACCCTAATGTAATTTTTTTGTCCCTTTCTGACATCTAGATTGCCTTGTATGAGAAAGTAAAAGTATAATTTGGTGGTTTGACAAGTTTCACGATGTCTTTGCAAAACACTGAATAGAGTTTGGTTTGCCTTTGGGGGAAGGGGAGGTGTTTTACACAAAGGGGATTTTTTTCTAAAATAATTAAGGCTCTGGTAACTTTTTAATACAAATTCTATTGTATGTGTTATGAATTTATGTATTATTTGTGTTCAATTACTATGGAGACCATTACGTTCCAAGTTCCTCCCAGTTCTCCCCACAGAGTCATAGCCACATAGAGATCAAGACATGACAGACTCCACAAAATTTCAACTTCCAAAGGAACATGCAGGTTACAGCAAGAGTCCGTAGATGCTTTTAGACTAGCATAGCATCATTGGCAAGACAAACCCTGATTTCATCCCACTTAGTGTAAAAATTCAAGCAGGCTGCTATTTTTTATCAGTGAATTGCAGGAAAGATGCATTTTGTTGCACTATGTTTTAACCTTACTAATAACATACAATTTTTAAAAATTTTTTGGACTGGCCACAGTTAACATTTACCATTTTAATCATGCAAAATTTAATTACATTTATATCTTGAGACACAGCAACTTTCTCTGCGACTGCCAGGTTATTACCATCATCTAAGGTAGCAGAAAATCTAAAAATACAGTATTACTCTTCTGTGCTTTTGGCAGCATAAACTCTTTTAACCTGCATCTCATAATCAACTACTGTACCTATATGCAAGGGAGCGCCAACTGTTTGCATTCATCTACTGTGTCTGAAAGGAAAATCCAGAAAGTGCCCATCAGTTTTCTAACAATTTCTCTGTCTGACTGGGGTGACAGCTGACGGGAGTGACAGCTGACAGGTTTTAACTGCATATAAAGTATACAGAACACATACTTTTCTCATATATGTTTGTGTTTGTTATGATTGCACAGGATGATCTCTTACTGTAAGCTGTCCTCCCCAGAAGTCATTCATCTGAATACAGGAATGGGTCCTTATTCTTCTATATTATTCTCACAATTTAATTTCTTTTTCCTTTGAAACTGATCGTTCTAGGTCAGAAGCTGAGAGCATGCTAGCAAGTACCCTGGCTTCTAGTCTCCATTTTATCTTTAACTAGCTTCATTTTCTGAATACCAATACAATAAAAGCAATAGCTCTATCAGAAGACTGTTATTTCCAACCAGTGATGCTTTCCTCCCATCTCAATTTGAGATAAACAAAAATATTAAAAAGTCCATAGAATACTCCTAAGTACTCTCACAAACATCACAAACATCGGAAAGAATGGCATGGCAGGCAGCAAAAACTGTTTTAAATATCAATTTAATGCACAGCATGTATCAGTCTAGAAGATAAGAATTATGCTACAATTTAAAGTTATACTTTATTTTTTTCCATAGATAAAACTACTCATTCCATACCTATATGGTTTATCTCCTTCCACTCCATACTCCAGTGCTTTTTTCACTACTAGTTCATTTTCTTGTGGGTAAACTGAACAAGTGCAGTAAACAATAGCTTGTACTTTCTTAACTACAAAACAAAACAAATTTTCTACTGTTCAGATTCTTCATATAGACAGTAGCTTGGTAAGGACTGAAAGATTCATAAAAATTATGCTTGGATGTCACTTTTACCAGTAAAAATACCCTCCTGCACACATTAGTATGCAATCTGTAGTGGGGTTTAATAATTAAAATATTAAATATTTGCAGATTGCAGCACAAATTTAAAGCTGTATCCAGTGTTTTCACAAAGGTACCAAAGGAGAGAGGAAGAAAGCGACAGCATGCAGATGGAGTCTAACTACATTTGCAGCATTTCCAAAGCAGAGTATGACTAAGCCATAAGCCAGTTCTATACACAATACTGAAAACTATTGTATTAATGTCTGGTGAACACTAGGACAACAGAAACAGCTTCAGACTGGAGGAGATCATTATTCAGGGGTTTTGGTTAAAAGTTTATTGTTAATTAATAAAGTAATCCATGTATTTTTAACTATATAAAAACTGGTGATAGTACAACAGAATTGATGGTATAAGGTTTTCCCAGAAATTGGAGAACTAGCACACTTACATTTCAGTGCATGAATCAACTCCTTAAGCTGCCTTTCAGCAAGAATACTGAGTTTATCCTCAGACACAAATCCCTGGAAAAGGTCTCGCAGCAATCCTGCATCTAAAAGCAGAGAGTTATAAATTCAGTATTGCAACTTGTACTAGTGTCTTAAATTCAGTTGTTTGCAGAAACAGACCTGGTTGTTACTGGTGCAGTTAGAAGGTAGGTTCTACAAATTAGAATACTAAGGAATGCCCAATTTATTCACTTTCCTTCTTTACCTGTAATTACTGGTGTCTCTGATTCTGTTTAACGAAAATTGTGCAGTGAACAGACTTATACAAGCAGTCAATAAAGGAATGTAAGCAAATGGAAAATTATATACATATTACTATCTTAAAATAAATTTTCTGCTTATAGTCTTTTGACTTAAAGAAAGCTATATACATTCTGCTCCCCAGAATAACCCTCAAAATTCATACTACCAACTTGAAGCAGACAGAATTATTCAAGTTAATATATATGTTTTATAGCAATAAAAGTAAGAGGGTTTTAATAAAATGAGACAATTTACTGAAGCACCTACACTGTCTAGACCACAATACTTGAATTTATTTCTACCAGAAAGCATGAGCTAGATATTTTATCACAATTTACCTCTGTGTTCACTTAAAATAAACTCCATTGGATTGCCGACACCCAATCCAGAGCATTGTGGTAGCAGCAAAATAACTGTTGCCTTTTGAAGTCTTGAGTCTGTTGGTTCAAGCTCAGTAAAATCTTCATGTAACAACTGAATATCTGAAAAAACAAGGAAGAACTCAACAGTTGTACACTGCAAGCAAGCCTGCATACAGGTGATACAGGTGAAGAGACTGTGGTGTTACACAGATTTTGACAGGGCTAGACCCTGCTAGACCCAGATCCTCCAAAGTATGCCCTATGGATTTCAAATGGATTGAAGGGCTAGCTAGACCTCCATCTTCCACTGAAAAGACAGATAATGGAGTTGCAGAGTCCTGCTGCATTCTGTTCTGATCATGCCCTCCGGATAAACTGGGCCAAGTGCCTGTGTTTTGAATTAACACTCTCAAACAGCTGAAAATCAGACTGAAAGCAACAGCCAAAACACCAAACAAACGGACCCTAAAGCTCCCAGCAACACCAGCTGCTATACAGTAAGCACTTCAATGGAAAAATTAATCCTGACATTTCAGAAGCTTCCATTTATGACATGGTTAATCTGCAACCTTCAATCAACTTGACTACAGCTGAAGAGCTGTCAGTTCACCTTGTGACAAAAAAAAAGGTTGTTACTGCCCTCCCCAAGTCTTCAAATAAGTGATCTCTGAAATCTGATAGAATTATGCTGTATTTATAGGTATCTCAAACATCTTTATTACAATACTTTTTGCATACCAACTGTTTCAGCACCTACTTTTACATCCCATATGACTGAAAATATTCCTCAGTTGTTCTTCTTTTGCTGAAGATTTCACACCACAAACAAAAATTGTGGACATGCCGTGATTTGTCAGCACTGACATATGGGCAATCGTCAGATGGGAACCTATGTGAGCCACTATAATGTTGTCACCTGCATTCAACAGTGCCTGTGCAGAGTGTACAGCAAGACTGCGAGACTTATCCTAGAAAACAATGACACAAAAATTAAGTACAACCAGCTGTTCTGGTTTCAATGAATGCCAACCTTCTTTTCCAAATTAGAAAAGTATTTCATTGTTTTCGTAGCACATGGGAAAGAAGGGAGGAAAAAATGGGAAAGAAGGGAGGAAAAAACTAATCAGGGATAGCTATTCTGATCACCTATGGGGCTCTCATGTATAGTTCTTTTCAGTAAGTCTTCTATTAAAAATACACAAACTGAAATTGAATATTGAATACTGAATCATTTTTTTTAAATTGGGCAATAAATTTTGAGGATAAAGTTTCCAGAAAATGAAGTGAAATCTAGTGAAAATGCCAGTTTGATATGTTCCTGCTAGGCACTCACAAATCATCAGACAGTTCAGATAACTGTGGTTCTGCACTGTTGCACGGTTACTCCAAACCACTGCTCTACAACAGGGATCTCCAATCAGTCTTGCCTGGAGAGTCTAATGGTGGCAAGTCAGGAAAAAGACCAGTGTCGTTTACGGAGAACTAGGAACCACACCACACAAAATACAAAGAAGTGTGATCATTCCATCACAAACACGCAGCTGAAGAGGAAGAAATAATACCATAGCATACCACTGTCTACTAACTGTGGGAAAGCATATGGACCTACATTGAAACTTTCCTCATATTTTCAAAAGTGGGGCTGCCTCTTTGATCACTTCTTATATGTAATTTCAACAGTTTTAAGATTAAATTTAAAACATTCTACTAACTTAGTTTCACCTATCAATTACAAGCACTGACATTTGCATGCTAAATTTAGTAACTGGATCAGTTTGTAACCTTCTAATTACTAAAAATGTCCAAGAGCCTATGAGAGTATGTTGCTGCCTGCCTAATTTGATAGACACAATACATGACCTCGTTCTCATGCAAAGCAATTACTTTAGTTTGCAGATCATCTGACTCAAGCGTGACAGCAACTCACCTGCAGTAGGAGTTTGCAATCTGCAAAAAGATCTAAATCAAGCAATTCTTCTTTAAGAGAAGAAGGAAAAACCAATACATCATGGCAATGTTGGTCCATAGCATATGTGTAATGGTCAAAGTCTGAGACAGATTCAACCTTTGTGAGTCCCTTCATCTCCAAATCTCTGATAACATCTTGAAGGCTGTTAACATACAACTCTGACCATTAAATATACAAGAGTTACTTAAGCAACATAGTTCACACTGATTATATGAATTTTTGACTTCTATTAGTGTGCGTATACATATGCATAAATATATAGGTGTAGGCTGCCCTGCTGCCTGCAGGAGGGGAACTTACTCTATTTTAGACATGTAAATTCTGGTTTAAACCAATTAAGTTAGTAAGTCTGAGAAAATTAATTAAGAAAGAGGTAAGTGTCTCCAGAGGATGATTCAAAGCATCAAAAATGAAATGTCCATGCGCTCAGGAGACATCGTAGTAAATTTACTGCTGGAATGCTTTAGATCTTTCAGTTGCTTTCAATTTAGCCCAATTTGCCAATGATTTTAATGGCTGATAACTGAAAGACCCCTTGTGTAAACGCAATGAAGGTGTAACTGCTGAGGTTACCAATTGAAATATCATAAAGATTTAAAGGTATATATAGCAACACTTGTTTGTTGAAATGCTACATTAAATGTGGGATGAATGCGCAGCTTTTAGTTCAGTCTTATTTAAGGGTTGCAAAGTCACAAGCAAAGTAAGACACATAATCTTCTAAGCACCAAACATTGGCCCAAGACAAGAGCAGGAACACAAAATTCTTGAAAACATTTTAAAATGGATTATCTGTCCAACAAAACAGGTAACAGGATAATCTAGTATGGGTCATGCATCACAGTACAGAACTGGGAACACTAGTGTTACATATATAGTAGTCTAGAGAACATAAGGATTTTTAAAAGTGTATTTTTATTTCTAGTTTACACTATCCTTACAGAATAAACACTAAGTATTGTATCTATCTTAACATCCTTTGCCAAGATTACGGCTTACACTAATACACCCACTTTTAAAGATGTTTCCTCTATCTTTTGTCACCAAGTTTACTCACACATATTTTTTTAACTTTATTTCCTTGTTTATTTAGCTAAAGACCCACACAAACAACAAAATAGTAAGAAAAACTGTTTCACAACCTTGTTACAGTGTATGAATGCCATTACTGCAACATATAAAAACTACAAACAAACATAAGACAATGGCACTCAACTAAGGAGAATTTTCTCTAAGAATTTTAAATTACTGGTAATAATATAACCTGGAAATTCTAAAACAAGCATGGAGCAAATGATGTCACTTCATATGTAAAACATCAATATCAGATGATCCTTTAAAGACCTTACCTGATTTTATATGTGTTTATCCAAACACAGAAAGGTAAAGCAGAAACCCTTTGTTCCTGCTTCCATATGGTTTCTGGTACAAAGTAGTCAATTGAAAGAGCATCATGTTTGATGCGACATCGTGCTAGTGCAGCTGCCAATTTGATCCTACAACTACAAAAGCATAGTCACAAGTTTAATAATAATATCTGCTACCCCAGACAACAGTAGATGGAAGGTAGTAGTCATAGCTAAGATTATTTCATTTAAATGCAAGTGGGACTGGAATTATGACAGGTCACTCTCAAATACATACACTTTTTCAAACAGCTAAAAAAAGACACCAGTATGTTTTGGAACTGCTGTCTTTGGAATATAATCATCAGATTCATTTGCATGTTTGAAGATATAAATACATATATGTGCAGAATGAGCATTTGATGAAAGCTGACCTCTAAATATGTACAGTATGATGGCAATTTTATTATCATTACATGAAAATATCAGAGAAAATATTCCCAGTCTTTTCTCCCCACAAGCTTTATGCATACTCTTGATACATGATAACTGAAAGCAAATAAAAATTGTTGGTGAACGGCTTCAGATATATTATTTACTGCTCTTCAGAAATTCCTTGCATGTAAGATATTCATGAACTTTCTGGGCTATTCTAAATCCAGCTGCAACACAATTTTGTCTAATAAAATACCTTCAGAGTTCATCAATTGACTGATGAAAGAAATTATAAATATTAAAATGTATTTTATGTATCCTCTTTTTTGTTCTAATTTTTTTTAAATAATAAATATTTAACAAAGCTCCATAATAGAAGTAATGCTAAATAAATGGATGTTATTCCATTCCATGATCTCCTGATTCTATTACACTTATATTTATGAACATTTACTGAATATTTAATTTCTTTCCTAAAATTGTATGAAAAAAGTTTCAACAATGCCAAAATAAAATGCTAGCAAAATAATCCACAATATCAGGATGGTTTGTTAGTTGTATTTTTCTTAACTATATAAATATGAAAGTTTCCCTTCAAATAGGCTCTCATTAAAAATAAAAAGCCCACTAAATCTGAAGATGAAAGACATATTTAATAATTATTTCTAAAAGGAACTAGTTACACAAATCTGCATTTTTGCTCATATATATCAACCAAAAAAGGTCATGGCACATATACCTGTACAGATAATGCCCTACTTCCTGAACTTCTGCTATAGGTTCCTCTTCATCAAAAATCTTTCGTGCTTCAAACTTTCGGCCTTGTAGGTCATAAAGCATCACAACAAGCAAGCTGGTTAACTCATTTGGCTGCAAGAGAAAAGCAGATGGACAGCAAAAGTGACACAAAGCATGCCTTACTTCTGCAAAAAGATCCATATCAAACAGCAGTCTTCCACGTAAGAGGCACTAAAAACTTCAGTGAAATGCTTATTTTAAGAATATGAAAGTAATTCCTTGTGGAGAGCTAATAAAACACTGAAGATTGTTTTTATTTAAAAACTCAAATACACATCCTATAAGTTATTTAGTTTATCAAAATTAAACACATTATAGAGACACAGATAAAACACTCTATCATAACAACTTCTAAAGTTATCATGATTGAAATGCTAAAATTATTTTCTCCTCATAAAGTAATTTAATAGCAAAGCTAACAAAAACTTCTTGTCTATCAGTTCATCTATTGTGGAATTCCTCCATATACAGCAATCGATACACTCAGTTGGAATAACCATTCTGATGTTGAGATTTATGTAAAATCTGCTTCCCACATCTAAATGTTTAAACCAGGGAGCATCACCTGCTGAGGGACAATAATTAGCAGCACTTCACTTACAATTGTCTACCTCTTTCCATGAAATTCCTACAGTTATGATGCTTTCTAAAATGCTCACCTTCTCACAAATATGACCCAAATTAGTTAGGAAACTCAAGTTATTAGGGAAATACCACCGAACACAGAATGTCAGCACATAAGTCTTACTTCCTTACCAAAACAAGCCAAAGATAAATGTGTTAGATCATTTGCCTGCTCACATCAACCTCCACAAACAACATCATTTCAAGTTCATCTTGCAATTTTCAAAGGCATCAAAGACAAACAACATATCTAGTACTTTGGAGATGCATGCTTTAGACAACTATCTAAAAAGGTCAGCAATATTTCAGTCTGAGGCTGCTATGTAATTCAAAACAACAAAGGTTTTTTTGAAGAATGTTGCAGAATCCTCAGAAAATATTCTAATTACATCAATGCAGAAAACACAAAAATTTATTTCTTCACAATAACCTTCACTTACTATTGAGTGGCATGGGTAAGCACCACTATCTAATAGTATTTCCTCAAGAAGACTTTGATCTGCAAAAAAAAAAAAAAAAAAAAAAATGTTGACAAGTTATTCTATGAAATCTACAAGATTCTATGGAAGAAAAAGAAAAACTTATAAATCACTAAACTGTAAGTTTAAACATCACAAAAATAAAGGGCAAATTCAATCACAAACAGTAGCAACTTTAAATAATCCCTTTAGATGAAAAAGCATAGGGTTTTAATGTTTGATTTCACAAAAGGCTAAGAACACTTAGCTATATTTAAATATTTGAGGGATATGAGTAATCTAGTAATAATCTGCAGTTTAACAAAAAATTCCCCAGATCTCTGCTGTCAGGCAAACACTGCACTTTTGTTTTCCCATGTTTTCCCTGCGACATCATTTCTGTTGGCAACTCTTGGAAAAGTTTTATACTTACATTTTAGAGCACTGAAAGCCAGCTCATAAGATACACGCCTGCAATGCTCATCTTGAAAAGCCAGCATGGGAGATTCTAAGTTATTGCCATAGCGCACCAGCTTGCTATCCTTACTCTTTTCAGTATGAATGCCTTGAAAAATCTTAGCTGCATTCATGTATACGGCGTCGGGATAGCCATTCTTCTCAATCAGAGTCATTGTTCTTTTTGCAACAGATCCTTTTTCATTTGAAATTTTAATTTCACTCAAGTCTGACGTAACATTTATAACATCCCCATGCGAAGACGCCAAGTTACTTTTAGAACCTGGCATTTTTCCAGTTGCTGACTGTGTAAGTGCAAGTCACAATCGTGTTGGCTCTGCAAAAAATAAAACAAAACAAAACAACAACTTTGCACTGAATCATGAAATTTCCTTTTGCTAATAAATTTTTTCCTTCACTTTCAGGTTTTCAATATAACCTATTTTCTTTTTTAGGCTCTAATCCTGCAAATACATGGATAATCTATGCTTCTATAAATCTATGATCTTACACATCATAGAGAAGTATTTATATGAGTTTTCATACCCTATTTGTTTTCACCAGTGCAAATGCAAAGACAGTTACTTGTTTCAAAGAGGCCAGTGCTTTACAATAAATGATCCTAAACAGACTATACAAGGAGATCTGATTCTCTGTGTCTAATAAGAAGCATTATTATTGCAGACAGAATAGAATCTCTTACTAGGAATATCTCCTTTAATAAAAAAGACACCACCGATATTTCAAAGCAGACATCGTCTTCCAAAGAAGAACCATCTTGAAAAGACTTGCAGTGAATTCTAAATGTTTGTCCACTAAGCTGCATATCTGTTCTTAAAAGTGGAGAACAGAGATCACCTAAGTGTTATGTATTTAACATAATACCTAAACAGCAGCATTTTAAATGCAGGAAATCCATTCTAAGAGCTTCTGAAGCTATTATCCAACTCTACACAATCCCATGTGCATTTCTTAAATTTTTTACATATCGTACATTAATAGTAAAACAAAACCTTCCACACCCAAAGGTGGAATGAGGCTTCGAGAAAAACAAAAAGCCCCAGTGTCAGTTAAATGCAAAAATATGCTAAACTTCCAAAGAAACCACATCTAAAGTACTGGATTTACCCTACTTGCTCCTGTTGTTATAACATGCACTTATGCTAATGTTGGGAGGTGTAGAAGTCAGATTAAATGTTCAGAAGAGGACTAACACAGAACAACTTTAAATACAGAATAAGTATTTTTTTTTAAAATAATCAAACTAGACTTACTGTCTCAGGAAGAATAATACAAGAGAACTGTGAGAAACTTAGCTGCTTTAGCACAGAAAGTCAGGCATGGATCTGGTGCTGAAAAATATTCTAGGACTAAGAGCACAAAATAGCAGAATTTGGGGGTTTTGCCAGCCTAAAAATAAATTTTAAAAAAGGTGTTACTCTGATCAAATAGAAAGGATCTTTCCTTTTCCTACATAATTTAGTTCAGTACAACCATTCTCAAGCTTTTTCCCTGTGCTCTCTGGCACCCCTCAAAATGTGTAAAATACATACCTCTTCCCTCTTGCTCAGTATCCTTTTCCTCTCTCCCTTCCTGTCCACCATCACAAAAAACCATAGTGGCAGCACACAGGGTTGCAGGGGAAAGGGAGAACACAATATGTTGCTTCTCCAGCTGGCAGCCATGAAATGTCCCCTTCTGAGCCAGCATTCCCCCATTCGAACTCCCTTTCCCAAACATGGGTGACAGCCCATTTCTCCCCTCTCCAAGACCAGCACAAGTCAGTGTCCAACCAGCCCAGCATGCTTCAGACAATGGACCAGTGTTCCTTCCTGAATTCTGACAGCTCATCTGGAGGAGGCCACATCTCATTCTCCTTCTACAGGATGTGCTCTCCAAAACTAAGAACTGCTAACCCTATCATAGCAATTTTTCCTGTTTCTTTACAGAAGCCTCAGACAAACAGTTTCCTCTGGTGGGAGTTAAGCTCCAACATCCTAGTGTTAGATGCACCCCTGATGGATCCATGGAACAAACATAAATTTATCGTATGAAGCCATACTGAAACAGAAAAAGCAGTGTTACCAAAAGGAAGCATTATGCTTCACTAGAATAAATTACCAGATTACCTAAACCAACCTGAAACTCTTGTGCATAGAAAAGAAAAAAATCATAAATACTTTCAGCATCTTTTATGCTAATTTCACCAGCAAACTTGTATATGACTTCACAGAAATGTGGACACCATCTAACAGGGACCTGAAACTCAAACCCCTTCTTCAGGTGGACATAAATATTCCTTTTTAGAATATGTAGCTTCCTTATTTATAAATATGTCTGTGGTTTCAGGACTTTGAAGACTTGCAGAGTTTCCAATTACTCTTCATGACTTCTTTGCCAAAGCCATTTTTGCTGAGCTGCAAGACACACTGCTATTAGGATGATGTCATGAATGTACTTTCCCAAAAGACAGATGTCACCCTAATAAAGATGAGATGACAGTATTCTCCCCTGTGCAGATACACTGCATGGCTGTAACACTGTAAATCACTGCCTGGATTACTGAATGCTATGCCAAGCAGAGTACACCAAGCTTGATTAATCCGAAGCTCAGTTTGGAAGAAGAGCTTTCCAGAGAAGAAAGAAAAAATCCTGTCTTTGTTTGTGGAAAAAATGAGTTGAATCTCAAGCAGATTACTCATCTGATGAGGAAAAAAACCCATAAAGATCTCAAGGAAGGAATCATACTCCTAAAACAGAATGGGCTTCAGAAGTATTTCTTTTTCATTGTTAAGAAAATTTTCAAATGAAACATGGATTTGTTGTGTTACAGGGTCGCTAAAGCAGATGGAGATATAATGTGAGGATAGAAAAACATAAAATCAAATTTTATAATATTCTTGAGTTCTACAAACACAAAATCAACCTTATTTGGACTCAAATTTGTCATGTACCCTCAGAGGATGCCCACCAAGTAGAACTGCCAGAAAACCAGCAGGTTTAAGTATGTAGGAGCTTTACTCATTGCTTCCCAATACCAGAGATGCACTACCCTTTTAGCGAGTATGCTTGCCAATGGAATTGAAGAAAAATTTACTTATTTAAATGTTCTCAGTTTCAAGTGAAGCTGTCCATGGACCCTATGGTTCTGCAATTATAAACACCACTGGACAAATGCAGTATTTGTGGTGCATAATATAGATCCATATGAACAGGAAATAAAAAATATGCCTCCAGTTTTTCTATGTAGCTTCATTTAAAGTGGATGTTAACTACTGTATCATAAACACTTGGCTTGAAGGATGGCTCCAGCTTTGACTTAGTAAACTTAAGTGAACATAATTATGACATTCACTGCACAGCATAGTAAAAGATTTCCACACACATCCCCCCACAGAAGTCACTAATTCCTTTGTTTATATACCAATACATATATTTTCCTATTTCTTCAGTTATCACCTTTTTCAGTAGCATCTACAATTCAGGAAAAGACAAACAATAACCAGCCTTACAGCACCTGTATCAGGTACATCAGGCAGCCTGGCCATGCAGTGCCAATTCACATCCACAGGGATATACAAGCATGGACACGGCTCCTTGCACAACAACAAACAGCAAATGCTTGACAGCCGTAGATTAGATAGATAGACAGATTAGATAGAGAGATGGATGGATGGATGGATGGATATGGTAGTTTTTGTCTTAGCAACTCTATGGTTACACATGACCCCATGTGCTTCCTAATATCAACCACGACTGTCTGACACAACTTCAAAGCCTCTGCTGTCCCCAGCTTCAGTCAGCCAAGGCGGAGGGAAGGGAAGATTAGCCAGGAAAAGAAGTCAGCCAGGAGACCACTCATTCCCCTGCTCCGCTTTCCTCAGCAGACACAGCTCAGGGGGGCTCTTCCTCGGGCATACAGAAGGGCGCTGCGGGCACCACCCCTCGCCCACGGCGGGCAGGGCAGGGCAGCGGGACCCCCGGGCAGGGCAGGGCAGGGCCGGGCAGGGCTGGGCAGGGCCGGGCAGGGCCGGGCAGGGCCGGGCCGGGCAGGGCAGGGCCGGGCCGGGCAGGGCCGGGCAGGGCAGGGCCGGGCAGGGCAGGGCCGGGCAGGGCAGGGCCGGGCAGGGCAGGGCAGAGCAGAGTAGAGCAGCGCAGCACAGCAGTGTGCCCAGCAGAGCAGCAGTGTGCCCAGCAGAGCAGAGCAGAGT
>JAWWTY010000123.1:50526054-50597893 GCA_035222235.1 Margarornis squamiger
CAGGGCAGGGCCGGGCAGGGCCGGGCAGGGCAGGGCCGGGCAGGGCCGGGCAGGGCCGGGCAGGGCCGGGCAGGGCCGGGCAGGGCAGCGGGACCCCCGGGCCGGGCAGGGCAGGGCCGGGCAGGGCAGGGCAGGGCAGGGCCGGGCCGGGCAGGGCAGGGCAGGGCAGCGGGACCCCCGGGCAGGGCCGGGCAGGGCCGGGCCGGGCAGGGCCGGGCAGGCCCGGGCAGGCCCGGGCAGGGCAGGGCCGGGCCGGGCCGGGCCGGGCCGAGCCGAGCCGAGCCGAGCCGAGCCGAGCCGAGCCGAGCAGGGGGACACGGGCAGGGCAGCAGGACCCCCGGGCCCCCCCGCTCCCGGACCCGCCCAGCCGAGCCGTGGCCCCGGCGCACCTGCGGGCCCGCTGGGGTGGCGAAGGGGCGGCGGCCCGGGCTGTGCTCCGGCGGGGGTGCGGCTGGGCAGGGCCCCGCCAGCCCCCCGGCCGGGCGGGCATGGGCTGGGACCTGGGCCGGGCTCCATCGCCGGGGCCGCCCCGCCCGGGCCCGGCCCGCCCGCGGCAGCAGCGGCAGCGGCGGCACCATGGCAACGGCGGCACCATGGCAACGGCGGCACCATGGCAACGGCGGCACCATGGCAACGGCGGGGGCGGGCCGGAGGGCGCCCTGCACAGCAACAGGTCACCTTTCCGCAGCCACCGGCACGCTGGGAATCCCCCAAAGCACGGGAAGAGCCCCGATAAGGTGCTGGGGTTTTGCTTGCGCTTGGAATGAGCTGCATGGTATCGCCTTACGCCCATGGTCTTGTAGTGTTTTAGCTGCCTCAGCCTCTGCTTTTACTCAGAGTTTTGAAGCGCGATTGCAAAAGGCTTTGAAGTTCTTTTTTCCCAACATTTTTATTTAAAGGAAAAAGAAAAAGCGTATCTTGAAATTATGCCAATAATCAGTTATCATCAGCCCTGACCTTGTCAGAAATCTGTTTTTCTGCTATAAACTTTGTTCCTGTTACATCAGTGCTGTGATGGGCAATCTTTGAATTCCCCTGAACACGGGAAAAGCCCCTGTGACTCAGCTAAAATCTGTGATAACTTTTGGTGTGTGTCACCTGTCCCACACAGTCCCTCCCGGCACCTCACAGAGGAGGCTGTAGCAGGGCTGCACAAAAGCTAAGTGATCAAGGCTTTGGTCTGGGTTGGCTGCACACTTAGTAAAGCTCAGTGTAAACCTTAGTACATCTGTGTTTTCACAAATTGTGAGATTGCAGAGCTTTTGGGAACAAGCTGCATTGAAGCACAGAAGCCAGTGCTTGTTATTCCTGCCAGAAACTTGCGTGTTAGCCAGATCCCTTTCTGGTATCAATATTATCAGATATCTAAGCAAACCAAGCTGTGACTATGAAATCACATGCATCAGGAGTAGAAAATATGGAGAGTTAAAAACCAAGCTTAGTTTGCTCATGGTACAAAGACACCTTCTGGTCTGGATCTGCTACACAGTCCAGCACGGCTGCTGCAATTGTGACTGCAGCAATTAATTACAAATTGAGCCAAATAGGCTGGGTAAACTTTGCACACAGCAGTTCAAACAAATCTTGAATCCTTCCTGATGAAGGGGTGGAATACATGATTAATAGGTTGTGTGCATCGATAGGGCACTATGCTGGCTGCAGTATAGATGGAGAGGAGGTTTTTATACTGTTTATTTCATTTTGTCCAAACAGATATGGCAGCTCTTTAAAAGACACAACTGAAAATTGCTGCCCAGTGTCAATTTCATTTCTGTGTACTACTCTTTCACCTTCACTTTGTAGTAGTTTATTTTGCTAAGAATTTTGCCAAGCATATTCAGTACCTGAAGCTATTTATCTTTTGAAATAAATAAATATACTTTAGCACCACCATCTCGTTTCCCTTTTGTCTGTGACACTTTTAGGTACTGTCACCTCACTGAAAGCCCCCTTAACACTTCTTGGTGTCTTAAATTAGACTTCTTAGCCTGTATACTTTTGATTCATGCAGAAGGTAAAAAAGAAACAGCATTCTGTTTAGTCTGGACCTTTCTTCACAGAGTTAACATTCTCTGGAAGCTGAGCAATCTCATTAGGGTTAATTCAGTGGGAGCTGAAGTGGCTCACCAGCTTGCAGCCTCAGCCCCCTAAGTGGTGCATGAATGAACTGCTGGCAGAACTAGAACATTAAGAATGAGCATAGAGAGTTAAATCTCAGGGTTACATCTCATTTTCTTCCTGCACAAGTTGTAATACTTTAGTATGTTTGTTAGGCTAAAACATGTCAAATTTGGTAAATTAATTTGTTTCATTGAAGGTGAGTAGCAGAAGGAAGCAAGGTAAGATGGCTATCATTGCATCAGTAATTAAAAATTTTGGCACTAATGACCTTAGTTTTTTAAGTCTTCAAATATTATTATTGATTTTTTTGTAAAAACACAGCAGTCAGGGTATTAATAAAACATTCCTCTTCACTTTCATTGATGAATAGGTTATATAAATGCATTTCTATTGTTTATTTACCAAGAACATGCAAAGCTGAGTTCCTTATTTATGATGGTTATGACCTCTAGATAATATAGCAATCATTATTGCTAGCATTAAGATTCAAGAATTATTCTCTTTTCACAGACAAGCAAAAATTCCTGTTGGCATGCATGGACAATTATAAAAATAATGTGTTTTCACAAATCTAGAGTTTGACATATCATTTGACATATCATACAAAAAAAAAAAAACCAAACCCTTTCAGATCTTAAAATAAATATAGATATGTTTATAATATTATTCCTTGAAGTTAAGAACAGGAGAGCAATTACCAGTACAAATATTTCCCTGTGCAATCTAATTACAACTGAAATATAAGGATTTAACATATAAGTCACCTTAGTTGCCAGTGTTTACAGTTTACCAAGAAAAACAAAAGTACTGCATACATTCCATAAAAACCATTTGTGCAAGACAATGTTCATTTACTCAAATACTAATAAAATTGCAAAGATGTCTACCAGGAAGATAAAGGAAATACAGTACAGAGAAGTAAAGTGCAGGCAGATAATTTGACACCAGAAAAAAGTTGCTATGCAAGGTGTAAGAGAAAATGTTCTTTCACTTGTCAGGGACAACACATTCCAGTTTTAGTGACATAAACAGCTCCTTTAATTTTCATTTTGTACATAGGTAAGCATGCTTATACTGAATGGAGAGCCCTAAAGCTATAAATGCATAATGAACCAAACCTCAGAAGATTTGTTCATGTCCCTACAGTTGCAAATTAGAATTATAACCTTCCTTGTTAGTATATATTTTGTAGAACATGTGTAAAACGGTTCTCAACACTATCTGTTTTCCTCCTTTCTCCTATAACTTAGGTTGAGAGACAATCTGAATGTCTAGGACAACTTGAGCAAATGTGAATTAATGAGACTCTCTGTTCTTCTCCAGAACCCCTGCACAGGTAACACAGGACATCAGGACAGATTTAGGCTCCTGGGGCCCCATGAGCCTTCCCTCTCACCACCTGCATCCACTGAGCTAAATGTAAACACTCCTACTGGGTTCAGTGATACAGGATCAGGCTTTGTTGGCCATGCCTCTGCCCTGTGGTGTCAGTTTTGAGTCCTTAGTTCATTATACCAGTTGTTCCAAATTACTTCCATTCCATTCACAAGGAAATGGAAAGTATCCAGTTCTATGGGGGCATGGGTGTTGGAGGGTTGTGCCTGTTCCCTTTCCGACTCTGTCACTCCACTCTGTTGTTGATACGCATCTTATGATGGTAGTTTCAGTTACAGAGACCACAAATCTGTGCCTGTTAGTTCTGTGTGAAATCCAAATTTACTGCCACCCATGTCTCTCCTCTGGTCTTATCTCTGCTATATGTCACATGTCAAGGCCAAGGGAAACTCTAAATGAGACATTAAGGTCTCCATGGTCTAAATCAAGTGGAACACACATGCTGCTAATGTCTACCACCACCACTTTACTGTGTTTAGTTTTATTGTTAGCACAATCACTGATACGCCTAAGAATCTTCCCATGCTTGGTTAAGTTTTTCTCCTTTTTCTGGAAGGGAATTCCAGTTTTCAAATTCTTTCCATTTGCAACTGAATCTCCAGCCCCTTACAAAACTGAGAGTATTTGCCAGATAAAAGGGCTCTTACAGCTCTGCTTGTTTATACAGTGTACCTTGTAAGTACAGGGGTGATTTAGCAGATGAGCTTTGCATTCCAGTACTCTTCCCTGTGACTTCCTATCATTTAATAGCACACTTTTCAGCCCAGATTATCTTCATGTGTCTCTTAAAAGTCTGTAATATGTGTTAAGCACTGTTATAAAAAAACTGTAAAGCTTAAAAATACGGAGATTCATACTTCCAGAGCTCTAGGTACATGTTGTTGTTGTTGTTGTTGTTGTTATACATCATCATCATCATCATCGTTATTATTGTTGTTGTTATTATTATATTAATGTTATTGTTACAATGTGATAAATTTTACACAATCAAGCTGTTAACTAAGGCAGAAAATTAGTGTCTTTGTCAGGATTTTCCTACTTTCATTGCCTCATGGAAACTAAGTAACATAGTAACCAAAAGTCTCAGTGGAATGTCAACATGCTGACTTTGCAATTTTGGATACATGTGTGTTAGAGACACCTTTCTGATTAAGAACATTCATCACAGTGCCTGTATGCAATTTTCTCTGCTGACGAAGCTTATTCCTGTTTCAGAAATCTTTGGCACTGCTCTTCAGATAAGAATATTATAGAGGAATCTGTGAATCTAACCCTCCTTGGCATGCTGCCAACCATTTTAAGGCTCAAAATTAACTTAACTCAGCCCTATTCACAAGATCAATCAGTTCCCTCTCAAATATATTTTATGTGAAGCAGGTTTGTGAAGAGTGTTTCTTAAGCAGTGCAATTTCAATGCAGCTATTGTGGCAGCGCATATGCATCGTCAAATCCTGGGCTGGGGATGAGGTTGCTTGATCTATTATGCAGTCACAGCAATAAGAAACACACAGTGCTCCTATTTATTGCTTTCTACCATTTGCAACTCACTTGATAAGTGCATTTGCATGAAATTATCTATTTTCCCCTTCTGAATGCTTTGTCACAATTTTCCAGCAATCATGACAAAATAGTCTGTTAGTAACATGAATTGACAAGTTTCTCAGTAAGACCACTGTGTTCTCACCAATACTTAGCAAGCAGAGATAGCAAAAAGGCACATTCTTAGTCCTGGCAAGTCACAGTTACATTTTCAAGTTCTTGAACAAACAGAAATGAGAAAGTCCTTGCAACCAGAGATTAAAAGAATTTAATTCACTCAATAAGCAAAGGCAAGGTAAGAGTAGTCATCAAAGCCAGAATGATAAAGAGGAGACACTGTGGTTTTGAACTGCTTTTAGTGTTCCAGTGTTTTGCTGATGTTAAATATTGCTCAGGACATAACCTGAAATTAGAAGCAGATTGTCATTGTTTGCCTCCTGACACATCTCAGATTAGTGGCTTTTTTTAGACCTTTTGTCTGTAAAACAGGTAACCTGCATACCCTGATGACTTTTAAGCTTGTCTTTTTGTTGTGTAATAGGACGCTGCTTGTGCTCAGAGCCTGTCCTCACAGTGCCTGTCCTTTCCTTTCTTTGTGTCCCTCACTGTAATCCCAGTTTCTTTTAGGGAGTGAAGAACAGCCGTGACCTGTTATAAAGTCTGGCACTTCCCTAGCCTGCATCCTGCAGGTTTTAAGTATTCTAAAAAATGGGGCAGGCTTTAGAAAACACAGCCATCCAACTGATTTCATGCATCTAATAATAACCTCCCAGGCGAGGAATAGTGCATATGCCTCATGCAAGTGATCACACTGTCAAAATAGACAGACACATAGAAGATACCAGCTCAGTAAAACAGTTTTACAGGCTGCAGATAATTTTTTGTTCTTTCCATGCAGGACAAAGGCATCAATTCAATATTGGGGTGACCAATATGGAGTGAAGAAGACAATTTTCTTCTCTGTGGTTTTAGTATAAAAGGATTTGTGCAGTTCTCAATGTTCTCATAGAGAACTGGTCTGAGGCTTTCTTGCATGTGATTTAATGGTTTATTTGCTCTTTTGCGTTACTCAGTGGATGTTGGTGATAAGGTTGCACTTTCTGAGTAGTTAAATTTGTTAACATTAATAGCTGGAGATATTGAATGCTGTTCTCCATTACTGTGATCATATTAGCTCTTCAAGCAAAACTTTCCTGAACAGAAATAGCAGTGTGCTTATCTGTCCTAAATCAAAACAGCCATCAGGCTTCCACTTAAAATTTCACTGATTCTGCATCTGTATGCTAGTCTGGTTCAAGCCAAAGAACACTGTGTACATTAGCATTTCACAAGTTAGTAATCATTCTCAATCATTATGGGTTTCCTTAGAGACTGTTGGAATTAGATGTGTTGCTTTTCATAGGAGAAAAAAAACAGTTCTATTCAAAATACTGCAAGGGAACTAACAGGAAAATATTAAAAAAATAGGGTGAAAATAAAAAACCCAGAGTATATTCCCGTTTTTCATAATCTCCTTTTTCTAAAGCTTTATATATGTTAAATTTTTGTGAAGCACTCATTCTCTTATGTTAGCAAAGGATGTCATAACATTAACTTGCAAAATGACATAGAAGGTGGTTGTTGCTGCTCTGTTCTTTCACTTGTTAAAACCTTCAGTGATACTATTAATCATCATAAAAGTACTGCAGGGTCCTGAGTTTTCATCTTGTTAAATAGGTGAATGAAACACTAATTGTTTGATATTGGCAATGAGAAGGTGTTGTTCTTCCTGCCAGGAGTTTATATGGGCTTCTGAAATTCCCCTGTTCTGTAGAAGTATCAGTGAGAGGAAAATAAAGGGATGCAAGTCAAAGCAACTTTTCTCTTTTCTGAAACAAGAGCTCAAATAGGTTTATAACTAAGTTACAGAAAGAGTCCTCAATTATTTAATCTTTCTCTTCTAATTAATGAAACCCCTGTCTTATTAATTCAGATCAACTTGGATTCAGCAGTGTCTTATTGATCATAGCAAGGACAAAATACTGGACAGGCAAAATACTACATTAGCTCACCCAGTTTGAATTAAAAATATCTCTGGTACACGACATTGCATGTTTTCTTACTTTATGCAATTCAGGTGACTGGCAGTTAGAAAAACTAATAAAGGTTGCTAGAACAAATGAAAAGTATTTTACTTTTGCCTGAGGATATTCACCCAGCAGATTCATGCCACTTAATTAGTCATTTAATTGAATTGAGGGATACCTGTGAGAATGAGAAATAATTAATGATGCTAATTTCAGTGATGTTCCAATGATGAACCTGATTATGGTCTTCTTACTCATAAGAATCCTTCCAGATTTAATCTCTCAAACTCGTATTTTAAGTTCAGAGCATGAAGTCCAATGACGCCATTCAAAACTTAGAGCAAAAATCTCATATTCTTTTTACAGATTTCAGCTCTGATATGATTCTGTCACATTACACTGAATTTACCTGACAAAACACGTATATAAATTCAACAGAAGACATTGTCAATTTGGCAGTGTTTCATCAGACATCTTAGTTATCTGATTGCATTAATTCTACATATCCAAATTCTCCTTGTTCTGGCATTGTATCTCTCCCTGTTGGAATCCAAGCCCTGGAGTCAAGTAGGAAAATTTCCCCTACTCTTTGAAAGTGTTGGATCAAAGGACTGAGTGACATCTCTGATCTCTGACAACAGAAAAGCGCACACTTTGGTAAGATCTTGCTCACTGTTAAGAAATCGTGACTGGAGACACAACATATGGTTAAAACAGAGTTAGGGCCAACCCATGAAGTCCAGAGCTCAAACTTTATCTGCAAATGACTTAATGTGGTTCCTGGTGTTAGTGTTCAAACTCAGTCCCACACTGAAAATTGCAGATCCAGCTTTTCTGTGTTTGGAACGTAATGTTTAAATATGATAAAAATCATTAGCTTCTCTCTAGCTAAGTTTAATTTAATCAGAGCCTTTCTGAGCCACTCATGTCAGTCTGCTTTTCTTGCTGGGTTCCTCATCCATTGCCATCACTTCAGTTGCTATGAAAAAAATACCACCTTTAATCAAATGAAACAGCATCATTAGCTGGTTCAGAAAATTCCTCAGGCATTAAGGAGATGCTGCAGAGCCAAGTGTTCACTCTTATCTGCTTCATTCAAACTGCTGGGAGAAAAGCGATCATCTGCAGCGTAGTGCATCCCAAAATGCAAACACTAAATGAGTCCCCATACATTTGGGCATGCTGGAGGTGTCATTAGCTGGGACGCAGGCGGGGGGCTGTACCCCGTGTAAGAGATGCGCTCCGCTGCCCTCGGGAGCGCCCGCGGGCAGGAGGCGCCGGTGCCCGGCTCGGCATTGCCACCTCTCGGCCCAGCCCGGGCACTCCGGCCCGGCATCCTCCTGGAACACCAGCCCCGCTCCGTTTCCAAACAGCCCGAGGTGGGCAGTGTCACAGGCAGTGCTGCAGGGCGCTTTTTGCCTTATTCTGGCCCTGTAGGAAAGTCTGGTGAGCAAGGAAAGATGGGGCACAGTGGCACTGGGGATCATTGCATGTAAACCCGTGTGTGACAATATAAAGGTGCTTTCATGTATGTGACGTGTGGATTGACGTATGACACTGCAGGTCCTCACTCTGTTTTCAAATTCTAAGCTAGGCTGAGGACCCGTTGTTGCACCGGAGATCCTTACCCATCCACCTCATTGGCACTACATGTTGCTGACTGATTTCTGGCCAAAGTTTAGTATTTATTAGCACCCAGAGCAAATGGGAAGTGGCCTATAGCATAATTTTTCTTGCCCGTTTCTCCATTTATCTCACCCTGCAATATAACCAGGAGTTGGTAACAAGGACATATGACATTTGTTCATCACAGAAGTAAAGCTAGGCTTAAGACATAGGTTCATTTTACAAATGAGTTAGAGCTAATGTCTTCTTACCACACCTCCTATCCTAGGATTTGTTATCATTCTGTGCCAGTTATCACTGGTGGAATGGCACCTGAACACTTCTCGGCCATGTCAGTGCAAAGTCTAATGGCTTAACTTAAGCTGTTGCTCAAGGCGGTTCAAGCTAAGCTGCAGTGTATTGCATGGATGACAGAAAATGCCCTTGTATTTACTTACTCCAGCAGAACCGAGACGGGCAGGCATTCAGAGGGTAGCATACAGCAGGGAACCATAGCACTGTGAATCTCTGGTATTTTTTTATGTGAATATTTTGTATATGACTTCTACCATGCCTTTCACTGGGAGATTTTAACAAAAGTGTATTTAGAACTTGGTCTTATTACAGTACAGTGAAAGACTCATAATTTCATTTAAGTATTCCTCAGCCTGCTGGGTATAAGATATTTAAACATTTAATTTAGAAAATGCACCCTCCCCTTATAGTTTTACAGATGCATTTTCTATTTAAATCTCAGCAATACATCAAAACATTCAAGTGCTGAGTAGTTAATAAGTACAACAAAACCAGAAGAAAAAATTATGTTTTTTTCTTCTGTGCTTCTCTTCTGTGCCTTCTATGCCCAGCTATGCAGCAGTCAAGAAGCCATTTTAATTAGAACTTCAATTAGATTTTGTAGACCTGTGAAGAAGAAGGCGGCAGCAAAAATAGGCCAAAAGGTAACACCAGCTGTAGAAACTCATCATGCACTGGCAGTGTCCTGGTAAAAATGATAATGTTCTCTAACATGACCACAATGCAGAAAGAAAGCATTGCAAACTGTCACAGAAAAAGTGCTTATGTGAGGACTTCAGACTGGCAGGTATGAGGAGTGTTTCTACATATTTGAACATCTCAGGAAGACAAATAAGACAGAGGGAAACCTGAACTTTCAGCAGCTTTTTAGATTTCCTGCATCAGTAGTTTTATAGGCAGTTTTCCAAAGGAAAAACTAATTTGATGAAAATTTTGTAATAATCTATAGCAAAGCTAAGGTTAACTTTTTGGATGCTTTTTTCCTCTGTGCAAATAGTACATGCCAGTCTTCAGGACTGGCATTTCAGCACTTTCGCCACCTTTCCATTAAGACAAATTTAAATGTCAAAAAAAAGAAAAAGGCAAAAAAAGCGCGCCCATGGGTCTGTTGTTTCTGAAATAGAGCAGAAATCACAGTGCTAATTGAGAGACAAACTCCTCAGACCTTGTTTTTTCCTAGAAGCAGGTTGTGAGCTGAAATTTAACTAGATTCAAAGAGCTGACTGGATAAAAGGGTCAACATTCGGGGTCCCACAGATTAAGGCAACATTTATTGTGAGGTCAATAGTTGTAATATGGATGCTGCCTTTTGAGTTGTTTTTTAGTTACTTTTCTGAGTGCTGTGAAACTAAACGTCTGGGCTGGTACTGACTAATGTGTGTATCACTGTAATTATCAGGGCATTTTGGCATACATTTTTTCTTGCTATAGGATCATATCGAAGTCAAGCATGCAAGCCAGAAGGCAATATTTTTTCTTCCATGAGAACTAGTGTCATATAACTGCACTATTTTATTTCTGCATTATGGCTGCAGATATTTTGACTTTCCCTTTTATTAAGTGACGAAACATTTTATTCAGCTCGGGAAAATGACTGGTCTTGGCAATTGCACAGAGAGCAAGGAGCCGCGCACTCCTTTTTCCCCTGCAACTCTGCTGCTCGTCCAGCAGGGGGAGGTGCAGGAACAAGGAGACAATTTCTCTCTTGTAATGAAAAATACCTGGGATCATTTGTCAGGAGAGTTTCCCTTTGTCTACTCTGCTGTACAACAGGTCAAATACGAGACATTAATGAGAGACTTATGTACTATCTACTGGTTTATTCTTCATTTTGCAGAGGAGTAAAAGGCCTATCAAGTAATTAGACAGTGTTTTCCAGGCCCTGGTGTTGAGTGCTCATCAGTCTTTTGAGTTTCAGCTGTCAGTCATTAGCAACTGAGTACATGACTGTGCAAATCTAGGTTAAAGAGACATAAATATGGTTGAAGGGGAAAGTATAGGTTTGTTTGTTTAACTTTTTATTACTTAGTGCAATATTTTTATATAAACAGAATAGTGCAACTAAGCAAAGGAAACTGAAATGGCAGCCTAAACTGACTGCACGATAATATATATTTAACTAGGGATAAAAGGAAGTTTAGCTATCTATTCAGCATGTAATTTTTACTGTACCTTACCTGCATATTGGTCTGTTTCATTACTAAAATATATTCATCCTGCTGTCATATCTTGGTCTATACCCTCTGTCAGCATCAGATCCTGTGACAAGTTCTCTGGTTGTTTGATTTCATTCCTGCACTTGTGCCCAGAAACACTTTTGCACTTTTGGGATAGTAGGATTGCAATTAGACACAGGGAACAATGACAGCAAATAGACAACTTACATGCTCTAAGTTAACCAAGTGCAAAGGTCTGTCTAGGATTTTGGCCTTATTCATATCAGGTTTATCCAGTGACTTCCATCTGGTTAGGTTTTGCTGGCTGGTTTGGTCATTAGCTTTGGTCCTCATGTCTCTTTCTCAAACTGTGCAGTGTCACGATGATCTATTTTCCCTCTCTTGTTAGGTGTTTGTTAGACCAAGCCATATTACCTTCTATTTACCACGCTGGGCACTGTAATAAACCAGAAAATAACTGGCCAGATCCTAAAATCATTTGAGATTCACACACAAGGAATTAATATAAAATTATCTGACACCCCAATAACTGGATACTTACATTGTGCTTTTTACCTTAATCTCCTTTATAAATATGAAATGTGCAGTTCTGGTAGAGCTTTGCATTCTGGGATAGACTATCACACTATGACTTTCTTCATTAGGTGTGCATTTGAACTGTGGAGCAGAAGCAGCCTTCAGTCCAGGTAGAAAATATCTAAATATTTATCAAAGTTTGGGTTCAGATATGAGGGCAGAACTCCACAGCTAGCACTGCCTCTGAAATAGTCTTTTTTGGGTGGTTTTCTCAACTCTCTCAATACTCCCTCAAAACTCCAGTCATGAGAGTGGACATGACAGTTTGCAAAATATATTACTTTCCAATTATATTCTTCTTATGCTCTTCTGCCTACTGGTTATATCAGCCTGATAAGCTCCTAAATCCAGATAAAAAAGTAGCAGAGGTGAACTTTGTCTTATCTACCTACTTCATCACATTGTCAAAGGATACATTAGCAACCACTCCACTGGCGATAAATTTATGTGTGTCCTGCCACACACAGGGTTGTTACAGTCAGGTTGGGACAGACAAATCTCCTTTCAAAGAATGGGTGAGGCAAAGCGCAGAGCTTGTTCTGGAAGCATTCCATGCCAGACTTGGCGATAATGTCAGATCTTCTCTTTAATCAAAAGGGCAAACTTTTTGCATGTGTCACCATGAACATGTTTATTTGTTTAGAGCTACTTGATCAGGTGGAAACAGGACATGGTCACAAGGGATAACCACAGAGCAACCAGGCTGGGAGTTGTCCTTACAGAGCTGTGCAAGTCTTGAACTGAAAGGGAAGAAAATAGGAGGCTGGGCTGCCTCTGCCTCAACAGGCAGGATCACCAAGGTTCTGGAGGAGGAGATGATGTAAAGAGGCTGCAGCTGCACATGTGCCATGCTGGGGGCAATTCTAGGAACTTCCCCATGTCTGCCTGCCCAAGATCCTGATGAGTATAAAATATTGCGAAACTGTTGTGGATGTTCGTGTTTAAGTAGGAAGCTGAACATCTAGAGGGTTTGGCGTCTTTTTTCCAAAGTTTTCTCATAACTTTCAGGCAAGAATCTTAGGCTGGAAACAAGTAGATCCTGAGGTGTAAATCTGGTGCAGTTGCATCCTGATGCACACACCTGCATTCTGGGCATTGAAATGCTGGCATTTGAAAATATGAAAGGCAAAAAAGAAGTGGATCTACGCTCTATACTATTGTGAATTAATTGCTCTGCTTCTGAAGATCGCCTTATATCTGCACTTTTTAAAAGTCAGGGCAACTAGATTTTTTTCCATTTTCTCTACCTGAGCTAATATGCCTAGGGATATGCAGGGACTCAGTCCTACTTCAAAGTCCAGTTGAGACCCAGGGATGAATGTGCACCATTATCTTCCTCACACTCATTTTTCTGGGAGCCCTTCCTTTGTTTACTCTTGCCTGAAACAAAACTTATCTGCCACCCTGTTCAGACTACAAAGAAGGTGATTTTCCTTCCCCTTTCATCACTTGTATTTTTTCAGCTATCACCTTATCTCTAGCCTGAAAGGTGGGATAAGTTGTGTCTTCATTTGACTATAGCTCCAGGCTTCCACTTACAACATTACAAACATGATGTTTTAGGGTCTATTAAGAGCAGTGATCCTGTTCCCTGGATTCAGCTTTGAAATGTGTAGATTTAAGGAGTCCTCCACTTCTGTAACATAATTATCTATTAGATTTTAATCAACAATAAAGATCCTAAATTTGCTCTCAAAATCTATCTAGGGCTTGGACAAATGTTTTCATCACCAGTGTTCTAATTATATAAAATAGATGTGGATGCAAACAGAAAGCATTTTCTTTCATGACTAATAAAAATATAAGTAGATCTAAATAAGTATAATATGATGTTGCATTTTTAATGATATTTATCATCAAATGTGAGATAAACAGAGTGTGGCTTGATTTTAGAACAGTTTCACGAATTAAAGGCAATAAAACATAAGTTCATGGACTGTCATTTGCAATTATCGTAGTTAATGGATAACATTGCTAAGGAAATAATCCCTGTATCTTTTTGTGTTAGACACAGTCAACTGAGTCAAATTTCTGAAGTAATGTTGCATCAGATGTGTATCTGCTGTTATGTTCCCCAAGCTTGTAAGAAACTGGGTAGATCTAACAAACCAGAACAGCTTGGTTTTAATATGAGCAAAAGAATACTGAAAGTGTTCTTATTTGACACAGATTCTTGTAGTGAATGGGTATCGCCATCTGAAGTGGAGTCTTATTCTGGAATTTCTTGCTAGAATAAGAAAGATTAGTATATTTTAATGGAGTGTCTCTGTATAATGGTCTACCCAAAGATAGAGTCCCTCCTCCTTCCACCTCCCCATCCCACCCCCTGAAAATGATGAATTACTGCTGTGTATTTACTACAGTTTTTCATTATCTTCATTTACTATGTGCCCTTTAGCTCCCTGATGGGTAATTAATAATATATTTGGTCTTGGGGTTATTTGTATTTGTAACTTTACTCTTGAGAATCTTAAACAGTCCGAACTGTATCTGACCTCATTTTTCAAGTTTTTGTCAAGAGCAAAGTTATTAATCTTCAGATTTCTCAAGCCGAGTCATGCATTAATGTTCTCAAAGTAACAACCACAACTAAAATCCCTGCTAGCATTTTTTTTTTAAATTATGTTTGGGTGGATAGGCAACTAGCTAACCAAGAAAGACAGTTTCATGGTGTGGCCCCTTAATGTTTTTTTTTTTTGCACTTGCACTTCTGCTCTGATGTCGTGAACAGTACAATGCCAATGTGGCCAAAAGTATAGTGATGTCCTTCAAAACTATTAAAATCACTTACTTATTCCTTAAATCATGACAGACACACATGCATGCACACATGCACACCTTCATGAGGGTATGGACTTTGCTAGTTTAGTAGGAGCCAATGAAATGATGCTTTTATTAACTAAAACCTTAAAATGCACCTAACAGCAATAATCACCACTAAACTTTCAGATGCATTGTTTGTGCACCATTTGTATCAGCATACCTCTTCATTTGTGCCACAAAACTAGCAAACCACTCCTTTCTAATGTGAAGAGAAGGCAGAGCATTAATTGTTTGAGAGGAACTTGGGGTAACAATTACAATGATTCCCAGGATGCTTTTAGTGATCCTGAAAGGTGAACATCAAAGTGTTTCCCTTTGTTTCACATCTCACAAAGCAAATCTATAGAGGTAATTGATGAATGTAATTTTTTCCTCCTTCATTTTCTGTAAGGAGTGTTCTGGCTTCCTGCTGTTGTTGGTTTCTCCATCTTTGTCCCTATGCCTGTGCCTGTCCCTGTCCCTGCCTCTGATTGCTTTTGTTGGCAGATCACATGTGCTGTGTGTTACCACACAACTCCTTGCCCTTTAGAAAATCCTTTGACTCCACTCTCTCCTCTGATAATATGTAAGTGTGCCAGCAGCTCCTCACTTTTCATTCTTAAACCATCTAGGCTGTGTAAGAGGCTCAATATCAGATACCACTGCTTTGGAGGATTCTTTGTGGTGGTTTTTAATATAGGAGAGGACAAAGTAGATGTGGCAAAACAGCCAGGGTTCAGAGCTGTTTTTCAAAGCATTTTCATTACAAGTCAGACCCACTGCACTGAGTGAACGAGTAAACTATCCATTCCTCTCTGTACGTGTCATGGCAAAAATATACTGATACCATTAGCATCTCTAGCCCAAATTCTGGTGTTTTGGGTTTTTAACCAAGCATTAACTTTGGAGGTCCCCAGTGATGGTGGCATTACAGGGGAGATTTCTAGAGATGTATATCCTCCCCCAAATTCCTCAGAGGCAGAGAGTGCCATCTTCCCAATCTCTTTCTTTCCAGTTCAAGAGGAGGTGGTTTGAAATTGGTCAGAAGTTGTGAAACTGTAGACCAGCTATGACCCCATCTGCTGAAGAGCAGAGGATTCAGGAAACTGATGTGAGGGGCCAGAGCCATTCAATGGGAAAAGGTTTTGGGGTGGGGGGGGGGAAGGAAAAAAAGGAAAAAAGGAAAGATCCCTATTTGTCTTCTCCAGAACTGACCAAGCAACTATATAGCCCCTTTTGGGGCCATACATGATCAGAATGGCAGGAACAAGCTCAGCAGTTTCAGAGTTGAAAGTCTCATGGACTAGCAGAGGCTTTGCTGGTAGAAGATGTCATGTTTGTGCTTACATAGGCCAGCTTCAGTGGATCCAGCCACTGAATATTACTGCTTGTAATATTCAGGTGGTCTAGATCTTGCTGTTCCATGACAAATAAATGAAAGTTGCACTTTGTGACCTTTTTCTGCCTCTGTGTGTGCTGGAGACCCAGGAACATCCATGTTAGTTCATCCCAATTAGATAACAAATATATCTGTGTATGCTTCCCCTACATGTCACCATGGTCTTGCTTTGAAGTCTTGAACTAGAACTAGTACTGTACTGATTTTTCAAGAGCTTTTTGGTACAAAAAGGAGCTGCTAATGATGCCAAATACCACTAGTAAATGCTGGAATTCAAAATGCAGGAGAGATGGACTGAGACAGGTTTCCATTCAACTGCATCATTCGGATGTGTCTTTAGGAAGCAGGAGAAGCTTTTCATTTGAAGAATCAAGGTAAACCTATCCAGCAAGCTTATACAAGCCAGAGACCAAATGTCTGCACTTCACTTTGCTCTTAGAAATCTGCATGTTCTGGTGCTAGTGAAGCTGAAAATCTGCATTATGTAGTTCTCATCACAGTTTTCAATGGATTTAGCTTAATATATGAGCTTCCATAAATATCCCAATATCAGACAAAAAGCCATTGTTCAATAATGTCAGAGAATGAGATGGGGATCAGTATTAAAAATTTTATTTCCAGTAAAGTTTTGAAACGAATTCGCAAGGCAGAATTAACCTAAACTGAGAAAGTTGAACTGCATTTTCCTGCATACTGACTCAACCTTGCACTGCTCCACTGCAACTGAAGTTTTGAATTGGACCTATTTTTATTTTCACCTCTTCTTTCTTCACAGATATGACATCTGCTACAAGAGTTGTGCTTGTCACTACTTGTGTTCTTAAGGGCTTAAAATTCTCCTTGTATTTAAACATACTGTCTGGATTCAACCAGGAGTGGAAGAAGGAGAGAAAAGAGAAGCAGCTGGGCAGAGAGGAAGCAAGGATTGACAATGCTTCAGCACTGCTCATTGTAGCCAAAAAATGGATGAAAGAAAGATCTTATCATTCCTTAGGCTATGGTTCCAAGGACATTTCTCCTGGTGACTTGTGCTGGTGCAGGCAGCTCCCTCCATCTCTTAGGTACTCATTCTCACAACTATACAGTCCCCTCAGCTATGCCTGCAAACCTGAAATTTTCTATGGGTGCTGGAAACTAGCACTAGAAATAAATTTTTTTTTAAAAAAAAAAGGTGAGATAATATGCTTAGATTTGCAGTGCTACTAAAAAAAAGACCCATGGAACTGCAGGCTTACAGTGGTACCTGGGCAGCTGCAGATTTGGAAGAGGCTGTGAGAGCCTGGTGTGTTCTTTATCTGAAACTTCTTGTTCTGTGAAAGGTGGACAGATGGTGAGGCTTTATCTCTAACAAAGTGAATATTTGGCTGTGTCTTCTGTAATCTTTTTTATTACTTTATACCATCCCAAGAACACATATGTGGAAATTTGAATCCCCAAACAAGTCTTTCACATAACACTCAGAAATGCTCAAGTGCTTGGTACAAAATATGGCCAGTTCTTGGAAATAATTAAGCCACTCTAAATCAAAATTCAGGAATATTTAGTCAGCATTATACTATGACAGAATTTTATGACATTGGATAACATAGCAGCCCTATAAGCAAAGAAAGACTGCTAAACTGTTCTTTATGGTACTGTTATGTCAGATGAGGAAACCAGAAGAGCTCCTACATATCACTCGAGGATGTGTGCAAGCACTCATTTAGCAAAGTTCCTGCTAACTGCACGTGACCAGGAGAGACACCCTGAGGCAGGGAAAGAGTCTCACGTCTCTAGGCTCATTTCATGTGTCTTCTACATGTTCTGTTTTCTAAATTGGCCTCACCTGCATGTGACCATTTCATGTGGCTTAGCAGGAGAATCCATGCAGCCTTTGTGATGTGCTGCAGTGTACAACAGGAGTGTTCTGAGCTTCTGGGTTAATGTGGAGATTCCCCCGGGACTCAGCTTCATTTGTCTTCTGGAGGGTGTCCCTTCCTTTTCTAGGACATCTGCCCTGGTAGCCAGCAGTGGCTGAACTGCCAAAGTTGAATGATAGGTGCTGCCAAACGGGAATCGAACCAACCATTTAAAGGAAAAGCATCCTGTCCTGAGTAGTCAGATTCCAAATTTCATTTATTTGTGAGACCTTCACACTGAGGAATATGCCATTTTTTTGGATTACCAACATGGTTTTCTGCTATTCAAGACTTCTAAAGCCTTCTATTTTATGGATTACCTAATTTACTATATATGGGGAAGAAAGGCACAGAATTTCTGAACTTATGTTTCCTGACAGTCACAGACTTGGCTCGTGTTCTTTTTCCATTAAACTACATCATTAGCTTTATTTGTCTTCTCAGCTTTTGTATAGAATGTTGCAGAATTTGTTAAAAGACCTTTGCTACTTTGCTGAATCTGTGGAATCCATACTAGAGCTGATTTTGAATAGCTCACTTGTCCACATTCACAATCTATCTTTCAACAACCAGCACAAAAGAAAAAAAGCCAAGTAATGCTGTTGGTTAGAAGTTTCCCCTGTTGTTCATCAAAAATAAGCACATCTTTAGTTTAAAGCCAGATAAGAGTTTTGAGGAGAGTGGACACAGTCTGCAAAGCCCCAGTTAAAAAAAGGAAAAAAAAAGGTCTTGTGTACCTTATGTTTTTCTTCCACTGAAGTTTCCCCAAATGCTTTACAAATGCTTGCTCTTGCAGATGAATTTGACACTATTGTTCAGTACAATGATGTGTTTGCAACACTGGAAAGTAATGCTTTTCTATAATGAAAGGGGGTTTTTTGCATAGCTGTATTTCCATTCTTTGATGTGGGTGAAGCGATCTATACCCAGTCAGTGCTTTGGTGTGTTTTAAAAAATGTTTAAAAAAAAAAGAAATAAAGATCTTCTAGATTTCCTATATATTAGATCCCTTTTATTGCCTTGCAAGATGCCAAGAACATAAACAAAAGCCTGCCTATCTATGAAGAGGGTCTCACTGAGCTTTTGTTCACCTGTTTGGTTTGTCTGAAGCCTTTCATGCGAGTCGTATTTCTGAATTCTGTTGTTCATGTTTTATGGGAATGGCTAACTGGTTGTACTGGCTATACGGAATGCCTGCAGACAGAAAACCAAGGAGTGATCATTTTCAAGGCTTTTGTAAAGGAACTACTTTGAGATCTAGCCCTAGTTGACCATAATCCTTTGCATTTGGGGCTTGAGGCTTAGTGTGTCCTGTGCTGTTTCTGCCATGTTTGGGAAGGCACAAAGGCTGGAGTTCCCTCTGTTCCACCCGTGCTCCCAGGGATTAGCACTTACCAGCAATAACTAACCACAGAGGTCTTGCAGAGAATGAACCTTTTAAGCACGATTTGCATTTACAACACAACACCTGCTATGGCAAAGGAGCGTAGCACTCTTGGTTTCGATTGCCATGTCACCCAAGTGAGTTATGTCACTATTCTATTATATGACTCATTATGAGGAAGACAAGGTTATTTCCCTGTAACCTGAAGTCCCTGAGTTATATTGTTTCTGCATAGCACTATAAGTCCAACTTAATAGACTTGCCTTAAAGAGCCATGCAGATAGGATTTTTGAACAGTTTTCTGTTAAATACAAAGGGTTTAAATCTGAAGGGTGTTCCCTGGCATCGGCATTATATTGTCAGAGTTCATATTCCTCTTAAGAGCTCATATTCAAAGGCAGCTGCTGCTTCGGAGCAGCTCTGTATTGCCATCAAGGTAATACACCAGTGCTGATACACACTCTTACAATCAGATGGGAGCAGGGGCAGGAAAAGAGTGCTTTCAACTCTGATCTGCCTTTTCCAGTTCTTCCCAGATAGCTTTGTCCAGCTCAGAGCAGGAAAACAGGAGGCTGGAGGCCTGTCCTACCATTTCATACAGGCATACCGGAGTTCATGGGATGATGCCATGGGGGTTCGCCTGGGATAAGGGCTCCTGTCTGTCATGACAGAGGGTTGGAAAGGATATTTAAACCCTTAATAGCAGAAAAGCTCCATTGTCCTGGTGTAAGGGACAGAAGAAGACATCAGTGTCATCTCAGGAGCTCCTTATCAGCCTCCTTCTGACCCTGACCAGACTGGTCACACATGCCACCAGGAGGTAAAAGCTGTGTGAGCACCTTGGTAGCCTGTGTCCTCACCTAGTCCTCTCACTGGTGCAGAGCCCCCAAGTCGTAGTCACTGCCTCTCTGGACAAGGAGTGGTGGGTGCTCTCAGGGATATTCTGCTTGGTGTCTCTCTCCAGTCTTCTACATATCAATTTCTGAGCGTGTAAATTTTGCACCTTTTCCCTTTTTCTTCCATTTGTTGTCCCATAGAATAAGTTTTGGTTTGTGTTTTTGTGATTTTGGTTTTTGGTTTAGTGGGTTTTTTGTGTTTGGTTCTTTGTTGTTTGTTTTTTTGATTTATTGTTTTTAAGGCCTTTCCCTTCTGGCAAGGACTTGAAAGTTTCACTAGTGCCCGGAGCCAATCAAGTGATCTGCTGTCCTCGGTGCAGCCAGTGGTTACTTGGAGAACTTGGATGCTTAGCTGTGACCCAAGAGGTCTAACGTGCCTGGAGATAAGGTGCTGGGCTCCCGGGGTTGGCAAGAGTGTGGTAAAAGCTCAATTGCCCCATCAAGCTGGAGAAGCGGGAGCTCTGCTTGCTCTAGTGGAGAGGGGAGAAAATGTCTGGGCTGTGCCTGCCATTCCTGCTTCACCAGAGTAGGTTTGAACATGAGCCTCGCTGGGTGTGCCTTTTAGAATAAGAGGATTCTCAGGCTTTTATTTATTTCCTAAAGCCATGCTTTCATCTTTCTCTTGATATTACCACTTGCTGTTTGTATTGCTATTTTGAAACTCAGTAATTGTGTCAGAAGTTTTACATCCCAATACAAGTGTGATTTTTGTTTCCTAGTAACTGTGAGCAGTGTGGGAAAGAACATAGGAATATTCATAAAGGCAGCTGTTTTCTGGGTTTTCCTGACATTGGTAATGACAGGGATTTGGCCTGTGGTTTCAAAACCCCAGGCTGGGACACACAGAAGAAAATCATAGCAGAAGGTTTTTTCCAGAATGCCTTTCTCTTTAGGTAGCACAAGTGATGTCAGCTCCCAGACATGAGGTTTGTGTAAGCAGAAGACAACCAGCTCATCTGAGGAGTTTGCATTAGAGATGTCACATTCAGCTGGAAGGAGTTTGGATCTGGACATTTTCAGTCCACCAAAATTTGGGAAGACAGTTTTCCATGCAAAGTGTTTGAGACTATTAACCTCAGACAGTACTGCTGGATCTTGATATTCTTCAGGACAACTGAAACTACTTGGGGTTGGAGAAGATACCTGCAAATTGCCAGCAGTCATGTTTGTGCTGGAGTTCAACTTGTGCATGTCTTCTGTGAGACCTCACAGTTAAATGTGTGCCTAACTCTACACTATTACAGTGTTTTTAAATGTAGGGTGGCATTATATAAATGAGCAACTTTACTCAGCAGTTTTCTGCAAATAATAGCCACTTTATTAAAAAAATTCCAGATCAGCTTACAGCTTAACCCCAGTCTCTGACAACCATCTTTAACAACAAACCTCTACTTTTCAGGGAATAGCACTTGTGCAAAACATTAAAAGTCATGCCTGTGGCTGACATTCTTTTTAAAGATCTTTAAAATTAGATAGCTCAAATATCCTTGTGGACTGACAGTTTAAACAGCTCTTTGCTCGCATTAGAAAGGTGTCATTTTTTGAGTGGCAGAGCTTTTGACCAAGGTAGTTTGTAGCAGCTGAAGTATTTCTTTATCAGCATAATTTATAACAGTAGTACCTAAGGAAAATAGTGTATTGGTAGTATATGATTAAACAGTGAGCAAAAAAATATTTTGACAGTCTAATTGCCAAGCCACTGGCTTTTGCTTGCACAGGCTGAGCCATTAATTTTCACTTCTTACAACATAGCTAAGCTGGCAAGAGCTTTAATCACCATCTATGCCTGTGCTTACTTAACAGATAGAGTAGAAGCATCAGAAAATTCTACAAATCTGAAAAAAAAGCAAAACAAAGTTATTCAGGTGCGATTCAAAATACGTAACAGCACTCCCATGCCTATTGCCAGTGTACCTTCCCTCGGTCAGTCTTTGTTACAAGTATTTGCAAGCAAAATGTAGGTACTCGATCCTCATTTTCTCATGACAGCAAACAGTTTGGATTAAGCAGGCTGTAGGATGGCTGCGTTATGGGTAATTCAAATAAAAAACGTCTCTAGTCTTTCTGCAGGGGCTGCACTAGTAGTAGGGCCATAGCTCAGCCAGACTCAGGAGACCTGCATCCCTTCTACACTTCCTGAGCCCAGGGTGGCTGTGCCCATGCAGAGTGGTGCAAAGCAGTTGTCACACAGGCATAGGTTCACTGGTACAAGGGGCTCACCTGTCACTCAGCCACAAAGACAGATGAAGAAAACCCTGAAGATTGCTCATCCTCCACCATCCTCCACCTTCCAAAGGAATTTTTTGGCAGGTCTGTTTTTTTCACCCAGGCATTAAATAGCTTTGCTTTATCATCTTCCCATCACTGCCAAAAGTTCTGAATACTCTTGTTTGTAAAAAACCAGCTTTGCTTTAGACCTCAGATAAATAAAATCAAATAGAGATCATTACAACATTTTTTTTTAAAAAAAAAAGCTTGAAACTTGTGAGCTGAAGTTGGACAATTACTTATTTTTTAAAAATATCTTCTCCAGTTGACAGGAGTTTAGAAAGCTTCTGTGTTTATACAGGTACCCACAATCTCTTCATTGCTTCACCAAGCATTTATGTAAATAAATGAAGAAGGCATTAATTTCTTCACACACAAAGACTGATGGTGCTGTAGGGTTGCAACATCAGCAGGGGCAAATTTTTCTGGCTTCACAAAACAAATCCATCCACATTAGCATAGAAACCTGGCAACGCTTCATGCTCTTTCTGTTTTCCAGCAGAGGTGCATTCCTGGAAACATCTTGTTCTTGGAATAATCCCGACACTCAAAGAGACAAAAATGGCCATTTTTGGCTGCTTTTCTTTGATGGTCTTAGGCTTCACAGGTTGCTAGTGTTACTGTGTCCCAGGCCTTCCCCTGAGGGACTTAGCAGTGGGTGCATTGTAGGTAAATGCAGAGTTTTGAATCCATTATTTTCTTCTGAAAATTTCAGTAGCAAAATATATTGCTCTCTTCCCAGTTTTTTCTCTTTAAATCTATGTAAAATTAGAAGCAAATTCACAAATGTAGCTCTTCCAGAGTAAAGAACAAAACCCCCTTTTGAGCAGAACTTGAAACCATGTTAATATTTCTGTATTTAATCCTTCAGAGCACTTTTGCTAACTAATAAGTAATTTTAAGAAAGTTTACTTCAAAGCTTAGGCACTAGGCTATTACAGTGCCTATATACTGCAGGCTTATATGCAACAGCTATAATATACTTTCATGTATATAATATCATGCTCTGTAGTGAATGAATAAGGCTGGTCATGTAACATTAGATCTCATGTATCATAGGTCTCCTAAGCTTTGTGGACATAATCTTCCGTTTTGCTCATAAATCAATAATAACAATGGTGGGTTTGACTTTTAATTTTCTGTGTTCTTCTGTTTTAGAACTAGGACAGCAGGTAAATGTATGAATACCTAAAGGAATCCCAGTTCCATCTCAGACCGTGTCTTTTCATAAGGGATTGCATAAGCTGACAAAATACATGCTGTGACTTTCCTTCTTCATTTCTTATGTATAAGGTTTCTAGAGATGCACTCCAAAGATGCATTTCTTATTTAGAAAGAACA
This sequence comes from Margarornis squamiger, assembly GCA_035222235.1. Classification (NCBI taxonomy): domain Eukaryota; kingdom Metazoa; phylum Chordata; class Aves; order Passeriformes; family Furnariidae; genus Margarornis; species Margarornis squamiger. Next base: position 50,549,837 of record JAWWTY010000123.1, read on the forward strand.
GTTTCATTCAAAGAGCAAATAATGACTCTGAATATTTGCTTATTCCCAAAATGTGCTTTTGTACATGGGATCACAGAACCAGCCTGCTTGTTTACAGCAGCAGCCAAGCAACCTTTCTTTGCTATTAAATTGTTACATATTCTCTCTGCAAGGGTGCAGTTTATGCAAAGTTTGCCATCAGAGAACTGCACAGGGAGTGAAGAGACAGTGACAGAGATGGGGTGTACCATGGCTGAAATACACTTTTTCCCATGTAATAAATGCAAAGCAATGCCCAGGAGCGATTCTGGTAGTTAGGGACTTCACGGTCCCCTCTGCTCTCAGTGCAACCCCCAGATCCTGGCTCTCCTATTCACTCCCAGCTGTGGCTGCCCTTCTGGCCTGGGCAGCCAGGGTTTTCTGAGCATGCTAAGAAAGCTAAAAGAGAAACATTTCCAGAATAGCACAGTGTGATAATACACAGATACACAGCTCCAGTACATCAACTGTCTCAAGTGATGCCCCTGTCTCCTACTTTTAGTATGGGTTTCCATGGATTTTCTCCCCCTCCAAACAGGGATTAACAAAATGGCAGTAGAACACAAATTAAATAATCTCTCTATTTACTTCTGGAAAGTCAAACTTCTTCTCTGACACTTTAAAGCTTTAGCTCCAGCTGTGTCCTGGCGTATCTCTTCTGTCCTGGTTTGCCTATACCCTCCCTGGGTGTATTTGCACCATTAACTAAAGGTTGTCCCCCCGGAAGAGCTGATGCAACATTGCTGGTGCAGCATCTCTTGCGTGATCTGCAGCTCAGCAGCATCCTGTCTCCTTGCCATTTGCCCTTCTGGTCTCTGCCGGGGATGACTCCAGTTCTGTTTACCCCGGGGATTCAGCACAGTTCTGCTTTCGGTCTAGTAGCTATGAGTTTTGCTAGATAACTCCCAACTGTGGGAATTGTCCCAAAATATCTCAGCTGTAGCAACTGCCTTAGCCAGCATCTCTTTGAAATGCAGGCTCCAGGTGATTGACTTCCAAGTAAGAGAAGCTGAATGGGTTTAGACAGATTAACATTCTAGAAGTAAGTGGCAGTCATTCCAAGGAGCTAAATCAAATTCTCAAGTGCTCATTAGCAACAGGGGGGAAAAAAAAAAAAAGTAAGGAAAAAAACCCCTGGTTTGAGAACATTAAAAAAAAAAAAGAAAGATAGAAAAAAAGAGCACATAATCGAGAGACTTGGTAGAAACTGTTTTTTCATTAGAGTTTTTCATTGATGGCCATCTCCCCCAGGTCATGGGGTGCTGCTGCATGGCATTTGTTTATAACACAAAGTACGAAGGTGCAGCTGACCCAGGTTCACTTCAGAGTCAGACGGGTAAAATTTGACTGGCAAAGGTGTGTGTCGGCAATGCCACACTTCAGTGGCAGGAGGAAAAACTACCACAGCTGCCATTTGCTGTCCTGCCTTGGAAGGACTGCTCTGCACCCTGAAGAACAAAATACAAGTCTGATGTGATGAGTTCACGCAGGTCATCCAGGGCACTGCGTGTGCTCGTAATAATTTGTTTGTTTGGAGTGTCCTAGGAGGACATAAATGGTTGTGTGGGGGAGGTAAGGAGGACGTTCACCACTTAGCAATCTGGACAAGAAATACCACTCTGTGTCGGGCCATGTGGGGACAGTGTCTTCACTGCAGGGTCCGAAAGGTGTAGCCTGCTTTTCTCACTGACACTAGGCATTGCCAGACGTGCTGAGGAGGATGGCACAAGGTGGCCATGCAGCTGCCCCCTGCATGACCTTCCTGTGTCCCTCTCCTCTGGCAGTGTGGCTCCCCTGCCCTCCAGTGCTCCCCACCCTGCGCTGTCCTCTTTGATCCCTTCAGTCTTAGGAGCAAGGGTGAAACATGGGTCTGAACCTTACTAGTAAATGGAGTAGTTTACATTAATGCAAAATATTTACAGTTTTTTCTCAATCTTGTTTTCCTAGAGTTCTACAAATTGTGCAAACAGATTTTGGCAGTTTAGGCAATTACACTGCAGAACTTCACCTGTTCCCAACAAAAATATAATAAAAGGCATAACTAGGAAAGATTTGAAATTATTAACAATTAGTGCCATAAAAGTAAAATCAGTTTTACCTGAATGCAGAGTGAAGTCCCTGTTTACCATTTCCATTTCAGAAACAGTAGAGGCATATCCTGCCCCAGGTTCCCCTTGCTGCTTGATTTACTCAGAGAAATATTTTCATTGCTGTTTCACACAGCACTAATGAGTTTAAAACCCAGTGGGTTCACAGCAGCTGAGTGGTGATGAGAGCACAACCCCAAGCTGTACCTGGCTACAGACTCGCCTGCAGCAAAGGAGGGAAACCCAAAAGCACCCTACAGACCTGAACGCTTGAAGAAAATTGTCTAAGGCTTTGGTTTAAATCACGCACTCACACCTGACTTTGCACATCAGAGCTCCTGATGCCAGCCCTCCCAGGTTCTGCTTTGATGCTAGTTCATGGAACTCCGTTCCCTGCACTCTTTACTTTCTCTGCATAACTGCTTTTTTAAGTGAAGCTCAGCCTTGGCACAGGAGCATCCCTGATGGAAAGTGCTTGGGTATTCTAGCAACAGAGTCAGCATGAAGCCTGGAGACAAACAGTTAAATACATTCTGTTGACCAGCACCCACATTTTTCAGTGCCTTTTAGAAAGCTGCTTTGACTGGAAACAAAAAAAGACCAACAAACCAGCAGCAAAGAGATTGAGATGTCAGGAAATGCTTTTGCTGACTCAGTGAGAAGAAAATATTTCTCTTATCCAAAACGGCAGAAGAAGCTGAATAAGTCACTTGACCTTCCTTCCCTCTCCTCACCCTCTAGGCCTTCTGCCTCTGCAAAGGACATTTCTTCAACCATTTGCCATCCTGTCCAGCACATTTATTAATTATTTGTTCCCTTGCACAGTCAGCTCCTTGGACTATTCAAAATGGTGAACACATCTTGGTTTGGTTCCTATCTCACCCCAATGGGCATGGAAAAGCTTTCTGATCGGATCCGTCACACACACACAGTGATTATAGGTTTTTGCAGGAACCGAAGCTGAAATGATAGAAAGTGAATTTTCTTTCTGGCATTCTGAATCTCTCTGCTATAGTTCTGATATTGTAGAAGCTGCAAATTTGTGGATCTAAGTCCATTATGGTTGAAGTGTTACATTAGTGCAAAAATTCCTGCAGGAATTTGAGTAATTTTGCTAGGAAATGTCATGCATTGCTCCCATGATCGCTAGTACAATCTATGATCCTAATTAAAAGAAACCTAAACCACAAAAAGTTTCTTTGTGTTTAGAATCCTGTCTCTTTGCTAATGTAAATTATTATTTCCTTCCCTTCTCCTCTGGATTTCTTTCAGAGCCTCTAAGCCAACACAGGTAAGGAACAGAGAAATGGATCTTTTTCCTACAATATCATGCACCGATCCCCACTGCAAGCACTACGGGCACAGCATGGTCTCCAGCCCCATAACTGACAGTGATTATTAATGGCAAAATGTCTGTCAGAAATAGTGTGGGAATCACTGATCATCCCTTTAGGAACAGTGGATGCACAGGATGACCTGTCAAAGCCTCTTCCAGCACTGTGACTCTGTAACAACACAAGGACTACAGGTACCTAACTTATCTTTCAAGTAGTCAGGTGTTTGCAGGGCTGCAGCCAAGAGCTGGAAAAGGAGCATCCACCCATCTGCAAGCAGAGCTCATTGATAGGTGTGCAAAATTCTCCTGCCATGTAAAATTTTCAGGCATATTTGAATTTTCTTCCAGTTATTACCACAACTGTACTATGATGCTAGCTGCTAATGGCAGGCTCTCTGTTCACAATGATCCTTTTTGTGATAGTTGTAATGTATGGACCTGGAAATGGAGCGTGGATTGCAGTATGTGTCCTTCTGCCTTGCTTCAACCCAATGAACTTTCTTAACAGTCAACTCAACAATGTGTAGCAAAACTACTGTTTTCTTATCTGCTTCAGTGGATATAGGTTTATATTAAAGAAGAATGGGAATACCACATCTCAGAGATTTACATTTTTGTAAAGCCATTGTCATCATTGCTCTTCTTTCTATATTCCACAAGAGAACTAAGAACAAGAGCAAACTTGAATGAAAATTTAAATTTTTAGTAAAGATCCTTGCTTTGAAAGGGGAAAAATATTTCAATTGGTGAAATTTTCATGATGCTGATATGAACAGAAGTGTAATGGCATGAGGCTGGTGTGGCATAATAGCTAGTAGCTTGTGTGTATGAACAGGTTCGTTCCCAAGTGGTGGCCATTCCTCCTCTGCTGCTTTCAGTAGCACCTCACTGGTAGCTCAGGGGCTATTTGTGCTGAGTTAGATAAGTTTACTTGAACTACATTTTGGGAGTGCTTACATGATTTTTCTCTGTCAACTCAACTTCAGCTTGTACTAATGAAGTGGTAGCAGATGAGAGGGAATAGGGTCAGAGCCCTCGAGAGTTTTGCATGGTGTCTGCCTGAAACCTTTCCACAGGTGCTCAAAGCCTACTTCTAGTTTTCTGCACTTCCTCCTCCACAGTATTATTTTTGCTACCTGCAATTTGAATTGGCAGATTTTGGGAAAAGCTGTGGCTTGATGAGTATGTCTGGGAAAAAGAGAAAGAAAAAAAGAAAGATGTGAAATGTAGTAAAGATTATGGAAGTAGAAGAAAAAAAAACTAAAAAAAAACCCCAAAAACAACAAAGCAAACCCACAAAAGCACCTTGGCCATCACAGTAGAAAGTGCTGCTAAAAACACAGTTGTGTCAGGATTGGCCTGAGGGAAGGTGCTGCTGGCTCTGTGCATTATGTTCCTCTCTGTCTCTCCTTAAAACAATTCTGTCTATAATGCCAGTAGATATTCTGGCTTTGTCAGGGTAGTTATTAGCAAACCACTAATTACTAAGCTAATAGAATTTCAAAACCCCCACAATTAAGGCCTATAAAATTCATATAAACTCTACTTTTGTAGGAGCAGTCTGACTAGGATGGCAGAATCCCATTACATGGCACAGAAGGTGGCTGAATTCCAGACAGTGTAAGTCATCAGGTCTGCGGCAACTTGTACTCCTTACTTCTGTTGGTAAGAGACTGTTTTAGGACACACAGATTTATTTGACCTTCCCCTAGTAAGACCAGACTAAGCCATTAGTTTTTCTTCTAGTGAATCCCATTAATCAACCTGCCAAATATTTCATCAGAGTTCCTGAGGAGAAAACCTACAGAGGAGATAATGTTTATTATGATCACTAAAGTAGTTTAACTTATTGTAATCTGGAGGGACTTGGTCGTGGATCAGCATCTTGTTATGCTAAGTGCTGCCAAATGTGGATCATATCCCATGTTTTTCCCCATAGAACTTACCATCTGAACAGACTTTTTCAACAGGACATACTCAGCAAAGAGTACACCTGGACTGAAAAGCTAAAACAGCAAGGATTACCTTTTTTGTTATTAGTTGTTACTTATACTATGTAAATATAACTTTATAAGTTATACTTATTGAAAAGTCAAACCAACTGTACCTATGACCCTGTTTGTGACTCTGTCACAAATTCTTCCAGTTATCATGTATAATCAAAAGTCCTAGTTTTATTTTGATCGTGTTCTTACTCTGTATGAATTGATATATGCAAGGCTAAACATTTTCTTCTATATTGATTTCTTAAGGAACAGTGAATTGCTTGGAGTGTTGCAACTAAGTCTAAAATAAAGCATGAATTTTAATGTGCCGTATCTTTTATTCAGGTATATAGATTCAGAATTTTTCACGTAGGCTGAGTGAATTTCACTTTTATACTATACATTTTCAACTTGGGAGGATTTAATTGCTCTTTAGAACTGACTTGCCTGAACTCTCAGATTAAGCTGAAAAGATGTTGTGAAATATTGAAAAAGAGTAAAAACCAGAAACATACATATGTTCATAATGAGCTAACTGCAGGACACTACTAGTAAGTGAATTGAACTAATAACTATGCTTTTGGTATAACACCACATATCTGTGTTGTATTGTTCATCTTGCTGCCATGAATCTGCAGGCACTGCTAAGGGCAAGCTCATCTTCAAATATTCAAATATTTAAATATTGGAACAATACACACTGTGCTACTGTTCTATGATGATCAGTTGTAAAATAATTATCATAGAAATTATCAAAACTGGACTTCTGTGCTACTCAGAATATTCTCACCTGCTGAAGTTTGTCTTTGGGCATATGTAGTTCTAGGGCTAGAAGGTGAAGAACATGAGAACTGAATGCTTTTACAACAAGGTGTTATTTAAAAGTGTTGCTTTAAAGTGTTTTTTAAAAAGAGTTTTAAACTGAGAGTAGATTTAGATGAGATTTTAGGAAGAAATTCCTCGCAGTGAGAGGGTTGAGACACTGGAACAGGTTGCCCAGAAAAGCTGTGGAAGATGCAACCCTGGAGCAGCCTAGTCTGGTGGGAGATGTCCCTGTCCATGGCAGAGGAATTGGAATTAGATAATCTCTAAGGTCCTTTCCAACCCAAACCATTCTATAATACCATAATTATTCATGGGTGGGTGGGTAGACTGTAGACGACTGAGGGCTCAGAAGCTGATCACTAGTGCAGAGAACAGAGAAGAAGATGGACAGTGTACAGCAGCACAGGTGAACAGTCCTACTGAAAGCTGGCGGAGGCTTCTAGGTGACCATCATCTGTTGCTGCAAACAAACTATTTCATGATTATTTGATTTCTCCTGGGTCCAAGAAATCACACACTTAAATATTTTTGCAAGTAGTCTGAATTGCAATAATTTTTCCTGGTTTTGTTGTTAAAAAAAAGAGTGTTTATTAATATATTTATTAATATAAGGCTTATGTGGAACAGAAATCTTATGTATCTGGGTGACCTTCCTGACTCTTTTCTGCCTTTTAGTCCCACAGCCTGTGTCCCATGTCCTGCTGGAGTTCTTCTGTCCATTGGAGGGTGGAAGGTTCAGGTCTCACCATTATTTCTGAGTCCCTGAGTCATTTGAGTACATTTTTTTCTGCTAACCACCCATGACTATTACGGGATGTGTGTGAACACCCCCTCTCTCCCACAGTCACAAACCTTCCTAGTTGTTCCCCTGACCTCTGCACAAACTCTCACACAGCTGAGTACTCAAGTGTCTACATGCACTACAGTGATATCTGAGGCTGTCTCAGCAGACTCTCAGACCTTGCTTCTTCTGTGTGCTAAGAGACAGAAGTCACGAATGTAGGCAACTTCTTTTCTTTCCCCTCCTCCCCCCACCCCCTTTTACCAGGATTAATAAATAGCTGAATTCTACTTGGCTTGATTTTTGTTCTGTTTTAGGGCTTGCTTTGGTACATAACGATAATTTCCTGCTGAACTGCTTCTGCTGCACTTTGCCTGTTTCACTTCCCTTCCAAGAGAAGTGACTGCAGATTAAATACTAGACCAGCACTGTGTGACTCCTAGCCAGGGTTAAATCTGACCACATAGCCTTGTGATTTTACCCAACATCTGATTTCACCAGCAGTGGCTTCCAGTTTTGAGCTAAAGAAACATGTTTGCTGTGAAGAGAGAGTCCAAGTTTTCACGTGTGAATTCTCAACCATTCACAATATGACTCCAAGATCCCCTGTACAAACTATCTGCTCTTCTGATCTGAGGGTTTTGCCTAGCACTTTCGGGTCCTCGTTTTATTATGAGGACTGGAAAACCACTTTGTTTGTGTGAGAGAGCTCAGCATAATAATAACAGAAATGACATTACTATTATTATTGCTGTGCTGGAGGCAGTGCTGCCTGTGGCTCTGTGAAAGTGTGGCGCTCTCTTCCCTCCCAAGTTTTAATAAAATCAAGAGGGAAGAAGAGCAGCAGCTTGTTGCAGCACTCTGTGAGTTGTGGGTTTCGATGAGGGTTATGCAAGGGCATGTTTACATACAGCCAAGGGGCATCATGAAGACAGCCCTGAATCAAAGCACCTCAATCTACCTCTGGCTCCAGGAACCCCAAAGAGTATTTTCTAGCCAAACGCAGCAGGAGCACGTGGCATACATACCCAGCGTGCCCACTGCCCTGAGTAAAGGGATTATTACATCAAAGATGAAACAGAGCCACTGCTATTGAAGAGGGGCGTGGCTGTGACATCCCCACCCTGGGCAGAGGGGAGCAGCCGTGGAGTCACCGTGGGTTCACCTCTGTGACTGGGAGCTCCTGTGCGCAGCAAATGCAAACCTAAAATCAAAAGACTGCTTTGTACCCAACTCCCACAGGGGTAACTGGCTCCACAGCGACCAAGAGCCAGGACTTGGAGGTGGAGGAGAGTTCTTGCAGTGAGATGAAGGGCAAAGAGAAGACAGCAGCTGCAGCGCAGCCGGGCAGGCTGCATGGCTTCTGCCAGTGCCAGGTGAGGGCACACCTGCAGGCATGTCATCCCCATCGCAAAACACAACACTGAGAGTCTCTCACTGCTGTCACAACAGACAGCCTTTAGGAGGAATCCAAGGAAAAGGCACCAGTGGCTCTACCTGGTTATTTTCGTTTGGAGGTCGTATTTTGTGTGAGGACAGCATGGAAGAACATGAGGTTACTTGTAGAAAACCAAATATTACCATGAACTGAACTGGTGCTGCTGGAGTCATGGCAAGGCAGAGGCAAAGTGCTGAGATGGAGACAAGAATGAGAAGGACCGAGAAATTAACAGTTTAAATGAAGGCCTGAATCCGAAATGTGTGTGGATAAAAAAGCAGCTGTTGGGAGGGCTAAGATGGTCAAACCACCAAGCAGGAAAGCAAAAGGTACAGACTGGGAGGAGATGTTGGGGAGGAAGGGAGGCCACCAGTGACAGAGGTTGTAAACAGGCTGCATGGAAGTAGCAGAAAGAAAACAGAGCAGATGAGAAAATATGAGAGATCGGCTTCACACAAGACCTATGTGGAGAAGAAGATGCTGTGTACAGACAAAGCATACTGGTATCTTATACATGGGAAAGGACACGATTTTACAGACCACTATTAGAAATCCTTACTTTTCGTGCTTCAGCTTTAACTGGGAAAAAAATCAAACACTGTGTGATGACTGACTTAATTGCAGACTCTTTGCTCACTGAATTATATTCAAATATTTAACCTGTACTATGAAGCATTCTGTGTCAGAAAACTTAAAACAAAATTTAGAGTTGAAGGAGAGGCTTTTTAACTTTTTACAAAAGTAGCAAATGTTCTACTTCGCCAATTAGTTTTCTGATAATTAGAAATTCATTCTTGACTAACACACACTCATTTGTGTTTTTCATAGTTTCCCAATTAGAGAGAGAGGAAAAAAAATTTTTTCATAATCTCCTGAATGAAATGCAGTCACCAAACTTTCAACATGCAGTTTCTTGCTGCAGTAAAGTCAGCTCTTGGCAGTAGTGATAAGCTGTACAATAGGTATTACACAACTGATACCACAATAAGCAATATTCAGAAAGAAGCATTACAAACTGGGAGACATGCTCACCCCAAAAAAAACCACTGCAATCCCCCTGACATTGAATGTTTGTAGCCAGATGGTTTTTATTGCAATTTTAATATCACTTTTGGAAGACGCCTTCCTTAATCAAATGCTATTGCCTTTAAAGATTAGTGTTCACAGCCTAATCATGCTGCACTTAGCTTAATTTGCTTTGCTATGGACTCATTAAATTCTTGCTTTTGGTCAGAAACCCTACCATGGCTTGGCAGTGGAACAGGAAATCTCTTCTCCATGCTGCAAGGTTGTGACTGCTCTTTCATTTTAACACACAGGCTGGAGGGTGCTGCAGCAAATTATATCTGGGTCACTCTTTCCTTCCTACGTAAAGAGCTCTCAACCCCCTTAAAACACTTTGTCAACTGGACAATTGGGACAAGAGGGAGAAAAATTATTCTAATGTCAAAAATGGCTCAGATTGCCATTAGATCAATTAGATCTAATGTTTAATTTTAGATTACTTGAAACCCCAATGGCAAAAAATCTCTACAACTGATCATAAATTTTTGAGGATGCTTTCATCCCATCTCAGCTTGTGATAGATCCAGCATTTGGTGGTCAAGAAGAGACTTTCCTGAGTTGCTACTGTAATCCGCACACTGAGAAAGTGCACTTCAGGAACAACCAGGCAACATTTACCCGTCATTTGAACTGGAATCTATGAATTATAGCAGAGCATGAAATACTGTATTTACTGCGACAAGCAGTAATTAGTGGATGTTTTGCACTACTGTTTTGCTGGCAGCTGTGCAGTGTAAAAACCACTGTCATTACCAAAGTTTGGAAGTCCATTCAAAAGTTCTGACCAGATGTGTCATGATCATTCCTATATGTGCAGGGGCATGCAGACAGATGTGGTACCTTGCAGTGCCTGTGTCCATAGAAAGTGTCTCATCGCACACCGTGAGCAGTAACGGGTATTTTAATTGCTGGATGAGCTTTGGCCTGACACTAGCTCTAATTAGACTCTCCTCATGCTGCCATGCTCTTCACCTGCACCTGAACTAAACTAAAAAAAGAGCCAAACTCTTTCCTATCTTTGGTATCTTCCGAGAAAGCCTATTTGAATTCTCCACCAGAAAGGTATGAACTGGCTTTCAGAGAGGATAGTGAAGCCAGTCTGACCAGCAATGACAAGGATGTCTCATGATAGGATAATCAATATGGCTGTTACAATAAGAGGAATTTTTTGTTATTCAGACATGTGCCAGTCACAGGAAGACCCACAAGCACAAGTGAAGAGTCAGTAAATCAGGCAGAGCTACACTTTTAGCAGCATACCTTAAAATAGTTGGTAGTAGAGCCGCATTCTGGACATGCAGGACAGTACGTTCATCTGTCTTTCCATTTTCTGTACTATTCATTGCATTACAGAGACACTCATTTAGAAGTAATCTGTGCATGTTGGCAAGGAATTACTTCTGCCAGAAATGCCAGTTTTGCTCCTCTAAATGGAGCAAATGCAGCATAAATTCTCTCTACATGAGATGGACTGCCTGAGAACTTTATTAGCAAATGTATTGGATCAGGACACTATGGGAAAGTCTCACTTTGGACAAATGGATCATGACTTCAAAGAAGAGTATGATAGAGTACTTAAGAGATTTTTTACCACTAAAATTCTCATTATTTGCTGTTTTGGACTGTTTGTCCTTACAAAATTTAACTGCGTAAAATGTTTGCTGCTAATACTGAATTCTCATTTTAATTCAAGTATTTTATGAAAATTTTCCCCATGGTTATTTGCTCATTAATACAGGTAAGTTCTGTAAGATTTTTTTTTATAATTATTCATGGTGCATTTGCTAAAACTGGAATCATATCCTTTTATTAACTTTTGAATTATGATAGAGAGAACACACTGTTAGCTTGAACTTTGCAGCATTTGACTGTGAGCTTTACATATTACCCCAGTAGTAGTTTGATTCATTGGTTTCTACCTGAAGCAAAACTCTCTTAGGGAGTCAAGGTGCATTGCTTAGATAAAACCTGTGAGATTTTTTGCTACAGGGAAAGGAATACAATGAGAGAATACATGTTCAGAAGGACAAACTGCTTTCAAAAAGCATAGATAATATTACAGTGACAAAGCAGCATAGTGGGTACTCAACTCTAAATATTTCTTTTAAAAATTCAGAATTACTAAGAATTAATTAAGAATAAAAAGAATTATTTTTAAAATTAGGAACTATAATGAAAACCACTTTTTTTCACTAGTTTTAACTCCCAATATTATTTATTCTTTAAAGATTTAGCTTGCATAACGTCTAGTCTACTGTTAGAGGTTTGATGTGTCCAGCTATCCTAGATGAAGATCCTCCATCTAGTCATCAATTACAGATGTTAATTGGGGTGGGGGACAGTCACTAATCAGTTACAGAAACGTCTTACCCCGGGAAACAAAGAGATAAATAAGATCTTTAGATTAGTGGTAAATGTTGTTAAGTATTTGCATTTATGTGATGGAACATTGCTTGGGGGTGGGGGTGTTGTTTTTTTTTTGGGGGGTGTTTTTTTTTTTTCTTTCCAGGAAAAAAAAAACAAAAAACAAAAAACAAAAAACAAAAGCAAAACAAAAGCAAAACAAGAAACAAAAACACAACCTACATTTGAACAAAAGTGACTGACAGGAGAAGCAAAAACCTTTTTTTTTCCACCTTTTTTTTTATTTTTTTATTTGCTGTTGCATGACAATGCAAGCAGGAATTACTACTTTAAAAAAAAAAAAATCTGCTGGTGTGTGCTTCCTGTTCCAGTTTGTTTAGTCACCAGTCTGAATTAGATCTCTCTGTTGGTTGGTTTCGTTTACTATAAACAGGTCTTGTGCTTTGTTTTAATACATCAAAGCCCATAGCCAGGCACAGACAGGTAATGTAAAAGGGGGTGAGAAAGTTTACAGTCTTGCTTCATTGTTTCTCTAAGCCTTCCAGACAACGGTCAGAGGGATCACCCTGCGGTTAAAAGACTGCATGGTTGATGGTTTGGTTGTTTTGGGGGTTTTTCTTGTAAGCTGGTTGCTCTTTTGTTCCTTTTCTAGAAACCACATGTAACTTTAGGTCAGAAAAGTGTAAAATGTGGCGCTTCTTTAACCAGAGTTACCGCTGCCTTGGAGTAACTGGATCAGGCAAAGATGTAGGCACCTCTCCCTGCTATGCTGATGCCATTGGTGTTGTCCTTCAGGTGAGTACCGGAGGTTTATTTTCTTTTCGAATATCCATCCACCCGAAGGATGCAGATGGTTGAGAAGGGTATTTTCTCATGACTGACACTGCCAAAAAACCCCCATTGGTTTAGCCCTTTAAAGATAAATGGGAATCACTCCCTCCCACAATATTTTTAGTAAAGCTGCTCTAAAAGTTTGCTTCCTTCCAGCCTTTGAATCTCTTCAGGTTTCCCTCCCTCTTTTATCCTTTCATTCTTTTTTTTTTTTTTTTTTTTTTTTTTTTTTTTTTTTTTTTTTTTTTTTTTTTTTTATCTGCCCTCTTAAAACAACAGGAATGCTGTACTGGCCCTCAGCCAGCCAAGGCTCAGCAAGCAGGGTAAAATTTCAGTTCAGATTTACGGGAAGGTGTTGGGAGTAAAAATCTGGTTTGGTGAGTTTAAGGCAGGGAGTAGTCAAGAGACAACCTTGCTACTGTGAGTGTGGAGAGAAAGAGAGGAGGAAGGGGTGGGGGGGCTATAATAAAAACCACCCAGGCTGCGGATTAGAGACCAATTTTTCCCCTGTCCGAGTTTCAGTGCGTGTTCCTGAGCTCTTGCAGCCTTATCGAGTTTGTAGGAAGAAAGTCGGGTCTGGGGGTGGAAGAGCTGCACGGTGCCGGCAGGGAGCTCAGCGCCCCGCTCAGCGCCCTGGAATGTGCGGCTTAGGGCAGGGGCGAGCAGGGGCTTTGGCTTAGCTGGTACTAATTGCAAGTTTTAGTGCTCAAAAACTCTGTTTAAAAAAAAAAAGAAAAAGAAAAAGAAAGCAAAGAGCCAAGAGAGGGGGTTAAGGTTGGGAGAGCTGTTGCTCCAAGCAGCAGTGCAAGGAGTTGCTCAACCCTCATTTAGCAGCGCGGTAGGAAGGACAATGCGTTAGGTCGCTGCTCCAAAACGTCGCTGTTGCTGCGAATGGTGCTGGGCGCTGAGGTGGGCTCCAGGTAGGTACTGTCGCTTTTCGGTTTGCTCTGCACTTGCTCTGTCCTGACCTGAGGATTGGATTGTCCTTACTCTTCCGTGATTGGGTTGACAATGTAAGCAGACAGAAGTTTACTCGGAAAAAAAAACCAAAACATTTTAAAGTATTTTTAGGGGGAAAAGGCAAATGGAGAGGACTGCAGAAGTCCTCGGTGAAGTTTTGATGACTCTTTCCAAGTGACAGATTCCTGGTGATTCTGAAGACAGATGAGAGATGAAAGGCAGAAGCAGGTATTAAGTAAGGACAGAGTGAGAAGTGATTTGCAGATCTGAGAGTTTTAAATTAAAAGTATGTTTCTTCGTGTCAAATTAAAATCACAGCTGGACATGCCTAGTATCTTTGGAGTCACTTTCGGAAGGAGTATTTTGTTTGTATGGCTGCTGCTTCTTTTTGAACATTTTAAATACCGCAGTTTGTACAGAGTGCAGAGCGGTGGCACAAGGGAAAGGGAGGTGACAAGAGGGGTCTGAAGCTGCTGTCTGCCGGTCTGTTATAGACACTGGCATAGGAATGGGATCTTATCTGTGAAAAGTTTCTGAAGACCTTCTAAAATATATGTATCGATCAGAAGGGCAAGCATCTTCATACTGAGTATGTGTGATCAGATGAGAAATCCAGGCCTTCTTATTTATGTTAAAAGAAATAGCACTCTTTTTTTTAATTATCTTTATTTTTATTTTGTTTTAGAAGTAAGGCTACACAGCCCATTTCTTCTTAGGAATTTAAAAGAAAAATTTGAGCTAAAGCCAAACTACAGTAATAGTTAAAGATGGGCTGGGACCTAACAGGTCGCAAAATCCCTCTTTAAATTTTATCACCTCAACTAGGCTGACCTGGCAAAGGGCAGGAGCATTAGACCGGCCTGAAATGAGTCGCCTGAGGCTAACGCGAGTTGAGTATCGGTGCCCTTATGTGCCTCCTAGTCTTTGCAAATGATAACTTGGAGAAGCCCGCAATTTCTCTTTGCCGGTCGGGCCGCGTTCACATGATGCGAGAGAGGGAACTGGGCGCGTTTCGCAACGCGGGGCCGGGCGGGAGGCGGCGGGACCGACGGGGGCTGCGCCCCGGACCCCGCGCAGGGGCCGCGCCGGGGGTCGCGGGCAGTGTTAAGCGGAGCCTGGTATACAGCTGGAAAGCTGGAAGGCAGCGTGTCCTCTCAGAGAGGAAGCGGAGATAACGCAGGGAATGGGCCGCTCGGTGTCGGACAGTCTCGAAGCTGGAGCGAACGGACTGCTGTCTGGGAGATAAACCGAGACACAAACACTCTTTTTGCACATTCGTTCTCTCTCCCCCCACTCCCCTGCATATTCCCGTCCTGGGAGAGGTTGTTCTGGCTTGTTTCAGAGCTGTGCACCCTGCCGGGAGGTGAGGGCAGCTGGTCCCACCTCGCCTCCTCGCCCGGGGAGAGCCCAGCTCTCTCCCCTGCTTTTGGGATCCGACCTCTTCTGAGACACAGGCTCTGGGCCCTAGGAATTGTTAGGGAAATATTTGGAGTTGACTGGCATGTAAATAGGGTTGCTAATAATTTCTGAGTGTCCCTGCTGCAGCTGGGGATGCAAAATCTTTGTTTGAAGTTTTAGGAAGCGAAGGAATGTGCTGCCTTCAATACACCAGATTAAAAAAAGACATTGAAAACCTTGGAATAAAAGTATTTAATATAAGCAGTGGAGATGGTAGAGCCTTCAGAGAATACTGCTTCTATGGCAGTTTGGTCTGAAACCTTGATCTTGTGTGGCCCAAGCCTGGCTGGCTTCAGCAGGGCTATCCCTGGCACTGAGGTCTGCCTTTGCAGCTTCCCACATTTTGGAGTCTTGGCTTCCTCCACATGGCAGACCCCCTTCACTTTGCTACCACCCTATGAAATGCTACACCCTCTTCTGTGAAAGCTGTGAGACCATCTGACAGAAGGCAAAGGGGTTTGCTTTTGCTTGTTAGGATATATTTTTCCCACTGTCAGCTGTTTCCCTCAGTAAAAATTAAGATCACGTGGGTAAAAAGATGGAAATTATGCTTTTTTGGCATAGATGTCAGTTCTTACTTCCACTGTCCTAGGCTTTTGGTATCTCTGACAACCAGTGAAGTTGATTTTTATGGTCGTAAGTGAATACTGAATTCCTGTTCATTGGGTTGGTAATGGCATAGTCAAAATTTATTGATACCCTGCAACTAGAGAAGAAGATCCAGGGGTTACTCTGGAGAGGGTACGCAAGTACCTGTTGGTTTACCATAGGAGGCAACAGCACTGTTAGAGTGACAAACTCCAGCAGATACTATACCACACTTACAGGTGAAACAAAAACGTAAACTTGTTTTTTTCATTAAACTGCTGGCCCTCATCATGTGTGATCTGATTTATTGAGAAATTTAATAGGGGCAAGTACATGCTCTTTGTGAAGAAATGTTGTCACATCCTGTTCCTGTTGGGAAAAAAAAAATCAATTACTTGGATAAACAAAAAGACAAGGTTTCCTTTGTAGCAAGGAAGCAAATTTGACAGATTAACTATGAAGAGTCTATCTCCATGCCTGTATATGGGTGTATGTAGTTGCCTCTTTTGTCAAGAAGTTGGAATCTCCAAATTACTGATGACTGAAACCCATAAATCCTTTCTTATATTGTAGTTGCTTCAAAATTTGTTTCATATGGGGATTTTTGGGTGCGATTTTCAAGGTTTTAAAATGGACCCTGTGAATGGAATATTTTTGTCTGCTCCTTTAGCAGAAGGAAGGACTCTGACCTTTTCCTTTCTAGTACGGGGCCTAAAATAATATTTCTCTCTGCTGTTGTAATTTTTTTGAATAAAATGCTTCTGGGTACACCTAGCTCTTGCCAAGATCAGGAACATCTCAGTAGCCTTGCTGAGACAATGCAGGCTTTGTATAGCTATGGCTGGTAGGGTTTTGGTGACACAGTAAACTCAACAGAGCAAAGCAACTTCTTAGTAACTGCAAAGCTGACTACCTGATATTTGAGGGCATTTTTTGTCCTTTCCAGGCTTTCATTTGCCATGATCACAAGCAAGAATTTATTTGAAAAGGAGAAAGAGATTTCTGATATTTTTAAAGTGTATTTTACAAGCTATACTTAGAGTCTGGACATTATCTTTTACCTAGGTAGATCACAGCTGAGACTAAATCAGCACAGATGAGCTTATTTGTCATGAGATAGAAAGAGCCTACAAATACACAAGAATCATCAACCAATAATCATGAGACAATAGTAACTTTCATCTGTTTCCAAAGAGGGAATGGCTTAACCAACCACTGACAACCAAAATGCTTTCTATTCTATTTGCCAATATGAGGGCCACTGGGAGGTTTTCTCTGGAGAAGCAACACCCCAAGTGATGTAGCTGAAGGTTTGCATTCATTTTTTGACCTTTTTGTGTACCCAGTGGATGTATTTGATTCTGCCTTTGAAATAAACTGAAATACTGCCTCTGTATTTTTGTCTTTTAATAAAGAAACTTAGTAAGCTCCACCACAAGTCAGGGTGTAGGTTGAGTTTCAACAAGTTGAGTTCCCAGTAACATTCAAGATGTCATTAATGATTGCTGTGTC
Organism: Margarornis squamiger; assembly: GCA_035222235.1. NCBI lineage: Eukaryota > Metazoa > Chordata > Aves > Passeriformes > Furnariidae > Margarornis > Margarornis squamiger. The sequence goes on from JAWWTY010000123.1 coordinate 50,567,085, forward strand.
ATAGACCTGGGATTCCTGGCTTGGGTGTTTCTCCTGTGTGTGTACCTGCTCTGCAGGCAGAGCAGAAGGACTGTCACTGCCGTGTAAGGTTTATGCCTGAAGTACCCGGTGAGAGGCAAGAGATGAATTAGGCGCAGGTGGAGCACAAAGAAATGGTGAGGGGGTCAGGTGGGTACAGAGTGAGCACAGCACGCCAGCAGACTGGCTGCTGTTGCACTATTTCAGCAGCAAGGGAGAGATTTTAGAAGGAATTTAGGAGAGGTGAGCAAAGTTCCTCTGCAGTTGTGACCAGGGAGGTAGTCCAAGGGAGGAATTATGAGGGAAAACAGAAAGGCACTTGTTGAGAAGCATAAAGCGGGTGTTCAAAAGCTGGAAAAGGCACCCATTTGTGCTATTCAGCTCTGTCTGTCTGCACAAGCGCTGTGTGTAAAGACACCTTTTATTTTATTTATTAGAGAATGGAGAGATGGCCAACAGGAGCACTAAAACTGAGTGGCACACTCAAAGCTATGAAAATGACCCTTGAAGTAGTATTTGGAATATGGAACAGTGGATCAAGATTGTAGATCAGCAGCAGATCAACCATGAAAGCAGAAAAAAGAAACTTGCCATTAATGAGCTGATGTGAGGGTGAGACCCCAGAGAAGTGTTTAATCTATGAGGGCAGATAGAATAGCCAATGTCTTTGACATGCAAGCACAAAGCATAAGCAGATCTTACCTGTACCTTGAAAGCAAGGATGTCCAAATAAAAACTGTGCCCTGCCTGCAAACAGAGCAGTAATGGTCACCGTGGAAAGAAGAGAAAAAAGACTGGGGGTATTAGAGGCTCTGTTTAATCCATGCTGAGCTGAAGGTGATGGCTAGGCTTTCAGCGGGCAGTATTTCAATCTTTCTATCAGAAAAAGAGGGTTAGAGGCATTGGCTGGACTGGATATTATAGAGAAAGCAAACTGAAGGAAATTGAAATGATGAGAGAATTTGCAATTTAACTTGGTAGAAAGACAAGGGTTAAAAGCAAAAGGCATGAGGGCTGATGGAGTGGAAATCACAGAAAGGCTGAATAGTGGGACACAATGGGGGAGGCTAATGGATGGTGCTGAATGGGACCACTTGAAGGTTAGTGCTGGGAAAATTCAGCAGTAGAGAGCCTCGAGCCTGAGCAGTGCATGCCAAATAAACAGCCAGGGGCTTTTTGTTTGGTTTTGGTTTTGCTTGGGTTTTTTTAATGAAGAAAAGGATCAGGGCATCAGACAATGGAATAGGTGAGCTGGACACAGCATGACAAGGGAGTGATGTGGGTCATCAGCATAAATCAGCAGCAGTGAAAAGAGAAAAATGGAGAATCAAAACTGGAGGAGAAAGGTGATGGACTTGGGTGAAGGGGAGGCATCTGCTGTGATGGGAAGGGAGGAAATGAGAAATGAGGGATCCTTGAAAAGAGGAGGAGGAGGAGGGAAAAAGTGGGGAAAAGGTCAACTCATTGAGTCTGATCCCAGTTAGGGAAAATTTGAGACAGACGTGCTTCATTAGGGTTTGAAAGCTGTGCTCAAGATTTCAGGACCTGTAAGGAGGGAAGTATGAAGAGATTGTGGCTAACAGGTCTTTAAAGCTAGAAGGTGTACTGGGGTGACAAACAGAGGTCATGAGGACTGAGCAGCATTCAGGGTGTGACTGAGGGAGCTCTCAAGCTTGGGGAGGGAGTAAGAGCCCGAGCTGGGAAAAGAGTCATGAAAGGCAAGGAGGGAAGATAGAGTCAAACACGAACATGCACGCAGGGACACGTCCTCTGGATGTTTTTGCAACAAAAGAGCACGTTCACTTCACCTCAATAAAATATTAACATTATTACCGTGACTTAAGGCCATGTCCGCGTCATGTGCATGCTTCTGGCAATAAAATTTCTGTTGACTGTGTATACTGAAATTTCACCAGAATTCATACACTGCTATCCACATCCAAATGTGAGAGCTAGTCCCCACAGGAAGTGTTTCACTGTCATTAGCATTCCCTTAAAGGTAGCACTAATATGGTGCCTGAAGCATAGTCATAGGTAAAGCTGCAAGCAGAGATATACATAATGGGTGAGTGTATTCAAATTTTTGGGACTGCAGTACAGTCTGTGGCTCTTGAAGACAGACTCTGCCCTTGGCTTCTTGGCCTCATGAAGAAAAGACATAACTTACCTGACTTGCTTAGTGCAAATGTTCGATGGATGGCAAGCTGGAGGCGCCCCAGGCTGGGTCAAGGAGATCTGAACGTGCTTGTTGTTGCTGCCATGTGTGGTGTCTTAGTCAGTGTTTATGAAGTAAATGAGTTGAGGAGATGCTGCTGACAAGGATGTCTCCTCACCCTGAGCACCCAGGCCCAGGGTGTCTGCAGACGTACCCAGCGGCATTGCACAACCCCAGGGCCCAGGAGCAAGCTTCAACCTGGCATGACTCAAACAGGCCACAGTTGTCCTGCAAGGAAGGAAAAAAAATGATTTTCATAGAGGATAGTTATATTGAGCAATAATAAACAAAAAGTCTTCTACGTGCTGCTTACACATACTGAAGTTCCGAATCTCATCTTACCTATATGAGTCACAGGTCAGACTCTATGGGTGTAGAATAAATCTTCCTAAGCACCACAGGGGTGGTAAGGGGTGTCTGGGATGTCAGAAGGATGCCCTGCCTCCTGTGATGTGTGATCAGTGAGAATGGGGTCTGAGATAGGCAACAGCACTGAACACACCTGTGACTGTGCTGCGCTGCCTCTCTCTGCCTTGTAGGTGCCAGCCTGTGGCTGCTGGAGCCCTCCCTGATGATATTGGAAGGTCTCTTCTCTGACCTGTGTTTTACCACATGTGTGTGCAGGTCTGTATTGCAGAGACCACGTCTTCCCACGGTCAGCCTTTATTTCTCTGGGAAGCTCAAGTTTTCTGCAGGGTATCATCTGCAAGCTTACATTTCTGGTAAGCAGCAAGACAGACTGGCAAACAGTTTTAGTTTTTACTGTCTGCTGACCTTATGAGTCTAAGTAAGAAAATTCCTGTTGAAATTCCTATGCAAATTCCTGGCCATTCCCATGGCCACCTGCCTCGGTGAAAGTTTATCAGGTCACTGGTTGATATATGGGGCTCTGTATAAAACCTACAGCTCTGAGGGATGTGGAATGCACTGCCAGAAACCCTGAGTAGGCACGTTTAAGTATGCTAAACTGGAGGCATGGGTGGCCTTGTCTCTTGACTTTCGAATCAGAATGAGAAAAGCCCAGGGCAAGTGTTTCTCACTCATAGAGCAGTTCCAGGGCTTTCCCACCTTCCCACCACCACCATCCCCAATCCACCTCAATCTGGAGCATTATCTGGAGTTTTAACAGTGTCTTTTTGATTCCTGTCATCTCCCAAAGATGAGCTTGTGGTGGTGTGCTAGTGGGAAGAGAGGCACCACTAAACACACTAGGGATTTGAGAAGTGTTACCTGTGATTCTGCTAGCCCCTCAGCTCTGGGATTGCTGGGAACAGATTGCTGGCACTTTTGTGGTGTCCATCCCATTAGCCTTTACCAAGGAAACTGAAATCTGAGCCACAATCCTGGCATTTACATCTGTAGATAGCTGAGCTTTAAAAAAAAAAAACCAACCAAAAATATATATATCATTTGTATTTGTATATTTATATAAACATATAAACAGTATATGCATTGTAGGTATCAACATAAATCAATCTCAGTGCTGGATTTTTAATTTCCAAAGCACTGTCAGTTACCATATTTATTTCTCTATTGGGGGGTGACCTTGATGGGATCGTTGTCCCCCACTGTGTCACAGTTTCCCCACCAAGAGAGACAAAGTATGTATTTTTTTCCTCTCCCCCTGTGATACACTAGAAATACGCTCTTGAGGAGTGCCACAAGAGAGAAGCAGTTAAAGAATATAATGCATATGTAAAAGAGGCATTAGGGATGCATCTTCTACCTATCATGAAGCATCTCTCCCTTTATATTTTCCAATAGACACAACATGGTTTTTTCTAAATAAATAAGTTGTGTAAAAAATACAGGGTCTCCAAAGAAAATTAAAGCAAAACTGCTGATGGTGCAGCTTACTTACCTGTAATAAACTTAATTTTATGAAAAATACCATGTGTCTGTAAGTCTAGAAGGTTAGGTTTGCAATAAAGCTTCATTCAGGTAAAAGTGAAAATCAGTTAAAGACCACAGCTCTCTGTGAATGCTGCTGGTACCCAAGACAGGCACTGCACAGGGGGTTTGTAAGCAGAGGTGTAAGTTCATAGTAACTTTGGACACACCTTCATGTTTTTAGTACATAGGCAACCATATGTTCTCTTTTTCTTGTACTCCAAAGTAAGTGGAAAGGATCCTCTTGCATTTTGGGAGTTGTAATTGTGACACCACAGGGTAGATATGAGGCTATCTGTCCTGTGCCCTAGGAATACCCACAAACAGGTTGAACAAGCCCTTTCCAGAGCTGAGGCCAGTGCAAAGAGGATTAGATAAGCTTGCTAGTTGTTGTGCAAGTTTCTTTCAGAGTTCTGTGTTCAAAGCAAACCTTGGCCAAAGCCACAGAGTCAAAACTCCTGGTGGCCGGACTCCATCCATGCAGTGCAGTGTGGCTGTCAACATGTATCACTTACTATGGGCTCGCTGCTTCCTCAGCCTCTAATGTTCACCTTCTGGCACAGGTACCAGTTTCTGGGGCCTCCGTTGTCCCCATTGGCTTTGTCCATGTCAATCAGTGAGTTTGGGTCCACGGATAGGGATCTTGGCACAGAATGCATGTTTGCAAGAATGCAAAGTGAGTGGTCTGTGGAGCATCAGGGCTTATACAAGCACTAGACAGCTGGATGCCAAGATGCTGAGACCATGGAGAACCAGAAGGGGTGAACTCCCTACCTGCCAAAATCAGGACCTTTGAATGACAGGCAAGGTGAAGGAACCAAGCTTTCATTTTCACTGCATTTCTACATTGTTTGAATCTGGGTTCCAGCCACAATACCAAAATGCAGGAAGGGCTTAGCTTGTTCTTGGCCTCTGACAAGCAGGCACTGCTTCTGTGTCTTCTAAATTAACCACTGTAACATGAACAATGTGAGATGAACAGCATTTTCTTGCTTCCTCTATAGAACCAAACCACTCTATCACATTTTCTCTTCATCTGATCTTCTCAGCTTCATGTTGCAATCCTTGCTGTGCTTCCCTATTTCCAAATCAAAGCACGATCTTTCCGCAAAAAAATCTGAAAGCTGTCTCCATTTTGAAATGTGTCCTGTTTTAAACAAAGAAAGTGGTTAACTCATTGGTTTGTTAATCCTTACCTGGAAAGTAACCGATGCCAAAATCATTGCATTCTAAAGCTCTTGCAAATGTCAGTCACCATTAAATGAAGATTACTTCTGAGTTCACACGTACTATTGTATGTATATGTGCAATAGGGTGTAGAACAAGCCAGGCAAGAAGTGAAAAGCATATGAATGACTGGTTTTGCAGGAAAAGCACCTGTACAAAGCTTAGGAAACTTGGGTTCATGTCCCTGCTTTGCCATAGAAAATGACATGCATGAGTTAACAGTGGTATGCTCAAGTGGGTTGTTTCTGGTTCCTGTGGGTATCTGTTTTGTGTTTACTGGTCTATGTCAGTATAGCTGAATATCCCAGCAGGTTGTGACATCTTGCAGCAGGATCTGCTATGGCCGATCTGTGGGGACCTTTGGCAGATCTCAGGGATTTTTCTGTGTTTGGCTTATGCCTCCATTTTGATAAGGCTGGGCAGCTGTGAATGGGCAGTTGTGCTGTGAGAGGCCTGAGGAAGGATGAGGGATGCTGCCAATCACAACTGGACACCTAACACAAAACTTTGGCAGCCCCTGGGCTCCCCCTGTTTCACCTGCCCTTCCTATACTGTCCTCAGCATCCCCACAGCCCTGGGGTGAGGGGGACTTCTGGAAGCACTGCTGGTGTTACACAGGTCTTTGTAATGACCAATGGCACAAGCTGGCAAGGGACAGGGAGGGGGAGCTGCCCAGAAGGCTGCATTTCATGATCTAGCTGTGCTCCTGAGAAGTGAGAGCAAGGTCCCACTGCCAGAGCAGTGAGCAGCACTTGCTGTGAAGCTCCAGAGGTGAGGGAGAGCAGCAAGTATGCAGGGTGCTGCTTCTGATAAGTCTCAGGTTTCTGCTTCAAACCACTGGTTCTGGAAAAGCAGTTTGAAATGCATGGCTAAAGGGCCTGTAGCTTTAGTGTTAATAAAAAGATGTAACTGTTGTAGCCCGCTCTGGAAAAAAACTGTACACAATATAACCTACAGAAATCTGGGACTGTAACTGCTCCAAGTGCACGAAACTTTGCATCCAGAAGTTCCAATTGCACAAGCAAATGTAAAAGGAGGAAGATAGAGCAGCTCCAGTTAGTCAGGACATCCTACCTTTTCTAGTAAGAGACTATTTTCATGTGCTCCTAATTTTGCAGAGCTTTAAGTCCCTGCATTGAAACATTGCATGGCAAAATGTCTGCCTGAGGGCTGTGAATTGTTCTGCATTTTCCTGGACAGAGGCCCAAGAGTGTCTTAGCCTGAAATGGTTTGACTGTTTCTGAAAATCAGAGAAGTTGCTTTTTTTCAAACTTTTGCAACCTCTTCCTAGAGCAGTGACTTGACCTCAAGCAAGGAAATGGCTTTTGTGCAGGGATACCCAGATCTAAGTAGGATACAAACCTTTGAAAATCCCAGTTTCCATGTGTTTAGTGGAAACTTCAACTTTTAACATCCAAGTCCCAGAAACCACTGTTTGTTCACACTGCCTATGCCCTGAGCAAGACTTGATTTGCAGGTCTGGTATGAGGCTCCTGGGCTCTCTGCCTGAGTTCAAGAACAGTCTATAGAGCATCTAAAGGTAAAGGAAGCAAAGAAACAGATAGTGGGGCTTGAGGCTCCTGAACAGCAGGTTGGATCCAGGAGGAAGGGAAAAGAAGTGAAGGAAGAGAGACATGGAGGTAGGAGAGGGAAGAAAATCGTCTGCCCAGAAAAGCTGATCTGGAGTCAGAAGGCTGATGGAAAGAGGGATTTGAGGAGATAGCTCAAACAGGAGTGAATGAGAACTGGTGGTCGGGCAGGGAGACAATACATTTGGGGATAGGGTTTGACGGGGGGGGGCACTACAAACAGAGCCAGTCAGGCAGGGGGTCTCAGGGCTGGAGACAATGACTGGAGGAAGGAAATGGTGTGAGTTTGGGGCACTGGCATTGGACAAGGGTAGGAGCAGAAGATGGGGCAGGTCATCTAAGGAGCCTGGAAGAAGCCCAAGCCAGAGTGCTTGGGGATGTGAATACAAGGCTTTTCCCCACTCCAACCTGCTGGAAGGAGTCATCCCCTCCTGCCTCTTTTGTCTTTTGCTGCTGCTGCCCTGCCTATGTCATTTACTGTTACTTTGTGAAACAGAAGTCCATCCAGTAAATCTCATGTGCTACTCCTCTGGTGGTGCATGCTTCAGTAGGATGCCTCATGTTGGAATTTGGGGTTGGCTTTCAGTTTGCATCCAAAAAAAAAGGATACAGAGAAGCGTAGGAAACTGTGCACAGATATATCCTACTCATAAAAAATATGAAGTGTGGAATTCAGATAGTGCCAAATTTATAACCTGCACAATCCTTATTTGCCTTCTTTTATGTATTATTATAGTATGATCCTGGTTTTTTTGACACATTCAGTACTAATGAGGGGTTTTTTTGTAGGATTCTTGCCATATACCATGCACAAAGGGAGGGTAGCCAGTGAACTTTAAATTTTAATTTATTTTTTTTCTTTTTCTGTTCAGAATGCAAATGGCTCATGCTCTTGTATTGCTTTGCTCTGAAGAAAGATTTATTACTCTTGGGCTTTTTAGTAGTGTTTGTTGCTATAATATTTAAATACAAACAGTAATAAGATAATCTGTACAACAATCATTTGATATTATTTACTAAAAAAGTAGGGACACAGGATATAAATTAAAAAGTTTGCCATAGTTTTGACCCTACAGTTTGGGATGCCAGGGCCAGGCACAGGTGAACTTGCTTAGTTAAAGCAAGTTATGTGAATAATGTGCTTTAGGGTAAACAACAACTACAGGCTTGTGTCAGGCTAAGAGGTTATTTTGGGTGATCAGAAATACACATATGAAAATAAGTTGAAATGTTATTTCCACATTTTCAAAACAATGCAACCACTTTTTTTTTTTTTTGGTTTAGAATGAAATTTCATTTTTAAAAAAATCACCAAATTTAACAATAGAAATGGGATACAGAATCCAAACATTAAATGTTTGCCTTGAGGCAAAGCAAATTGCCTCCTTTTCTTGTTTGGTTTGCACTTCAGCTACCACTATGAGTCAGTCACACTGCTTGCCTCATGATTCTACTTTCCAGAAAACTCAGTTTCGCTTAAGATCCACATTTTAAAAGTGCATTTCCCAACCGGTTTGCTTGCAGCCCTAAGTGCTTGTTGCATCTGCAAGCAAATTGCAGACCAGAAAATGCTGCCGCTTGAAAACAAGGAACATGCAGTTGGTCATCGTCTGTACAAAGCTTGGTTCAAATGACTTGGCCAGTGATACACAGGATCCATGTGCAGAGTGAGGGCAGAAAGCTGTAATCAAGAGCCTCTTTATCTGCTTTAGTTATGAGTTTCCCTTTCTCGCAGTGCATCAGGCACCAGCAAAATGCGGGGGACAGCAGCCACCATTGGTGCCTGAGCCCCGGTTCTCTGCAGGAGCAAGGCACCCTCTGCACTACGTGAAGAGCAAGGCACACCAGCATCTCCCATGAGGGTCCAGAGCAGTGTGAGATCAAATTTGCAGCACCCATTTTCCAAATATGAGGTGCTCTTCCAAATATGAGGGGACCTCTGGCACTTCTCAGGGCAAGCGGCACATTGCGTCACTCACTTTCCCATGCACAGGTCTGCAGCGTACATCCAGACTCAGGCTGGCACCCTCACTTGGTGAAATATGGGAGTGAGAGCAGTGGTACCATTTTTTGCGTTGGAGGGTACCCAAGGAAAGCCCTGTGATTCTTCATTTCCTCATGGGACATAGAGCTGTGTCAGGGTGCACCAGAGGCAAGTGGCTGACATGGGGAGATGCCAGCCCCCTGCCACTGCATTGTCAGAGGTCTGTGGGGCCAGCAGAAGAACTCACAACTCACAAGAAGAAGTTCTTCTCCTTGCCACCAATGGCTGACTAGATTTTGGGCTGGGAAGGAGGAACCCTGAGTTTTTGTTCCTGTGCCAGGGCTTCTTTCTGTTTTATCCACATCCCTGCACATCTGTGGGGTAAAAGGGGTAGGAGCAAGCACTGGCTTCTCACACTCTGAATTGCCCTGTATCAGGGGCTGGTTTGAGGATGCAGTGGTCCCACATGCATCCCTGCTGGCCGTCTGGAGATCTGGTGAGACTGACCAAGCAGGACAGGTGACCAAAATCTTGAAGCAGGAGCCTCTTTCACTGACATTCATTGCAGCTGGAAAAACAGCTGAAAACTTGAATGATGTTGGTGTTCTTTGCATGGTAAGAAAATATAGGAGGATAAAGAAGGAAGACATTATGGAAGAAAAATAGTGAGGAGAGTGCTGAGGACTGGGATATTACCCTTGCTAGGTGTCCTAGTGTTAGACATTACCTTGCTTAGGGAATATGTCCAGCATGGCTCTGGCCACCACAGTGTCCCCCTTCTAGAGATGTGTTTAGTAAAAGTCGTTTGTAAAAGCAGGAGTTTTACAAATGCAGCAGTCCACCCTGTTCTGCTGAGGTGTTGGACTCTCCTTTTCCTGGTGAATGATAATTGCAGGTGATAGTTACCCAAAGTTAAGCTGCTTTCAGGTGAGGAACAGGAGTTTGGTAGGAGACTGAAATGATGGGACTGTGGACTCGGAGTAGCCCACTGCACAGTGCTGTCTCTCTGCTTTGCACTTGCCTTCAGGCAGACTAGGGCTGAGGTGCACCTATGCAAGGGTGCTGCTCCCACTCCCCTAAAACCATCCCAAAAGCCTCTGTGACTTGAAAGGTGCAGGATCAGAACCTAAATATGTTACATTTCCTGGACAGTGTGAACTGGCAAAGCTTTGATTGTTTTCATGTATTGTTTTAAAGCAGAAGCAGACAAATGAAAAATGCTTGTTGCACTGGGTACTGCAGACACCAGAGGGAAGGCATCCCCTGCTCAACCAGCTTGAAATCCAGAGTCCAAAATGAAGCATGCAGAGCAACCTCCCTCATGCATAGCAAATGGCTGAAGATGAGAACAAAATCTCCAGTCCTGAGTGGGCTGAAATGCAGCAGATCGAGCGAACCTGAGTTGTAAACATGCTTGTGAAGACTAATGGGTCAATGAGAAAAGGACTTCTCAAAAAAGCAGAAGAGTTTGCACCTCTAATAGGGTGCATTTAAACTCTTCTCCTAACCCATCATCTTAGCAGTATGTTCCATTTCATGCACCTGTGCCTGTGCTCACTGGCACATCTGCAAAGTCACAGGCTCTGAGGAGGACCAGCAATGCCTGATGATTGCTTTGTAACACATGATAGGAGCTTTTCAAAAAGTGCAGGGCTGTCATTATCACTTCATGTCTGTCCATTCCTCGGTTCTTTTAATGGGACAATCATGGAGAATGAAAACCACCCTCTTCTCATCTTCAAAGCTTTGCTCATGTCTGCAGGCTGACTTGGCTGTGTTGGCCAGATCATATTTAGTTCCTTCTTCTCCCTGTGCTTCTCCTCTGCTTTTCCATGCTGACAAAACTAGGGGCCATACATGACCACTTTATTAGGAAAAGCTTCTCATCTGCTGGCCAGATTTTGCCTGTCTAGGCTGTATGTGCAGCGTGCTCATACAACACACAGGGAAAACAGAGTCAATTTTGTGTGAGCCATGGCAGCTTGTCGTAATGACTATAAAGCAGCAGCTTACAGCCACCTTGGCTGTCTAATGGTGGGAAGGAGAGCAGTGCCTGCACTGGATATGCCAAATTACTTGAAACTGGTGAAAATCAGCATCTAGTTTTCTGGCTTTCAGAGCTGAATTGGCACCAACCCTCTTAGAGATAACAGCATTATTAGTGTCGTACTTGACCAGTGGTTGTTCCCCCCCTCCACCCCCAACCTTTGTATTCTCTCTCTGTTTGATTTAATATTCCTTGTCTTCCCCTCTGTTTTGGTTACTCTGTGTCTTAGTGCTTAGAGATTTCCTACCCCTATATTGAAAGTTTTTAATGAAGAATTTCAGCAGCACTCGGAGTTACCAGTAAAAGCCTTCTGCAGATTTTGACAGAAGGAGTTATATGAAATTACTTCTAATCTCTTTATCCTTGTCACACCACTCTGCTATGCAGTAATACAGCAAAGAATTTCCAGAAAGTGGAGGCTGGCAACTTACAATACCTACCAACTTGGTTGAAAAAATAATTAATAAAGGAGTTGGGAGGAGAATTCAATCTGCTGCTGTGTTAGCTGGAGGACAAAAGAGGGGAAAAGCGGGGTGAGAAGCTGGAAAAAGTAAATGCTTTCTCAGGTTGGGGGTTTGTTTTAAATAAAAGCTTGAGGCCAAGCAAGCCATTTCCCTCAAAAGTTTACATCGTGTTCTGAAAGTTAAAAAATGAAGCATTTTGGTTGACTTTATCATGGCAGCTATCAATGGCATGTTGTTAATTCCTGTTAGAGTGGCAAAGCTGCAAAACAAATAACAGTATGTCCTTGAGTGCACCAGTTCTGTGTCTGACAGGTTTTCATTTTTCACCCCATTGCATAATGCTGGCACACACATCTGACACGTAGAGTATGAAACTGTCTGGGTGGGGCTTGATCCTGCTTCCATTCAAGTCAAGGGCAATACTCTTTCAGTTCTCAACAGAGGAAAGGTCATGGTGTGCACTGGAGCTGATGGCAGCCTGATTGGTAAGTCAGGCAGCAGTATTTTGGAACATGTCAGCTGTCTCCCACTCTAGTCCAATCCTACCTGCACTTGTGCTAGGGCTTAGCATTTGAAATCCTACAGCAACTAATGACTTTCATCACTTGCCTGTTGTTTTCTCAGATTTATTTCCTTAAAAGAATTTTTTTTTAAAAAAAAGGAAAAAGAAATCCCAGCTATTATTTCGTCCTGAAATACACATATACAGAAAACAACATATTGATTTTCTTGTACTCTCTGTCAGTCTTAGCCAAGCATTCTGTGTAGGTGTTATGTGATTCAAAAAATAAGATGAAATGTGGGTGGGACTGAAAATGCAGTTGTTATTATTCATCTGTTTATGCCATCATACACGTGTGATCAGGCTGTGATCTTGTGCAGCAGCCTAGGAATCATCCTTCTGTAAAAGGGCCAGGAGTTGTGTTATTTAATACTTCTACTAGATCAGCAAGATCTGTATGAACAACATTTGTGTTTCAGAGCTACAGCCAGCATCAGCCCACACATGGGATGAAACATCACCATAGAAATCCATACCTGTACTTTTTTTCCTTACAATATGAAAGCTCATCAGGATTCCAGATGGGCTAAAAATATGTATAAACAACATATTTACCAAAAAGTGAAAAATATTGTAAAAATGAAACTATTTTTAAGTTTGGGTCAAGTTTCCAAAACAGTCTGATCTGTGTGAAAATAAAAATTCCAAGGAAAATACTTCCCACTTTTCAATTTGGAGCACTTTACATGGAAATTAAAGAAACTTCTAAAGTGCTACAGAAAAAAATTTAAACTGAAATTGACTTTTTAATTTGGTTGAGAAAAGCAAGTAAAAAGGATCTTTCTTATTGTTGTTTCCAGGGTCAACTTGTTATAGAAACAAAAAATGTTGTTTCTACACCTCTATTTTTGATCCTTTCACCTTCCCAAAAGGAGTAAAGATGTGGCACTGGCTCTTGATTGCCAAGCCAACCTCAGCTGGTTAGAGTAGGGAAATTTTCCCTCAGAGTTTAATCCTGAATGCTCCTTCAGCTCTGTGGAAACTTATTTGTGATGTACACAGACCATCCAAAAATATTAAGTATAGATCCCTTATCATGTTTTTGCAGGCTCAACCACATTCCTGCTTCCACAGAGATCAGTTCTTCTAGCTGCAGGCAGTACAAACTTGTTGCAGTGCTAATTATTTGATCATCTGCCTCAATATTTCCAGATGTAAAAGATTTCTTTCTTTTGGTTATTAAAGAAGGGTTTTGGTTTTCTATCTCTGTTCCCCATTAACTACATCTCTGCTAGTAAATCAAATGTGCCCAGAATTGCTCTCTGGCACAGAGGCTCATTGCCTCCAGAGGAGGATGCCGTCTTGCCTGCCAAAAGCAAATGATTGCACCCAGACTGTGTGTTAGGAACAATCGAAAGCTCACCCTAACCCCCAACCTCTCTCTGCCTGGGAGAGTGATATCTGCCCTCTGGTTTGGGCAACTGGTATTTAAATGACATGGTTCTAAAGCATGCCAGAGGCTGTTGTGGACCTTAAAAGGTGCAATTGGTTTCCAGCACCCAGGAAAGCTCAGTGACTTGATTTGACTTCATTTACTTCTCTGGAGGAAGTTCTTACATCTCCTCCTTCCTTATTGGCACCAATCAGCACAACAGCCTTCTTTCAGAGGCTCCAAAATCAGGTGTATACTTATTATGTCCCCAAGCAAAGTATTTGCGTTCAAATAGAAGTATAATTAATGCTAGCAGTTTTAGCAGGTGTTCTAGAATGAGGCTGGTAGAGGAGAACAGAGCCATCCAGATAAAAACCTGGGATCCATGGGATGTCTGCCCAGAAAGAAGCAGTGAAACAAGGCAGAATGACAGGTAGCAGCAGATGCTGACAGAGAGGGCTGCTGGCTGCTGCTGAACCGAGCAGTTTCACTGGGAATAAAGTCAAGAATTTCTAAGCAGGCATAAGACACGAGTCTGTTTTCAAAGGGGGAGGAGGAGGCTGGAGGCTCTAATGGCCTGGTTTTGGTGGGGTTTTTTTGTAGGGGAGAAACATTTGTTCAGCACAAATATACTGTGAATCTAACTTCATCTTTTCCTAATCTGTCCTTACTGGGGCTGCTATTGCAAGCAGTTCCTTATCAGGAGACGAAAACAGTTGACTTTTGATTCCCATGGAAATGCTAAAGACATTGATTCTTTATAAGTGAGGCCCCCTTGGAAGAATAGGATACAAAGTCATTGAGAGGCTGATCAGTAAAACAACGAGACTCAGTCAGTTTCTCAATCAAGTATCACATTGTCCTTCTGGTCAAAGTGTGTTGTGTTGTGCTTATCCAGCTTCTGGCACTATTTATACACACCTGTATAGTCAATAGGCTATGGCAGTAAACCTACAGAATAAGAGAAAATAATCTACATTTCCTTTACAAGAAGAATATGGGAGATCAAGGCCAATTTTAATTAAATCTGGTTTTGCCATCTGTATGTAGAATAAATATATTCCCCTGTTACATGGTAATATTGAATTCAAGGGAGCACTCCTTCTGATAGGATATAACTGATTTAACTGCCATCTGAGACTTTTGCTCCAGAGATTACTTTTGTTATCCACTCCTTTCACCCACACACACCAGGGTAGCATTTTTAAGAATTAACAGCAACAACTTTGTTTCTCAGTTATGTCTACTTTAACTAACATTTAATCCTCTTAGCCCTTATACCCTCACAAACAGGGATTTGTTTGGCTAAAAACTTTTCATTAGCCCAATCACATGGAGCAAGTATTTAACAACCCCAAGGCAAACCCATTTCAGACATCAGAGGTGTCTCACCATCAGATTGGGAGAGCTAATTCTAGGAGCCCTTTGCTGCAGCCTGCAGAACTTGAATAACAAGGTTGGTGAGTGATTGGCACCAGTCTTTCTACATAAGCGGGCAGCATTCTTTAATGGCAATTTGCTGCCTCCAGTGTTTTGTGATCCTTCACTAGCCCCTCATCTCTGCTCTCCCTCCAAAGCAGCCCTTCAGTTTGTGCTTGCAAATGTCAAGCCAAGCTCTGAAGAGAGGCAAGGATCTTCTCTTTGAATTGGTAAAACTGGTGAAGACCTGGCAGGTAACTGGAACAAATAAACAGGTTAACAGACTGAGGATTGAACCTGCTGAACTTTGATCTTAGTAATTTGAATCCTGAAGAAACAGCTTGAGCAGCATATGGGTCCTAACTCAGGAAGCACGGGGTCACAGCTCCAGGACAGGCAAGGCTGAGGGGAAAATGCTGATGCCAACAGGACCTGTGCTCCTGTGGCATGTGAAACCAATGTGAGGAGTGGCTATCACAAAGCGGAAGAATGGACACCAGTGAAAAAGCAAGAGTAAATGCTTACATAATATGCTAAACATGTAAATTATTAACTTGAGACTACCTCTGCTACCGAACCATTGCTGTGCAAAGCCACCCATGAGCATCCGTAAGTGATTCTCAGGTCTAAGCTCTTTCTCCAGCAGTCTCTCTCAGAGGGATCCTGTGGGGCTATGTGGAGCATTTAGCAGTGTTCCTCAAGCAGGTCTCTGGAGAAACAAGAGGAATATTGCGATCATCTAAGAGTGGAGGGAAAGACCATGAGTGGTCATTCACAGGCGTATCACTTCACAGTGCTTTTCCAGCAGTATTATCTTCCTCTGCTATGTCTGTCACTGTGGAGCTTTTGAAACACCTGTGTCAGTAGGAGTGATGCTGACCAAGTCACCCTCATAGAGTGTGCTGCCCTGGAGTTATTTGGGGCCTATTCTCATGTTAAACTTGCTTTGAAAGATACCAAAACATAGTAAACATAAATAAGTAAATAAATGAGAAATAATATCAGCATCTTCTATTTAACTTTAGAGTTGCAGAGAGGTGAGCCCTCCACATCTACCCTTTTCAGCCTGTCTTTTCAGTATCATGAGAGCTTTCCTAGGCATCAGCTTTAATTGATTGCCAATTAACCTAAGGTATTTGATACATTTGCCCCAGCATTCTCCACATACTCATTCCTGGCTCCAGCTGCTTCTCTTTAGGATGCCAGTGCTTACTCTCAGAGCTGGGTGGCCCTGCCTCAGCAGGGGAGCAGATGCCTGGAAGGCTTGTATAGTATGCAGGACACAACACCCTTTCGGGATGCCTTAGCACACACAAAACCGTGAGGAATATGGCTGGCCAAGCTGTCTTTTACAGATGTGATTATGCTGTAAACAACTAAAAATGTCCTCCTCTCCCAGTACAGAAGGAAAACCAGGTACCCATATGGTGCACATGTAAACACAGGGTACCTGCTTTAAACATATTTGGCCATGTTCTAGCTAGACATGAAATCAATTCTAAAAGCAAATCATTCTGATGAATGGATGTAAAATCAATTGAAAGTAAGCTGCCTGAACAAGACCTGAATGATCAGGCAGGATTTCCATTACAGAAAACCTCTCTTACTCAGAGAAGTTAAAATAGCAAAACCATGAAGTATTAGAAATTGTTCCTTAGGAAGCCAGCTTTTAAAAAAGTCTTTTGACCGAGCTCATCACCTAATCACTTTCAGAGGGCAACAGAAAAGCTTACAGAGTCCAGTCAGTTGGGTTATTTATCTCAGTAGCATTACATGCACCATTTGCAGACAGCAATAAATATCTGAGTGCTCGCAGTGTTGATGATGTTCATATAATTAAAAAGTCCACTTTCTGTCTTACTTACAGCTAACTGAAAGCAAGCCATAAGCCAAATGAAAAAGTGGCAGAATTATGTGACGGAAAGGAAACATGATGTCAGGTAGTATAATTAAAAGCTACTGAGTGAATCTAAATATTGAGGGGATATCTAGCTTTAATAGCCCAAGTGTAGTACACCAAGTAAAGCAAGATCTTGGTACTTCGCAGAGTACTATGAAGACAGCAACTGTGAGATGAAAGGAATTCAGCTGCTGCACTCTGGTGATTGAATATTTGGGATCATTGGTCCATACCGAGGTTTGCGTGCCTGCTGCGCTCAGCACGCTCAAAGTCCAACCAGTGAGTTTGAAGTTTTGCAGCAAGGATGTGCAGGGACCCTGGGTAAGAAGAACATTTCAGTAAATTCCCTAATCCCTTGGAAACAAGCAGAAAAAACATGCATGTGATACTCAGCTTCTGGCTGAGTAGGCTCAGGCTCAGGCTGAGACCACCGTGGGGGTTTCTGTGATTCAGGTCTCTAAAATCCTGGGTGGTACGGAGTGGGTGGGTGGATGGGGGTGAGCTGTTCACAGTCAGTGCAAGAGGTAGCGACTGTTAGACAAAGATTTAGAAGCCATTTTCAGAATAAAAGGATATATTTCTTCATGCAGCAATATTGGATCTGTGAAATTCCTTCCCAAAGGGTGTGACAGTTGCAGCAATTTTTTCAGACACTCAAGGGAAGACTGGGCAAGCACTTGGAAGAGAGGTTCACCACTGGCCAAAGTAGATCAGGCTCAGGCAGTCCCCTAAGCTGAAAATGGTTGGAGCTTGGAAGAGGACTTGCAGAAAAGATCAGTTCTGTTCATCCTGTTCTTGCTGTTCTGTGGGCGCCAGTTTGTGATCACTGCTGCCGGCAGGTTACTTGGCTACGAGAGCCCCAAAAATCTGAAATAATAACATTGTTTTCATATTTTTATTTGGATGGTGAGTCAATTGTGTAGTTTTATGATGTGTAGGTGAATTCAAGGTGTTTTGTCTTCCCATCTGTGCCTGATCTGGAGGGGAGAGCACTGCAGGAGGCAGTGGTACCACAGTACCTATGGGGGGAAGCAGGTCATTCCCTCAGAGACACCATAGCTGTAGGTATCAGGTGCGTAGGAAGACAGTAGGAGTAGGGCCCTGTGGCAAGAGCAGCATTGCATGGTGGTGTATTTTGCCTGGGGGTCCACTAAGATGCACGCTATGCTTTGCAAAGCCATGCTGCCCACATGTGCTGTAGTGGTCCAAATTATTTACACTAGGAAGGTTTTTTAACCCTGTTAAGCTAGCCTGACAAGACTGACCTAGCCAAGAGCGCCTTCTTCTCTGTGTCCTCTGCCCCACTTTGTCCCTCTTTTTGTGCACAGGAAGACTCAGAAATGAGCTCTGTACTTTCTTTTATAAAACTAAAATAATTTTTGAAAAGTTTGTGGATTAATAAATGACCTCAAGTTCTTCCTTTGTCCTCTAAATAAGTAAAACACACATCACAGAATACAGCAAAACTTGTATTGTCCCTGTGCTTGAGAACGCAGAGCAAGAAACATTATACTCAGTAGTTTAAATTAACTTGCTTATCTTCAGACCACCAGAAAAAACAAGCATTATTTATCCCTCTCTTTTATACTGCAGCAATGATAAATACTTTGTTAAAGCATCAGTGCAATTCCTTTGCCTTAGCATCTGAAGCTTTAGGAAGGGAAAATACTG
The DNA here is from genome assembly GCA_035222235.1 of Margarornis squamiger. NCBI lineage: Eukaryota > Metazoa > Chordata > Aves > Passeriformes > Furnariidae > Margarornis > Margarornis squamiger. The sequence goes on from JAWWTY010000123.1 coordinate 50,585,443, forward strand.
AGAAAGCTGTTTCTGGCCCACTGTCTTTTGCTGGTTTATCATCTGAACGCTGAGGTGGCAAATGCACATGCAATATGTGTTATGAAATAAGAAAAAAATCACTGTGATATTCCTATTGCTTAGTAATTTTAAAACATTATTTAAATAAGCATTCTAAAATTTAAAAAATATAATAAATAATTTTTATTTACAAGTACTTCTTGAAAAAATGATACCATAGTTTTTGTGCACACATAGATAGAAAAAATCATGATAATTGTGTCAGATGTGTGCACATATATGTCATCAGAAGCTGTTAGTTTCCTTTCTGTGACTGCAGGGAGTTAAGGCATGTTTCATGTGGCCTTTTTTTTGAGATGTGTACATATCTGTACTGTCTGGAATACAGGCTTTTATAAGAAGGTTTCTAAATGGTATCTGCATTAAGTTGTGTTAACTGCTACAGAATTTTTGGGGTTTGTCTCAGAGGGGATAAAGCAACTTATTCCTAATATTGGTCTCATTGCTTGAAGCTCTGCTGTGAAGCCCTCAGATAATAAGCACAGTATAAGAATGAATCTGAAATAGTACACCTACCTTGACACTATTGGAATTATGCTTGTTTGCTTTACCACAGAATCCAGACTCATTAGATTAAAAGAAGTTGTCTCAAATCATAATCTGATACCCCAGAGATCTCAGTGCATTCTGACTGATACATTAATTTGCACAGTATACTTTTTTTTTTTTTTAGTTTAGAAATGCAGACATTTAAGGATTAGATATTCCTTCAGCATCTTATTCACAAGGCAAAAAAGACCTCAGAGACACAGGTTTCTAAAAGAATATCACCAATAATATGAAAGGGCTGAATCATCTTTTTAAGTGACTGCCATAGTCCTACTGTCTCCTTCTTTACTCAACAGAAATTAATTCAGTCATAAATTTAATTTCTAGAAATCCACTTCCCAGGGATATGTGTTTTTGATGAGGCTGTGAGAATTCCTTTCACCTTCACTGGAACATTGTTTATCTCCCTTCCTTCTTTGCATATATGACTTCAAATGGGCCTACAGATGACAAGGGATGGATTTCAGCAAAACTAAGGCAGTGCAACCCCCTTGATTCCATTTTCAGTTAGTGAATAGAAGGAACAGAGCCTCTAGGACTAAACAGACGTGGCTTCCCTGTGCTGACTTATCCCACACAGCACGCAAGGGGTGCTAACACAGGACATGGGACATGTTAGACTGTTTGCTCACTAGAAATAAATTCCCTTAGAACACCCACCAGAAACTCTGGTGCCTGCAGAGGTCCAGAAGCTTGCAGAGCTCCTGACAGCCAACACCATCATGAGTAGTGCATGGATGGAGTGAGTTTTGTGTAAACAGTGGCAATTCCTCGGTACAACTCTGGGGTTTTAAATCCATCTCTTTTTTGCTTCTCCCTCTGAGATATAGCACCACAGGTGGCAGATCTGCACACCAAAGGAACTACGAGCTACCATCTTATTTTCTGTTCCTTAACAAAGAATGCAATCAACAAGATGCTAACACCCAAAACACTGACTAACACACTGATGAAAATGAAGTTTCAGCAAGTCTTAATCCATGAGCCATTTTTTTGCAGAAGATCACTACAGGATCTGCCACCCAGTCCACTGACTGATTCGTACTCTGGAATTTTAGGCTCACACACAGTGTGATCCCACAGGCTTATATTCATCAACACTCTGCCAGGTGTACATTTTTAGTGAGCTTAGCACTGTAAGAAAATATTGATTGACACTGATGATTTACTTAACTGCAAGAAAATGAACTTTTGTTCAACCTACTAATGAAGTCCCATTGGCCAAGAACTAGAAATGGGCTCAGTAACAGGGATTCGATCGCAACTGAACTGTAGCATCCATTGTAATAGCATCTAAGTGTCAAATGAGCACCTGTAGAAGAGCAGCAAATTCAAAAGGTGCAATTTTTCCTCCCTGTGTGCTTCTGTTTGTTTATTTAGATTGGCTGAGTTGCCCTCACTTGTTTGTATCTAGGAGTGACGGTGTTCCAACATGCCACTGACTTCGTTCCTGAGAGAGGCCTGACGTGAAGAAACACCTTACCTTTCCCCTGAATGTGTTGGGGTTACAGCTCAGCCCAGCCGGGGTGGCAGGCACTCGCCGTCTACTGGCTGCTCTCTCAGCATTCTCCTGGCCACACTGGAAGCAAGTGCCAGGGTGGGGAGAGGATCACAAGAGATCTGCCTGGTGGCAGGCTGTCAAGTCCAGCTCTTGAACCAGCGACCCAGCCTAGACATGAGCTTGCAGAGAGGAGTGAGGCTGGTCAGAGGTGGCGCCAGCTGGGAGGGCAGGCTATGTGCCACACCTCTGCAAAAGGCACTGCAACAGCAGTTCTTACCTTGGCTCAAACAGACCCAGTGTCTTGCAGGAGATAATTTAGTACTTTTAATAAAGCAAATATAAATGGCGAATAGGAAATTTTCAGATGCAGCCTTGGCTGGGCCCCAACCAGACACAGAGGAGATGTTGCTCTTTATTTTGTTGGACCTGTTCTCATCCTTTGCAATTCTTCGTTTTTGAGCAGTCTTGTGCCCCTACTGCCAGTCCGAGCAATGGGTAAGAGTATGGAAACACTTCTCATGATCTAGATCTATTTTTAATTATTAAATAGATGAGAGCATTCTGACTTTTCCTAGGATAAATGGTACTTGCTGCCGGTACTCTTGGACACAGTGCTGTGCTTTAATAAGAAGGAAATCTTTAGAAGTCAGTTTCCCATCCCTACATTTTTAACAAGTATCTGACTATGTGTGAGGTAAATGCATTCCATCACTCAAAATGGTCACAGTAACCTTAGTGAAACCAAGTACTGTTTTTTAATTTCTGACTTCAATTATTTCAGAGTTCTCCTTCAGAGCTGCCTGTATATCAAAGGAGGTGAAAACACCATGTGAAAATTCAAGTGAACTGAAATTCCTTCAAGGGAAAGGCTTAGCAAGTGTACTCAGTTGAGAGCATTTAAAAACCTACAAGTACATAGTTGTAACATGAAATACTGACTATCACTGCAGAATACTTAAGGATTATTTCAAAATACCAATCAAGTTTGGGTCTAGGTTCAGGTGATAAATTGCAAAAGAAAAAGGAAAGTGCGATCAAACATTAAAAAAAATATCCTGTTAAAAAGCTTGTAATACTATCTCACACATGGAGATATTGCCAGGATACTAACAGTTTCTTTGGGTTCAGAACTTGATATTTTGATGGTGATAAATTGAGTGACTGTTAGACTGTGCCTAGCAATCTTTACTAGGGCATCGTTCAAGACTTTTCTCATAATCTGGTGATGCTTGGACTGTTGGTAATAATTAAAATATGATTTGTCATCTCTCTTCACAGTGGACAGTGAACATCCATTTTAACATCCATTTAAGACTCTGTATGTTACTTCAGAACAACTCTTTCCATACATCTATTCTGTTGTTTAGGAAACAACAAATATAATGTAGCTGTCCATGACTGATATGCAGTACCATAGAAATGACCCAGCTAGGGGTACAGAACACAGGCAAAACTTCAGTGCTATTCAATATCCGTGTGAATAAATGGAGCTGTGTTGAATCAAATGAAATGATTTCAGGTGTTTAAATCCTCAATGGTTAGAGCACCATTTTGAAACTACAAAGCCAAGGAGTGCACCCTCAGCAAATCTGCAGATGGCACAAAGCTGAATTGTGCACTTCACATGCCTGAGGGATGGGATGCCATCCAGAGGGACCAGGTTCAAGGAGTGGGTTTGTGGACACCTCATGAGGCTCAATGAGGCCAAGTGCAAGGTGCTGCACCTGGATCAGGGAAACTGCCAGTATTGATACAGGCTGGGGGATTGACAGTGGCCCTGCAGATAAGGATTTGGGGATGCTGGTGGATGAGAGGCTGGACATGAGTTGGCAGTGTCCGTTCAAAGTCCAGAAAGCCAATCATATCCTGGGCTGCATCAACAGAAATGTGGCCCACAGGTCAAGGGAAGTGATTCTCCCCCTCTACTCCGCTCTCATAAGGCCCTACCTGTAGTACTGCATTCAGCTCTGGAGGTCTCAGCACAGAGGGGACATCAACCTGCTGAAGTGAGTCCACTCAAGTACCATGACAATGAGCACAGGGCTGGAACACCTCTCCTGCGAGGAAATGCTGAAAGTTGGAGTTGTTCAGCCAGGAGAAGAGAAGGCTTTGGGGAGATCCTTATAGCACCTTCCTGTACCTAAAGGGCACTTAAAAGAAAGATTGGGACAGAGTTTTATCAGGTCCTGTTGTGATAGCACAAGGAGTAGTTGTTTTAAACCAAAAGAGTAGATTCAGACTAGAAATAAGGAAGAATATTTTTATGACGAGGATGGTAAAATGCTGGAACAAGTTGCCCAGAGAGGTAGTAAATGCCTCATCCCTGGAAGTGTTCAGGTTCAGGCTGGACATAGTTCTGAGCAACCTGATCAAGCTGGAGATGTACCTGCTCATTGAAAGGTGCTGGACTAGGTGTCCTTTAAAGATCCCTTCCAACCCAAACTATTGTACGATTCTGTGATTCTAAGATCTGACTCTAGTACAGACAAGCTCAACTCAATTGCAACCTGTTATCCTCCAAGAAGTTTTCCTCTAAGCAGAAGCCTTGCAAGAACAAACTGGTCCTGAGAGTCCTTCCATCTTGTGCAAAGACTAGTGAGAACACACTATGTAATTCCAGTTTTAACATAAATCAAGTCCAAGCCTCTAAGAGCTGAATTGTAGCCTGCATCTAAGCCAGACTGAGACCCAACCAATCACAAATATTCTTGCCAGTGTTTATAAGTAGATAGATTTATTTTTTTTTCCCACTGAAATACATATATTGAACAACTCCTGATTTCATAGCAGTGGGTAGAGAAGGGTTCTGTATGTCAGCTCTCAAAATATGTCTGCCTAAACTGAAATGTTACAATGTGAATTTTGCATAATCTGGTGAAAGGTTTTTGAATTCTAAAATCTAAAGCAGGAGCAAGATGGATTTTGTAATTTGGGAATCTGAAGCATGATTTTCCTACTAGCCGTGCTGTAAGCCTTAGGACAGCTGGATTGAAGATCCATTTGCTACTGAGCTCAGAGAATGCATCAATGTGCTTGCCAGACTAAGCATTACAGATTTTCTCTTAAATCTTTCCTTCACATGGAAAAACAAATCCACATTCAGTGTTAATGGAAGATTTAAAAAATAGAAATACTATAAAACTACTCTGGGAACTGATAGACTGGCTAAATGCTGCAGTTTTCAAGTACAGAACATTGTGTTACTCAGTTCTCCAGTTTTAATACAATAGACAGGAACTCTGAAAGCATAAACTGTTACTGGTTGTGTGTACATAGGAGTAAGTGATATCTGGTTTTAGTCCTTACGTAGAAAAAAACAAGTTTAGCAACATATTTTATTTGCACATGTGATGTAGCTATTGTAGAGAGGGTATTGCTCGTTCTCCTAGGCTTCTTTTATGTGAAGATTTTTAATAAGTACGAAAATGTGCTTGGGGGTATTTTTATCATAAACAGGAAAATGGTTCATTGTTTCATTTTTCTTCCTCAGTCATTACCCCTCCAGTTCCCCCTCCTCCCTTCACTCTGGCAGCAGCTCACCCTGTCCTCCCCAGCCCTCCCTACTGCCTCATCAGTGGCCCATCCTCAGTAGCAGCAGCACCTGTCTCGGACACCGCACTGCTGTTTGTCAACAGGGGACTGGTGTGTCCTCAAGTCCCTTCAGCCTGCACCCAGCATTGCCTCTCTCTCCTCCCCCTGGTTAACTATCTGCACACATGCTGCTCCCTGTTGTGTTCCTCCCCAAATTTTGCTCTTCAGGCTTTCTCCAGCTGTCCTGAGAATCTCTTATTTCTCAGCAGTGACTGTCATTGGATGTCTCATATCCCTGGTAGCTTTGTACCTTCTCAGCCTCACTGCTTTGCTTCACTTAATAAGTTATCCTGGTCACAAAAATGTCCACCAACTGATCAGATCCTCCTAGGTAGTTTATTTTCTGGTCTGAGCAATCATGGCTTTGGTTTTCCCATCCTGTTCCTCTGTCCCAGAACCAGCTCCACCGCACAAGTAATTTTGTCCCTAACCTCCTTGTTTTTCTGTGGTTAGACTCCATTGCACTGTCCCCTCTGGATCTTTTCCTTTTCTTTCTCTCTAGATGGACTCCATCTCTTCTGCCTTTGAGCCAGTATGGCTTCCAGCACCCAGTACAGTGGTGCCAGATGACTGGATTGAAAGCAGACTACCCACCAATTCTTCTTTCACCCAGGGACTACATTTCCTTTCAGTTATGTTCTTCCAGTACTCTATTATTTTACCTGACTCACATGCATTTCTTCAGATCCATTATCTACACATCCTGTATTTACTACTTCCTCTTTCCAATTCAACCCTCATTTTCTCCCTTCTCACAAGCATTACTATGTCTCATCAGTTGTCCCTCCAAAACAACTTACCTCAACCCAGCTGCTGGGTTGCCTCATCCTATTTTTAATTTCCCTCCAGAAGTAGTGGATTTCCTCTTATCTCTTCTACATGCAAGATACCTTCCAGTTCTACCCTGCCTTCCTTTACAGCTGTCACTCATCCTGTAAGCAGTTTGCAGCTCCTGTTCCTCCTGAACCATGTCTGTTAATCTCTGTGATTCTCTATTAACTGCCTTCCAGACAATTATCAAGTCACTCATTCTATCCTAGGCATCCTCAATCTAACTCATGCTTTTGTGGTAACCCATCTACCTCCAGTTATGCCTTGGCCATGCTGCTATTTCCACGCACCATGTTCTGTTCATGCTGTTTCTGTTTCAGGAACCCTCTGTTAGGTTCCCTCAAAAGAGAGGAGTGAGAGGCAGCCAGACACCTCTCATGGGGAGATGATAGGAAAGCCACAAAGCAAGAGGTCCACTGTGTGGATCAGACCTTCAGACTTTCATCCCTTCATCCCACTCCTATACAAATGTTTTCTCTTGTGCCTTGAATGTGGTCATAAGGTGGACGTGCTGTAAAAGGCATCTGTGTACTGAAGCTTAGGGGTGTTTTGGGCTGCATGGAGATAATTAAGAAGTAAATAATAGCTTCCAAATATGCAAGTACAGTCCTTAGGAACTGGTCTAACAGATATCTGTATCAATATCTCCTCTGAGATTTTGAGAAAAGCAAATAAGAACAAAAAATATTTCATTCATTTACTTGGCAGTATATTCTGGAAAGGCTGATTCAGACCCAGCTTTTCCATTCAGCTATAAAACCTCTGTATGCACTATCTTCTTAAGTGCTATTTTAAAATGGAAATGTTACTTGTCTCCTGGGGTTCATTCAAAGCAACTTGCTGCACTTGTGGAGTCTAATGAAGATGTTATAAAATGTTAGGCACTGAATTTGATGGCAAATATTGCCCAAGTTTAACATAAGGACAGTGCTAAGAAGACTGTTTGATGCGAAAATGGCTACAGGCTAGTTTCAGTTCCAATGTTAATGCCCAAGAAAGCAGAATTAAGGCATTGTTAGCAATATATTTATTATCTTTTATTAGAAATTCTTACTTTTTAGAGCTCCATGTGCCCAGTCAGCTCTCACAAAGCATTTTGAAACCTAATGTATCTTGACATGAAGAGAGATAATTGATAATAAATAAATAATTAAATAAATAGATACAGGCAGACAGCCCAGAGATGTTGATTTGAGTACTCCCTACTATAAAATAAATACTTTTATTGCTATCTTAAAAGAACTACAGGGGAAAAAAAAGATGTTACATATCAAGTTGTGGCTTATAATTGTTTAATTTGTATGCATGATGAGTGTATTTAACCAAGTAATTAAAAATGTCTTAACTGAAATGTAGATGGGAGAAATTTATCTTTTTAGAAGTATCCATTTAAAGGAAAAAATTACTAAAGATACAATGCTGATATTAGTCACAGTAGTCACAGAAACCTATACATAATTTATTGCATTGTATATTCTATTTGTCCTTCACATCTGGCAGTACATTTGTGTGGCAAGTGGCACTCACTGTGGGAGACTCCCCGTGGACCCTGCTCAGATGCTGTAGGACACTGGGCACCTGGGAAGCCCAATGCCCTGGGCTGGCATTTGCAGTGCTCAAGGACAGGCTGAGAGGCACCAGCTGCCTTGCCAGCCCCCCTGGCAAAGGATCTTATTTACAAAGTTGCTCTGTTCTTCATAACTCCTCTTGTGGCACTTGTGCCCGGGTAACCTACTGGTCTCCGTTTTCTGTGCAGGCTTATTTTGATACCTAAAGCGAGAGTTGGGTTCTTCTAAAAATGTAGTTTAATGTACACTGGTTTTCCCCCTGCAGTAGTAATGATTTTCTACTGCAGCTGAAAAGCTCTCCAGCTTTGCCAGGGTACTTTTCTGTTGTGCTCCCTACAGATCAGTGCACTACAGTCACTGCTACCTGCACCCAGTGCCATCCCAATGGCTGCCAGAGCAGATGTGCCTGCCAGGCGCTCCTTGTGCCATGGGTGCTCCTGAAGGCATCTCCCCCTAGACCGCTGACAACCTGTCCATTTGCTCCTCTGCAGCTGGTCTCCACAAGTAGTCACAAGGGACCAGGGATGCAATGGGACCATTGCTAACGCACTCAAACACACAGACCCCTCCCGACTGCCCAGGGAGGATCCTTACTAAATCAGCACCATTGAAACCTGAGCCTGAGTTTCTCCCTTTTCACACAAAAGTATTCCATCAGGGAAATCCCAGAAGCAGCTGTGTGGAGAGATTTTTGACATTAAAATCAAACCCATGGGGAATGCACATCTGTGATTTTACACTGTTGAGTTTCTAAGATCCTTTCCTAAGAGTGACTGTGGGTGGCATCATGCCATGCAACAATACATGTAAAAGTGGCAGAAAAGCTGTGAAAAAGGGAATATTTTGAAATATTTATCTGCAGTGTGAAGTTGCTAAATCACTCGCGTAGTGTGGTCTTACAAAACAGACAGAGTAAAAATAGGTTGTTTTCCCTGAAAGCTTCAGATGATAAGGTTTTGTAATACTATTTTGGAAAAAAAGCTGCAAATAAGGGAGCAAACAAGAAAGGTGGGATGTGTTGGTTTGTTTTTTGAATAAAGAGTCTTTTTTTAGGGAGTTTTCTAGCCTGACATATGATTTTGTATCACCATTGCCTATGCTTTGTTAGCAGCTCTACAGAAACTTCTTGTAAATACTCTTTCCCATCAACATTGAGTTTCTCTGTGAATCATGAGTGAGTTTTCTTACATATCTTGTGTATTTTGCAAGGTCTGTTCCCTCCAAGGGAGTAGTGATGCCTGAAACTTTTATCCAGTGAAACCACTAGCCAAACAGCTCTGGGATCAGTTACCAGCAGAATTTCATAAATAGTTCCTTTAATATCTCTTTTATAAACTGAAGGAGTACTTTGTCTGTCCAGTGCTGAGAACTCATTCTTCAACAGATTAATATCTACAGGGCATTTTGCTCTGAAAGCTCAGCACAGGATACTAAATTATGGACCAAGGGGATGAGTATGTATGGCAGGGCTGTAGGTCTTGCACTGTTGGCATGACCAGGTAGGATTTCCAAAAGCCCAGACACCCAGTCAAACCCACAGCTGCGAAAGTGTCCTCATGTGTGCCATGTTCAGGCCACTGTTGAAAGAGCCCTCTCAATTCATGCGTCAGATCTCTTCTGTTTTCCTGTATGATAAAGATCTTCCACAGCTCACAGTGACTATTTTTCCCCTCCCACTTGTTTTTTCAGTAGCAGTTGCTAGTCCTTCTGCTCCAGAAGGAGGGGACGTACCTCCCGTCAGAGGCGATCAGTGCCGTACCGGTATTTCCTGGGGAGGTGGTTTCGACACGTTGCTTAGGGATGGGTCTGAACATATTCCTGATAGCCCCATGTGCTCAGATGGAGGTTCTTTACTGGGAATGAAAAGTTTCAAAAGCCTCCACAGTAGACTCTCTGGATCTGCCTGCACTGTTTTCGAAAGCAAGTGTTGCCCTGCAGGATGAAATACAAATGCATCTGTTGAAAGAGACCTGGAACAAAAATAAACCCCATTTAAGGTTCACTGAAATTTCCCCTCTGTTACCTGATCCCCATATTCTATTTGTGTTGTTTGGTCTCTGTGTTGTTAAGGTTGCTAACAATTTGATCAAAAGATAAATTGGTGTTTCATTGAAAGTGCTTTGTGAGTTTTAGGTGCTTTTTTACTTTTAACATCTATATCTTTTACTTAGTCCCAAACCAGTCCGAAGTTATATGGTGTCTGTATTAAATTAATGTTTGACTTTACAGTCTGTGTGCTGTGCCACCCAGCACCTCCTCCATTTGCAGTAAGTAAATACGCAAGTGTTACATTGCCCTTGAAACCTGTGCTCTGTGACAAAGGTTGCAGGCTGAGAAGAGACTGAAACGGCAAGTTTCCGTGGGTGACAGGCCCTCCTGCCAGCCATTCATGAACCAGAAACCCATCCCCAGTAATCTGTGAAAGCATGGTATGGGACACTTTGGACCAGGTGACACAAGGGCAGGCTTGGCCACCTGAGAAGCATCCACCTCTTTCTGAGATCTTACCTGTGAAAACCTCATCTCTGAGGGAGGAAAATGTGTGAATGACAGAGTTTTCACAAGGTAGTAGCTATACAGGGAAGAAGTTTTTTTCATTTTTTGTGCAACAATAAAAAAAAAAAATGTTTGGTTTCTGTTGTTTTATATCAGCTTATCTAAAAGGGCAGACTTAGTGGGAGGACCCATCAAATTTTCCACTGCTCTATTTGCCTAAGGTGATATGATACAACTTTAGATGTGTTGTAGTAGAGCCATCACTTTTCTGTGGTAGCTACACCTGGAAGCTACAACTGATAACTGAGTTTCTTTGAAGTCCTTTGGCCTAGGGGGGTCAATACTACACACTACTTGACTCTCTTAGGCCTGTACCAAGCTAACATGATTTGTAGAAGTATTAGCACCATGGAAAAGTGAGTATTTGTACAACCTTCCCATAATAGGCAGTGACCTTGTCTATGCTGCCAGGCAAACTAGATTTGAGTTGGCTCAATAACCAAGTACCAGTGTGCTGCTCTTCCACTTCCAAATCTCGCCACTGCAGCCTCAGTTTTCAACCTTGCCAAAGACTGGACCATAACATGCAACATGACAGTGACAAAAACTTTATCTGATGCAGATGCATGGGCAGTTCTCCTCGAGAGGCTTGTGCTGAAATGCTACTGCAACATGGAAACACCAAGTTGGCAAAAGCAGACCTTTTCACAGAACTCTTTCACTCAGGTTTTCCTGGGAAGATCTGAGAGATCTTGAATGGAGCCCTTATCCAAGCAGAGAAGAGGCTGGACTTCCTCCTTGCCCCCCTAGTGCACCTCTCTGGGAGCAGCTGTCCTCACCAGCTGGAGCAAGACTGCTATGAGAAGTACCTGCTCACTGGGGCCAGTTAAGCAGGGTCTTAAGCCCAGATAAGGTCTTTCAGATAAAACTCCTCTTTCTTCCTGGAGTCTCAGAGGTGATAGTCATGTAGCTGAGACTCCAAGCAGCTCTGTGAAATATCATGGTGTTCTTACTGACAGTGGGGGATCAACAAGGCACTGAAAGGCTAACGTAGAAAATCACAGAATCAAAGAATATGCCGAGTTAGAAGGGGCCCAAAAGAATCATCGAGTCCAACTCCTGGCCCTGCACAGGACCATCCCCAAGAGTCACATGATGTGCCTGAGAGTATCATCCAAATGCTTCCTGAACTCTGTCAGGCTTGGTGCTGTGAACAGTTCCCTGGGCAGCCTCTTCCAGTGCTCAACCACCCTCTGGGTGAAGAAACTCTTTCTAAGATCTAATCTAAACCTCTCCTGACACAACTTCAGGGAGCTCTCTTGGGTCCTGTCACTGGTTACCATAGGGAACAGATCAGTGCCTGCCCCTCCTCTTCCCCTCACAAGGAAGTGGTAACTGCAATGAGGTCTCCCCTCAGTCTCCTCTTCTCCAGGATGAACAGACCAAGTGCCCTCAGCCGCTCCTCATACGGGTTTCCCTCAAGGCCCTTCACCATCTTTGTTGCCCTCTTTTGGATGCTCTCTAAGAGCTTAATATCTATTATATTGTGGTGCCCAAAACTGCACACAATATTCAAGATGAGGCCACCCCAGTGCAGAGCAGAGTGGGACAATCCCCTCCCTTGACTGGCTGGCAGTGCTTTGCCTGATGCCCCCCAGGACAGGGTTGGCCCTCCTGGCTGCCAGGGCACTGCTGACTCAGATTCAGTTTGCCATCAACCAGGACCCCCAGGGCCCTTTCCATGGCACTGTTTTCCAGCATCTCATTCCCCAGTCTGCCTGTACATCCAGGGTTGCCCCATCCCAGGTGCAGAATCCAGCACTTTCCCTTGTTGGTGATTGCCCAGTGCTCTGCT
>JAWWTY010000123.1:50597993-50625615 GCA_035222235.1 Margarornis squamiger
TGCCCAGTGCTCTGCTCTGTCAAGGTCTCCCTGCAGGGTCTCCCTGCCTTCCAGGGAGTCAACAGCTCCTCCCAGTTTTGTGTCACCTGCAAACTTGCTTAGTGTCCCTTCCAGTCCTGGGTCCAAGTCATTTATGAAGGTGTTGAAGAGCACAGGATGGAGCCCTGTGGAACCCCACTAGTGACAGGTCTCCAGTCTGATGTTACCCCATTCACTGTTATCCTCTGTGCTTGACCCATAAGCCAATTGCTCGCCCACCACATGATGTGTTTATCCAGCTGTGTGCTGGACAGCTTGTCCAGAAGGATTCTGTGAGAGACAGTATGGAAAGCTTTACTGAAATCCAAAAACATTACGTCAACTGGCCTCCCTTGATCAAGCAGATGAGTTATTTTGTCATAGAAGGAAATCAGGTTCAACAAGCAGGACTTTCCCCTTATGAAGCCGTGCTGGCTGTGACCAATGACTGCATTGTCTTTCAGGTGGTTTTCAATACTTTCCAAAACAATCAGGCACTGAAGTGAGATTGACAGGCCTGTAGTTTCTGGGGTCCTCCTTCTTGCCCTTCTTGAAAATTCAGAAAACGTTCATCAGCTTCCAGCCAACTGGGACCTCTCTGGATTCCCAAAACCCCTCAAAAATCATTGAGAGAGGTTTTGCTATGACATCAGTTTGCTGTTTGAGGATTCTTGGATGAATCTCATCAGGCCCCATAGATTTGTAGGGATCCGGCTGGACCACCAGATTCTGCCTGATTTCAGGGTTGACTGGGAATTGATCATTGTCACAGTCATGGTCCTCCAGCCCAGGGCACTGAGACTCCCTTGGTCCGTCATCAGTTTTGAAGACAGAGGCAAAGACAGTGTTAAACAGCTCTGTCTTGTCTCTGTCCCTGTTTGTGAGGTGACCATCCTCATCCTGTAATGGGCCAGTGATATTTCTATACTGCCCATTGCTGTTAATATATTTGGAAAACTCTTTTTATTGTCCCCCACATTTCTGGCCAGCTTCAACTGCATTTGAGCTTTGGCCACACGTATTTTCTCCCTGCAGTTACAAGCAGCATCTCTGCTCTTCTCTGAAAGCTCTGGCTAGCACAGGCAGAGTTTTAACTCTGAGGCACTCATGCGAAGCCAAGACACAAGAGTAGAACAAGTTAAAACATTGCATATTGCCTTGGCCATTTCTTTACTGCCTTCGTGTTTAGTTGCCCTTTGCGTTATTTCATCATGCAGTTTCAATTCTTTTTGTTGTCATTTTGAAGTTTTAGCTGTCATTTGAATGACTGCGCTCTTGTGCCAAAGATTTGCTTGGAAATTTATGTACTCCCACAAATTAAGCATCCCCTCTCAGCCCTCAGCAAGGCACGCCTAGGCTTGCATGTAACCTTAGAACTATATGGAGAAAGGTTATCATGACTTACCTGCCACAAATTATCTATTAATAGCACCATTTATGTACTTTTTTTCCCCTTTCATGGCACGCTTTCGCTGGATCCCCCTCTTAGCAGGTTTCCCCTTTTTTGTATGCTTTATTTTCCCTGTGGTGGACAGGGTGGGTAGAAGAAGGGTGACCTTTTCAGCACTGGCTCTGCACCCACAGCCCGGCACTGCCTTCCCCCACAGGTGTTTGCATGGAGGGTGGGACACGTGTTGATCACAGCCTGGTAAAACATTGATCAGCCCAGGCAGACGAGGCCGTGGAAGCACAGGGCTGGCCAGGGAGGCAAGCAGGCAGCAGGAGCCCAGCAGCAGCCACCGCCCACGGGAACACTCCAGCTTCTCCCCAGGTACTGTTTTCCACTCTCATTTTCCTAGCTTTGAAAGGCAGAAGGGCAATGGCGCTGGGTTATAAGGTTTGTCAAAGCTGCTCTCCTTGGAAGTCGGAAGAGGAGTTAGCCTTGTCGTTTTGCAGTTTGCTTTTGGGAGCTCTAGTTGACTGCATGGTGTCCTCTAAAGCACGGGTTGATTAACCCATGCTTGACTAACTAGTTGTTTGAATTTTGTATTTTCTTCAAACAAACAAGATTAGTGTGTAATTGAATTTGAAAACTTCGTGGTCTTCTAATAAAACTCAAACCACCTGGCTTTTGCTCATCTTTTAACTGTAGAGTAGGAACAGGAGTCAGTTTCTAATAAAAATGTGTAACCCAATTATTGCAACAGGGATGTGGGTAGTGACTCATGCTGAAAAATACTTGCTGATTTTTGAACAAGCTTTGCAAAAATAGGCAAAGTGACTAACTTTTTCAAGATTTTTTTTTCATTTTTCAAGATTTTTCCCATATTTTGAGGCAGTAAACACAAAAAATACGAGTTCCTAGTATGTATATGCCATTCAGAGGTCAAAGATTAATATATTTAATAACGGCTCAAATTTTGCTCAGAGACTGAAACTTTCTACCACTCAGTGGAAACTGACTCATTCAGGCAGGAACTATTCTCCATGTCTGCTTTGCTGATCTGGATGTGTCTTTATATAAGTACATATGGTAGGTAACTCCTCAAAAAGTACCTTTTGCACCCCAGGTAACTGTCAAATAATCCTGAAGAGGGCTCAGTGTGAAGTGAGTGACATGTAGTCAGTATTCACAGTTTCTAGTCAGTATGTTTTGGGTGCAGAACAAAATGCAAGAAGTAGATAAAAAAAAAAAAAAAAGAAAAAGATAAAATCTGTTGCTTTTGGTTTACTAATATCTGGCCCTAGCTGTGCTTTCTGCTTGCTCCAATCCTCCCTGATGTGACAGAGATTTTCTTGATGTGTTTGCTAACTGGGCTTGCACATGACATGATATTTATGCTTAGTAAATGCTCACTGCTGTCAGGTGGTAATGAAGTGTGGTAACACATTTACTTTATTAAAAGTAGTCTAAGTGTGGCTCCAGGTCTTAGCAGTACTAAAACTCCTGGAGCAAAGTGCAATGAAAAAGTGTGGAGAACAAAGAAACTGGATTCCCACAAGTTTTTCTTTTAAAGTACTGAAATATGATTCAAGAAAAATTTTGGTGAAGGCTGCAACATAGTTTCGGTCTGTTGGTGAATTTGTAGACATCAAGCATGACTATGATTAAAACCCATGATTTTCATGTGTGTCATAGTGATGTGTGATTCTTGTCCTCTCCTCCCAGGAACAGTGGTTCCAGTATTTGACAGTAAATTGGATTGCTGTAGAAGTTTCCTCTGCAGTGACTAAAAAAGGCAGCAAAATCTTATCTCAGAGTTCACAGAGACTGAATTTTAAAAAATAAATATCTAAAATGAAAGACAGTGATGACAATGTTATCTTGTCTGTTTGCATACCAAGATAGGGTTCTAGCTGGTGACTGTAAGGGAGATTATGTGACTTAAATGTAAGGTATAGGACTGTTGACAAAATCTGTTCAGTCTTCAAGTCCTGTTTGCACTACAGAAGACTTTTTTCAGAGCAACACCAACCCCTTTCTGTCTCTGAATCAAGGAGTCAAGGAAAACCACCATCAGATAGACAGGTTTCAGGGCAAGGGAGCCATAACCATTTGTAAATTATGAACAATTTAAATTATTTCAGTAAATAACATCTTACTGCGTGCTAAAATGAAGCAAATTCGTTTCATCCCCTGTGTTTGGTTCTCAGCACAGCTGTTTACCATGTTTCAGTTGGTTAAACCTGTATACATAGACTGGAAGGAACAGAGCTGTGCTAGAGATCACAAGGACAGCCTGGCTGGCAACATCTTTTTCTGCGTATACAAGGTGGAAAAGAGGGAGAGTAATACTTGGCCTGGGCTGGTTACAGAGTTGCTAGTTAAAAAGAAGTCTTAAAGGCAGTTCCTGTTATATAGGCATTAATGCTGGACCTATATAAAATAAAATGTCCTGGATCCCACAAATATTTCATAGTGACACTTTTTTAAATTTCCAATTTGTATTTGAACCAGAAATGATCATGTTAAAGGGATATATCAAAAGAGGAATGATCTCTTCAGGTGCTTTGTAAGGGAGTGATGCCCTCAATAGAGATGCTGAGTATTTGGATGGCAAAAAAAAGAAACCTCACCAAACAAAAACCTCCATGCAACCAGGATTGCAGCATGGGGCATGGCAAAACTCCACTGTCTCCTTCCTGGAAAGCGTCAGAGTTGCCCAGCTTGCCAAGGTGTGCCAGAGCCCCACATGGTGAGCAGTGCCCTTTTGGAGGCAGGAATAGCCTCAGTTCCTGCTCTCTGTGGGTGAGTGACAGGGCTGTCACTGGGAGGGTGCCAGGAGGAGCATCTGGGCCATGCGTTTAGTGACCTCCTGCAACTGAGCACTCATTCCAGTGGCTTACATTTGTTTACTGTACTTGTTTGTGTAGCAGCTATCACACCACTGGTGAGATGTTGCAATTGTTTTCTGTGATTCCCCATTACAAAGACATTGACAACAAATCACCTGGATCAGAAGGGTAACTTGGGGTTTTTTGTGCAGGACCTCTGTGTAAGAACACAGCCTGAGGGACAACTTCATAATCATTATTTTTTCCCTCTGACACAGCAGCCACATGGCACCTGGATAAGGCCATTGCAGACGTTTTGGGCTTGAGACAGAAGAGCAAGCAGCTCTGCAGCCTTTGGCAGAAGTCTCATTCCTTCTATGAGGAAAGCTCCCTGCTTTTCTCTCTGAATATTGAAAGACCTGTTCTGTAGATGTCCACTTGTACACCACCCACATGACCAGAAAAGCTCCTTTGTGTTATTCTGGGAGCAATTTAAAACGTTGGCATTTAAGGGATTTTTGTCTTTTATAGGAGTAAGAGTTTTCTAAGGGAAACTACTTACCTTTTCAGAGACAGTGGCAGAAGTATATTTTTGTGTCAATAAACTGATTTTCCTCTTTCTGTTGCAGTAAATGAAGTTATCGGGTAAAATGCAAACCTTAAAGGACAGTGATTAGAGACAAGCAAACTTACCCTGGCACATTTCCAGCTGAGCAGAAGTATTAGCAATGCATTGAAACATCAACTTTTCAATTTTGCTAAAATAACACAAAGTGTTAACCCATGAATTGCATATGAATGTGAAATATAATTTCTGCCAAATGAAGTAACTTTAATTATTTTAATTAAAAATATTATGTTGTGCTGGATGCGTGTATATGCAGTTCCAAATGGTGCCAATGAGAAATGAATACTTAGGTCTTGATTTAGGTTTTCCTTCTTTGCAATGTGTATCTTCAACAAAAATATTTCTTTATGCAATTTGTTGCTTCCTGTAAAATTTTCAGAACTTTTTTCTCATCAGAAGTCAGATGGTGCACAGATCAGAGTGCAGCTTGTAGCTGATGATTAAACACACCTATCCAAATGAATGGGAGCTCTGCCTTCCCCTCCCCAGTGCTGGGTCACATTTACCTTTACTTCCAATATTAAACAACTGTCAATAGCAAAAAGTATTCATTTACATGCTGGACGGCAAAAGTAGAAATAATAACGAATAATTTTAGCAGAAATGTTTTTTTTTTAATGTCTGATTAAACAAAGACTTACTTCCCATATCACAGTATCCTGACTCATGTGGATTTACCACTCTTCTTCCCTGCATCTACCAGGCTTTGAGTGAAAAACAAAAAGACAAAAGTGCCAGTGTCATCTACCTTTATATTTGGAAAGAAACAAGTTTGAGAGATCAACAGATTGCCTCTCTTGTATCGAATGAGTATTTCGATTAAAACCAAAAATGCTTTGTTCAAACCAACACTTTTTGGTGTAGAGGGAAGAGTCATCCTCTACTGACTTCTCATCCCTTTTGAAGAACTGCAGAAAACAGTCATTATTCATTAATCCAGTCTTTCCTACCTCCTGCAAAGATATTATCAGAGAAATGCTGTGGCAATATAGCAGTGATGTAGCTTTTAATGGTGTCCAGAAGAAAATGCACATCTCTTGGATAATCTTTCCTGTGGGAAGTCTCTGTTACTGCAACAGGAAGCAGCCCCCTGAAGCAGCCCTTAGACAAATTGTCAGCAGGGGTCATGCTAAGATTTACTGAACAGAATACTTTCACCTGAAAAATTGGGGATCCTTTAAAAGGAACATTGCTATGTAAATAGTCTGTAATGTACAGAAACAGCTTTTTCTAACCTGGTTTATGGCACTTCTGTTAATGCTTCTTCAAGCAATACTCAGGGCAGCCACTCTGTCATGAAGCTCTTCCACTTGAGCAGCTCCCAGAGACGATCAAACCACACCTGTAGTTAGCTCCTTGTGGGCAGACAACTTTATAAAACTAAACTAAGGGCTTCACAATAGAAAATGCATGGCTAGGCATCTTCAGGATGAATTTAACAGGATTACTTGGTCTACTGGTGTCGATCAGTGGGAGTAATAGATAAAATCTTGATTCTGCAAGCCCTTCTCTACCTGGTATGATGTTTATACCTGCTAACTTTAGCCTTGGGACCTACATGGCCATTACATAGTGCATAATGAAGGGGCTTCATCAGGCTACGCTTATTAGTAAATGCTATATCCAAAAGGGCTTATGCCTGCCTGGGCCATTAAATAGATGATGGCTCTGAATGGATTTCAGGGAAAAAGAGGCAGTAATACCAAAAAATTGATGGACTGTGCCTTTGGACCTCTATAAGCCCCTTCAGGCACCACATCTGCATGAAAATGTAGAAAGGGTGTCTGGGATTACTGCGTGGAAAGCTTGTTTGGTGTTGTAGTGGGTACCATCAGTATGGATGACAGAGACTGGGTACAGTGAAGGTTACTGGAGGTATTGTCACAACATATTTACTTCTTGTCAATCAGTATAAAAGCAGAAAGCTTAGCTCTGCCTCAGCAGTCAGGTGGAAAACTTTTAGCAAGGGGTACAGTTTTTGAAACTGTGCAGTGCTGTAAGTACAGGCATTACCCTATCACAGTGGCTGCAAAACCAGTACTGGAGGAAGGAGCATGAGATGATCAAGCACATCTCTCCAAATGAGCACTGCTGTTCACAGAGGTCTCTGTGGAGAGGACATGCTGCCCTTGGTCAAGGGAAGACTGAAAGGCAGGAAAGGAGCTCTGGGTACCTGGTGTATCAGGACAATCTTGGACTGTGATTCCTTCATGGAAGGGAGCAATGTCACAGTAACAAACAGGGAGAGTGGTGGGTGAAGGGAGTGGAGGACCTGTAAGATTGTCCAGATGTCAGAGCTTCACAGGAGCTGCCTGTTTTAGAAGCTTATCACAACTTATAGTATCACTACAAGAGTGCTGAGTAGCAATAAAAAGGGCCTAAACAAGCCTGTCTTCTTAACAGTAGACAACGGGCTCCTCCTTTTCACAGTCTGGAGATAAGGGGAACAATCAGTACACCCAATGCAAACCTATTTTGACAGGCTCAACAGGCTACAGTCCTTTTCTTCAAAGCCCCAGTGGGGTTTCACACTGGACTAATGTCAACAAAAACCCTTCTGGTCCATTTTGTGCTGTGCAGTTGCTACAGTGAGGCTGAGGAAAATTTCTTTCTGATCAGCTGGAATGAAAACCAACACTGTGACTCTGTACTACCACCATCATTAAAACCAGAGTCATGCACAGCTGTTGAATATGGTGCTGTTCTATATGCTAAGTTTTTTCACTCTAGGTAGTAATCTATTTTCTGCTGCAGGTTAATTTGGTGTAAATGGTGAGTTAATGCTGATGTTGCATACAAATGCTATGATTCTAGCTGGAATAATGTATGTATCTGCAGCTGGACATTTTTTGAAGAGACTACTTTCTACACAGACACAGAGGATATGTTTCAATGAAGAACGTGTTTCTTTTTAGTTGTTTTTTTAAAGTGGCAAATAGAAAGGTGAGCAACCATCTGTAAAAAGAAGCAGGATACGTAGAAAGCTTTCTTTTAAACTTTGTGATGACATTTCTTCCCTACAGAAGACAACAGGGAAGGCATAGAAATTAAATCCGGATAAAGCATTTCAATTTATTTTCATTCAACACTGTAGGCTCAGCTCTGCTCTTCATTTGCATTTAAACAAGGAAGTTTCAATAAAGAAATTGTTGAATTACTTGGGAGTGTCTTTAGGGCAGCATGAAGACACAGTGAAAACTCTTCTGTTCATTAACTGCAGTGGTAGAGAGTTTACCGAGACCTCTGGTTACATTTTGCTGGAGGCAGGTGGGGTCCACCCCAGACAGCACACGTGCCATTTTAGACATAGTGTAATTGTGTTAATGCAGATGAAGTTTAAACTGTTTTCACTTGCCCAGATCCTTTGTTGCATCGGGAGTCCAATTAGAGCTTTGTTTCATGGAAAACTAAAGAACTAGGTTAAAAACAAGTCAAGAAAGAATTACCTCAAAACCATGCAAAATAATCATCCTTAATCAAATCTTAGAATTTCTGATGGACATTAGCAAAACTGGTAAACTCATGGTTTCATGAATTCTACTCTTTCTTTCCTTACGGAGGTTAGCAGCCTTCTTAAACTCCTGCTTGATGAAGGAAAGGGACTTTGTGCTAGCACCCCATAGCAGCACTTCATGGTGCAGATCTTCATTAGCCCTGGGTATGTACGACTCTCCAGCAATCTCACTAGACTTTGTGTCCAGAGTTCATGATTGCTCTATTTGGCAAGTTATTAACTGACACTTGATCTTACAATGGTGCTGAACTTTGAGTCTTGATGGATTTGTTCTTCTAGGTAATGGAGAGCTATGTTTAAAAAAAAAAAAAAGGCAGGAAAAAGATTGTTTGAAAGAAGTCAAATTTTGACAGTGTTTAGGAAGTCAGATTTTGACAGTGTTTTGGGAATAGAGTTGTTCTAACATGCCAAGCTACGGGAGATAGGATCTGTGTCTTCTCTTTTGTTTTTCTACTTGTCCAATCCAGTCCCAGAGAGTTTGCTGTTTTGTTTAAACTCATGTTTTCCAGAGTTGTAATTATGTAAATTATTCAAAGTTAATGTTATGCTTCTGTGAGTGAAGTCCAAGCAATTTAAAAAAGGGTTATCCCAGCTTATAGATTTGTTTCTGTGTCAAGATAGCAGACACTGAAAATGTCTCTGGTTTCTGTCCTTCAGACTGTTAGCATGCAAGATCTCTGAGTTTGTGTAAGGGGGTGCATCTGCAAGGACCTGGCAAACAAATGTGCAAGCAAGTCAATGGGTGCAACTTCCCTCTGCTCCTCTTCTTTGATGCATCTGATCACCTTGCCTCTGGAAGGCAGCTAATACTCAATACTCTGATACCTGCAGGTGGAATTTTGGTATGAGAGATGATGGTAATTCCCGAGAGAAAAACCACTGTACATAGCAAATGGCTTTTGGCCATTCCAGATCTGACTTTCATCTGATTAAAAAAGCAAAATACATGCTACTTTTTTAATTAAGCAGCTCTATAAATATTAAATATTTTTAGTCACAAGGACAACTTTTTGAGACCTCAGATTAGCATATGACATTGGTGTATTCTTATATGCCATAGATTTTCCTGTTTCCTTATAAAAATATTTGGGGTATCAGTTTTTAGTCATATAGTTGATTTAGAGTGTGCATAAGTTTCCTGTCATCTCTATCAGTAAGAGATGGATAGGGTCAAATATTTGGATTTTTTTTTTTTAAATTAATGTGAGATTGAGCAAAGAGGCTAGGAGGTGAGGTTTTTTAGGAAAACCATCACCAGAAAAAATGTACCCATCTGGATCATCTGTTCAAGTCAACTTTCAAACAGGATTTATTTCTGATTCACGAACATGCTTTATTTCTTATTTATTCCTCTGACTGCTCATTTGAAAAAGAACAGACACAAATACCAGGAAGATGAGATCCCTTTCCCATCCCTAAAAGTGAGGAAAATACACAGCAAAGGGCAGGAAAGCTGCAGACCAGCTCACAGTCCCAGGTGTCTGGAGGGTGTGTGCATGGTGGCTCCATAGCCAGGTCTATGACCAGATAGGTCTGGTGGATAGACAGCAATTTTGCCTTGCTGAAGGGGATGCAATACAAAACCATTGGTGGTGACTGAGGAAGATAGCGAAGGGGGAAGCATTCAACCATTCACAGCTTCTCAGATTATTGTACAGCAATTAAAATAGCTCCCACCATGAAAAAACATGCCATCAGGTAACAGGACACTCTGACTCATTAAATACACCCTTGCCAAGATCAGTTCTGGAGTGTTCCAGTTTCTTGCTTGGGTCATGATGTTAAATCATTACTTGCACTCAAAATCCATGAGCCAGCTACTCACTGGTTGAATAGACCCGTAAACACAGCTGTGCTGGCGGCTCCCTTTTATAAGCTTTTCTCCAAGCACTTGGCTTGACTTTTAAAAATAGCCTGTTTCTTTCACCCTGCCTCTCATCTCCAAAGCATGACCCCCTTGCTGAAATCTCGTCGTGAAATACAACTTTTCCATTCACCTGCTAGCAGTGGGATGCTTTCTGTGGAAGCTGGGTGTAATGGCACAGTATTTCATTCCTCTTGTTTGGTGATTTAAGGTTCTCAGCAGCAGGCTGTTGCCATGATGTGCCTCTGTCTTCTTTGCTTGCCTGTCTCTTCCTAGGGGAAGATTCCCTTTCCATTTGTGTAGGGTTTTTTCTAAACACTTGCACTGCAAATGTCCATGAGAGGGGGGCAGACATGGGGATGTATAGAATAATGTTTCCATCTCCCTCAAAGTGCTCCAATGCTAGGTGCAAGTTTCTTCACATTTATAAATGAAATAATATTTCAGCTGTAGGCCTACATTTCATACAACTCCTCCACTTCTGAGAAACTAGAAGGAAAACAAGTTTTGCCTCACCTGAGCCCAGGCTTTTCCTGGCAGATTTCAGTAGAATCACAGAAAGTCATATGGAGGTATGACACCAAACATTTGCACCTTGTGCCTCAGATTTTAAAATTAATTTTGCCTACCAGTTTTTGGTTGGAGTAACTTTTGTAACTCACTATTTTCACTTATGTTTACTAACTATGCTGTGCTACTTAAGGGAAAACAAAAAGTAGGTAGCAGCTTATTAATTTAAATTGATATAAATTTCTTATTTATATCAGAACCTGTGGGTGCTTTGCTAACCCCTCCTGAGCAGGCTGGCTCATTCACACAGCACGTGTCCCACCCCTATCTCCTCTAGCACCTGTGATGACCCCCCCTAGTCCTAAAGCGTAGTTATAATTTCTCATGTGTTTTCATTTGATGTCAGCTCCTGAAGTGTCATGAGGGCTGTCATGAAACTGAAGGTGTGTGTTTGACCCCAGCATAGAGTCACACGGGGTCACCTGTGCAGCAATCCTCTTGGTAGACTCTCTTGCATCAGCCCAGGCAAACCACACCTGGCACTAGCTAATCCATTTTATCTGTCTCTGGGGCCACATTTGGACTTTGTACATGAAGAATAGGTTGATCTTCTCTGAAAGAAGACCCAAATGTGAGTATTGATACAGTGGGGATGCTCAGCAGATCAGGACAGAGAATGACCTGGAGAACTGAGCTATCACACGGTGCTGATGAGCACTTGCCTGAGCTGATCTAAAGATCAAAACAGGCAGAGGGTTTCACCAGCTTGGAATGGACAGGACACAGGTACCCTCCCTTGCTATGTCACAGGTCAAATGGAGGTGCAGCGCAGGCAGTGGTCCAGCCCTGCCTCCATCAGGAATCTCCTCCATCTCCCTCTAGGAGCAAAAGTGATCCTGCTTCAGAATGAAGTATCTGCTGCTCCTCCTCAAGAGACAAGACCTAAGTAGAGGTTATGTGCTTGTGTTACGGCTTGTGGAGATTTTTTTTTAAAAAATCCACAGTTTTGGTGGAGAGCATATATGATTAGAACCAAAAGTGTTCTTTTAAGAACTCACAGTTTCAGTTGAACTTTCATATCCAAGATATAATTTATGGGCCAAACCAAGAAAAAGAACTGTTCAAAAGCAAGGCAGAGAACCCACCTGAGTTGTGAGACCCCAAGAGCAATCTGTGCTCCAGCTACAAGAGGTGGGGCTTGTGTACCACTCTATAATGAGCTGCAACATATTCCTTTTCTCCAAGCCGCATTCTGCAGCTGCTGGTTCCCCTTTCTGAGCTATGAACAGACACCAGGTTTTATAAAACATTGTGCTCCTGGCTTGATAGGCGCTTAGAGAAAATCCTAACAGGTACAGATGGGTTCCCTTTGCTCCTATTACAAATTTTCCCTGCTTTCATGCTGTTTCTTATTTTATTTGACAAGGCCAGCGTAAATGTGGAATTATATTCGTTCTGGTTGTGCAATCAGGGAAGCATTGGCTTTCCTGTTCTGATGAGAAACGAGTATTGTTTGATATTAAACAGTACATTGTTTTGGTGCTTTTACTTCTTTTTTTTTTTTTGGGGGGGTGGGCATCAGAAACAAAGCCCTATAATGGGATAATAAATACACTGGGTTTTCCCTTTGTTGAAATAAAGGCACAGTTAGCTGTCAGGGGTTTCCAAACCAGCAGGCAGACAACTGGTGGGATTGTTCCTGTTTTAGAAGATATCATCTACTCTTCAGATTTCTACCTGTCCTACTTGTTACTTCCTTGTTTCATTAGAAGGTCTGCTCTTCCTGAATATGTCTCATGTTACTATTGCATTAAAATTAGGCAGTGTTATAAAGAGCAACTGAAAAATGGAAAAAGATAAGAGAAAAACAACTGCTCCTTCAAGCTATTCCTTCTGTGCATTGTCCTGTTTTTAGAGAAGGTGGTGAGGAAGGAAAAATTCTCTCTCTGGAGACAATGCTTCTATGAATGAACTGAGAATAGTAATTTTACATTTTTATCTGTAGTATACTTAAGAAAACCTAAATTTAGTGATTTTAAAGACAGAAGGACCATTTTAGGTTTAGGTTAAAAAGCGTTACCTGCTTAATGAAATGAAACTGCAGCACAGTCTCAGAAAATTGATTTTTAATCAGGGTTAGAATGTAACTGTACTTTTTTTTGTAAGGTTTCTGTGACTTGTGCAATATAGTAATTGAAGTTTGCATCTGAAAGGCAGAACTGTTTTTTAAAAGCTGTTGTTTTAAGACATGGGTATTTAAAATCAGACCTCCACAGGCCAGTATCTAGGCACCCATACAGTCTTCAAAGGCTCTTGAGCATGCTTATTTCCTACTTATCTCAGTGTGAATTTGACAGACAAGGACTGGAGGATTTAAGATCATAGCTGGCCGATCTATGAATAACACAACTTATTAAGTCTCCTTTTCTACAATATCACCATAGGAATGCAACTCAACTCCAGCCTGTGTCCCCAGCAACTCCCATCCTCCCAACCTTTGCACTTCTCCCGTGCTCCTCTTTGCACCCTGTCCTGCAGATTGTGTGGCTGCTGGAGGCCATGGGTGCCCTCCCCTGCACAGTGCAAAGCCCTGCTGGCCACTGCTTCTCAGGGTGGAGGAAAAGCTCTGCTCTGACAGCCTCTCCCTCAGCCGCATACAAATGTAATCTGCCTCAGTTAGTCTTGGATTCCCCAAGACTGCATGAACCCTGAGACCTCTCTCCACCCACAAGTGGCTTGGCTGCAACTGGCCCACAGGTCCACAAGTGGGAATATGGAGATGGAAGTCTGGCAGACACAGCACAATTTCATAGGTCGGGGGGGGCAGGGTGTGGGACCATTTTTAGGAAACCGGGATGGGACATTCAGCAAAACCAGGAAGAGCATGCAAGGGTTAGGATGTGCAAACAGGGAAATTAACTTGGGCAAGGACAACGAGTCTCTTTATTCCCTGTTTGTTCAGTTACAGCGGCAAATACTGTTTGGCTTCTGTGCCAAAATGCACTCCCGCCCCTTCCAAATTTTAAAGTGGTTTCTGTCTGTGAGTTTTACTGCTGGAGCACCTGCTGTAAGCCGGAGTGGCTCTAGCCATTTAACCATGAGCTGCTGCTGGACTTTGTTCACTTCAATGTGCTAACCTTTGGCCAGCTGAGGTAGGAGAGGAGCTGGTTGCTCCTGGCAAAACGCGGTCACAGTGTACCCAGGGAGGAACCTTTTGTAAAGTGCCCTTTAATCAGCTCCAGTCATCGTTAGGGGTTGTAATGATTTAGATTCCCTTAATAGTTTCAGTAAAAGAGATCTGAAAGCACAAGGTCTATCCTGCTGCTTCTCTGTGACCTACGAAGTGCCTGGCTGAGCTCTCAAAGCAGCGGACGGCTGGGTGTTGGGGACACGGCGTTGACGGTGGCACCAGGTGTGTGACGGCTTAGCGGGGCACGAGCCTACTTCTGCCAGCTGGCTGAGGAGCAACCTGTAGGTTAGTAACCGTACCCGGTGGCAGTACTCTGGTCATGGTAGTATTTCCTTTGGTGTTTAGGAGGGGCTGGAGGGAGCCTGGTCAGTGAGACACCTGTTTCAGCCTCTTAGGAAGGGGTAGGTGCCCTAAAAAACAATATAAGTGTTCATAGAGGAAGTGGCTATGGAAGATCCTGTTTTAAAGAAACCTGACTTCTTAGTCACTAAATGCAAGAGACCATCTTGTGGTTTAGATAAGAAAGTTTTTCCTTTGTGGAGCTGACTATGCTCTGAGCACAAAGCACAACTGAGTTATCCCTGTTACAAATGGGCAGTCATTGTGGAGGGTCCTGTTCTCCCAGATCGCAAGTGTCCTCCTGCCCCACAGAGGTGTACATGGCGTGTACAGCAACCCTCGTGCTGTACTCCACAGTTGCTCTTTTTAATGTTATGTTTAATCTTCTAAAGCAATCTATAACAGACCAAAAGTAACCTTTTCAAGTCTGTCAAATAGTCTTTTCATGAGTAAAGTGCAAAGTCAAAATATTACAATTTTTCCTCTCTGAAATGATGTAGCTCAGTGAGTGACTGCATAAAGAAATTACTTTTCTTTTGTTGGCTTCATCAATATACTCTAGGAAATTATGCGAAAGGCAATTCTAATCCACTTAGATTTCATTTTTAGCAATAGTTGTTCCCAAAAGAATTGAGAATTTCAAAAAAAAGGAGTCTAAAAATTCAGTCTTGTGGCACATCTTCAGAAAAAGCTTTTGCTTAGTTTTTTGAAAGCCAGAGGTTAAAACAAGACAAACCTCACTTCCTGATGGCTATACTTGAATTTTCTGGAATGTGCTGAGTTGTACATACTACCAGTTTCATACCATGAAACATATGAGAAGTCAAATTAAATCCCTGATGTAACATTGTGCATGTCAAGCATAATGATGTGGCAGCAAGAATGGATTGGCTTCATTCAGATAAACTTTTACAAGAACAAAATTTCAACCACGTCTTCATATATACCCTTAAATACAAACAGAGCAAATAGTTCCTTCTGCAGACAAAAAATTCAGACATTAGGGCTGATGTGGAAGTCTAAGTATGTGGACAGGTGAAGGACAGGTGACAACCTCTTTGTTGCCGCATGAATTTATGTACTAGACAACTATATATTACATCTTCCTATTCAGAGATTCTGTGCTAAATCATGGACTGGTGAAACAAATGGGATAAGATTGGTACAGACTGCAAAAAATGACTTCATTTTTCTTTTGGAATACCCTCCAGCAAAGAAGTAGGAAGGGCAATGTCCTCAAGACAGCACACCGCCCTAGAAAGGTCAGATTTCAACAATCTTAGCTTGCATGGAGACTGTAGCAGCTCATTTGCTGAATATTTGGTAACACACCTTTAAATTCTAACCTGTATATGTTTCCACCAATTAAACGTATTTCCTTTAGGAGTTTATCTTGCTTGTTTTTAAGAAGGGCAAAATCCCTGCCCTTTCAAAGTTCTGTGATTTTTAATTGTTTGTGTGTTTTTGTTTTCATTTCATTTTGTTTTGTTTTCAAAAAAAGGGAGTATCTCTGCAGGATTATGGTAATTTGTCACTCATTTAACCACCAACAAGCTGCGCTTTTCTGTTCAGTGTCAGATGCCCCCTTGCAAACAGCTCATGTCTCAGGTGCATGGTGAGCATTACTTCTGCCCCACGTTTGAGGACTGTAGTTCCCAGGCGTTACATCTCTGCTGAAAATAAAACATGCTGGAGTGTCTTCCCTGAACCTAAAGGTGGTGCAGCAGACAACCTTTAAGATGAAGTCTTCTCCTTCCCCTAAAAACAAGGTGGCGCTACCCACCACAGTCCCTACCTTGGGCAGTTCCAGGATCTATGTGCATCCACCCTGCAGAAGAGAAGAAATCTGAGAGATAAATGGGGCAGAGCTGAGAGTGTGGATATGGCTCAGAAGAGCTCATTTGGTGTCTCCAGCCTCTCCTTTGACCAAAGTAAAGGTATCTCACTGTCTCAGGACCTTTGCACGGAGCTTCTGAAGGTGAAGTGAAAGGTTTGGTTGTTGCCAGTTTGGAAATGTCCTCTTGAAAATACAAACTTTCCCTTAGAGATAAGAAGCTTGGGGCTTAGGTGCATTTTGAATGATACCACTTCGGTGATGTCAATGTCTCAATGTTCCCTTCCCTTTACTGAGGAAGGGAAAGTGCAATTTAACTAATGGTTTTAATAATTACAGCCATTCAGACCATTCTTCTCATTCCCAAATATTTCAGCTATTATGGTCCTTGAAATGACAGACACTTTGCCTGTTTTATCTAGTTAAATATCTATCGAGGAAAGTCATGTCAACAGTGCTCTGAGATCTTTCTTTGAGAAAGAAGCCTTATATAGTCATGTTAAAAAAAAAAAAAAAAAGTGACCTTCCTGGGATTACTGAGAGCTTCCCATTAACACATCCCTTGAGCACTTTCAAGTTCAATTGGGCTGGCTCTACCCCACAGGGTGACCTAGGCGCTCTGGCAGTCAGGGGGATGATGTCCAAGAGCCCCATACCATCAGTGGGCCTCAGCCCAGGTGCAGCCCCAGAGGTGAAAGTGCCCTTTTGCTACTTAAGCAGGTTTGGTTAGGGTGGGGGGGTTTTACCATAGGGTTGCAAAGTTCCTATCAGGAGCCACTTACATTACACTTCTGTTTCTGCACCGTGCAAGTGGCTTGGTATAAACAGAGCTCTAGGGCTAACAGAGCTCTAGGGCTTGCCTGTGTTGTAGATAACGTTTGGTGGAATAACTGGCAAATCCATCCTGTTTCCCACACTGCAGAAGCACGTCTTAGACTGACATAACTTAAGTCACCCCAAACGAAATGGGACACAGTGGCTTGGGGGCATCATGTCTGCAGCTGGCTTCTGGTCGGCCGCTGAGAAGAAAGCTCAGCAGAAGGCAGGTTTGCACCCCAGTCCTGCCTGCTCACAGCAAAGGTCAGCAGTGGAGAGGAGCAGACAGGATGCAGGCACCGACAGGGGAGGAGCCAGAGTGCGGGGCTGAGGTTAGGTAAGGCAAGAGTATGTGATGGCATGGGCAAATCCACACTGGACAGCAGGGACAAAGTCCACCGTGCCAACATGTGGCGATGAGCCAAGAGGTGTGACCCTGTTCACGGCAGCACCCACCACCAGTGGGTGAACTCAGTCACAGGAGCTTTTTGCTGTGTGAAGTCCCATCACAGGTGTTCTGACAAGCATAGGGCTGGTATACAGCTTAGTCTGCTTAACACAGACTTCTCTGGGAATGATGCCTTTGCTGTGCATGGCAGTTCAGATTCTGCCAACATCATCATCAAAAGCTGCTTTTTCTAATCCTGACAATAAATCTCTTTTCTGATAAATGGAAGTTGTGAACATGTAATAAAATGTAATGTAAGAGACACCAGAGTTAATGGATACAGTAAACTCCCCAGCAGATCACTCAGTCTTCTGTAGTCTAAATTTTTCCTTCATGTTACTGGGAGGCAGAAAAATAAATCTGTTTTCCCAAAGGAAACTGTCAGTTCCCTTATCTGATAACCTCTTTTTACACAGTTTTTGTGTGATGCTTATTGTCTTGTTTTCACTAAGACATTAAGAATTAAAATAGAAAAAATTATGCCCTAACCAGAGATGATACCTGTTGGCTGGAAGAAAAGCTCTTTCCCTTAATATTTTTTATATTCTACTGAAAAAAAAAAAAAAAAAGGCAGAGCAAGTGCTGGAAGAAAGGAAACAAGGATATGTGTGCTAACCACACTCATTTTCATACCCTGATTCTGAAAGCCACCTGTTAATATAAGTTTGCAGGTCTTTATCCTCCTTTCTGTGAACATGTGTCACAAAACCCTGTGGTGTTTTCCTTTGCAAAAAGGCCCTAGGGGGAAACAGTGAGAATGTTATTTGCTAGGAAACTTTTAATTATCAAACTTGGTTGGTACATGATTGGTTTGTGCTGGCTGGATAACCCTGCTAGCCACAGGAGGTGATCACCAGGTGCCTTTCAGTGACCCATGGAGCCCACACCACCATGCTGTGCCTCCCCATTGATTCCTCCAGGACCTTCAGCCTTTCAAAACCTACAGAACTAAAATTTACCAGCTGCATACAAACTTACAAAGAGTAGCAGTTTGCTTTTCAACCCTCTGGTCTCTTTGAATGGTTCAGTGTGCTCCGTGGTGTTACAGAAAGGCTCTCTCATCTACCCCACTGTGGAATCTCATCAGCTTCTCCAGAGCAGGAGCTGTGCCTTGAAACTAGATTCAGAATGTTTCAAAAGAAAACATTTTCCCTGTTTTCCCACGAATTTGCTCAATGTTGGTGACCTGACAAATGCTTTAAGCCAGCAATGCTGGGAGAAGGACAGGTCCCACCCTCTTCTTCCCCTCTGCCAGCACAGGTGCTCAGGGGGTGTGGGTGCAGCCACACAAACACTTGTGGCAGCACATGCAGAGGATGCAGAGTGGCTGCAGGAAGGATGTAATGGGGCCTCTACGTCAGCAGCACCGTTTTAACGTGTTTGTGAGACTGTGGTGTGAAGCTGTGGTCTTGAGCAGCCACATCAGGCTAGTGAGGGCAAAACCTTTTCCCCATAGAGTGTTTTATTTACCCTAGGACTGAAAGGCAATTATCATATTAACCTCCCTTGTAGCTATGTCTATCCATAACTCTCTCTGCATTTATTACAATGGAAAGCAAATATGTCACAGAAATGTAATGGCTATGGGTATATAAAAAAACCTTGGGATTTGCTGATTTCCTTCTTTGTTATGTGCTAATTAAAATCTATTGCACTCCATGGGTTTATTCAGAATCCGTCTTCTTAGATGTTGGAACCTAAAACCTGCTTTCAGATTCAAATGAAAGCACAAAATTGCACATGGGGAAACTCAGCCTACTTTTTAGGGTGATCCTCTGTGCTGACTTTCATTGAGGAATGACAATAAAGTGCTTACTAAAAAAAAAAACCCAAAAACTTTGCCTGATGACTGTAAAGGTTATCAGGCAACTCTCACTGCCCATGAACCAGAGAAGCCTAGGACTGAAAAACAAAAGAGGAAAGCCCAAGGTGTCCTTGGCCAAATTTCCCCCTGTTGCAACTCCACCTTCAGAGCTGTGACTTTGTCATGTCCATGGAGAGATTGGGTATGTGGCTGGCTGGTATAGCAGATGGGGAGTCCATCTTTGAAAAGCCATTTACTGGGAATCCTCTGTGATGTGGAAAGTTAAAGGTCAAAGAGCTGGCATAGGTTATGCATAGATATGGCTTTGGTGGGAGAGAACTTGTAAAGCTGTTGTCTCTGGGTGTTTACCTGGGTGCCTAAATACTTCTGAAAATCTCATGAGGCAATATAGTAAGGCTGGTTTGAGACATCCAATTATATGTATCTCTGTTGTATGCTATCTGCCAAAAAAAACCCAGAAGTGTTGTGGTACCTGTTACCGACTCTATGCTCTCTGAAGGATCTCCCCAGGTTTTGGTCTTCAGTAACTTAGGAAAGTCAGGAAATGACAAATTCTGCTGTATTAACTCACATTGTGTAAGAACAGGTGTAAAATAACATGTTATGCATTTAAATAAAGTGGTGTTGTCCCTTTAAACATTCAAATAGGCAATAAAATGGTTCTATAAACATGTGGAAACCTGTTCCACCAAATACAAAGTGTTTTTTTTAAAAAAGAGAAGGAAATTAAGCAAAGGGAAAAAACCTACTGCCTGTTGCATTTTGAGATCCTAATTTTTGTGGCTGTATTGAGGCTGAGAATGGGCTTATGCGTGAATATACGGATAAACTGTAAAGACTTGCTGAGGCTGAGATTAGAGACCTTGCAGGTCACTCTTAAATTCACATGTCCTTTCAGTGAAATATTTTACTTGGCACCTTCCCTTCTAATTATACTGTAGTCTCTCAGTAGTTTTTGAAAACCAGCTAAAACCATAAAGGCCAACCCACTGCTCACTCCTTACTCTCCCTCCTCCTTTCACTTGCTCACATGTCTGTACTGTCACATGATCCTAAGCTACCACCACGATATATCTCCTAAAACCTATTTACTACCACGATCATAAAAATTACTCTCATCCAGATAATTATACCACCCCAAAAAAAGCCTGTGGTCAGCCTCTGGATCTCCCAAAGCATTTGGGTTTGATCTTTCTAAAAATCTCAGAAAGCAGATCCAATGCTTTATTAGTGCGTGTCATCACATTGAGAAGCCCAGTGCACCCCATCAGCAAGAGCCAGTTGTAGAAGTGAGACAGCCAACGGGAAGCACACTAGCTGCTTGGAAGCCTTTTCTGCATCAGGGAGAAGGTCCCCTCTGACAGGCATTAGCTCCTTCCAGAGAATCTCACTTTTTTTCTTAAAACATCCAGCCTTTTCTATCACTGTATTCTGGAGAATAATTATTTAGGGAAAACCTTTCACCTGCAATCCCACTACAGAAACAAATAAAAGGAAATGGCAGGTTTATGGGAAACATGGGCATGGACTTGTCTGGACTGTTCCCTTTCACATCTCTTAGGATTAGGCCCTTGCTTCACTGTCAATAATCACAAAGAGGAAACAACTAAATATTTGTGGTATTGTTGTTACAAAGGGTGAGGTTTCACCACTGTAGTCAAGCTGTATATTAGGAGAGAAGTGTTTATATTCTTACACCAGAGCAGTAGATGCTGTATGAGGAGAGGAGCATGTGGCCTATACAGAATCCATTGTTCCTGCTACTTAAATGGATCTGCCCTTAACACTTTTCCACTCTTCCTTAGGTGTCATCATAAAGAGGTACATAAAGAGTCCTGCAATCATTATGAGCACAGTGTGTATGAAGTCAAAATAAACCAGGTGCCTAATGTCAGGGAAAGCTGGGAGACACGCTTGCAGAATTCTGCACAACTTTTTTAAGTTCCTTATAAAAGCACAGCCTGCAGGACAAATTAATATATTTCTAAATTATGCCACTGTGGATGCTAACAGCTCAAAATAACCTGCGGCACCTTGATCTGCTAAGGTTCATTGCTTTAAACTGTAATGGGAAAATAACTTGAATGCTAACAACAAACTGCAGCTAAAAGTGAAATTACAAAATGAAAGCCAAGGGTTCGAGCAGCCTCCCTGTGTGATCCTAATTGACATGGTATATTGAAGAGCCTTCTAAAAATGAGCCCATTGTCTTACTAGCATCAATGTTTTTTCATTCCACTTACACCACTATAGTCTTCGCCGGACATTCAAGTACATGGATTTGTACGATTGTAGCTGATAGGATTCACTTTACAATGCTCAGGGTTAAAAGTTTGGTTTGTTTTCCAACAGAAAAAAACAAAGCAAGAGAAGGATACTGTCTTTTAAAAATCTATTAATCTGGTGGAGTTTTGCAAATTCATACCTACTAAATTTTTTATACTTACTTCCTTCTAGCGATCAGTAGGATTGAGACATGGATCTGATTATGGCAGAGTCTCCTAGATTTTTATTCCCAGTTTTGAGACTGATTTCTTCCCTAGTCTTGGGCAAGCCTCTTAACATCCACACTGCAGTTTCCCTGCCTTGTCAGCAGCTCTTGTAGCTAACATGTTAACATTTGCAGAGATGAATTCTAAAGATGAACGACTTGCGCAGTAGACCTGGGCTGCAGGCACTCTGGGACCTGGATCCAGGCTGCAGGTGTATTTGTACAGTGCCTAACACACCACAGCCCCAGTACATTGGATAAACAAGTATAAAAAGCTAGAACAGAGTGATTGCAATCACCCATTAGTTCTCAGTGTAAGTAGAACAGCTCTCCTTTCTGTTTGATCTCAGAAACTGCCACAAAAATGCTTTTTTTGAGAGTCTTTACCATCTTCCACATTTCTCTCTCTCTAACTTGGAGGCCTCTAATATTAGAACTCTTATCTCTACATCCTTTGATTCCTGTACCCCTCTGCCCTATTGACCAGCTTCAGACTTGGCACTATAAGGATGTCTCTTAAGTTTACATGTCCAGACTAAAGCACTCAGAGGACAAGAAAACATTATTATGAGGACCATCTGATATAAAGTGACTCCAGTTTCTGGTTTGTCATTGAGAGGTTAATACAATTCTCCTTGCACATTGGGGTGCCCTGAGATTGGTGCCTGTGTACTGTTTGGATGCAAGTTTGGACCAAGCTTTTCTTTTGGGGGAAAAAAATAAGAGAAGGAAGAAAGGAAAGACAATGCAAGTAAAACAAACAAACAAGCAAACAAACAAAAAGTGGGAAAGGACTGAAAACTGTAGTTGTTTTGCTTCTGCAATATGTTGTTTGCTTTTCACCTCCTTTAGGCAGTGTTCTTTCCCTGAAATTAGGCATCTCCCAAGGCATGCCCTGCTCCCTCTTCTCCTGCCGGCTGGCTGTGCACACTACTTGCCAACCAGGCAAATACATCATCCAAACAGTGTTTCGGAGTGGTTCCTCCTCTTGGCTGCTTGAGAAGGTGTGTTGTTTGCTTTGCCTAAGTGCTCCCGGGGCCTAATGCTCCGTTGTTATGTACAGACCATTTCTGCTGCCATGAATCATGTTTTACCACCCTGTGCTTTTACTTCTGCACCGGGTGCTTTTTTTCTTTCAAGCAAACACATTGGAGTTCCGTGTTTACCACTGAAATTGGTGCATGTCGGGTACACGGCACAGGCTGCGGAGTTATTCCTACTGTCCCACCACCGACATGATCAGTAAATCTACTTCTCACTCCAGGAGCTGCAGACCCTTTGTTTTCTTACAACCCAAAGGTAAATTGATTCAGTGTAGCCTGAAATAATTTTGCCAGACATATGAAGAAAAAAAATTCACTGAAAAAGCCTCATGCCATCAAGCAAAATATGTCCTTTTCTTATCTTATCTGTTGTGAGTAACCCAAACTATTTGCACAACGCCTTGTGCTAGGAAGGAGTTGTTTGTACATGTTTCACTCCCTTTTTTCTAAGTTTTGAATTTTGAATGAAATCTTTCTCTTCAAATTCCTTCTACCTGCAAAAATGTTATGGTTTCTCTTTCTTGTGCTTCCCTGAAGTTTGGACCCAGCCCTCCCTCCAAAGATCCCTTCATTGCAGATGGTTTTCTATTAATCTTCAAACCACTTTAGAGAGCTCTCTGCGTCTGGCAGCACTAACATCCCCTCTCCCTCCCGTCCCACCCACTTAGCCTCAGCCTAAGAGCCCTTAACAAATGACTCCCAAGGAATTTAAATGGCTAACGCTCGCTGGCCAATAAAGAGATGCATAAACTGTATAACCAGGTTACACGGCTCTTGCCATTAGGAAGAAAGGTTGTTCGGGCAAAGACGCGAGTCCTCTTAACCTGTTGCACTTCGATCACAGGACGGGAGAGGTAAGGGAAATCTTGTTTGCTCTGTAGGGCTTTTTATCTGGTTTTCAATTATTAGGGAGTTACGACCAAAAGTCTGTCATTATCAAGGTATTGGTTTGGGGTTTTGCCTTCCTTCAAAGGGCCCTAAGGAGTTATTTGAGAAGGAAGCAACTTCTAAGCTTGAGCTAAGAGATCGACATGAGTATATCTAAAAGAATTTGCATAACAAACACCAAAGCGAATGTCTGAACAGTGAAAACTAAACCACTGATATTTTATGCAGAAGAAAACAAAGTCATATTTCAAAGATATTTTTTCTATGACCTTAAATTAATGAACTGAAAGGGAGCCAATTACAACTGCTTGCCATTGCATTTTCAGTCTGTCTGTCTATGCCATTGTCCGTTTGTGTTGCCTGGTATTTTGTTCTGCTTTTTCAAGAAACTGACATAAATAATCAAACTTTAAAAGTGCATTATCAGCTTCTAGTACAGAATTTGGGGCTTGTGGATTGAAGGTGCCTAGAAAGGTTAAGCAAGCAGGGTACGTATGCAAGTGTTATTGATACAAATTAATCTATATAACTCACTCTGCATACTGAAAATTTGACAGCATTTTAAGAATATTAACTTCTGATATTATTCTATTCATATTCTACTTAAGCAGCATGTGAAATGTGTAAGACTTGTATATGACATTGAACACATGACATTAATCTGTTCATGCTTATTTATTTATTAGTTTATTGTTTTATTGGGGTCAGTGCTGATAACAATAATGAATTTTGAACTTAAACTTGAAAAAAAAAAAAATGTAGTTGCTGTAAGTAAGGTTCAATTAAAACCAATGGCAGAAACGTTGGTTTACATGTGGGCCAGATGCAGCAGCTATATATAATGGTGTCCTGTCCTGAATTAGGTAGGATTGAAGCCATGCTTCAAAATGTGTTTGTAAAAGGCTCCCTCACCCTTTGCAGATCCAAGCTTGCCATGGATGACAGCCAGTGCTCAGAGCATGTGAGGGATGTCATGGGAAAATATTACTGCCATCCCTTGTAGTGCTCCATGGCCTGACAGGCTGGGTTGCAGAAAGGGCATCTTTTTCAAGCATGTAATCACAGCTGATCTCTGAAAGCCTTCACACCCAATGCACAGTTCACAGTGGTGCATGTTGGTGTTAGCTGATGATGTTGCACCAAAGACCTTGCCATTGTATGAAAGAGTTGAGACAGTTTTTTAATTAAATTATCATGGTTAATATAACCGAGCTGCTAAAGGTGTCCTTTTTGCTTGTCAAGATGAGGCCACATGACTGTCTATTAAGAGCTTGTTGTAATATTGTTGGTTTGATTATTTTTCCATGTGTTTCTCATATACTGTGTAACCAAGATTAGATAATATGTAAAATAAATAAAGTTAACAAAGAAGTAGCCATTTTGCTACTCTTTTTAATAATTTCTGTTCAGTTCTGCATTTCAGCTCCATTCTTTTCTGAAGAAATTATATTGTATCAAATGATCCATGTCTTCTTTCTTCAGCTTTTAATTAAAAAAAAAAAATATCCCAGTTAAGGTCAGCAAAAGGTGAATTTCAAATTATATCTGTCTCAAATCCCAGTCCTTTTCTGGAGCAAAGAGAAATTTCAGTTCCAAACCATAGGTTTTTCAACCCACCTGTAATTTCAGTAAACTTATATTGTCTTGAATTAATCCAGTGCAAGAGTGGTGCCCCCTGAGAAAGTTCCTGCCTTGGTTAAACATTTTTTTTTCATTTATAATATTAACTCTGAGCACAGGTAACGAGTGCTGGAAATCTCTTCCTTGTACTTGTAAACCTTGTTTCTCAATTTCAATTCGACGTTCAAAGGTCTGTACAAGCTTCTTAGATCAGAGGTCAGGTACAAATTGCTGCACTTTGCAGCTCCTTTCTGCCGATATGAGAGAATTTCACAGCAAAGAGGACTGACTTCCATCCCCCTCTCCTGCATGCGCAGGCAGCGCCAGGCAGTTAAAAGCGTGATATGTACAAGTCAGCCATTGGTACCTGAGTTTAATTAATAACTAACTGGGTTTCAGTGGTGCAAGGTGCATATTATAAAAAGGGTCAAATGTCAGTGCACAAAGGAAAAAAAAAGAAAAAAGTAAAAGAAAAAAAATGCCAGCCACAGACTAAGCCAAATGCTTTGAGTTTAATGTACTTTCAGCAGCCAACATTCACATCCCAACTGTGGTTGCCTTTATGTTGATTTTCATGTCTGTGACCTGAGGGGGAGGGAACATATTGAGTCACTTTCAGCTCTCCCTGGAATCTAGGCCTTCTGCTGAAAGCAGGGTTGCATATTGGGTCCCCTGTTGTTGCAGTGTTCACATGGTATACACAAAACTGAGAATGTTGTAATAAAAATAGTACATGACATTAGATCAAACTGAAAAGTCCAAAGCTATTTTTATTGTAATAAATTTGACTAAGCGAGTAGGCTTTGTATGAACAGGTAGGATATGTTATATTTAGCTCTGGGGTCTCTGGAAGAGTTAGCTGAAAAGATTTGATCAGAAAAGCTGAAAAGGGAACTGTAATTTATGAACTTTTTAAGATATTATTGGTTGTACTGTGGGCTGGAACGTATTACAGTAATGTTTATGCAGACAGACAGAGTGTTCTGTGTTATAACAACAAAGAAGTGTATGCACATATATCCAGAGTTCAGCAAAACCTTTCACAGACATTTACAGTGATTGAATTAAATCACTGTGTTAATATATAAGATTTTTCTTTAAGGGGGCAAGAAGTGAAATAGGTGAATGTCTTATCTTTTCTGTGTAATAATTAACAGATGAGTCTAGTTGTGGTTTTGTTTTTCAGTTGCAGAACATTGTTTTCTTGTCTTTCTTACAGCAAAAGCTTGTGAGCTCCTAGTCCACCCTTAGTGAAATACTTCTCCCTTTCTAAGTAGAATGCTTTTTAAAAGTTAATAAGGAGGACACACTTATCTTTATCAACATCTCTGCAGAGAACAGAGTTTAATTGCTTTGTGGTAAAGAAACACCACAAAAAGTTTTCCATCAAGTGTGGCTCATCCAGAATAGGAAAGACTTGTTACATACCAAGTGACTACATTGAACTTTATTTATATGTCACACATTTTCCTGTCTGACCATGGTAATAATAGATTTAGTTGACTAGATTGAAATATGGGAATTTGGGAAGAAGGGAAGGGTTGTGCTGTTTCCTGATTTAGACAGCTGATAAGAGTGATTACACAAACCATCTCTCGTCTCAGCTTTCCTCAACATGTGGCTTCAATATCTTGCAGGGTAATACCTTCAGCCTCGGCCAGTGACCAGTCCTATCAAAAGAGATGAGAGTTACAGAAATATTTTGAATTGGACTGGGTAAAAGATGGAGCTGGGACAAACAGTGCAACACAAGGGTTGCACAACTTGTTGGACAAAGTTCTGAATGACTTGCAGCAAAGTGCATTATAAAATTAGGGAGGAGACTGGGTTTTGCTTACCCAAACTTCCTTCAGAAGTGGTGTAAGCTAAGGTGGCTGGTTTGGCACTGCAGTAGCATAAAAACCCCCAAGAAACAAACTTTGCATTGACAGAATTCACATTGTAGAAGTAGGGCCACGTTGGTAAGATGCTTTAGGTGTTGGTGGTACATAAATGACTTCTTCATCAGCAAGGGTTCATTCTTGTCATGGGAAAACCATATATGCGTGAACAAATTTTCACTTGTGATCACTGAAAAGCAATGGTAAGAAGGAAAGTTAGGCTCAGGAAAGATTTCTCACTGTATTATTTGAGATATCATGGGAAGAATAGAGAGATTCTGCTTGCCACTCTAGGAAGAAACTTCGTGCAGCCAAAGTTCAAATGGAGTTGAAGCTGGCCAGAAATGTAGGGGACAATAAAAAGAGTTTTTTCAAATATATTAATGGAAATGGGCAGTACAGAAAAAGAGAAACCCTCCACAGCAGTATAGAAATATCACTGGCCCATTACAGGATGAGGATGGTCACCTCACAAACAGGG
Source organism: Margarornis squamiger (assembly GCA_035222235.1). Lineage (NCBI taxonomy): Eukaryota > Metazoa > Chordata > Aves > Passeriformes > Furnariidae > Margarornis > Margarornis squamiger. The sequence continues at coordinate 50,625,598 of JAWWTY010000123.1, forward strand.
ACAGAGACAAGACAGAGC
>JAWWTY010000123.1:50625715-50660866 GCA_035222235.1 Margarornis squamiger
CGCCAGCCGGGTGAGGGAGGGGATTGTCCCGCTCTGCTCTGCACTGGGGCAGCCTCACCTTGGATATTGTGTGCAGTCTTGGGTGCCACAATATAAGGAAGATATTAAGCTCTTAGAGTGTATCCCAAGGAGGGCAAGGAAGATGGTGAAGGGCCTTGAGGTGAAGCCATGTGAGGAGCAGCTGAGGTCACTTGGTGTGTTCATCCTGGAGCAGAGGAGACTGAGGGGTGACCTCATTGCAGTTACCACTTCCTTGTGAGGGGAAAAGGAGGGGCAGGCACTGATCTCTTCTCTGTGGTGACCAGTGACAGGACCCAAGGCAATGGCCTAAAGTTATGTCAGGGGGCGTTTAAAGAGAGATCTTAAGAGTTTTTTCACCCTGAAGGTGGCTGGGCACTGGAAGAGGCTGGCCAGAGAAGTGGTCACAGCTCACACATGACAGAGTTCATGAAGCATTTGGATGTGACTCTTGGGGATGGTCCTGTGCAGAATTAGGAGGTGGACTCGATGATTCTTGTGGGCCCCTTCCAATCTGGCATATTCTTTGATTCTGTGATCATCACTGATAGCTCATTGAATACTATTTTTGCAGTTTTTAAGCCAGGAGTTCAGACCAATAAGGGACCTTCACCCTGGGCATTGATAGTGCTTGCAGATAATGCAAGCAAATCACACACCAGATTAAATATGCCATAGAAGGATGAAGAGAGGGTTGATAACGGAATTTTGCACAATACAAAGTGAATATATTTTGTATGGGAATAATAATTTTAGCTCAATTTTTTGAATTGCACATAAAATTGCTGTGAGGTAAGATTAATAGGCCAAGGGAAGTGCTAGGATACGGCTAAAAGAATTCAACCTGTGATTGTTATTTTTCTTAGTGACAGTGATGAAAATAAGACATTTAACATTCAAATCCTGGTTTGAAGTTGTAGCCAATCGTTGACTGTATAAAATCCCTGTTGAATTATCTGATTAACATTCAAACTTTAACCTGGGAAATTCCAGGGTTAATTTACAGAATAATTTCACATGTTTTCCTCTTAAAAGCAGCAAGAAGCAAAAAAACCAGATTTCTAGTAATTTTGTTACAGTTTCTTAGGCCAAATACATTGCTTTTGACCGTTACATGGAGAACTTAACCCATCCCTGCAAGATCTTTAAAGCAGGATTTTCAGTAGTGCTCGTCACTGTCTTAAATATAACACTACAGCAGCTGTTAGAGTCTTGTAATTGATGTCAGGGAAGTAGTGCTATCCACTGAGTATCCCTGGAAATAGCACACTTCATTTTCTGTTTCTCTCTTTGACACTAATACTATCACAAGACAAAATCAATAGGTTTTGGTGAGTTTCAAGCCAAACACTTTTAATGTGCTTAAGCCACTTAGGACAAATTTAAGCAACTGAAAACCATGCACAGACCCTCTTTGCAGTACATCCACCATGAAAACTGCTTTTCTGGCTAAGAACATTGACTTGCCCCCTACAAGGGGAACTCGGCTAACTGACGAGAATAAAATTGAAATTTAAGCATAAAATATGAACTCTTGCAATGAAATCAGTAGTCAGAACCCTGATGATAGGCTCCAGGTTAGGATACTGAGTGTCACCATTAACAGGATTGGGAATTTCATAAACTCATAGAATTTTTAGGTTGGAAAAGACCTCTAAGATCACTGAGTCCAGCCATTAACTGAACACTGCCAAGTCTACCAATAAACTATGTCTCTAAGTGCCACATTTACATGTCTTTTAAATAGCTCCAGAGATTGTGACTCAACCACTTCCCTGGGCAATATGTTCCAGTGTTTGACAGACCTTTTGATGAAGAAATTTTTCCTTCCCTGGCACAACTTGAGGCTGTTTTCTCTTGTCCTAATTTCAGCAGCTAGCCTGACAATTTAGTAGGCTGGTCTTATCATACCCCTCAGGTACTTGACACTGTTGCTCACTACATCTTTAAGTATAGTACTTCTAGAGGGCAGAGAGGCCCTGCTGTACATGTTCTTGCCTGAAGATACATGGGGAAAAATTTGGTGCAGCGAATGTTGCTGCATGCACATCTCATTGTGTTCCATGCAGCACCTGAGCCAAAAGATTCCTTCCAGGTGACCCTGTCTGAAAAAGGATAAGTTTGATGACCTAATTCAGGCACACGGATGATGATGAGAGTAAGCAGTGCTTTAGCGGTGCTGGCAGCAGGATGACTTGCACAGCAGACAGACAGGTCATTGTCAATAACTAGTGCTGATTTGATCTCTGAGATTACTCTCTTTCAAGCTGCTCATCACAAGCTACTTATCAAGTCTTGTACCAGCTAATGTTCCTGCCTCTTCAGGTCTGCTGACACAGTTCACTACTTTCTCCACAGTTTTGTTAAAATTAAGATTAAGAAAATTCACCTTTTCAAAGTGTTTAACCTAGACTGAGGCGACTTCATCATCCAGTTCAGCTGCAGGAAAAGCAGTGTGTCTGACACACTTCAGACATTGTCATGGCCTGTTGGCCTCAGGTATTGCGTTTTTGTAAAGGTGTGAAGACATTATCCATCCCAAGTAACCTTCCCTTTTCTGTATGAAAGACCTTCAGAAAAGGTCCTTGGCTAAAAAGCTGTGCTGAAATGCTGCACTCTCTTGCACTGACCCTCCACAAGATTCAGCTCTTTTATAATGATATTGTAGTTATCTTTAAAAGAGGAGGTAACTTGCACTTTACTCTTGAAGCAATGCTCAAATCACTACTGTAGATAGAATTGACAAGGCCCCTGAGTTATCTGTTCCGCCCATAATATCTAAACGAGCAAACTGGGCTTTCAGCAGCAGCATTTCTGTGGATATCTGATGTTTGCGATAAAGTTACACAGTTGTTCTTAGTAAGGTGTTGCTGGTTTTGTATACATTTTGCATATATAAAGCTGTCATGAGAATAGAGTCAGGTTTTGAAAATAAAGAGCTTTAATGATAGCCCTGCTTTCAGAGCTGCTGCCTACCATTAGAAGCAGGATTAGTGTTTTCCCTTATTATTTCAACTGAAAAACTAAGAAGGTCACATTTAAACCAGTAGCTGTCATTTCCCTCTGACAATAGAGTGTATTTAAAATTTCAGCAACCAACCTTCCCTCTGCAGCAGCTGTGGTTTAAAATGCAAAACCGGCAGTTTCTTGAAGGAAGTGAGTGGTTGCACATTGTCCATGAGGACACGCCCTGTTAGCTCAGCAGGAATTTGTTCGGTACATGTTCTGCAGGTGGGGCACAGGTGTCCCCATCCCCTGTCCCCGACAATTATCACAGAGACAGCAGGTCTCCCTTGTCTCTCCTGCTGCCTGCCATGGTGCTGGCACCCATCCCCAGGCTATGTGACAGGTTGTGTCACCCACAGAAGGGCACATGATGCCACTAAATCTATGCAGTACAAAATTGGAGGGATGAATTAAGTCCAAACATAAACAACCTCATTTTAAAAGAGTGAAGTGAGGATGCAATTACTGCCACAAGGACACTGTGTACCTGTGTTTGTAAAAACCTATTTGACAACATCAGGCTCAACAGAGGAGCATGTGGCTGCCTACCTTCACAGGGCACTGCTCAGCTCTGGACTAGCTCAAGGATAAGTTGATATACGGACTTAGGGCATTACTTTCTCAATGGGACTCCAAGCTGCCTTTGCCCTGGCACAAGGGACTTCAGCGTTTGCCTCTGTGTTGTTGTTAATCAAGGTGTGGTATTTCTATTTAATAAAAGATCTGCCTCAGTTAATCAGCCTGTTTACTGTATGCTTTAGGTCAGTCACTGCCAACACAGTAAGTTTCCCATTTAATATTCTGATCTGTGATATGAAAAAAAATAGGTTAAAAAGAAGGTAGTTAATATTTAGGGCAAGAACTATTTACACCCATCCTATTTGCAGCAGGAAGGAGTTTTGTAAGGAAGTGAAAGTGAAATTTGAATGGTTTCAGTGAAACCTCTGATAGTTCACCTGTGCAAGGAAGAGTCCTTGGAGCAGAGATGCTGAACAGAGAGGCTCATAAGCCTGGCTCCTGGTGGACTGGCAGGTATTAGCATCCATCTAATGTGGCATTGAATGATCAACATCATTTACCTTTTCCCGAGAAGAAAAGAAGCCAGTCTTGTTTCAGTCCTGATAATGAGTCACTATCTAGTTAGTTGTCTCCAAAACACAACCTTTCTCATTAGTGGTATTTTTGTCTGTCTCTCTTTTATGAATCTATGTCTTCAAGATCAGGTGTACGTTCTTCCTCAGAGACTAGAAATCAAGCACTTGTATTTCACAAGACACTACATTTTACTGTAGCTTAAATTATTGTCTCTTCTAGCATTAATCACACATTGTGGGTGTACTGAAATCAGTTTGGCTTTACTAAGGCCACTAGACCCATAATGTTAGCTCATGTCTTGTGTACACTCACAACACATGATAGCAAGTTTTCACAACCCAGTTTATCGAGGATTTAAAAAAGTGCACAAGTAAGGTTGAACACTTTGGAAACTGATATTTTTGAAAACTATTTTATTTAGAGGGATTGCTTTTCAACACAAAAAGGTTAAGTTGTATTGGTAGCCCATTCTGTAAGGCAGCAACAAGGAGAGGAAAGGTCTCAGACCAGACATGCATGTGTTTTTTTCTCTTCACAGTAGAATCACAGAATATTCTGAGTTGGAAGGGACCCACAAGGATCATTGAGTCCAACTCTTAAGTGAATGGCCCGTACCCATGCATTATTAGCATTAATACCTCTGGCCTTGGCATTATTAGCACCAAGGTTTAACCAACTGAGCTAATCTAAGGGTAGATGAAATTTGAACTTTGTGAAGGTGTGTCATGTGGCAATGATTAAGTTGTTAAGTGCGTATTTAATTGCATCAACTGTGGCTACATAGGGTAACTTTCTTAGGTAGTACCTACTTATGAAACTCAGCTCGATAAATGCATTTAAGGTTCACAAGGAATTTTTAATTATACACTGTCACAAACGGTGTATGGTAGGGTCTGCAGCAAAGGTGGCCACCAGCACTTAGGAGCAGCTTCAAGTACAACTTCCAGTACTAGAAATCATCCTGCTGGTGTGATGCAAAATGCTGGAGAACATGCTACTTCCTGCACAGCCACCAAATTACCAGCTGGTTCCTAGTGGTCCAGAGAGGCTTTGTTTCATCTCTCCACACTCCACAATCCCAGTGCTCACTTGTAGCGTTCTAACTATAGCCACAGCAAACAAGCTCTGCAGATAACAGAATACAGAGACTTTTAGTTTGTAAGTTGAACCAAAACTGATGGCAATGACTAATTTCTAAACTTAGACAAACTTGGGGTGATAAGTACTTCACTTGCCAACAGGTGGCCCATGTAAAGGTAATGATTACTTCCCAGTAAAGTGTTTGTATAACAAGCTATGCTTCTGTTACGGGAAAGGTGAAGTTACATTTTCAGGAACAAATTGTCAACCGAAAAATTAAACTGTTTTACTGTGCCTTAATTTCCATAAATATGTCAAATAATTCCCAGGAATAAAATTAAAATATCTGTTACAAGGGAACATTTGAATCTGAGAGAAACATGTTAATCAACAGCATTTTAAAGCAAGAAGCTATCAAAATTGAGGCAATTCCGTGAAAGACCTTACTTCAAAGGCATTATGCTTTCTATAATATTGCTGAGCATCAACATCACTATGACTGCCCTCCATCTTCTTTATCATCCCCTCTGCTTTCCCTATTTTTAAATTAAAATGGTCCAGAAGCATCAGTGTGTAACACCAATGGTCCAAAAACGCATGTAGGATCAGGTCCTACTGCAGATCCTCCTGCAGACCATGGTTCAGAGGTCTGGTTTCCCACTCCCAAACGCATTTAGAAGTTGAACCAAACACAGTGGTGTTTGTCTTAGCTGGTGCAGAGGCATCCCTGGGTACAGACCAGCACAATTATGGGCAGCTCAAGAGCTTTCCTGAAAAAAATCTGAGCTGCTGACGTTACTAGGATTTAAATGGGCTCTGTGGACCATACAAATCAGACCTAGGTGCCTAAATTTTGTGCTCATATTTCTGTGTACTTGGGCTTTCTGTACTAGTGAAAGACCTTTTCGCATGGTAACCAACTGAATGGCCAAATCATTCTAACAAAGAGTATGTATCTGAGTCCCTGTGGGACAGAGAGAAACCTGTGTCCTACTGAATAACACAGCTACACAGAATAAATAAACCTGGCCAAAATTTTGTCCTTTAATTTGGAAATTAAGCCTGTCAAAACCAGATTGGGAGCATTCCATATGGTGGTTTGCAGAGTTTCCTACAAGGATCAGTGTGTTTTGAGAGTTCCATCAACAAACTGGTCACGAATGCAAAACATGACAAATAAATCAGTGGATGAAGCAAAGGCTGGTGGAGTTGTAAAAAAACATGAGGAGGAGCCAGTCATGTAGCACTCAGTATGTGGGATCTACTCTAAAGGCACTTGGGATAGGGCTGAGTGCAAGGCTGTGGCATTTAGGAGTAATAAACACAAGGCATGTTTGCTACAGGGACATAACCCCAACAAGTGGTGCTTCTGTAGAGGATTTGAGGTTATGATTGGAAAAAAACCCAAACAAGTCCATCTGGTTTGCTAGTGAGAAGGTGTGAAGAAACAGGCCTTGGTAATACAGACACATGCGAAGAAGGAGGGATGTTCTTCATCCCTGTATATGGGAAAGGTGAAAAAAAGCTAAAACTGTAAAGAACTGTCCAAAGACCCACAAACAACAATTTTAGGTGAAAAAAATTACTAATTGTGAATGAAAAGTTCAGCCCACAAGTTTATTAAAAAGACAAAATTGATTACACAAATCTCACTATAAGACAAAAGCTGAGGTCTTGAAAGACTCGTTAGTCTATCAGGGAAAGGTTTAAAAAGTAATCCTATTTGGAAGCAAAAGCCAGAAAAATTCCCATGAGAAATACAGCACAATTGCTTGTCTGATGGAGCAATTAGCAAACATGCCATATAGGGAAGAGAGGGATCTACAGTTCTTTGAGTCCTTAAAGCCAAGGTCCCTTTGGAAATTATGATTTACTCAGATAAATATTATAGGACTCAATGTGCAAATAGCAATAAAATGTAATGGTCCATGTCACATACAATCACTCATACTAAATGGTCTGATGGACCTTTCCAGCTTTAAAAGTCGATGAATTAACTACTCTCAGAGAGTAGTGCGCTCAGAGAGGAAGTCCACGGTCTTGCAGCTGAGGTCATTAGCATGGTTATCTCCTCCTGTATGACTGCATTTCCTGCTCTTAGCCTGTGTTCAAATGCAGAATGAGGTCTCTGAGATTTGCTTTCCTCTTGCTGGCTTGCAGGACAGTGCTGGCTGCTTGGTCTGAAGCAAGTTGCCTGTCATAAAGGAGTGATTCTCTTCAGCTTTTCTGAAGTCCTGTTGTAAGAACAGAAGAGACAAACATGTCAAACATTGTAACACAAGCAGCAGGCAACTCAGAAGTTTGTCAGATTGCCCTTTGCACAAGAGAACAAGAATTGTCCTCCCCTGATGCTAAAGTGTATTTATTATTTCCTACTCAACAGTTACTGTGAAGGCCCAGAGGAACAAGAGGCTGTTATCAGATGGAAACAGTGTCTGGTGCTTCTCATGCATTTACCATCTTTCACCATGGAATATGGCACCTGGCACTTGTGCTGTTCAGGAGTAGATGGATTAACTGAGGAATGACTGAGAGGGTGGAGAGAACTCTGGAGGTGGGAACCACTGACTTCCTGTCAGTATCTTCCCTTTCTCAATCCTGTGTCATCTCCTTTCTACCATTTCAAAAAGAAGACAAGTCTCCCTAAGGTCTCAAGGTCTTGAGGTTCTTGGTGGCATCTATTCATGGAACTTTGGCATCCTGTGGCATCAGCTCTTGATGCCAGGGAGGAATGTGAAGGTGACCCTCAGCCACCTCCCTCAAAGAGATGCTGTGCCTATGTCCAGGATGCATTCCCCCTGCAGGAGCTCCTGCACTCCTCAGGCTGGTGTGGCTCATTCCTCTGCTTTTCTGCAGCCTTAGTCCCAGTTTGAAAAACAAGCTTTCAGAACAACTATAGGAAAGCAAAAGGGAGAGGTGGGATTCTGATTGTAGCCATCAGCTTTTAACAAGTGTCCTCCTTCTTCCTTTGCCCAGGTTTTATCAGGCTGTGAATGAGTTTGACACCATGACTGCTGAGGACTCCACTGCAAGGATGAGCAATGATTCCACCAACGTGGCTACAACAAAAGTCCCTGAAGGCGTTGCTGGTGCACCCAATGAGGCAGCTCTGTTGGCTCTCATGGCCCGCACTGGGTATAGCATGATCCAGGAGAATGGGCAACGCAAGTACGGTGGCCCTCCTCCTGGCTGGGAGGGCCTGCACCCTCCTCGTGGCTGTGAAGTCTTTGTGGGCAAAATTCCCCGCGATGTCTACGAAGATGAGCTCGTCCCTGTGTTTGAGTCTGTTGGCCGCATCTATGAAATGCGCCTGATGATGGACTTTGATGGGAAGAACCGTGGCTATGCCTTTGTGATGTACACACAGAAGCATGAGGCAAAGCGTGCTGTCAGGGAGCTGAACAACTATGAAATCCGCCCTGGCAGGCTGCTGGGTGTGTGCTGCAGTGTGGATAATTGCCGGCTCTTCATTGGAGGCATTCCCAAGATGAAGAAGAGAGAGGAGATCCTGGAAGAGATTGCCAAGGTGACGGAAGGCGTGCTGGATGTTATCGTGTATGCCAGCGCTGCAGACAAGATGAAGAACAGAGGTTTTGCCTTTGTGGAGTATGAGAGCCATCGAGCAGCAGCAATGGCCAGGAGGAAACTCATGCCGGGAAGGATCCAGCTGTGGGGACATCAAATTGCTGTTGACTGGGCAGAACCAGAGATAGATGTGGATGAAGATGTCATGGAGACTGTTAAAATCCTCTATGTGAGGAATTTAATGATTGAGACCACAGAGGACACCATTAAAAAGGTCTTTGGTCAGTTTAACCCTGGCTGTGTAGAGAGAGTGAAAAAAATACGTGATTATGCCTTTGTGCACTTTACAACCAGGGAAGACGCCATTCATGCCATGAACAACCTTAATGGTGTCGAACTGGAAGGCTCATGCCTGGAGGTTACCTTGGCCAAGCCAGTAGACAAGGAGCAGTACACTCGCTACCAGAAAGCAGCAAAAGGAGGGGCTGCAGCAACGTCCGAAGTAACTCAGCAACCTAATTATGTTTACTCTTGTGATCCGTACACACTAGCATATTATGGATACCCATACAATGCCTTGATTGGGCCCAACAGAGATTACTTTGTGAAAGGTTAGTAAGCACAATTAGGGGATGTGATGGGCAGGTTTGATCTCAGGCTGATGCAACCCAATGTCTGCCTGGGCCAAAGGACAGCTCGTGCTACGTAGTTCTTTCTTAAATACTCTTTTATAGATATTTTTGCCATATTTCTGTTTGGTCTCACTATAATTTGTGACTACACAAATTATATTTATCTGTAAATAATTGCTAATGTACAGGCTAGTAGAAGGGAGGCATTAAATATGTGGTTAAGAATGAGCTAACAGACCAAGCATGGGATGGGGAAGAGAGGCATCTGGGTGTTATGAGTGCTGTACCAAGTCTGAGCAAGTCTAAAGATTTCAACTTCTGATGTCTCCTTCCAAAGAAGGAAGCTGGATCCTAAGTATTAGCAACCATGGCAGTGCTCTGGAAGTGTGGGTGTAGTGAGCTGGTTATCCAAAGGGAGGGATGTCAGGGAGAGCCTTAGCTAGGAGCTCTCTAGGTATCATTTGCCCTCCACATTAAAGTGACAGTAGTGCTGTGTCCTTTATAAAGTCATTTGAGAGCTATGAGCAGAAGCAATCACGTGAGTACAAAATAATTATTTTGTTATGTATACTTTAATTACTTATCAGTTACAGTAATTCAAAATTAACCAAAAATCTGTTATTCATAAAAAAACCCTATCAGCTGTAGCTGGTGTAATAATTACAATTACCCTGTACTTACAGGAATTAGAGTTTCCTGAAATTTGATATGTATTTCCATGTAATAGCCAGTTTAGCATGAATATATTCTTAAAGCACACATGTAAAATGAGAAGTATTTTTAAGCCTAGTTGACCAAGAACTTCAGCTTCTCATCAATTTCCAGATTTGTACTTGCCATGAACTATGAAGGAGTTGACTGACAGTCTAAATATTCAATTAAAGCATCATAGAATGCATTAATACTGCAGTGTTCAAAGTACTGTCATAACACATGGCATCACTAAAATAAATAAAAGCAGTATTTTTTTGAGATGGGGCATATTCACATTACTAATAAAATAGAGAGAAAACAAACAACACTAGTAAAAATACATGCAGTGATGGGACAAAGTTGGTTAAAGGCCAGGCAGCAGGTTGTACCACCTCCACAGGGTCCCTCTGTAGCCACTTGATAAACTGGGTCTCCTCTGGAGGACAATTGAAAGCAGAACCTGTTCCTAATTCACAGAAATCACCCTAAGGATCCCCTCTCTCTGCTGAGTGCATTGAACCCTTAACGCTTGCTGCAAGAGTATAAATGAGTAATTAATGTATGCTCAGAAACATCAAAAGCAAAACAAGCGTAGGTTTACTGGGTGCTTCTAAGGCACCTGTTTTCCTAAGCAGGGTCACTAAGACTCAGATCGTGCTAACTTCAGTGGCCACATTGCTAAGCACAAGCCTCCAGCTCTCAGCCTGGGGTCAGTCGTGCTCCTCATGGGGCTGTTGCTCTCCATTATTCACCATCCTCTTCTTTGTTGTTATCATAAGCAGGCAGCATACGAGGCAGAGGGCGAGGTGCAGCTGGCAACAGAGCCCCAGGCCCCAGGGGCTCCTACCTGGGGGGATACTCCGCTGGCCGTGGAATCTACAGCAGGTACCATGAAGGCAAAGGAAAACAGCAAGAGAAAGGATATGAGCTGGTTCCTAACTTGGAATTACCTGCAGTCAATCCAGTGGCCATTAAGCCTGGTGCAGGTTAGTATGTGCAAGGAGGAAAGGAAAGCAGGGGTGGCAGGCAAGCCCTCACTCCAAGCCATCTGTCAAGCATGCAATGACCCCTCCAGGGCCAGCCCACAACTGCAGCAGTGGGAACGGCTCCTGTGCTGGATGCCTCCTGGCCCTGGCCAGACTTTAGTCAAACAAGTGACACACAGTGGGATAGGGGACAGGATCATACGGGAACTTTCAGGCCACACTGAAAAGGCAGAAGCAATGCCCACTCCTCCTGTCCTCTTTTGCACCTCCTCAGGAGGAAACAGACTTTCCTTTCCATCTAGTCATGTACACTAGAGCATGGGGACTAAGAGCAATCTTCCTCTCTTTTAATGTCTTCAATGCTAATTTCACTCTGGGAGATTCCTATACTGGATTTCCAGCCAGGCCAGAGCTCTCCCCTGTTGAGTTTGTATTTCTCCAGTGCTGTAAGGCTGGGAAAAGGACCTGGGACTTTCCCATTGCAGGAAGGTCCCTCATTAAGGCAAGTTCTTCCCCCACCATCAGCAGCTGTGGTGAGCCAGACCAAGGGCTGGGGCAGGGATTGCCCCCTTCTGCCTCTTTCTCAGCTGAGTATCCAGCTCTTGCCATTCCCAAGTGAAGAAGAAGGAAAAAGATCTTCAATTCCTCAGGATCCTGTTTGGAAAGATTTTTATTTGGAAAATCAACTTGAGGAAGAGGGTTCTTGCAGGTGATGGGGACAAACCCTCTTGCAGAAGTCCTCATGTCTTCTTATTTCTCTTGCCGTGTAAACTGTAACTGCAGGATCTAAGTGATGTTTAATAATAGAGCTACAGTTGTTTCCCAAAACATGCTCCATACTGTCAGTAAAAACTACAGCTTGCATCTAATGAAGGCTGTGAAGAGTTCTTCATAACAGCTGGGTGAGACAATGTGAGAAGTCTAGAGACAAAGAAAGGTTGTTAAGATTAGAGATATTTCCAAAGACAGATCAGACTTCCTGAGAAAACTACCCACTCACACTCAGAAAATATTACCACTATGTGTGTTTGCAAAGATACTTCAGGAATTCCAGATATTACTAAAGGACGCTTGAAAGGTGATCTTTGAAATGTGTGCCTGTTAGTGGTGTCCGTGTTTCATTTGACTGCCAAACAAAAGCTTGAACCTCAAGTGTAAATGTTTCTATACTTGAAGCATGCTGAGATTCAGATTTTTTTTATCAGACCTTCTCCTCTCATATGGTTCCAGCACAGCCTTTGAACACAGAAGTACCTGGTCTGTTTTCCCCAACCAGGTCAGCTGATCTAGTAAGAAGTACCATATGCAAAACTTACCTCTGTTGTGAAGAGGTTATGAGTCTGAAAGCACATTACCAGAACAGAGGAGTAAAGATGTACACACTCTGCAAAGTTTCCTACCTACTATCTAGAACAACCTTAAAGCTCACTTCATTGCAAATGGTGAGAAAACTCCTGAGAGGTCACCCCAATATCCCAGCTGTTTGTTACCACTTCTCTGCCAGAGGTTACTGCAAAATGGAGCATGTGAATTCTTGGCCTTTGTCTTGGTGAGAAATTACCCAGGATATTTAAACCAGAGATAAAAGTGGTTTGAGCTGACCGGGTAGACTTGGTGTAAAAGAACTGGAAAACCTCATGAGTACAGGTCTCTGATTGAGACAGATAGATTGATCTTGTAGCAGACAGATGGGATAAAAGATATTTAGCCAAACTAGTCCTAGAAAATGCATAATAGTAAATGAGTTGATATTTCACAGAGTAGGCTGAAGGAAGGTTTATGAACCAAACCAGTTGCTGCCTGTAATTTCTGCAGTAGAAACCACATTTTTCTGTCCTGAAACAGCTCTTCCTATGGCAGCTACATATCCCTTGATCTCAACAGCTGGAGCAGGGACCCTACTAGGATACTACATGTTCCTACTTGCCCTTTTGATTAGGCCACACTCTTGGTCAGGGGAGAGGATAGCAGTGGTCAGAAGGGGCTGTGTAAATCTGAGTAGCAGCTCCCAGTGCCCAGCAGGATTGACCCCAGGACACCCATGCTAGGAGCATGGGGGAAAATGCTGGAATAAGCAGTCAGCACTGAGCCCATCACTATGCATCAGCCACAGTGCTCCCACCCGTGGGGAGAGCAAAGGTTCCCCAGATCTCCTGCAAGCACATGGGACTGGATAAAAGCAGCACAGAACTGCTGCTGGAGAGTTTGCACAGCTGGGAGGGAGAGGTCTTTGAGATGAGGTCCTGGAAACTCTCTCCCAATGCATCTGATAATGTCTGGTCTCTCCTAGTGGCCATCCCTGCCATCGGTGCCCAGTATTCCATGTTTCAGGCTGCACCACCAGCCAAGATGATGGAAGATGGCAAAATCCACACTGTTGAACACATCATCAACCCTATAGCTGTCCAGCAGGACCCAGCTAGTGCAGCAGCTGCTGCAGCAGCCGCAGCTGCAGCTGTAATTCCAGCTGTCTCAACGCCTCCTCCCTTCCAGGTGAGTTCAGCAGAGAAGTCCTGCTTCCCATACTTCCTGCTATGCATACCCAGTGTGGGAGGAAAGACTAGTCTCTTGCCCTGCACCTGTTCAGGAGATGCTGCTGAGGATGTTATGGTGCCCAAGAGCCCTGCAGTTCTTCTGGCCTGTCTTAGACATCTGAACATTGGGCATCTGCTTTCCCCACTATGGGGGACCCAAAGTGTGATGGAGGGAACAGCCTCCCATAATGGCATAACTCTCAATCAACAGGGCATGCACTGCCTACCCTCCCATTATTTCTTCCCCATCTAGGGGGTTTGCAGTTCAGGGTGTAGAAGCAAAATGTCACAACAAATTAAGCACTTCTTTTGAGGTCTGGACCCTTTCCTTCCAGGGTCGCCCCATCACGCCGGTGTACACCATGGCTCCCAACGTGCAGCGGATCCCCACAGCCGGGATTTACGGGACAAGTTACGTGCCATTCGCAGCGCCTGCTGCGGCAACAGCGACAATAGCCACGCTACAGAAGAACGCCGCCGCCGCCGCCGCCGCTGCTGCTGCCTATGGAGGATACGCTGGCTACATCCCCCCGGCTTTCCCAGCTGCCACCATCCAGGTGCCCATCCACGACGTCTACCAGACGTACTGAGACTGACGGCAGAGGACGGTGGTGGAGAAACACACACTGAAGGAACACTTTACTATTTATGAAGAAAGAACCGTCTGCAAAAGAGTAAACATTTGGGCTTGGTAAACTGATGCAGAAAGTGAAGAATGTCATAGAAAAACATGTTTCAAATATTTTCTATGCTTGAAGGTTTCACTAACTTTTTTAGGCTATTTTTAAAATTTAACAGGCCTATATTCATACATTTCCAAAGGACCTCAATGTATCCAGCCCACCACTGACATGCATTTATACGCATTGTAGTGGGGTTGCATAGGGTCTTTTTTTGTTTTTTTAGCAGTTATATTTTCAATATATTTGTGGTATGAAGGTTATTTTTTAGTAATTTCTGCACTCCAGAGATGTCTATTTTGTAGTGCCTTTAATAATATATCAGCTATATATTAAAAAGCACATCTGAGCAGCTAGGGAAAGTTTTAACAATATATTTTGAAGAATATATTCAATATTTAAAGAATACATACCTTAGTGTTTTGTTTCGTTTTGTTTTTTAAGAAAAAAAAACAACAAGTATCTTATTTAAAAATTATACTGGAAAGTGCAATTTGAAAAATGTGCAAGACCTCTGCCTTTTTGTGCTGGCATTAATACAATCTGCTCATTCTTATTTGAAATCATAAGTAACCAATACGGACTGCGATGAAAAGAAAAAGAAAAAAAGCCTTCTCACACATACCTCTTCATAGTGTGATTTGCAGGCTTGTCTTAAGCAAAGGAAAGGCTCCAAATTTTTCTTAACAACTGGATTTTCTATTTATTGAAGCTACCTGTAGTTGGAACATGTGCAGAAACAAGTAGCTGATATTTTGTGTGAGGTGTCTTGACTTAGGTCTTCATCCAGTATAAAGCCTAGGCTCTTTTTCAATGCTTTTTATTTTATTCTTTGAAGTATATGTTGTAGTGACTGAGAATGTATGCTGCTCCTCTTACCGAGAGGATTTGCAGCATTACTTGCTTACTGCTCCATCATGTTCCATGAGAAATTTCAAAGGTACTAGGGGTAGTAGTGATACTGGAATTAGTGAAACAGGGCTAGACCCCCTCCCAGCCTCCCTTCCACTCTTAATTCCCCTTCTCCACAACTGGAGTTGTACATGCACATCACAGGTGGGAGCGATTAGACCCAATGATTTTAAGATATAGAGCTTGTAAATATCTTTTATTATACATTTTTAAAGTCATTTTATGTTGCCAATTTACATGGTATGTGGTTTGCCACAAAACAAAGACCTTTTATTGCGATATTATAAGAAAGTTTGTTTTATTAAGAAGTAAATATATTATTGCAGTGTTTTGTGGCCTGTTTAAAGGCTTTTATTTAGTAGTGCAGTGAATGTAAAATATAGTAAAATGGTAAAGAAATATCTTGCCCTTTGTATGAAGTGCATCAGCTTTGCAAACACAGCTCTGCTGACACAAGGTGCATAGCAGGGAGTCAGTAAAAAATGTTCCTTACTTTTTGTGGTGTAAGTACCTACCAAAGGGGTTTTGCATTGAGTATATTTTGACAACTGAACCACTTCCAGACCACGTCCATCCCAGTTAAGTGACCTTTTTAATACACTTCTTTTGCTTGCCTCAAAACTGAGAGGTTGTATTTTAGGTGCTCTTGCTCAGACAAGCTGAGCTCCCCTTGACCCTTAGCGAAAGCACTGTGAGGTTAACCATTAGGTCGGACTCTGCCCCTCCACGCCCCTTCCCGGGATACTTTTATAGTCTGTACCTGCCCATCTGAAAGCACATCCAGACCTCAGCCCCGAGGTCGTGCTCCCGTGTACGGTGAGAGGAGGAGGTCTGGGCAAAGCCTGGGATGGGGGCGGTGGAGCCCCCAGGGGGAGGCCAGCACTGCATCCTCCAGTCCTCCAGATAAGGCTTTGCAGGGCTCAGCCATGGGTCCTTGGGCCATGCACAAACACCCCTGGGGGCAGGAAAAGGCAGTCTAGTGCTTTGGGCCTCTGCTGCCCCCTTTACAGTCCCATGCCATGGCTGACCCACAGAGAAGGGAGGAAGGGTGATGGCTCCCTTCCCACTAATCCTCTCTCTGTCAGCAGGACAAGAGTTCTGCTGCTCACAGAGGTGGCAGGAAGAGAAAGGAGTCAATGAGGGCAAACCCTGAGGTGCCCCAGGCCACCAGTGGGTATTGCCTGCCAGGGCAGGAGCAGGCAGTACCCAGGGATGGAGGCAGGACCCGGGGAATGCAGGCAGCCAGATCGTGCTGAGCCTCCCACCCATGCCTGTCTTTTACACTTGCTTCAAAACCATTTCATGTACACTACTACTGAGGTAAGTCTGATAACTTGAAATGTGAACATCTTTAGGTTAAGAACAAACTATTCTAAGAAAAAAAAGGAAAAAAAAAATATATATAAAACAAAGCCAGTGTGCCTTATTCTCAAAAGAGCTGATATTTTAGGTATTTTATTGTATCTCTGTTCTCTGTATTGTCAGCAGCCTCTGAGTTTATTTAGTTCTTGCTCCATTTACGGTACATTTCTAGGATGTAGTGAATAAAGCATTCTTTGAAAACAGAGACTCTTACTTCATTGCAACATCCCATTCTGCCAGGGCTGTGCTCTTCTCTGATTTGGGAGGAGGGTGTTTGGGGCAGGAGGGGAGCAGGACACTGCAGTTGGGATCCCCATGAGCTCCTGCAGGGAGGGGAGATGAACTCTCCCACTGGCTCCCCTATCCCACCGCCTGCAGAGGACTGTGGCCTTCTCAGCACGCATACTAGACATTCCCCCATTCTTCCAGCAGCTTCTGAACAGTCTAAATCTCTTTTTGCATCCAGTTTACAGTCAGCACCTGGATGTGAGTGGAGCTGAAGCTGGCATCCCTCTGTGCTTTCCATCCACCCAGTGCACAAAGTGCTGTAGCTCTGTTGCATGTCCTCACTGCAGGGCAGGAGCACTGGGGACTGGCCCATCCTTTTCATTTCAGCATGCTCTATGCTTCAAATGCACAAAAAGCTAAGCTGCACTTCTTGACAGTATTTGCAGTCCTCCAGAATCCCTGGCTCTTTCCTTGGTGTAAGTCCACCTCAAGAAAATTTACTGCAAATATGGACTCTGGGGAGAAGATCAGTGTGAGGGAGCAGAGGTGAATGACTTTACATCATTTTCCAGCAGTCCTGCTAACCAGAGAGGTCCCAGTTGCCCATAAGGTGTCAAATCTGACATCCATGTACAAGACAGGGCAGAAGAAGAAGCTAGGGAACTAGCAAGGGTGACCCACTTAGTGGAAAAAGGAATTGCTGTGGATGTTGTCTACCTTCATTTTAGTAAAGCCTTTGACACTGTCTCCCTCAACATTCTCCTGGAGAAACTGGTTTCGCATGTAATTAAGGGGCTTACTCTTCACTGGGTAAAATCTGGCTGGATGGTCAGACCCAGAGAGTGGTGGTGAATGGAATTACAACTAGCTGAAAGCTGGTCACACGTCCACAGGGCTCAGTGCTGGGACTAGTCCTGTTTAATATCTTTGTTGATGACCTGAACAAAGGGATCAAGTGCACCCTCAGCCAGTTTGCAGAAGACACCAAGTTGGGTGGGAGTGTTGATCTGCTGGAGAGTAGGAAGGCTCTGCAGTGGGATCTGGACAGGCTGGATCTATGGGCTGAAGTCAACTGTATGAGGTTCAACATGGTGAAGTGCTGGGTCTTACGCTTGGGTCACAACAACCCCATGCAGCATGACAGACTTGGGGAAGAGTGGCTGGAATGCAGCCCAGCAGAAAAGGACCTGGGAATCCTGGTCAACAGCAGCTGAATATGAGCCAGTGTGTGCCCCAGTGGCCAAGAAGGCCAGTGACCTCTATCAGCAACAGTGTGGCCAGTAGGACCAGGGCAGTGACCATCCTCCCTCTGCACTCAGCACTGGTGAGGCCACACCTTGAATCCTGTGCTCAGTTTTGGGCCCCTCACTGCAGGAAAGACATTGAGGTGCTGGACCAAGACCAGAGAAGGGCAACAGAGCTGGTGAAGAGTCTGGAGCAAAAGTCTTACGAGGGGCAGCAGAGGGAACTAGGGTTGTTTAGCCTGGAGGAAAGGAGGCTCAAGGGAGACCTGACTGCTCTGTACAACTGCCTGAAAGGAGGCTGTAGCCAGGTGGGGTTCCGTCTCTTCTCCCAGGTAACAAGCAATATGACAAGAAGAAAGGGCCTCAGGTTGTGCCAGGGGAGATTTAAATTGGATATTAGGAAAAATTCCTTGACTGAAAGTGTGGTCAAGCATTGGAACAGGCTGTCTAGGGAAGTGGTGGAATCCCTATTACCTAGAAGTGTTAAAAAAGCATGTGGATGTGGCAGCTGGGATGTAGTTTATCTGTGAACACAGGAGAGCTAAGTTAGCAGTGGGATTTGATGATCTTGGATGTCTTTTACAACCTTAATGATTTTAGGATTCAGTTGAATGAGAAAGAAACCACCAGCAAGCCACGGCCCTTTACAGGTGCTCAAACATGAGGCATGCCTTTCATAAAAAGCAATGTTTTCCAAGTGAGATGAAGAACTATGCCACATAGGAATGCATTTCTGGTTCTTTCCTTTTTCCCTTTATCCAAACTGCCCAAGATTAAAATTAATCTACACAGGTATTTTAAACATACACTTTACAAGATAATTTCATTTTCCTAGACTGCTGATTTCTGACTTCAGTTTTGTAAGATCTTAATTAATGATTAACTCATTGTAAGGTTGAAATATGCAAGTCATTCTCAGGATATTAACATAAACACCACCAGAGAAATGCAATTGTGCTTTCAAGATGACCTTGCTGCCTTGGGAATGTCAGGAGCTGTGCTGAGGCCTTGGGCACTGTGACAACTCAAAATGCTGCCAAGGTGATCCCATTTCCTTTTTGAATGTCTTTTTTGATGATCTTGAAGAGTAGGCATGCACTTCCCTGACTGGTATTTTCCTAAACTTCTAAAAACCATCCTTAACTTAGTTCAGGAAACACCACCCATTAACATAACTGTGATGCAATATGAACAGATTAACACGAAATTCAAGAGCATTAGCACCACTCTGATATGGCAACATGTCATTTATTTAAACACTAGAGCTCAAAGTATATGCTAAATGCATTTTTGATACACCAAAAAAAATATATGCTGAACCTCATCTCCCATGTGACTGGTGTTATACCCCTAACACATCTGGTCTGAAGGGGTCCTGACCATCTGCTGTCTGCCAATTAGCCACAAAACTGGACCATCATGATGATCTGTAAAATATACAAACCCCAGACCTACCTTGTAACAAGAGAAAATACCTCTGTTGTACATCTAAAAGCCAGCAAAAGCCAGGTTTTATGCTCCACTGTGTCAATTAAATGGTGAATCACACTTGACTGAGTTTTAGGGCCAAGTCCTGCCAGGCAGCAAAATGGTCGGAAGGGTGTTGCAGAGAGAAGCTGCAAGCTAGGGAATAAAAAAAAGCAGCTTTGTGGCACCAAGTCCTTCCCCCTTGGCACAAAGGCAGGCTGTACCATGCAATTATGATTGTTCAAGTTGCCAAAGAGGAAAGAGACTATGGAAAGTTTTAGAAATTTGGTACTGTAGAACTATTTCCACATGAAGTATTTCCTGACAAGCAGATGAATTAGATCAGATTTTTTTTTCTCCAGACAGAAGACGAGGACTGGAGTTCACTTGTTTCCTAATCAAAGAAGACAAGCTCTATTTCACAGTCCTCAGTCAGGCAAAACTGCAGATCCTGCATGTGGGAGGTGAGCAGTCTAGGACCTGTGTCTGTACCAGAAACTTTTATAGGGAAAAGTGCTCAGATGTGCTCATGTTTGTCCCATGTGCAACAAATGGCTGCATCTTCCCAACATAGTGACATCTATATAGGCTGTGCCAGTTGATGCTTCACCTCCATCTGCCCAGGATTCCCCACAGCCATCTTTCCCCAGGGCAGAGAGACAATATCACAAACGCTGATTGTTCCTGTGCTTCTTCATGCAGCTGGTTTGTAGGGTGGTTGCCACACTGAAGAAAGCTGGGTCACTTTTCATGTTCTGGCTGACACTGTTGTGCTTTTACTTTGAAGCAAGATATGCTTTTGTTCATTTTTTTTTTACCTCTTTCCAAACACACACATGGAATTTTGCCAGCCAGGTTGCACTTTGAGCCCATCCTTGTGTGTTTTTGCAATGTCACGGAACTTCAGCGTTAGCTCAGTCACTGCCTGCAATACGTGCACTGGTGGGAAGCAGGAAGCCACAGGTAAGCCAGAAGATCTTCATGAAGCATGAAATAAAGCCCTGCAAACAGCCTACACAAGCCACAGGAGTGACCTCAAGCTAACCAGCACAGAGAGAGATGCATTTAAATCGGTCAGAGACAAACCACCATAGCCTTAGAGCAGGTCCTTTGCTCTCAAACTTTGAAGCAATAACTACAGCAAGCAATTCTCACCCCTATAACAAATCTGTAGGATATGGACTAGGGTGTCTTACAGACACTCAACGGGGCATGCAATGACAAGAGATTACTTATTAAACTTATTATGCACACAATGGCTGTACACAGGACATCCTGAGGTTCTCAAGTCTTTGACTTTTCAGCTGCTGTCCCATGCAGAAGGGCTTTCTGGCCACATGGATAAGGCAAGTATTCCCCTAAAGCTTGGCTTCACTCCAGGTAGATGGATGCCTTGGCTCACCATCCTTTGTGCAGGACACAGAGGGACAAAATTCCGATCAGCAGCTGCAGTGGTGGCACCCAAGCAGCAATGGTACAGCTGCCGAGAGCTTGGCAGAGCACTGAAACAGTGAAATCCCAGGAGCTGCTTCCAGCACAGCCAACGTGAGCTGCTGCTCTTGGAAAAAGAAATCATGGAAATCTGCTCTAATTTGTAGTCGGAAAGGAAAAGCAAGTCCTGTTTGGCACTGTACTCTCTCTGAGTCCCAAACTCCTTTACACCCATCATCCTTACTCAGGAGCCAAATTCAAACATGCTGATCCAAATGATCAACCTCCTCAGCATCCCTGGCAGGCAGGTTTTCACCAGGTACAGCCACCTTGCCTTTTCTGAAGCTCCCTGCCTGGCTCCAAGGGTGCGTAGATACCCAGGGAAAACCACAGGGAGCTGTGTTTCTATTCTCAAAAAAAGTTTATGTGCTGAGTGAGGATCTCCTGCTGAGCTCACCTAGCATTTCTTAATTTCACCAGAGTGACTGAGACCTGGACCCCCTCCCTGCAGCATGTGTGGGGTTTTGTGACACTGATTAAGTGACTTTGTTACGTTTTGGCTTTTTTTTTTCATACCAGCTTTTCTCAGGCTGCTCTTTTTGGGCTTGGGACTAGTACAGCACCATGGTCTAAAAGGATTAGATTTAAGAATAATAAATGGTACTTTAAATTTAAATTAAGAAAAAAATCACTCCCTGAGAAAACAAACTTCCTTGTCTTTCTGTGACATCTTTGTGAGCGATAGGAGGGGAGGGAGAATACGGAAATGTACAGCACTTGGCACTGGTTACACCTCAAACTAGTTTTTCAACATTTTACAACCAGCTTTGGCCATGTGATCTATGTGGAAAGATAAACTGAGACATTTAATCCTGCTTTTTCTTTTTTTTCTTTTTTTTTACCACAAGGAAGTGAATTTCTTGTGGCTGTGATAATTAAATTACAGTAAATTATTTGCCCAAAAGACAGAACTGAGTGGTTTAACATAGGGAAAGCTGGGACAGGGCAACTTTTTTTGACCAAATACCCTTCCCTACCTTGAAAACTCAGTGAGCTTCACTGTTTCTCCCTGGCTGTGGCATATGGGGACATGTCAGCTCATTGCAGGTGAGGGTTGCAAACCATTTGCTTTTGCAACTAGAGTAAGAATAACAACTTTCCAAAAGCCAATTGCTTTTTGAGCTGAAGCAGCAGCATTTACCTACACGTAAGTTGTTAGGAAGTTATTTAACACCATATCACCCTGGAAAGCAGCAAGCTTTACAATTTTTGCTTCATCTCCAGAATATCATCAAGTGTTGAAATGACAGCTGTGTGCCTGGTGATCTGGGCACTCTGCTGTGCTGTGACAGGGCAAGCTGGTTCAGACCAACCAGAGGCACAGGTCTGCCTCCACCCTGGATCAGGAACATCCTCTGGAGAGGAGCATATGTGGAGAGGCCAGGGGACACTCAGCAAGTCCCTCCTTATGAAGCATCTCCAGGGACCAGCATGCAGCTCCCACAGTCACAAGAGTAGTCCCTGCCCCTGAGACACTGTAGGCTGGGTTACAAGAGGGGGGCATCCTTGGCAAGGCAATGGTTAATCAGCATCATCTCAGCTGAGATGAGGACACAGGCTGGGAAAATGTCAATGGAGACAGAAAATGTTCAAGAAACTCTGCAGACCATGCCCATGAGTCGCCCCCAGTGCAGTCTGTAGGGCACACGCTGATTTTCCTGTTAGCACAGAGAACTGCCCACAAATGACTGACGGGTGTGATAGCAGTTGTCAGAGTGCCAGGCACTGGAGATGGTCTTCTCCAGAACTGGCTGTGGCATACTCGATGATTTCTGAGAACTGTGGCTTTTTGCTTTTGTTTTTTCTATTTGGCTTCACTCCCACATGCTAACACATGCCCGTATCTTCTTTAGGGCTACATTAGTCTGATTATTTAAACAGCTTTTTGCCAAAGTCTGCTCAATCCACGGAAACGTTGGCCTAAGCAAGATGACAGCTAAACTTGAGAAGTACCTTTGTAAAGGCACTGCTGGTCTCCCTTGGAACATGCCAGCTATACATTTGCACAGGCTAAGCAGGGCTTTTCATCTCAGGTGCTAGGAGAGTATGACATCCAGGTTTCCAGACTGGAGCTGGCTCAGCTTTGACAAGCCCAGAGCAATGGCAGGTGAGCCACACACCACAGCCACATAAAACCATCCTCAGAGAACTGCTGCTGCCAGCCCAGTCTGGCTTCACCAGCCCCCACTGGCAAGGACCAGGATGGGCCAAAGGGGAGGAGTGAGGGCTTGTGTTTAACCAAGCTCAGCTTCCTCATGCGGTCTGCCACGTCCCCACAGGAATTACTGCACTGGCACAGGCAGAGAGGTGAGCTGTGCAGTCCAAGGGAGCTCTGCAGGATCAGTCTGTCATCTGCCTCCATCCACAGGGTGATGGTGAAGGCACAGTGGCAGAAGCACACCTAGTGATACCCTGGGCAGGTGAGCGTGGCATGGCAGTGCAATGTGAAAGCGCTACCTTTGGCACAGAAAATATCTTGCACATGAAATTGAGCAATGCCACATTGCCCTCTGACTCTTCCCATCAGGCTGCTTCTGATGCTCAGTCCCAGCATTTCCTGCTATGAGCAATTTTTTATTAGCTGGCAGCTCTTCTGTTCCCATTTATTCTGGCAAGTAGGTTTTTTCCAAAGATAATTCTTGGGCCCATCACAGCCCCACATTCCCTGCCAACTGTGTTTCCCCCCCGGGCTTGCTCCACCAAACTCCTCTCCTCTGTTCTCTCCTGCTTCTTGCACAACGGCATTACACATCTCCTCAAGGCTTAGGAGGGGCCACAAGGCCGGCAGCAAGTGCCATCACTGAGAGAAGGCTCAAGCACCGATAACTTTTCCACACATCAGCACTGCCCTGGCTGCTGCTCCCCCCAGCTTTCTCCTGCCATGGTCTCAGGATCCTACTGATGGCAGGTGTCCCAGACACTGCAACCACTCCCTCATCTTTAAGAGGTTTAACTTCAGTTCACTTGAGCAATGGGTTTTCATGTCTGCAAAGGGGGAAATCTGCAGGGAGAGCTGACCTGGCCATTGTGATCCGCAGAGGCTGCACTGCCTTTAAATGGGGAACAGACAAAAATATTAATGAAAATCAAAGGACAAACAGGCTTACTGTGGCATCACTCATCTGTGGGTCTGATTTGATTGGTTTATCAGACTGCACCTGCGCAGAAGTATTTTCTTCTCATCTTACCACAGCCATGGAAAATTCCTACCAAGAAGCATTTTGGAATTTGACTTTGACAAAATTTAGGAACACCCCGAAACTGTATAAGATAAGGGACCACATACAATAGTCTTAAATACTCGTAACTCAATGACTTTGTATATTTCATGACAAGTCTTTAAGAAGAGACTCCTAAAACATCCTGGCACTATGTATTTTGTTGGGAAAAAAAGAGAGCATGCCTGCCAGAAGTATATTTCAGAATAGCTTTCTGATAGTTCAATTATAAACTTAAAAGCATTATTATAAATTGAGCTTGACAGGCTTTCCTAGAGTCCCTCTGTATTTTCCTGTTGTTGATTCCAGTCTTACCAGAACAGTCATTTTTATTTTTCTTTTTTTTTTTTAATTAGTCGTTATCTGGCTATTTATTAATTGCTTAATCGATAAGCCCCAAAACGAGTAGAAGGGATGGAACCATAGTCATTATCTGACAAAATTGTATCTATATTCACTTCCAGAATGTTTTTTATTACACTCTAACATTACAACCCTGGTGTAACAGGCAGGACAATGTCATAGGGTTGAACAGGGCTTAGAGGTCTCAGGTCTTGTTCCCTGCAAGTTTTCCGCTTTTGTTGAGTTTGACATGAAAGCAGCACAAAAGGGCCAGCACATGTGCGCTTGGAAACACACACCTCCCGAAACAAAAGATGAAAGCTACTCTTCTAATGAAACCAGAAGGGGGAAGGAAAAAAGTGAAGACAGAGTGGAAAAACCTGCAAGAGGTCAAGAAGGAAAACAAAGGGCAGCTTTATGCAAGCAGCTATTTTACTCCAGAAATGGCAGGGCTGGCTAAGGCAATGCTGTTCAGTACTTTTACTATAGAAATTCAGTGTAATTAGGGCTTTGCTTATACCAAGAAGATAATGGCAATCCAAATGATGGGGTTTAATAGTACATGAGGCTTGAGAGGGTGGAGAAATGAAAACAGACAAGGAATAGGGCTCTTCTTCTCAAAAGGCAGAGGAATACTAAGGGAAATTGAGGTGATTCTCTACATTTTATTTTTCCACTTTGATCAGAAGGAACAAAAGCTTTTGATGAGTGTTATAGGATCTATGGATCAAAAATAAAAGCCTAGTCCAAGTGAACTAATATCACTAATTGGAAGGTAAATATAGCTATTACAATTTTCTAGTAAGAAAGCAACTTTCAGACAACTAGCAGCTGGCATAATAGGCTCAAACTGATGAAAGCTAGGAATAGATACATTTAAATTGACATAAAAGGCTCAGTATCAAGGATGAACTGATACAGGAACTAGCAAATGATAAAGCTGGGCAAACCATTGTAAGACTTCTGCCAAAAAGCTGTTCAGAGGCATCCGTTTGAGCTGCATCCCAAACAGGACAGACACACACGTGTCGAGCAAGCAGTGCTGCATTGGACAGCCCTGTACTGGAGACCTGCCCCATCACTTCTGCTCCTGTGGGTTTGAGCTGCCAACACCTCCCCACTTGGTAGGAAGACTTATCCTGGCAGCTTGCTGGATGACAGCTTGCTAGCAGGCTGTTGCCAAAGCAACTACTCTAGTGAAATTTTGATTTTTGGTTGGACATTCCCACTATAAGGAAACTCATGAAATGACTGTTCTGGTCCATTGTAGTATGAGTGGTTTTTTGGCAGAATAGAGACAACTGTCACTGCTTTAAACACTTGTTTCTACACTTGCTCAGCCCAAACCACAAAGCAGTTTGAAATCACCCAGCTTGCTTGCTACTACAAAGAATGCTAAGAGAGAAGATGGTCTTTCAAAGTAGCCCAGAATGAGTGGTGTAGAAGAAGCAGAGTGATGGATTTGCTTCCACACCATTTACAACCTAACAGGAAATACATTAATTCCCCAGGAAGACCTTTCCACCTCTTAGCAGCTGTTAAAATTTATGGGCGTCTGTGCTGACTCTGATGCAGGACCCATTTAGTCCAAGATTTAGTGTCCAGCAATGGCAGAGGTCAATAGCCTGGGAAAAGAGAGACCAGGACAAGTTTATCTACTGTGCCCCAGCACTCCTTTGGCCTCCAGGCTCTTCCATCTCGGGGGATTTCTGCAGATTAACATGTTTTCTGTTTATTTAGTAACTGTAAACAGACCAGCACTCTCTCTTTCAAGTCAAACTGAAGGCAGCTCAAACAGCTGTTCTTCTTTTTTATTTTGCATAGATACTTTGTACATTCCTCTTACTTTTTGCCATACAGTTGCTTCCATTTAAACTATACATGACTTTCCTGGACCTGAAATATAGAAGGAGAATAATGTCTCATTGTGGGAAGGAACACTCACCTTTGGAGACAGTAGTAATTATTCTGACATGCTGACCTGTCCAGCAGAAGCTCCTCTGCAATTCTGAAGATTTAGCCCTTATTTTGTCCTGGGTTTTTTTGATACACTAAACTCAGTTTAGAGCAATATGTCCTTGAAAATCTCATCTTGAGCACTTTTGAAAATATTAGTATTTGTTGCCATTGATTTTGAGGAAGGAGTTATGGATGAAAGAGCAACTTTCCACAGGGCAATTCAAAATTAGCATATTGAGAAACAGCAGTCACACTCTGTCCACAGGAACAATTAAATCTTGCAACATCCCCTATATTGCAGAAAGTGATTCGTATTGGCAGGTAGATGACAACTTCAGCACCAGGTGTTGCCATAGGTGCTCAGGCTATTCAGATCATGCCTGAACACTGTACTGGTT
Organism: Margarornis squamiger; assembly: GCA_035222235.1. Lineage (NCBI taxonomy): Eukaryota > Metazoa > Chordata > Aves > Passeriformes > Furnariidae > Margarornis > Margarornis squamiger. The sequence continues at coordinate 50,652,586 of JAWWTY010000123.1, forward strand.
AGGAATATAGCCTGGCAGCTGGCAAAAATGGAGCAGATGTAATGGACATACTGCACATAGTACCCCTCATGTATCCAGTATATCCTGTGCACAAGGGGCAACAAAGGCTGGCTTCAGTTGGGAATCTCATCTACCCAAGATCAAGTACAAGGATATGCTGCAAATTATTTGCAAGTTGGGAAGTGATGGAGCAGAGGAGCTGTGAAGCTGGGTTTAGGAAAAATTATGTGCAGTGACTAAGTAAAAAAAGGAGAAGACATGAGGACTGGATGTTCTGGAAAGAGAAGGAAGGCAAAAGCATTTTAAAAATAATTGTGAATGTTGCCTTTAGATCTCGCTTGGAGACCCTTTTCCTAAAGCTGCCCTGTCATGACATGCTGCCTAAAGAGCTGCTTCAAAAGTACATTTAATCATTGCATTCATGTTCTGTGCTAAAACATAATCCAGCAAAGGCACTGGTAACAGCTGAAATGAGTTTTTCCCCAGTACAACAGGACATAGATATTACAGCATACGTTCCTCCTCCATAAGCTCTGCAAAATCCCCACAGGCTTGGACTTGCAGGGAGAAGAACAGCAGGGTCTGATCAGGCCCAGGGCTGCAGCTGCAGCACCCTGGCTCAAGCCCCACTGGATACAGCACTGGGATACAGATGAGCCTCTAGCTGAGTCTCTGACACAAGTACAGAAGTACCTACAAAGTGCTTTGAAGGTCAAAATATTCACATTATTTATTTTATATAAACTCTTGTAAGCATTTCAGGATTCTCCCATCTAATGTACTGCATCTGGTACTGCATCCATTTGGGGCCGCCAACATAAGAAGGATGTGGACCTGCTGGAATAAGTCCTGAGGAAGGCCACAAAGATGATGAGACTGGAGCACCTCTCCTATGAAGAAAGGCTGAGAGACTTCGGGTTGTTTGGCCTGGAGAAGAGAAGGCTACCAGGAAGACCTTATAGCAGCCTTTCAGTACCTAAAGGGGCCCTAAAAGAGAGCTGGAGCAGGACTTTTCAAAAGAGCATATGGTAATAGGACAAGGGGAATGGCTTTGAACTGAGAGGGTAGATTTAGATTAGATAATAGGATGGAGTTCTTTACTATGAGGGTGGTGAGGCACTGAAACAGGTTGCCCAGAGAAACTGGGGGTGATCCATCTCTGGAAGTGTTCGAGGCCAGGTTGGATAGGGATTTGAGCATCCTGGTCTAGTGGAAGGTGTCCCTGCCCATGGCAGGGGGTTGGAACTAGATGATCTTTAAAGCCCTGTCCAACTCAAACCATTCTATGAGTCTATGAATACAATGATTACCTCTTGCCTTGTGATTCATATAGCCATAAGTGTACTTTACTGCCTATTTTTAAACTCATAAGCTACATTTTACAGCTACCACAGAGGTTTTGCTGCAACTGCCTTGGAGATGCTCTTGGCAGGAAAGGCAAGGCTGCATTGCTAGTCCATAGGGACCCCAGATCATAAAGAGGAGATAATTTAGACATCCCTGAGCTGATCACCTTGCAGGTAGTGGCCTTCTCTTCTGCAGCTGTGCTAGAGAGCTTTCTAAATGTCACCAGGCATCAGCACATCACCCTGACCAGCTATACTGCAACAGCTCCTGAAAAGCTGTGCTGCCACCTCTGCAATGCTCTACCCAGCAATATAACACAGTAAGGACCACCTTGGCAAAGATAAGCAGAAGGGGACAGCATGCAGAAGGGACAAGGGCATTCACTTCTGCACATCCTCCCCACCACCATCTGTTCCAAACAACTCACATAAAGGGCCATTCTGCATGATTTGGGATTAACTCAGCTCTACCTGCCCTGCTGGACTCTGCTGGTGCAACTGGCAGGAGATGGCCCTGTGCATTTCAGTGCAAGGGAGCAAAGGCTAACCAGGAGTGCCAGATGGAAGGAACAGGGAGAACCAAGGTTTCTGTGAAGACTCACTGGTGCTAGTTTGCTCCTGGTTCCCTTAAACAGGAACAGGCTAGTTAAAGGCACTGGATCCCCTATTTGCACTTAGATGTAGCTTTGGAAAGTGTTTGTGACTCTCAGAAGCATACACTTCCATGACTAAATTGTCTGAAGGGACTAGAGTGAACATTGAGTGCTGGGTTGTGTGGCTTTAGGCACCAAAACACGTTGTTTTATTCTCCAGCTTTGTTCCAATTTCATCAGCCTGGATATGTACCTAGCAACAGCACGCCTTCCAGTCTCATGAAGCAGGGGAAGGCACCTATACAACATACAGTTCAGGATCAGGCTTATGTTTGACAAAGCTGTTTCTACCATCTGATTGTGCCCCAGTAAAATTAGAGGTTCTTAACCCAGCTCTGAGATGTGATGCAAAAATTGGATGGAAGAGAACTACAAAGGCAAAAGAGTCTTTCTTTATGATGAAACCTCTGCAGAGTAATTAATTTAATCAGCAGACTTCAACACCACCTTTCATAACCTGAGATGTACCAAGAGGTTAAGCTATAGGGGACAAGTTATCTTTGTGACCTTTGCCACCAGGAAAATTTACAAACGGCAATTAGTAGTTTCAGAGGATGAAAAAATTAACCCAGATAGAAAGCACGTAATAAACCTCTGGCATTTAACTTAGCAAAGTTGAAGCAAAAAAAGCCAAGGCTAGGCTGCGCTACACCCACCAACAGCAGCAAAAAGAATTAGCATTGATCTTCTCAGGAGAACAGGTTTGCAAAACATCAGTTGTTTTATACCAAGGTCATAAAGTAAACCCACTTATTTCACACAGGATCCAGAGTTGTTGGACAGTATTTAAGAGAACAAAAGCAAACTATGAGTGATTGTATAGATCCTTGATAAGATACTTTTTCTCCTAGTTTTGCAATGAACCTTGGAACTTCCAGCTTGGTACCAGAGTAAAACCCTTTTCTCTCAATAGCATGCAATTAGGTGAATTACTTGTATAGATAAAGCTGCTCTTAGGAGAAATCTTACTTGTAGTGAGACAGCATAATCCACAGGAGTGATAAAAAGAGAGGAAGCTCATGTACCAGGTAAAATGTAATAAAATTCTAACAAAGCTGCATTTTGTTTGGCACACCCTCCCCACTGCAGCTCTTCCTGGATAAAATGAGTTCTCTATTTCCTTTCTGTGTAGATTTAATCCATTTTAGGAGAAATCTTTATCTCTGTAATACAAATTGCCTGTGTTTTTTTATTCACCAATAACACCTGGTGCACCTGAAGGGTCAACACATGAGAAGTACAGAGCTGTAGGTAAGCCAAACATTTTTGTGACACCTCCAGAGCAGTGGTCTTGCTCCCAGGGCATGAAACACTCATGGGTGCCAGCAGCCTCAGCAGCACCCAGCGCTTAACCAAAGCAGCTATTCTAGCACAATACTCTGTTTCTACAAGTACCATCTCTAAATTTTTCAAGATATGCTTAATTTTGATAGAAAAAAAAAACAACAACTAGAGTTGTTAAGTAAAAGGAATAGGGGAATCACTAATGATACACAATATCCTAGCTAAGCACCCCTGCTAAACACAGCAGGCAATGAAAAAACCTGCTATCACTCTGTTCAGTCTTGTATTGACCTCCATCTAAAGCAAGTTATTCACACACCCTGCAACAAAAACCCCTAGGCTGCTTGCTGATGGTCAAGCCACAAGAGTTGGCCTCAGTCAAAGCAAGACCAGCAGCAGGAGGACCATGACCCAGAGATATAATCATATTTTGGTGCCTTCTTTTTAACATCTAAAGCATCTCATCAAAACTAAACGTCACACCACTGCAGATCTGGCCATTGGCTCTCTCTGGTCCCATCACTCATATGCAAAACCTTCAATTTTAGGTCCCACTGCATCCCTGCAAGGCTTCCTTCTTTTGAGTTCAGTGTAACTTTTCAGATGTCCTGTATGGACAGAAATTTCTAAAATCAGTAATTGTGCCATAGTCCTTCACTATAGGCAGGTCTTCATGTATTTAATGGAGTCAAGCCAATATTCATACAGATCTGATTAACATTTACCTTCCTGTTCTAGCTGTTTTTTCTTTTTTGTTGATTTTTTTAAAGAAAATACAAGTTACAAAGCAGCAATGTACCAGTCACAGCTGCAGCACAGTGGAAATAAGAGCGACTGATGTTTTGCTGCTGCACAAAGATGAAGTCCTACTCCCCAAGCTGGCTGTATGATGATTCAAGCAAATACACCCTGACTGAAGACAGCTTGTTAGCATCTGCAGCCATTCTGCCTGCTCAGCAGCACTGCCTCCTCCCTCTGCCGTATGAATGGAGAGTTTCATGTGTGAGTGCCTCTGGAGCAGAGCAGGAAGGGGAAGGAGTCACCTGCCTCGCTGGGCTCAAGAAGATCACCTGCAAAGAGCAGAAGGAAGTACGATGGAGACAATGTCATGGGGGAAGGTTAGAGCACAGACAAGGACCAGGCTGCAGTTTAAGTGCTGTGGGTCTCTTGAACCAGACTAAATTACCTCCAACACAGTCTTATTTCATCAATTATCTCATAGGAGCACAGTCTCTACACTCCAGGAATCCTCAAGAGGATTGTGATCTGATGTGACGTGAAAGTTTAAGTTGGTGTGGTGGGTTGACCCTGGCCAGACACCAGGTGCCCACTATGCCACTAAAGGCAGTTTAATAAAGCAAAAGCAAAGGCTGTGCATGGAAGCAAAGGAAAACAAAAGATTTATTTTTTTTTCTACTTCCCATCAGGAGGTGCTGTCCAGCTACTTCCTGGGAAGCTGGGCTTCACTTGCTACAGAAGAAAAATTCCCCCTTCTCCCCTCCTTCCTCCTAGCTTTTATCGCTGAGCAGATGTCATATGTTATGGAATATTCCTTTGGTCAGTGAGTCAGCTGTCCTGGCTTTGTTCCTTCCCAAGATCATGCCCACCCCCAGCCTACTGGTGAGGGGGAATGTTGGAGTGACAACCTTGATGCAGTGAAGCTCTGCTCAGCAGCAGCCAAAATGTAGGTGTGTTATTGACACCTTTCTAGCTATGATACAAAGGACAGCCCTGCAAGGGCTGCCACAGGGAAAATTAACTCCACAACCTTGCCAAGGGCTCGAGTTCCTCCTGCCATAGCACCCAATGCCTTCAGCATTAGGCATTTTCTCTTGGTCTCAGCAATATACCAGACTATCCTGACCAGGTGTAGGGACCAACCTCCACTGGTCATGAAGCCTTAATCTGCAGTCCTTCAAGGACTAACAGACTACCTCATATCAGACCTGTCCCTATGACTGTTAGCCCCAGGATCACACTATAAATTAAAGCATGGCTTCTGAAAAAGTAATGAAGCAGCCTTTCAGAACTGCAGTCTTTGCACTTGCCCATAAGATAGAATTCTTCATTTACTTAGTCCTTAATGAAAGATTAACAGGAACAACTCTGCTAACAGGGCACCAAGGCTAAATCACTTGTTGCATCTTGGAGAAAACAGCACTTTTAATAAGCGTTAAGAGCAGGAGGGGTTTTTTGGTTTTTGTCTTTAATTGTCTACAAGCATGGCCTTGAATCACCCCCAGCAACTAGAATGGCACTTGTATGACCCCTAGAGGTCTCAGGATTTAGGTGAGGAACTAACTCCACAAGAGGAAGTTTTGAAAAGTGCTTTCCCAGCAGAGGCACTTGGGCCCTGGACTCATTTTTATCACCACCCTTCACCACTGCAACCCTCCGCCGAGGGCAGGACCTTCAGACTGGTTTGCTGCTGATGCCTCAGGAACCGAGGATCTCAGTGTAATGCTCCTACAGACACAAAACTTGCTGGCTTGAAGCACTGCTGAGAATTCATGCAGCTCGAGAGTGCTGTGCCAAATAGACACTTGTCCAGCCCACTCCACTTTGAACGATAGTGTTGAGAAATGCTATTTGTTACAGTTCAAACAACCTCTGCAGGGTAGTGAATGTGGCATTCAAAAGCAGAACTGAGGCAGTGTACCTGAAGGTGACTAAGTTCTTCTCATACCCCTGAGCAACATACCCCTGAGCTCATTTGCACTCCACTACTGTTTCAGTGCAAGGGGGTGAGAAACCAGTCTACCCTTGGGTTTGGGATGTTAGTGTCAGGTCTTTGTCATAAAGTTTTTCATAAACTGTCATCCTTTAACTGTGAGGGAAAGGATCATCTCATGATCACCATTCTGTTTTCAGCTCTGCTAAAAACACTAGATAAAAGCAACACAAGTTTCTTTCACCTCATATATCTTCCTGGCAGTCACCTAGAATATTAAAATGCTAAACAAAAGTAGGCACAAGCTGCAGGACAGGATAATACACTTAAAACAGCTGTGAACCATATTAGGCCTCCTGTGGAGGAAGCTACCAACTTTCTGTGTGTGAGCTGGATGTAAAATTATTTGAATAATCATGGTGTCAGAAGGAATTTAGGGCTATGAAATAGCCCAGAGGAAGCCAACCTCCCAGACTGTATAAGTGACAATCTTCATACTGAGGGCCACCAGACACCTACTTTTGGGAACTGAACAGAGAGATGAAGTGGAGCTACTTTACCAGTAGGTGATGACAGCGGGTCCTCAGGGTCCCACCTATCCATCAAGCTGGTGAAGACTTGGACACATCATCATGACTTAGGGTAAGCTGGCACCCTTGCCCTTGACTGAGACAGTAATCTACCCCAGAACAGACCTTCTGCTGCTGTACAGCCACAGGGCAGGGGCTATGTTGGACTCACTGGGAGTCCATCCCTGGATCCGGGCTGGCCAGTGAATGGGATGGACAATGAAAGTAACTATTCAACAGCTAGAACATGCTCTAGTGAACTCACAGGTGTTGAATGATAGCATCACTATTTTATATTTTTTCACCTCATGTTTAGTTAGATTTTCCCCTCTCTTTTCTCTTCTTCATTTTGCAAGCATTATGTAGCATTATTTTGCAACACAAACACATCTGCTGTCATCCTCTAACCAACTGTGGCCCTATGGAAGTCACACCATCACTTTCATACCCAATGAACATGGACTCCATGTTATGGCCAACTGCTTTATCTGGGAAGGTCTTTTCTAACTTCTGGAGGCCACTCCAGATGATTTTACCATCTATTTAACTTTATTGTTAAGAGTCTGTTTTTGCTACAGTGAAACACCATCAAAAAGGCACTCCTGTCACTGAAATGTAGTAACCAGCTTGGTGAAATTCAACTAGAACTGAAAATACAGAATGAATAAGAAAGGGCCAGATGTATTACTTACCTATGCCACACTAACAGAACCATACAGATGTATGCATTAATCACAGTATCATTCTTGATTTGTTCACTCTATATTGTCTCAAAAATCTCCTGCTAACACATTCCTAAGCAGGCTAATGGAGAATTCAAAAGCAAACAAAACCAGAATATTATTATACAGTATTTAAGATCACTATTAATCAAAGTTGTCTGGTAGTGGTGACACATAGCAAGGAAATACCCAGTGAATCCCAGTTTAATCATTTTATCCATGGAAACACTCTTTTTAAACACAGTCAAAACTTTATTGTGAGTAGCTGTGTGAATGTCAAGGCACAAAACATGGTAATGGCAGAGGAAACAAACAGCAATACCTGCTCCCCAGAAAAATTCATAATTCTAGATGGGTTACTTACAAGGTAGTACTGAATCATTTTTTAAATAAATATCTTCAGAAACTAAAATAAAAACCCTCTTTGAAATTGCAGCTGCCCTTTTTTTAATCTTCATTTTCATTTTCTGGACGTTCACTAGATGGACTTACACTCTACAGGAGTACCCAAGACAAGATCAAGGCATAAGAGTTCCAGGCACAGTTTTTGCACGGACCATGTTCTCCACCCTGCTATGCCTCCCATTGGCTGATATCCCTCCCTCAACAGTCATATTTGTATTTCATCCTGTTCCAAAGATACCTCTGGGTTGCCTTCTCAAACACAATGGCTAGAACTACACCTGACAGAATATATACCACTGTCATGGCCAGCCAAAGCAACTCAGGACCCTGTGTGACTTAGGCATGACTTAGTTCAGCATTAGTTTGCTGTAAGGTCAGTTCATGCATCCCAGATAACCAGAAGGCAGGTGCACCTCTGAAACACTCACCTCTGTGCTTTAGTGTATTCCTGGTGGCCTTGCAGATCTTCAGTGGTCTGTGGCCTACAGACCAGGAATCAAATGCACAAAAGTATTTAGAAAGACAGAGATTAGAGAAGACCTGAGCTAGTGTCGTGGGTTTCTCTGATTAGGGGTTTTTTCTCCTAAGAGGAAGATTGGCTTCTGTTGCAGTCTCTGGAAGTTTCCCTCCA
>JAWWTY010000123.1:50660966-50684844 GCA_035222235.1 Margarornis squamiger
AGCTCTTCTTCGGGTTGTTATCTCTAGCCGTAAATTCCAAGCTAGTTTTTTTTCCCTTTCCCTCTGGAAGGTGAAAAGGTGGGGGGGGGAAGAGGAGTGAAAAGGCCCTGGAGAAGTTTTGCTGGACACCAGGCGTTTATCCAGGGTCAAACCACGACAGCTAGGTACTTGCTATCTCATTTTTTCCTTACTGCAAGCAATGTAAAAACAGTATTGTTTTTACACCTTGCAGAATGCAGTTCTTAAAAGGTGTCTCAAGACAATGAAGCTCAATTTGCACAGCACAAACTAGATACAAACTCCTCCACTGCCTCTCCTCCCTTCCACACGGCTGGACTTGTCTCTAGCAGAGAAGAGAGATTTGTCCTTTTTAGTAGACTTCAGAGAACAGAGAGAAAAGAGGTGTTCAGCTTGCTCTACTCCTTTAATTGACCTCTAGGTCACTCACTCTGCCTGCAAGTACAAAGGAAGTGGATACACACAAACTCCTGAGGTCACCTTTGGTCCTATATCCTGTCACTGATGAAAAGATTTTAAGAAGGAAAACAGGAGTCAATATATTCTTTTCTTCAATGAGTAATAGAAGTTTGTAATAAAAGATGGATTCTTCCCAGTTTTACAAACAGAATGAAAGGAGTTCCCTTTCACCCTGTAGTCTCCTTTTCCCATCTCCTAAACAATCACATCACAGCTTTTCTGCTGTTCAATTTGGGGCTGATGCCCAATCAGGAGTTCTTGCCACACTTCTGCATTTCTTGAGAAACAACTTTGAGATATTTGCCATAATTCTGGCAGGGTCAGAGAACCAAGCTTTATTAAGCAGTGGACAAAACGTGCAGATGCACATGATGTGACATTTGTATTCCTGAAACATGGTGAAAATCACTTCTCTATCTCATGACATCAATTATTGTTGAGGTTGATCCTTTTGAGTTTAGTTTGAATCCTCAGGCTGCAATTTCCACAAACAGATTTCCTAGGTCAGGAAAGGCTTCTCCCTACCTTTCTGCACCACTGGAAATGCAACAGCCCAACATCCCATCACACCTCAGTGCTGTAATTCTGCTTGTGAAGACAGCAGTGAAGGCATCACAAGAGATAGCTTATACTTCTCCTCATTTTAAAACTGCAATGACTCAATAGAAGAAAGGAGAGGTGATCTCTCTGCCAAGACATGGTACAACAAAAGAATGTCAGCTCATTCCTCAAAGGCCCCTATAACCCACAGATCTCAAATGGTCTTTTTACAGCATCATTGTTTTCCTCAGTAAATATAAAGTCATCCTGCTGCCTTCATGTTAAGCCTTCAGAGTTACTCCAACAAGTGCATAAATAGCTATTTTTCTGTTACTATAATCATGTTCATTCATCATTTCTGGATTTAATCTCCCTCAGAGGTTACTGGATCTATGTACGATGCACACAGATTAAAAAGGGAGAGAATAAGAGAGATAAAAGTACATTAAACAGTCCTGTGTCATCTGAGCACTAGAGTTGTCACATACAATTCTGACTACTAAGACACATGGTTGATTTGGAGCAAGTTTCTTCTTGCTGGAATAGCTAAATACAGAGATATACAAACCACATGACAGATATACAAACAACAGGGCTAGAGGACATTGCCTTAAAATGTGCCAGGGGAGGCTCAGGCTGAACAATAGAAGGAATTTCTTTGTGGAAAGGGTTGTCAGGCATTAGAACAAACTGCCCAGGGAGGTGGTGGAGTCATGATCCCTAGAGGCGTTCAAGAAAAAACTGGACATGACACTAAGTGCCATGATCTAGTTGACAAGGTTGGTGATCAGTCAAAGGTTGGACTTGATGATCTCTGAGTTCTTTTCCAACCTAAATGAGTCTGTGGTTCTGCAAACGTTAACCCCTTGGAAGGACACCTAAGCTACTGCCCCTATAGTTTAGTTAGAAACTCCTAAGCTAGCTTTAAACCAGGTAGCCCTTGCACAGCTGAAGTAGAGTGGGTCTTGGGTCAACCTTGTCACAAGAGTCATGGCCATGCAGTGTCACATCATGTTTTCTACCCTGGAAAATGATCAAATCCAAAGATGTGGCTCTGAGGGTCCTAGCATGAGGCTTTGCAAAAGTTCAGATACCAGCTTCTACTGGCACTCATCATCTGCTGCTCACAATCTTTATCAAATCCAGGGCTCTTTTGAATTAAAACAGAAAAGTTTTTCCTACAAGGGCAAGAGCAATCACTATATATTATATATATATAAAGGAAGAAGAAAAGAAAAAAAAAAAAGAAAAAAAAACACTTGAAAATGTCTGGTGATCCAAAGAAAAGGATAACAGAATAATTAAAAAGCAAATTTAATAGTTAATGGGTTCAAATAGCTAGGACTACTTTTCCAATCACATTCTTGTAAGATACTTCTTTAGTACCATCACATCCTCACATGAAAAATACTAAGGGAGTGCAAATATGTTTTCAACATTTAAGCATTCAGCATACTAAAAAGCACCAGAATGATAGAGGCCCATGATCCACCCATGGCTGCAAACTTTCCCTTACACATGGGGAGCCTGCAAGTGCAGCAGTTTCTTTTGAACAGAATGCCATAATCTGAATTCCTAAGAAAGATTTTCAGAGTCAGACTAAAGGTCTGTCTAAACCTGGAAGCTGTCTCAAATGGGTGCCACCAGTGGGATGAAGAGCACTGAAGAACATGACATCATGAAACCCTAAATTACAGGTGCTGTATTTAGAAGTATGCTAATAGATTTTAATTCTGTGTTTTTCCCATCTTTAAATCTATATAGTCTTTCAGCATTCACCAACCCTGTTGCAAAGAGTTCCTTGGCCTCTTACATATTGTACAGACTCCTCCACACTATACCCATTTAATGTACCCAGTTCCTATATTGTAATAGACTCTGAACAATAACTCTTTATGCCACCTATAAGCCTTGAACAAACTCTTGGTTGCCAGTTTTCCATGCTGAAGACTCATGTTCTGAATATTTTACCCTTATCTTTACATACTTTGCTCCCTCAGCTCTATAGAAATTTTTTTCCACAACAAAGATCAAATCAGTTTCCTCAAGCAGGCAGTGTAAGTGCCAAACCCTGAACTGCGTGGCAAATGGGTGCAACCATTTTTCTGCACAGTGAATGAAAATGAATAGCTTGTCTTCTAAAGGAGCTATTCAAAGTTACCCTGCTTGACTGGGAACTGATAATACACAGGGAACACACTTGAGACTTTTTCCATATACTGAGTTTATTCTTGGCTAGACACCCAGTTTAGCTTTACATTAAAACCTGGACTTTAAGTGTTGCATTATGTATGAGACTCCAGATAAGTTTACAGCGTTAATTATTCCACACAAAAGAAAACCTGCCATTCGCAATCCAATGCGTCATTTACATCATTATAATAAAAATAACAATTCCCTTTCTTCCAATAAATTTGGCCATAAAAACCGCACCACTTTGCCATTTGGCTCCTTGCTCTTAAGTTACTTATTCACAGTATGCTCCTATTAACTGCAACAATTATGAAAATTAGTTTTATCACATGAACTTTTGACTGGGATCCATTACAGTGTCATTCTGCCTCTCCCATTGCATCTAGAATATCATGGTTTCAAAGTTCAGGGTGCTTTGTAAAAGCAATTTATTTGCCATGGGCATGCCAGAGTACTGGTTTCTCACTTTGCTACAAGAGACCTCCTCCAGAGCTCCATCAGTCTGAGAGGGTTAACAAAAATTAACACACAGAGGAGGGTTTTGGTGTTGTCAGCAACAAACACATTCACACACATGTAAGTACTAAGGTGTTGAGCAAGGAGTGTTGATTATGGCACTACTTTAATGAACCTGTAAGATCACAATTTTGTGCTAAGTCATGCACAGAGCAACTTTGGCATTCCTGTAAACAGTTTAAAATTTAAGTATTAAAGAGCATGTAAGAGTAGACAAAGGACACATGGGGTGAACACTGGTGAAAGTAAGTACAATGAGCAGAGACAAAAGTCACAGCCTCCTATTCTAGCAGTCTCAAGTAGCATTTAAAGGCTCATTTTGCACAAATGCCCAGGGCAATGAGACATGTAGGAAGGACAGGATAAGTTCTTCCTATTAGGCTCAAGAAAAAGAATTGAAGAGAAGCTCTATGACTCCATGAGGAAGAAGCCCTGGCAGTTTGGCTTACTGGAGCCAAGGTGACAATACAGTAATATTCAGCAGCAGGAAATGATAAGGAGTAAGATCAAGGTAGCCATCATATTCAGTAAGCTCAATTGTATTAGAAGTGAAAGATGCCACAGACAGACATGTGAAGCCTATGAAATTATAAGAGCAGTGATTAATGAGCCATAACAAAAAAATGTAAGTCTGGAATACAAGAATTAAAAAAAAAGTTAAAAAGGCAATGCCATAAAGGGATGATTTCCAGAAAATGCCACCATGTCACAAAACACTTTTTTTTTTATTATTTTTCCCAGGGAGAGAGAAAGGACTGATCAAGTTACAAGGTGCAGAGGCACAGGCTTGTGAACATGGTGCTCCCTGCCAGACTGTCTGCTCCACTGATGCAGGGCTCTGACCCATTCAGCCTGAAGTTACGGCCACCAACCATCCGTGTGGAACAGAGTGCTTACCCTGCAGCCTCATCAGGGCTGCGCTCCCGTATTAAAAGCCAAGGACAGTCACCAACAAAGTCCTCAGTTATACAATGTCTCAACACACTGCCACAGTCTACAGAATCAACTTGTTTATTTTCACAGAATGCAAGACAAAGATCTCAAAAGCACCCCTGTCCCAGCACGCCAACAAAACAAACTAAGCCAGTTTATTCAGATTTAAAAAAGGAATGTGTTCACTTTAAGTTAAGCTGCTTTCCCTATGACCAGCACACTCATAAAAAACACCATGATAAAGAAAATCCACATGAAAAACCTGTCCATCACTTTTGCAACTTTTTTCCACTCAATTCCTTTGGCCCGGTTTGCTTTGTGGTCTCGAACACAATTAGCAATATACTCAATATTTTTAATCAGCATCTTGTAACAGGAACAGCAATTAACAGTCTCCCTAATATCTTCACCACGAACTCCATAGCTTTTATTCAAATCCCCATTGAGCTTCTCCCTAAGATTACAGTCATCATTCCTGTTGGAAAGAGAACTCCTTACCTCTTTGTGCCTCCTCTGACACCCATCATCCCCCTCTAACCTACATTCTTCTTCCTTATCTCTTTTTGGACTTGTGCAATTTTCACCCACATCATAAACAAAAAAGATTTTTGACATGTAGTCCAAAATAACCACCCTGGCCCATTGTGGAACAGGCTTTGCTTCTGAGCCACAGTGATGGAGATTCATTATAATGATGGTCAATGCAGTGGAAGCTGTGATCATGGTCATAGTTGCTATGTAATACTTTCCTGGAACACAAAATTAAATCATATTAGAGATGTTACTCTAATAAAAAATTTCAATGAGAAATAACAACATGACAATATAGTATTAAGCATAAATGCAAGTGAAACAAATTTTTAATCACTCTGTCCTAGCTACAGTGGCTGGGACCAGTTTATCACTGTGTGGGTGTAACCAAAACTGTGTATTCTACACCCTCTATGTCATTTCTCATGAACTGCTAATAATAGACCATTTGCAGTGGCTGCCCAGGGCACACTTGACACCTTAGGCTACATGCTGGGTGTTCAAGAACTCTGTGAGATAGGAACGTTTTTCCTGTCTTCACACAATGACTCAGGTGTGATAAGTCCCCTCTGGGAAGTCATTAGCACCTTCACACCCAGCCTGAGGGGTCATGTCTGCTAATGGGCCATCAAGGACTCCAAAAAAAGGTATCCCATGACTCACAGAGTAAATCACCCATTGTGAAACTCCTTGCCCTGGGGGAGGTACTGGACATTCCCACCTGAGCCTGAGCATATATAATCTTGGGGTTTGGGAACTTCTGGTACCACTCTTTGGATCCAGAGGAGGACCAGAAGCTCAACAGGACTGTGACTGCCACTCTCGATCAGACTGTGACCATCACCCTCATCAACATGTTTCCTCTCCTTTTACTTTGTACGCAGGGGGGCCACGTGATGCTCAGCACAGGGGCTAATGAACACCATTCTGTTTGTGCCCCAGGGTGCTGTGTTATACATCTGGGTTTTGTGGGTCAAAACCAACTTTTCCTCTGTATCATTATATTTATTGTAATATTTTTATTAAATTTTAACTCTGACTTGTAATCTCTTTTTGAGTTGTGTTCATTTCTCCTGCTCATTTACCTTTAAACCAGCACATATGCCAATTCTCTGTACCTAGATCACACTTAGTTTACCATTTAAAAACAAAAATTAAAGCCATTAAAATAAAATCTCATCTTCATTACTAGCATGCCTTTATCAGATGAGTAGGTGACTATTGTATAAGCATAGTAAATATTTACAAGCCCAAACCTCTGATTTCTTCAAACACACCTATTCAGAAAGCAGCTCAAAAATGTTTGTCAGGAGCCTTGCTCTTTTCCTCATGTCTACAAAATCCCAATGTCAATGGTTTCACCTGGCACACTGGAAAACCCATTTCTCAGTGTATTAACAAAAGCAATGATAACACTTTGTTGGAGCTACTAATGCACCCCACACCAGCAGATCAATGCCTTCACACTCACACAGGCCAGTAAATACCCAGGCCTTGCTGGTATCCACAACTAGTGTTCTGGCAGCTAAGATGTCAGGGCACAGAGCTGAAGCGTGGTCAGCTGAAGTGAATACCAGCTGTGCTCCTCTGCCCTTGCTTTTCACACCCAAAGCACAGAGCTGACCAGCCAACCAAGCGACCATGCCTTGTGCCCGTGCCAAGGGGCAGCTCCCAGCCCTGCTCAGCTGCTGGGCAGCCTCTGCAGGAAAACAAGGGCTGGCAGCAAGGACACAGGATGCACCACAGACCAGTATGATATGATCCCAGTTTTCAAAGGGATTGGAAAGGGTGGTGAGGGAAAGTGAGAGAATAGAGAAAATAGACTGAAGTTAGGTCCCTTTCATTACACATGAACTCTTCTGGACTCTCAGACATAAATTTTAGCATAATGGATTTCCAGGAATTACAATTCCATTAAGCAATTGTCAGATATTAAATCAGCTGTGAGTGTGTCAGCCAGGCCATCCAACCATCTGGATCTGACAGAAACGTATCTTGAAACAATCTGACCTTGTGCTTACAGCTCTTGCTAGCACTTCATGTGTTGGTTCTAAAATAGTTTTCCATTACTAGCCTTACTTCAAGACATGATATAACAATTCCAAATATCTAACTATACTTAATGGATATAAAATAGCTGTCTAATGCATAATTTAAAGTAAACACAAAATAACTTTCAAAAACTGCAACATACCTGTACAAACTCCACACATTTTAAGTATTTCACTACGTTTTAAAAACGTAGCAAATTTATCTTCCCAAAAGCCACAAAATACATATAGATTCCATGACATACAGCCCTGCTATTAATAAGTCATACTTAAGACAAAGCACATAAAGCTCACCTATCAAAGGTACGTTTTCAGATGGAGGCATGATCTCTGCAACCATCAGCTGGAATACAGTCAGAGCAAGAAGAACGGTAACACCCAGAGACACTTTTTCACCAGAGTCTGCAGGGAGATAGAATCCCAGTGGGGCCAGGAAAGAGATCAAAATGCAAGGAAGCAACAGATTAAATATGTAGAAAGATGACTTCCTTTTCAAAATCAGCGTGAAGGTCACATCTGGATAAGGCTCAGAGCAGCAGCCATAAGTGATGACATTCTTAACTGCTGGCATACCATGAATTTCCCATTCCACATCTTCTACAAAGTCAGAGAGGTCACCACTATCAAGAGAATTGATGATGTCTACCTGATTACCATTATAGGTCCAGGAACCAAAGGTAAGGTTGCACTGCTGGCTGTCAAAAGGAAAATAAGACACATCCACTACGCATGAGCTCTTTGTGATAGCAGGTGCATCCCAAGTGATTTTTCCATCATATCTCAGCACAACATTAGTATTCACTGGCTCTGAAAAGTCATCATCAGCCCTAAAAGAGAGAAAAATGACAGTCAGGACAGACTTATGAGTGTGGGCCAAGGAAGAAGGGGCAAAGGTAATACCCTCCTTTCACACCATTAAAAGCATGCATCTGAAATCATATTAACACTGAATTTTTGTAGGAACCTACTATTAAGTATTATTTACAGGTGTCACTGCCTATTAATGCCAAACATCAGTGCTGCTAAATTGTGTTGTATTTGTTGGCCATAGCTTCTTCAAACTTGACCTCAAACAGGAATCAGTAGGATAAGAGTCCATTAAAAGATTAAAACAAAGCTGGTCACTACTGGCTTAGAAGGGCAGACAAAGAGTGCAGCCTTCATGTACCGCCTTCTTGTGGACAATCTTCCAGAGTTCTCCACGAGCCTCACCACAAAGCACTTCAGACTGCCAGGGTATTCAATTCCCCATGCACAGAAATTCAGAACAGCTTTGCTGTGTAGCATAATCAATTTCCAGATCTTGTCTATAGCTTCATTGCAAAATATTTAGATGATCAACAACAAATGTTAAGAAAACAAACACAGCCCTTTCTAAGGTAAGGTAAAGTGATGAAAGTTCAGACTCTGTGGGTCAATTCCTCCTTCAACCCCCTCCCTCCCTCAAATATGCAAGCTAATATTTTCCAGCCACACTCACTTGTTATATAGGACAATATCTGGTCTCCAAACTAAATTGCTTGGAATCCTGATGGAATCCAACCCATCATACTTATCTTTGTCCCATTTGAGGTATGCATCATACCAGCTTTGTCGAATCCATAAGTAAGCTGACAAAATTTGGTTCCTTTCATCCTGCATAAAAACATAGAAATATTTCTAGCTGAAGGTGACAAAATCACATCTTAGAAGCAGACAGCATTTGTGGTACAGTTTTGATGTAGTGCTCAAATCAGGCCCCAAGAGTAATTATCAGATGGGTATCTGTGCCCATGCACTGTAAAGGAAGAACACTTTGTTCAAATTTTCTCTTGGCCAAACCTTCACCGCCCTGCACCTTCCCTAGCATTAGACACAGTGTCTAAGGCTCCCAGTTTCTTAAGGTTTCCTTTTGTGAGCTTCAGAATACTAAACGGCTAACAGATTCAGGCTAAGAAACTTTTTGAAAGCTTGCTGAGGCCTTGAAGTTCTGATTCAGAAGTCACAAAAATAATATTCCCTTCTCCTTCCAGACACATTCTCTTTTGCCTTGAAAGTATATCTAGCAGAACCGTACTTATAAAAAGTTACTGGAGGCTAATTTTAGGGATTTCATGCAGAAATTAATTGCATCTTAGAAGAAGCATTTGCTATATTAAAACTCAGTAAAAGTTGCCTGGAGGGTGCAATACCAACACCTAACTACAAAAGAAGTCTTAAAAATTCAGTGTTGCAAGCAGATATGAATCTACAAAGAACTGGAGAACAGGACCCTCCTGAGAAAGCATTACTGAAGTTGTCACAACAAAATGAAGGGCACTTTTCCTGCTCAAAACAAAAGGCTTACACGTAATACATTTCTGCATATTTTTAGAAAAACAGAGCAATACATTTACTCACCATGTCTTTAATTTGGGACAATGTGATCTGAAGGGTGACATTCAATACTTTATCTGTGTCTTCCACTGGCCTTAGAGCATTGGAGTAGTCTTCAAACAGTTCATTAAATAGCATGTGAGCATATTTTCCTTTGGCTGATTCTACAGCTAGGTAACAGATTTGTTCAGTAAATCAGTCTAAGAACTGAGCAGTATAAGAAAACATCCTCTTTCTACTGCTTCAAGCAGTATTTGCTATAACTATATAATATAATAACTATCATTCATATACTGTAGAATATCATTATTTCTGCTACCAGAGTACACCTGATGAAGCTATTCAAATAAGGACAGCATCCACCTGGAGTAAATTAACAGCTAACTTAAGCTTTTCACATCTACTGAAAAAAACCTCTATACAGCAAATCCTACATTTTTGGAAGGTAAATATCATTACCTTTATTTTGCCAATGTCTTTCATTGGCAGAGATTACTGACTTAAAGTCAGCAAAATCTGAAGCCAAACTTGCTCCTGGGTTAATGACTTTTGGTATCTTCCCAAATGCAGCACTGGTAAGACTCATGCTACTTTCAGAATTTAGTCTTTTTCTTTTTAAACTACCACTTGTAAAAAGTCTGAGCTGCTTTTCTTCACAAACTGGCAATTGCATGCTGTAGGAACACATCCTTGGACCAACACCTTTTCCAAATCATGTATTTGGAGAGGCTTCTTGCCATCCAGACTTAGTCACTAAGGATAATTCACTGAAACTCGACATTTTAAATGACACTGTTTGGCTATTTTGTACATCGGTTTCTCTACGTAGCCTCTGTATCACCTTTATATAGATTCACACATTTCTGCAAGCAAAGGGCAAGGACAGTAGTACCATTCTGTTACAACCTGCCACTGAAGGCAGGGTAACTGAGGTTCTTTTTAATAATAGACCCCTTGGGACAGACTAGAGTCAAATAACGCTGAATGACCAGTGTTTATATATATATATATATATATGGAAGGTTTCTTTTAAAACAACTTGGTTGCAGTGGAAAGGAGGTATGTATCCGTTTTGGTTATTACCTATAGAAATTAAACAATATGAAAGTATAAAAATATCACTCAAGAAAACACATAAGGAAAAAAGAAAGAAAGGATAAGAGTTGATATTGGAGAAGATATCACTATACATGATAAAAAGCATTATTCCACCTCGCAGGATCTGTTTCTTATCAGCCTTCTCCTTTATCTGGTTCAAAACCCAGCTTATTTCTAAACAAAGGTCGTTTCGTCATGATCATCCTCCGGTGCTGTGTGCTCACCTACTTTTTACCTGGGCTGTTCATATGCAGATCAGAGGTTTCGCCACCACATCTCCAAAAACTCTCTCCCTCCCCCTCGGCTGGAGGGTGCAAACCCGGCATCATCAAAGCACCCGCTGCTTTTGCAAATGGCCTATTGTTTGTATCATTAGCCCTTTAGCATTTCAGTCTCTCACACACTCACAAGATGTACAAATGCCAGGTAGGCAATGTAGGGAACAAGTGTGCTTTGGAATGCATCTCTCCCTGGTGATTCATACTGACTTCTTGCACTAATCCGAGTTCAGGGCAAAACTTCCTGGCTAAAAAGATATCCCAACAAATCAAAGTTTCACAAGGAGCATTGCAATTCTGGCCATACATGATCATTTTTGTCTGTGCATCACTGAGACAAAGTAAAAAACACAACAGATTAAATACTTCTGGAGTTTAACCATGTAAGGCACATCAGGTCACAAAATTCTATCTGAAAAAAAAATAAACCTCAACATTTAGCTATCAAACAGTATTCTCACCTTTCAGTATCACTGCTGTGAACAGCAACCCCAGGGAGACGTTACAGGAGGACAAGCTCTTTCTCTTCATTTCTGGACCTTAAACAAAACTGTTCACCCAAGGGCACAAGAGTGTTTATCACCATCCAAAACTAACCAAAAAAGTAAATCAAGTTGCACAGCTGCATAAAGATGCTGAGGCACTGATGTGCTGCTAGAAGCAACTCAGTCCCCCCTCAGCAGCTGTCAGAGCCCGAGAGCGATCGATTGTCTTTGTCCCTGCCACTGCCTGGAGCTCTGATGAACCCTCCCATCTCTTGGTAACCTGAGCGCTGCCTGCTCTCAAGGTAATGCTCGGATAGAAAACAAATAAAATTCTTTTACATTTCTTTGGTGGGTCATGTTCTACTGTAATTAGGTTCTATAATACACTGTTCGGAACCACTTCAGTGGAACTTCTGAATGCTCACAAAAAAGTAATCTCACTCCTTGAATTGGTATGGTCACACTGTACATCACACATCCGATATCACACAGAAAAAAACCCAAAACCAAACCCACAACCACAGCCTACTTACTCCCACGCTGGTGAAACACTGTTTCCACCTACCGAAGTGATGCCACGTGGAAGAGATGCAGCTACACTAAAGTTGGACAATACAGTATTTGCAGTAGCCCAGTATCATTGTCCTAAGAAGAACTTCCACAGATGTAGGCAACTTTGAGACCAGTACCCAGCACAGTAAATCAGGAGAAAAACTGGACTCTGCAGATAAAATGCCATCTCCCTACACAGTATAATTTTTCCCAGGTGGACTTGACAAGATATTAGAAAAAAAAAAAAAAAATTTAAAACACCCTACAGAGTTACTGGACAGCTCTTACATTTAGCCAAAACAGTTACAGGACAGAAATATGAATATGAAACAATACCACACCTGGCCTCCCATCTACCCTGTTGGTTAGAACTTCCTTAGCTCTGCCTATATTACTTATGTTGCCAAACTAAGTTTCCTAGTAGCACAGACATTTTCTTTCAAGTTTCTCAGAGAAGAGAAGATTACTTCCTCCTTTCCACAGTCCAATCCATCCTTCCTGATATCGTGCAGTCCATTGTGTCATCTTTTTAGAACAGATAACAGAAAACAGTCGCTGAAACAGAAAGTGGAAATACAGAATGAACTACCAGAAAAAAAAAAAAAAAAATTGGTTCAGAACAGCCTTGATCCACAGAAAACATAAAACACTGTTGCTCTATTCTTGCGTAGTCTTTTGGCATAGTTTTTTGGCTAGAAAAGGATGATTCCTCCATATGCATAATTTCTATCGAGTAGCACCCCAGGCAGTCACTGGCTAACATTTGTGCTTTTGTGGAGTCTATAAGCCCACAGGTCAGGTTTACTAGGTAAACAGCAAATAATTTGGGTCAAAGCACATGTAATGAAATCCATCTCTGTCACTCCTCTTGCTGAATTGTCAGAGGAGAAAAAAGTGGAAAACAGTTTAGAAGTCAAAAAGGTCAGAACAGCCCCTAGGCAGCATTATAATAACCTGCTCTGTCTGTGGGATGAAGGTATATGCTGTTAGAAACAACAAAAATCAGAGACAAAGACAAAAGAATTTTGGATACAGTCAGACCAGTGCATTCTCAGGGGACATCTATAGTCCACTGTAGCATATACCTATGATACATTGCCATTCTGTCAGCACGTGGTTACTGCTTCACAATTCTTACTGTAATTACAGGGGTGACCAGGGGTACTGCTTTAAGTGAGTTGATATAAGTGCAATCTGGACTAAGCTTGCTTTACCACAGGCTTGTGACCTGTTACACCAGCAATGCATCCTTGCCAAGCATTGCAGACTGATGTACTTTAATTTGCCTAAGATCATGTATGTTAAAGAACCCTGCACATTTATTATAATGAAATCTTCTTGAAGGGAAACTGCAGGCTCTCAAAAGACAAAACCAAGAAGCAAGTCTTCATGTTCTTTACTCAATTTATTCATATATGCACATATAATTTCCTGTTATTAATTATAAATGTGCAAAGGGATAGATCATAACCTCTCAGTTAAAATCTATAATATTTCCGGTCATCCCATTGGACGTGCAGACAGGCAAACATGAGCACACATATCCAAGAGCATGTTTGTTATGGTTGAGATGCTGCTTTGATTACACAGTGCTTGCAAAAGTAAAACTAAAATACATTCAAAAGCCTTTTCATTATTAAAGACACAAGAAATTTAACAATCTCAGTATGCCAGACCACTTGGCTTCCATATGTTCACAGGAAATCTGATTTATATTTTTAATCAAAATGTCCCTAATGTAGACATTTTGTGTGAGAAGCGAGCATTAACGTTAATCATTTCTTATTGATCTGAGAGGTTCATCTACAAACCCATGATGCCTTGGAACACAGTTTTAAATTGTGGTGGCAATTCTACTCCCAGATCAGATATCCCATTAAACATTTGAATGGAGCTTAAATTTATAGTTAAACAGTTCTCTGTCTTTACAGTAAGAAGTTCTGTTACCCAGTCAGGAATTAATATAAAATACGAAGCCGCTTACAAAGATAATTTAAGAAGAGTCACGGGGGGTTGGAAGTTCGAATCAGTCCATTAACCACTCCCAGAAGTGGAGTCGTTCCCAGCAGAATTCCCAGGGATGTTGTTGGAGTCCTTCTGCCAGCAGATGGCCCTGTCACCCAGCCTACTGATCGGCCCAGAGAGCCAAGGCGACTTGTGTTTACCACAAAAAATCACGGGGCATTTTGGTCTACTTCGATTAATTTCGCAGATTATTTGCCTTATATTTGATGTAAGACAAGGTGAGACAAGATGTTCTTTTGGAGAGAAAGATACACAGAAGAAACAAAACCATTGTGTGGTGGAATCCGGGGTCTTGCTGGACTTCCTTCTTGCGTCTGCCCGCCATCCATGAGACCAGTCATGAGAGGGTTTCAGGGTGAGCAAATATGTATCATTGTCAACAGCTGTACGACGATACAAACCCATATTTAGAGCACAGCTGCTTCTGCTGATGCAGAGGGTGATTAAGGCCCATGGCACCATATCCAACCCTGCTTCCACATGTTTTGTTGAAGCATTTGACTTTGTGGAAATGAGTGTGGGCTATTAACAGAGCAGAACATTGTGTTCATGCGTACACTCAGTGGGACAAGAGTGTACCACTCATTGGTGCACTGAGCCTGCAACACCACTCACATAACACAAGTAACTTTTTATGGTTCTAGACATACACATATGCTATTACCAAGACATCATCAAAAAAATCTGAATTCAGTGTACTGCCATGTAAGGGAAGTTTGACTTTGCATGCACATTAAGGACAGACTGAAGTGGAGATGACATGGGAGAGATCTCTTTTATATTAAAACTTCCAACTTTAGATATTTATCTTTGCCAAACAATAAGCAAAGCAGTAGAGAAGTGCAAAAACATGTATTTAAAATTTTGTTCTTTCCATCTTTCTTCTCCATAAAGTAACTTGCTCCTGAGCCTGAGATTTTGACATGTACGTTTTCAGAATTTTTTAATGGATTCTTACCCTTTTTTTGCATAAAAAGTATTAAGAGCTTTTAAGCCTCCAGCTGGAAAAGCTACAGATATCATATTACTACAGGCTTCAAGACCGTCTGTACCATTTATAATCCATCCCTTCATCAGAGAACAATAAAGAAGAACAGATTGGTTTCTAAGCACAGTTTGTAAGAAGTGTCTCACAGTCTGCTTCTACTTGCCTTCCTGCCAATTTTTCTCCACAGAAGCTGTTGCATTCACGTTCTTCACAGCATTTGCTACAGAATATTATCTTGTGATAAGGTCAAGCAGCACACTAGCTGTTCAGAGTCAGACTTCCCTCCTTAGACTAACTGGCTGTAGCAGCACGGGTAACAGCAGCCCTTCTTGCCAGCAGAACAGCCTCACAGCGCCTGCTCTGGAGGATGCAGCACTTCATTTCGATGCAACGTGTTTCTCTCCACTTCATTTTTTCTCACCCACCTACTGCCTCCTCCTTCCTTCTCTCTAAAAATCCCCTACCACCAGAAACCAACATACTCATTCACATTTTCTTTTACCCTGCTGTACACATGGAAGATAGGAAATACATTAAGGAAGCATTCACAATTCTAGGTCATGAGATGATGCAGAAGATTAGCCACATTTTCCAGAGATGGGAAATCCTTATTTTCATGTTACAGTTGTGGGTTTTTTCTGAATGTAAGTTTTATTTCAGTGAACTTACACAGACAGCTCTGCTGACCACCTCCCAGCACCTGAAGAGAAATCTTTTGCACCTAAGAATCTGGTATTACTTAACATGGTCTAAAATGCAGCAGGTTAATCCTTTTTCACTAGGTTGCTTACAAGATTATTAGTATTATGTCCATCAATACCTGGCATGGTTAAGAACAAAACTAGTTTATCATTTTAGGTATCAGAAAGGTATTTTATACACAGAACTTTCTCATTGGGATAATTCTCAACTTTGTAGCATACCTTTGATTGCAGGGTCTGTGCCCTACACAAAGACAACCTCTAGGCTTAGACACTGTTCCAGATCACGAGTTTGCTCTGATAGGCAGCCTGATGCTCCAAAACAAACTGAATTGAGAAATATTTCTACTCTGTTACAAGTGTGTTGGCATACTCAAGCATTTTCCTCTTGATGATCACCCTTGAGTCATGGAATACAGCAAACTACCTCAGCTTTTGGAAGTAGAGGGAAGCACCCCAGCTATGACTGCAGGCTGAAGACAGCTCTAGGTTCCCCAGAAAGCAATTTCTTCAGCTTGTATCTGTATCACAAAAAACAGAGGTTAAACCAGTATCTGAAGAAGCAAGACTGAAAGGCAACAGTTTAGATACTAACTCAAAACTAAAGTTTCACTCTCTCAAAAATTTAGAAGAGGGTGGGAACATCCCTTTAAAACACTACCCAAACGTGTTCACCAGAGTATCTGCACAGAGGGTTATCCCCTGAAAACATGCTGTCCTGGTAAGCTCATATCCACCCTGCAACACAAAATAGGGCACATCTAAACTTCTGTGTTCTTAGGTGAGTTCTTCTGTTTAAGAGTTCCCTACAAAGAGCTAAGACTAATGCTGTGCACTAGTACAGTGCAGCTGGCTGAAAAGGCAGGATGCCAAAAGACACATGAAGACACGGTGGGGAAAAAAAAAGGAAGAAAAAGCAGACCATAATTTATCAATCTAAACTTTGTGTTTTCAAGGAACGCACAAAAGTCCTGTTGCAAGATGACTGCTAAAACAGAATTCATATGAGGTACTTCACAAGTGTATATAACTTTACAAATCTCTTTGAAAAAGACACTAAGAAAACACTTACACTGCAAAAATTGGCATTATTTAATTGGTTCTGCTCCATCTAATCACACTCATCAATCTGCCCCAGGGATTTTTCTATGTTCACAGAATTTAGAGGAAGAAAACAAAAATACTGCTTTAATCAGAGTGAAAAATACCCACCTTGGCAAACCACTCCAAGAGCAAGTTTTTTTCTAAGCCAAATAAACTCAGTTTCCAAGTTTACAAATATTACAGAGCTGCCTACTTCGAAAATACCAGAGCA
Organism: Margarornis squamiger; assembly: GCA_035222235.1. NCBI lineage: Eukaryota > Metazoa > Chordata > Aves > Passeriformes > Furnariidae > Margarornis > Margarornis squamiger. The sequence continues at coordinate 50,678,005 of JAWWTY010000123.1, forward strand.
ACCACATGGTGGAGAACACAACTATAAATTACCACAATGCATTGACACCCAAACAAACCTCCCTGTGAGATAAAGCAAGCAGCAACTACTCATTTTGGAGGGAAAAGAATTTTTGACAAATCATGGGTTTAGTTACTTAAACATCTTATGCTGCATGGATACTGACATTCTTTAAAATGCCCTAGTGTGAACACACCTACATCATGCTATGGTCTAAACAAAAATATTTCTTCTGGAGCAAAATATGGTAGTAAACCTGCAGTTTTATTCAAACTCTGCAACTATGCTCATTCTGGAACAACAGAATCATTTTTGTCTTGGGAACAAGGCACCACCATCTCAGCTGAAGACAGCATCCCTTATCTAAAGCATCTCTGACCACAGTGGCTCAGTTAAGAGAGGCTGTACTCATACTGTTAGTTTTCATCTGCAAAACTCTAAGCAATTGTCCAGTACTGTGATATTGTTTTCTTCTTTTCAACCCATGACAAATGTATTGAAATCAAAGTTTAGTATTTCCAAGGGAAAAAAACCCAACAAGTTAAAGTGTTAATACAGGGAGTCACCACCAAGGAACATCCTTTTCTTTGGTTAAGTGGGCTGAAAAAACTTATTTTGCCCAAAAAGACATAGCATTTGCCATCTAGAAGTGTTAGCCTACAACACTGACCTGAATCTTACAGGCCTAAATAGCTGCTATTTTCCAAGTGCTGTCAAGGTAATATGAGGTATAAAAGCTGTTAAGGCCAAAAATAGAAAAAAGTGCCTTAACATTAAAATACTAGTGTAACCACATACCATTTCTGATTGGTTTGTGTGCTTTGGAAAACATTTGCTTCTTGCCTGCCAACAATTAGCAGGGGTCTGTGAAGTATCTGCTGATGGCTCAGCTGCCTTTAGCTTAAGGAAGGGCATTTTATTCTGAAATAGAACCAAGATGCTGGACAAAATGCAAGAGGGATTAGTGCAGTTTATAGATGTAACAGAGCTATGAAGAAATCAGACTATCCTATAGTCATCCTGTAGTTATAGCTTTTGGGAAATGTATATAAAAGTGCAACAGCCAATTCCTCAAACTAGTATAAAAGAGCTAATGTAAGAACACTCCTAGAATGTGGAACAATATTAGCAACAAATTCCATATTGACTTTACTCCTGGGCTCTAACAAAAGCAACATATTACATTGCTACTTGAGACAGCTGCTCCTAATCCAATGGTATTAATGGCTGAAATACAAGCAGGTCTGGACTCTGCTCTTGGTGGGAAGCTATATGTAAGAAAAAAAGCATGGGATTTATGGTACATCTTGTTTTATAATTATTTCTCTTCTGCCAGTACTTCAAGGCAATGTAAGTAGTATGGTTAAGCAACACAGTGAATACACAGGCAACCTCAGAGAATAAGATGGAAACATATTATGACATCTCATTGGAAGAGAGGATTCAATGAGCAGTTGGTGCATTCAGCATCACGCTAATGCTTCTAGCCAAGCCTGCACCACAACACGTAAAACAGCCTTCTTCACCTATCCTGGCTGAAAAACATTGCTTTTCCTTTACATATCTTAAAATAAATGTACTTTCAATTCTATACAGTTTCCAAGTCCACAACGTTAGTAATTACAAATCTCCTGAGGAGGTATCACTTAAAAATATGAAATGAAACATCTTCAACAGAAAGCAAGAGCAGGGTAAGCAGAGCACTCACATGTTGTGCCCAGCATGCTGCTATTACAGCTACTGCAGAATGTCAGTGTCCTCCTTGCTATGGAGAGGAATGATCAAGTCTCTTCAATGGACAAGTAACTCACAACTGATGGATATACATATCTGAAAGCAAGTAAAAGGAAGAAGTCAAGGTGGCAAAGACTTCTAGAAAGGCTGGGCATGAGCCAGAAATGTGCACTTGCAGCCCAAAAAGCCAATCGTGTTCTGGGCTGCATAAAAAGCAGCATGGTCAGAGTTAAGGGAGTGATTCTGCCCCTGTACTCCACTCTGGCGAGACCCCACTGGAGTGCTGCATCCAGCTCTGGGGTACCCAGCACAAGAGGGACATCAGCCTGTTGGAATGAGTCCAGAAGAGGGCCACTAAGATAACTAGATGGATGGAGCACCTCTCCTTCAAATTGGGTTTGTTCAGTTGAAAAAGAGAAGGCTTAGGGCTGACGTAATTGTGGCCTTCCAGTACTCAGAGAGAGCCTAAAAGAAAGCTGGGGATGCACTTTTTACAAGAGCATGTAGTGACAGGAGAAGGGGAAATGGATGCAAACTAAAAGGGAGTAAGTTTATACTGGATATTAGGAAAAAAATCTTTACTGTGAGGCTGGTGAAGCACAGGAACAGCTTCCCCAGAGAAGTTGTGGATGTCCTATCCCTGGAGGTGTTCAAGGCCAGGCTGGATGGAGCTCTGAGCAACCTGGTCTAGTGAAAGCAGTCCCCCATAGCAGGGAGATTGGAACTAAATGATGTTTAAGGTCCTTTCCAAAACAAACAGTTCTGTGATTCTATGATTCTATTACTTTCCCTTTATTCTTGAAGAGTCTAATTACTTAAATTCCATAATTATAAATTGTAGAAATTTTAAGAGTTCAAGTTTCCACATGTATAATGATTCACCAGTGTCTGCACAGAATACGGTAAGTTCCCACAGCAGACAGTCATGGGTATTTTAGCTCTTTCTGGAGTCAGTATGCTTAGCCTTTCACCCTTAACATGACAAAAATATGTGAAACCATTAATTAACATTTTAGGAAAGAATTGTGAGTTGAAATAGTTCCCCATTTTACATCTTAAAGTAAATCCTGCATCTATTCAGAATTTTTAGAACAGCTAAATGGAAACACTTTGCAAATACTTTTTTTTTTTATTGTAGAGATAATGATTTTAGGAATTATGAGCTGATGAGATGTGAAACTCCTGATGTTTGGGAGTAAATTGGCCTCATTTTTTTACCAACTGTCTCAGCTTTCATTGCCATGTAAAAGGAGACCTGTAACTCCAACAAGTAATTATAGATCACACCCTGCATTTATAATCGTGTTATCTGAAAACATGCCCGCCTATCAAAACGGCTTTTTATCAGTTAATTACCTCCTTTGTGGCTATTCCTTAAAACAAATTTCTCTTCTTCCCAATGCCATGATCAGAAGTTAGTGAAGTCGGCAACTGTAGTTGATTCTTCCTCATCTCTCCAGCTACTAGGAGAGATTTACTAGTAGGCTTTACTACTACTTAGGGGGTGCGAGACCAAAACCTCTGTCTACAGCTACAGAATATTAGCAGAAATAATAACAAAGGTAATTCTCTCTTCTGTTTCATGTATCAGAGACACAGAAATTACAGGTAAGACAGACTTCCATTTTCCCAGTATTCCTGAGCAATCATCATGGCATTTGTTTGCCAAATACCAAGTTCCCCAGAAGACAGACTTACCTAAAAGCTTTCAAAATAGGACATATATTAAAGGTGTATCATTAATACAGCTGTTTCTGTCTACTAGGACAACTATTTGCACTCCTAAAATACTTGCAAAAGACTTTCCTGTATCCCCATTTGTGAAGCACAATTTATTGCTGAAATCAATTAAATGGAAGAGTCCTATCAGTCCCTTAAATTGTCAGGCACATCCACTGTTAAAATATATGGGAACTGAGGAACAAAACTATGATTTGGGCAGCCCCTTACCTCTTTCTACAGAGGCCACCCCTGCAGTCCCCCCTCCCACCCCCAGCAAACCTGTGCCACATACAGCCAAGACACATACCTTTCACAACAAGACAACAGACAGTGCTAGAAGCTGGCATGCCTCAAAACATCACAAGCCAGTGAGCAGACACATCACATACACAGGGAACAACAAATATCCAAAGCTTCCATAGAGTACAAAGCACTTCCTTATGCAGGTATGTTCCAAGTGTCTGCTCAGCCTAACAAGCAGCAGCAGCTGGTGGGCACCTCAGAATAAATTCCTGGGTAGATGCTACATTTGCATCACCTTAGCTTTATTTACACTAGATTTCATGCACAGAAATTACTATACAAACAGGTAATTTTTGTGAACAAAGCCACACAATGAGAAAGACAGCTTTTAGTTGAACTGCAGTTAAAGCAAATACCTCTGATATCAGCATAATTATGGAAGACGTGCTGCAACACCATAGTTAATTCCCACAGTGAACAAAATACCATTGTAATAAAGGATAGCAGACAGGTGCTGCCCTGTATGGACAGGGTATATTCCTACCAATCAAAGTCGCAGAAATTATGGCTAATTATTCACATGAACATCAAGCCAGCATTAAATTTCAGCTAGCACCCATCCTTCTGTTACTCTTTCTTTCTGTTACCCTTTTGTTAGAAAAGGTTGTAAGACAGAGCAAGATACAAAACTAGCCTGTTGAGCTATAATCATAGTCCGAGTTTGAAGCAGTAATAGTAATGACAGTCATTAAAAAGGCTTGCTCACCAGTTCTCAGCCAGAGGACTGTCTGACTCACCAACTCCTAACCCAGTCCAGCCATATGGTGAAAAATATACTCCACCACAAACTATCAAAGTGCTACAAATGTTATTAACAGAACTAGAAATAGTGAGCCATTGTATTTTATGGTTATGGTTAAAAACTCAATTTTAAAAGGTAACTTAAAATTCAGGAAAATAGCAGGTTAAATTAAGGACAGCAAGTACCACAGCCTAAGGAAATAATTATCTGTTAGGTGAACCAAGTGCTATTTTTTCTTATTTAAAATACTGACTAAGCTAATTATTCGCAGAGGGAATTGAGTCTAGAGGATTAAATGATTCAGAGGCAGTTTGGTGAAAAGTCACTGTTGAAGCAGTAAATGATATTGCTTTGAACATCTTACAATGATCAGCATTTTAAAAAGATCATTCTTTGGTGACTGTTATTTGGCTAGTAGTGTAGCTTATACTTCCCTTTTGACTGTAGTGACATGTTAGTGTTAAAAATATTACCTTTAAGTCTCAGGTGTTTTCCTTCAAAACTTCAGAGTCTGTTTGTCATTCATTGGTCTCAAAGCCAAGATTACCACTTCTGAGTAAAAGGCAACAATAATACTAGTAGGCAGAAACTTTTAAAAAAGGCAGTATTTATTAAGTCACACTATACAAGATAAAACAGCAGTCTGTGCACAACACATTTGACAGTCCCCCCACCTTCAACACTACAGACAACACAAGCAAGTTCTGAGTGAACTTCAGATCACCCCATTGTGAGGTAGAAAATTAATTCCAGGTGAAAAAACTAAATTTCTGTCAAACTCTAGAAACTGTACAGGTAAAGGCTGACTCTACATAAAGATCATTCATTAGCTTCTATTTTCCCGTTGGTCTCTATGGCTAGAATCTCCCTGGGATCATACAGGGCCATCTTGCCAGGCGAGTGACATCTTCTCTGGGATACCCACAGCGTGCAGCAGTGATAGCAGTCCCCAGCCAGAAGGAATGCACACCATACTTCTCCCAACACAGCCCCAGCAGACCCAGGGCACATCGGAGAACAGCCAGGAACTCTCTCTTCGTTACAGTCCTATTATCCATGTGCATAAAGAGTGGCCCTTCCAGCTGTGAACGAACTGTCAGGTAGTTCCGGAGGGCCAGAACAGGGCACACCCACGGCTCTCCAGACAGCGCAAGGCTGATGATGTGCCTCTCCTGACCCACTGAAGAGCTGCGCAGAAAAAGCACCACTTTGGTCTCCATCAGCTGGAGGTCACTCCGGTACAGAAGCTCAGGCTGCAGTACATTACGGTGCTTTGCCACCATCTCTCCTATTCGGAGTGCCCCAAAAAAAGCTACAGTAAACAATGCACGAAACAGTAAGCATTCATAATGAGTTATGCATACAGACTCCAGAGCTCCTAAGAGAGATCGCAACATCTCAATTGTTATAGGCAAGTATTTATCCCTCAGGATACCTGCTCGACGTTTCAACCCTGTCGCCATGCAACGGGTTATAGGATCTCCCAGAGGATCAGAGTTACCAGTCAGTTTTGACAAATAAGACAGTGCTGCCAGGTACATGAGTGTCTTCGAGGAGGAATAATTAGATTCCACAGCCAAAAACCCTCTGACTTGCTCCACTGGAATTGGCCAGGCTGCAGGCATTCCCATGCTTTTTCGAAAGACAAGGAATTTCTTCAGTCCTTCGAGGTAGACTTCCCAAAGTCTACTATTCCCGGAGCACTCCAGCAACGACAAAGTCTTCAGAGGCCAGGGTCCCAAGGAATGCTTCTGATGACAAGTGAACTCGCTTCCTACAAGAAAGAATCCAAATTAGCTCATTGCGACAAGAGGCACAAGCATGCCACTTAAGCAGCAATAAAGACAGTATCCTGAATGCTGTACGCCCCTAAAAAATGCAGTGAATTTATCTGAGAGCGACAACTCACACACAGCAATCCTGAGCTGTTAAGGCACAGAGATATTTTTCAAATGGGAAACAAGCCATATACCAGGCCCATTTCAGGCACTGGATGTGGTAACACGCTCGGAATTTACAAGATTGTGGAGTAGTAATGGAAAAGACAAGCAAAAAGCAGTTTTTAAACGACGATACGGCTTACCTAAGTTACAACGGCAAAGGTCACACAGCAAACTCCAGCAAAACCGAGGAAACGCTGCCTGGTCGGAGGCACGGCCGCCACCGATGCGGTCGCACCTCGCCGGCCCCGTCCCCATCCCGCACTCACTCACTCACCGCCCCGTCCCCGTCCCGCACTCACTCACCGTCCCCGTCCCCATCCCGCACTCACTCACTCACCGCCCCGTCCCCGTCCCGCACTCACTCACTCACCACCCCGTCCCCGTCCCGCACTCACC
>JAWWTY010000123.1:50685116-50771240 GCA_035222235.1 Margarornis squamiger
CCGTCCCCGTCACCGTCCCGCACTCACCGCCCCGTCCCGCACTTACCGCCCCGTCCCCGTCCCCGTCCCGCACTCACCGGCCCCCGCCGCGCCGCGCTGCCCGCACTGCCGGGGTCCGGCAGCCCTCGCCGCCGCCGCCGCGGTGCCGCTCGGTGCTGCTGTGCTGCGAGGCGGGGCGGTGACCGCCTGCCCGGCAAGGCCCAGCTCCAGCCACCCCATGCCTGGCTCCCGGGACAGCAGCGCCAGCATCTCCCAGAAGGGCGCTGCCGGAGCGCGGGCACTGCAGGCCATGGCCGCGAACCCCTGCCCCGCACGGACCCCCGAGCTGCGCCCCGACGGCCCTTTTATGGCCCCGGGTCCGCCCCGGGGGCCCGCAGCGCTGCCCTTGGCGAAGTGAGAAGAGGGAGGGTGCGGGGCCGACGCGACCTGCGAACTGGAAGGCGTGAAATTTCCAGTTGTTTATTACAATGTATTCTGCCGGTGCCTGGAATGTGATTGTCTTTAGCGATAAGGTTAAAAAAGAGAGAAAAGTACTTGTGCTACCTACTAGTTGTTCTCCTGGGCTCTCCAAGACGTGGCTTCCAGAAAGCTTTCTGTAGAGATTAGCTCAGAGCAGCCGGCTCCGTTCTGATTTACTCATCAGTCCTCTCCTCTGTTCATTACAGGCAATGCACTGAGACGTTTTTGCACACTGAACGAGACAGCTGCCTTTCCACAGTAGCTATCCCTGCAAAATCCCAAGAAAAGAGCAAAGCAAGCAGGCTCCACAGCTTCTTGGCTTGTTAATTTCCTTTGGGGTGCCTTCACAGAGCCCACTTGCTCTGGGGAGAAGGCAGCCCGGTATCCCAAGGGCTCCTGGCCATATGGGGCACCAGCTGCCGCTGCTTGCTAGTCCCCTCGGTCTCCCTTTGAAGGAAGCTGTGCAGGAACCCGGTCAAGCTCCTTCCCTGGGAGCCTCCTCTCCTTCACGATTTAACCATTACTCTTGGCAGTCACTGAGGCCGGTATCGTGTTCGTACCTATCCCTGCGTCCGGCTCTCCCATTTTAGTAACAAAATGGCACAAATTTGAGGCAGGGGAGAACAGGGTCGGGGGGGTCAAGTCACACGCGGGCAAAGCCTCTGCCCCTCCTTTAGCACCTAGTTGCAGCACAATGAAGGCGATAACGGGCCGCTTAATCAGTTCCAAGGCAGTGAAGTCACTCTTCCAGGAGACTCCCACGCAGGCCCGTGGGAGGAGGAGGCAGGATGGGGGGAACCCCGCACTGACCCGCAGGATCAGGCTCGGGGTGGGGCGCAGAGAGGTCGTACCAGTGGGACAGAAAGTCCAGGTGATAAAAGGGCAGCACGGCGGCACCACTGAGGAGTCGCTCCTTGGTGCTCTGACTGCGTGGCTGCCGTTTCGTCGGTGATGGAGAGCAGTGGGGTTGAGCTGCCTGCTCCGCTTTCACCGTTCTGGGCGCTGCTGGCACTGCTGCGGCGGCAGCCCGGTATGGGGTGGCTGCCGGGCGGTCCGGATGGCTGTCCCACATCCCGGAGCACCGGCGGAGTGGAGGCTGGAAATGGGGAAGGAGCTGGTGAGTGTGGCCTTGGGGAGGTCGGCCGGCTGTGTGGTGGGGGAGGTGGGAGGAGGCTTGGCACGTTTTTCCATGGGGTCTGACCCCAGTGCTGGAAGACTTCTGAGACCTCGGTGCACTGCTGAATCTGTTATTAGTTTGGGGTGACTTTGCTGCTCCCAGCCCCTTGTGCCTACTGATGGAGGTCTGAGGTCACAGAAAACTTGCAGTAGGGTATTGGATCTGTCAACGGGCTTGAGATGTTGCTTTAAAGAGATAAACAGCTGGGGGTTTATGACTTTTCAGAATCTAATCTTTCTCCTGTGCTCTGACTATTGGAAGCTGTGCAGATGAGAGTCATAAGAATGAATGGCACACTTTTGTCTCAGAGAAGTTCAAGTAAAAGCTGAAACATGTTGAGAGGGAGGGAACTTCTATCTGGTTTACTGTCTGTGAGACCACCTTTTTTGCCATTGCTAATGTGGATTTCTTTCAGCAGATGAGCTCAACCAGGTTCCTGAGAAGCATCCCTTGGGCCCTTGTCCCCTGAAGGCTCTGCTGTTACTGGAGGACTCAGGAGAGAGACACTTGTGGCAAGTCTACCACGAAGGCCTGAAAAACTTTCTTGCACTTAGAGAAGACATGGCTCTGTCTGCAGTCTGGCCGATTCCAGTCCATCAAATCAGAGTGTTTCTGATTGCCATGGAGTCCCAAGGTCTGCCTCCCACAAAAATAATAATGTATATGGAAGGACTGTCCTTCATCTCCAGAATGGTAGATCATCCTGATCCTCTTCAAGATCCTGTTATCTGTTCCATGGTATCAAGGTTAAAATATAGGACTCACCCTTCAAATGATGAATACTATCCTGTAACAATTGAAGTGTTGAGATCTCTCCTGGGGACTCTGGAGTCTGTGTGTAGCTGTCCTTATGAGTGTATATTGTTCCGTGCCATGTTTATTGTAGCTTTCTTTGGTGCACTCCGTATGGAAGAGATGGTGACAAATTACCAAAACACAGCACAGCCAGAGCTACTGTACTTGAGGGACCTCCAGCTGACTGAAGAGAGAGCAAACCTTCGTGTCCATATATCTCACATGGGCCAACAGAGGTATTTGATCCAACTGAGATTATCTAAAGAGATGTGGGTATGTCCTGTTGAAGCTCTCCGTATCTATGTGGCAGTAAGGCCACGGGGAGATGGCCCTCTCTTTGTCCATTTAGATAGCATGGCTGTGACAAAGAGAGAGTTCCTAACTGTCTTCCGCCGTGCTCTTATGTTTGCTGGACTTCCTCCAAACCGGTATGGTGTGCATTCCTTCTGGCTGGGCAATCGTAACAGCAGTATCTCATGGTATTCAGATGAAATTATTAATAGAATGGCAAGGTGGTGGTGAAGATTCTGAAGAAGACATACTTCCATCTATCTGTTGGGCTTCTATAGTACAGGGTTTCTTCTGTAATGCACAAACTTTATGCTTTATACAGACTAAACTTCAAGTGGTCCATGAAGTTCACAGAGAAGGGGAGAAACAAGTAGAAGGTGATTTTTCCCACCTATGGTGGTTTTGAGAATGAAGTGTCATGGCTTTAAAACTGCTGGGTCTTGTGGGGCAGTGTCCATCCTATTCAGCATGCTATTTGTTCTAACTGTATTTTGACCTTGTGTAATCTTACATTAAACAGCATTTTCTTTAAAGAACTTCTCTAGTCTTTTTGTTACACCCTAGTCAAAGGCTATTCATTGCAGTGGTGACAAGCATGCACTCTTTCCACTGTTTAATGTGATGAGAAGTAAAGATAACTGATAATTGGTGATTGGAAGCTATGAATGGGAAGGGAATTTAGCTGCTAATTAAATGTGACACCAGCCGGGAAATTGACTCTGTTGTCCAAATTAGGGTTCCATAGCAGCTGCATCCAACCTCACCTGCTGCAGTCTCAGTCTCTTTACATGTAGAAACCTTCCCCTTGACAATTCTTAGGATCTTTCACTGATCCCTTTTGAAAGGATGTATCAAACCTGGATACAGATCAAAAGTAGCTTTTAATTGAAGTGTGGTTAACACATCAAAGTTGACTCAGCTCAGTTCAAAAGTAGCAGAGAACATAAAGAGATAACACACATAACCCTCAGTCTGTAATTGACACATGTTAGAGACGGACTTTTAATAAAGATTAAATAACTATATCTGAGAAGCAGGATCATAAGAAGGTTGAGTGTCACCTTTCATACATGAGTGTTTGAAGTAATGGCATACTGTGTAGTGCTTCACATCACTGTGTTTGGGATCTACCTTGGTGATGACTAGTTATTCAGAAAACAGCCAGCATCCTACTGCACTCCTCAGTCCTCAAGATGGTTTCCAAGGGATCATTAGTTACAGGAAGTTCACACTGCACAGGCAGATCTGTGATAGTAGACAGCATCCTGTTACTTCTCTGGCATACATTTGGTAGCTCCCCTTCTACAGCTTTACTACAAGATGTTACAGAATTCGCACACTATGATGCTGAGTCCCAGGCATCTTGTTCATATTCATGAATGTGAAGTGGTATGTCAGAGTGGCTAGAGCTCTCTCTCTGTGGTTGCAAGGAAATTGGTTTAGTTAAAATATCCCCATGTAAAGAGTGCCAGAGGAAGCAGAGGTCTCAGACTGGGTGATGAGAGAAAAGAAAGTTTGGCTCACCAGCTTTGTTATTGAGAGGAGGCAGGAAGAAGATGTGCTTCAGGAGTGAGGGGAAAGACTGGTGTAGAGTCAGAATACAAAGGATTTTTCTGGCTCACAAATGTTTTACTTAAGAGGGAAACGGGAGTTGTTAGGGAAGGACAACTAGAATTTTGCTTTGTGCATGATAGTGGGGATGGAACTGACTGCACAGGCCTAAGTGTTTGTGGGCATGACTGCTCAGCTTTATGCTGTGTGATCACGTATGAAATCCTAGACTGCTCCTTCTACCTGAAACTCAAGGGCTGGCATGTGGCAATGACATGTGGGAGGAAAGCAGCTGGAGGAAAAAAAGCTGAACTGACCTAGCTGAGGCCAAGTAAGTAAATGGCATAAGTTGGTTCTCCTACCAATAAGTTTTCAAATTACATTTTAAAAACACCTTTGTGAAGAACTATTCCTGGGGACTATCTTCCTACAAGTACATATAATGGCAAACAGATACTTCACTAATAGATACTTGTTTATCGTCTCCAGGCTCAGTCTGTAGCAGAGTGGGGCAAAATCATATGTAAACATGTTCATCAAAAAGTGAAGACAAATTAATGTAAAGGCACTCAAGCTCCTTATGGAGATCAAGCCTTAGACACCACATCCTACAAGTCTGGACTTGCAGAGCTCAGACCTCAAAAGCCTTTTGTGTTATTTCACACATGCATTCTGCATTATTTATAAAGAGATCTAATACTCTTTCAACACAAATTCCAACAGCATTACCTAGGCTGAGCCCCAATATCCAGTACAAGTAACTCGGGTAGATTTGCTAAGTTTTTTATTTCCTTGCACATTGCCCTCATTCTTTTAGAAACTAAGATTTACTCTAAGACTAGGTCAGCCTGAAACCAAATCTTGCATCTCAGCTTGGCTTTCATGACAATACTCTGTGGCATTACCTGCCTAATCACTTCATGTCACACCCCATCCCCTCACCCCCACATCTTCACACCAGAGACACAGTTTGTTTGATACTAACCTTGGGAATTAAAGCCTTTATGGGGTTAAACAGCAAAATTCATATAGGATTTTACTGAAAATGCCCTGTTGTTGGTCATGCACTAGAATAAAACAACACATGTAATACTAGCATACTCTGTGCACAACGTCTGAGGGAAATTTAAGTATAAAGTGAACTTCCACAAGCATGGAAGAAACAGAGGCAATGCATGTCATCTGTAGAGCTGCAGCAACTCACTCAGTCATCTTGTTCCTTTTACAGATCTCCTGCTCTGAATATATGGATGTGGCTTTCTGCCACTGAAGTAACTTTAGTGTCAGGGCATTTTTTCCTTCTTTTTCTTTTCTCTTTTCCTCTTCCTTTTTCATTGTCTCTTCTTTTTTCTAAAAAGAATATTCTTTATTCAACAAGTTATGGGTATCTCCTTAAACTCTTAGCATCTTGGGTTGTATAGATAGGCTTTTGTGAAGCTGCCAAAGCATCCCAAAAGGGTGCTCTCTGGGCACTTGCAAAAATGCAATTACCTTTTACCCAGTCAGAGCTGATTTCAGCACAGTTGCTTTCTTTGTGGCAGGTAAACTCTGCATTCTTTGTGTCCATACATTCTTCTCCCCCAGCTTTGTTAACCTTGCCCTAGGTCTGAGATAACACTCAGACAATGGTACCACCTTATCTCAAGTTCCCTGCTGTGGGAAGCCTCAGTCTGAGTTTCAGGTATCAGCAAAGAAATACTGGAGAGGGACTTCTGTGGTTGTTGGTGGTTGCAGATGCCACCTGTCCCATAACTTGGGGTGATTTTTGTTTGACCGGTGACATGCATAGGAGAGGTTCCTTCTGTATACAGTTTGCCACAATGGGAATTTTTGTCTGGATGTGCTAACCATCCTGTCACTCCATTCTGTGCTTATCTCATGGCAAAGTCCTTCTGTGGCCATAACAGTGTTTGAGACAGGCAACTGCGCTCTTCGACATGTCTGGCAATAGCATAACTTCAACCAGGCTATCTACGCATACGAAGTTCTCATACAAAATGTTCTTATGCATCAGGCTCATACTCTGTTCTCCAGGGAACAGAGTACAGTTCTGTTGTAGTTTAATCCTGACAAAAAGCAAAAGCTGTGGCTTTACTGTTGGTGGGGTCTTAACTGAAATTATTATCAAATCAAATTATAAATTTAGTTGTATTATCTCAGGCTGCTTTTTTTTTCACACTCTTTTACAATTTCTCTCATTGTAACTTGCACCCAGAACTGAGAAGTCTATGTGGTGCAGAATGTACTATAGTTACCATATTGATTAGCATAAATAAAAGAAGTGATGTAAAGTAAAAAATCTTCTTGGGACACATAGTAGGAAAGCCAACAGTGCATCAGATGCATTCAAGCAGGAATACAAGTGGCATTTCATGATGTAATGTCTAACAGGTTTGGTTCCAGGTAGAGTTGCTTGGAACCTGGTAAAAGACTTTCTTGTAGTCTGTCCATGTCCCACTTGCAGTCCATGGCTGTCCTTCCTTCTGGTCAAGGAAGGGGGACTCAACCATTTCCCATATAACATTTTCTTTTGTTTAGTTCATTCATTAACAAAAATCAAGCTAGCAATACCTAAAATAGTCTGTCTTACATAATCCCCTTAATATTTGGCCTCCCAACAAGTTGTTTGCAATAAAACAAGAAACAAATCACAAAAATTAGTAAACTCATAAGACAAGCAATTATGGGGACAGTTAAAAGTTTCATCAGTTTCACACAGCTTGATCTCATCTGTTAGCAGGTTCCTATAAAAAGAAAATTGAAAATTTGGCCTACTACACACCAATTATTAAAAGGAAGGAACAATTCATTGAGTGTTGATCAGGTCTGCAAAGCTGATATTTGTGCCTCTCTGTTGACTAAGAAAGTCACAAGAGTCCTACAGGGTCCTGTGGGAAAGTTTATCATCAAGCTTTCTGTGAGCCTTCTAAAGTGTCTCCACTGCCCATCCCCTGGCTTGCTTACTGTGGATGGCCTGAGGAGTTTCCCGACTCCTGCCCACATAACTCAATCAGTGTTCCAATCGACAGAGCAAAAGGCATAGTCTCAGGGGGACTCAGGGAAGGTTTGCCTTGGATGGAAAATTCACCCAATTTTCAATTAATGCCTTCAAATTTGCACCAGACGGGCCATCCATAAGGCTTCTCAGAAAGCCCTTCTGTATACCTTTAATCCAGAGGGCATATCTTTCCTGTGTTTCTAGTGTTTGCTCTTTCTGCCATTGTTCTCCCCAGAAGAGCAGCAGAAGTACCTCACCACTCAGCCTGGCAGATGGCAGTCTTAGACTCAGAGGGTGTTGGGTTAGGGTGTCCAAAACATCTCCCATAATTAATCAGTTCTTGGGCAACTTCACCCCACATCCACATTTTTCCCTTCAGTCTGCCTGATAATGTGTGATCAAAGGTGGAGTGTTCACTGTCATCAGCTGGAGTAGAGCAGATTTGATCCTGCAAGTGAATTCCAGAAGGCTGCGTATTAGTGGCATCAAGGGATCTGGATCTGCTGGCATGGTCATCAGAGAACCTTTGTCAGGTTCTAATACGTGCTGATGCATGAATTGGAGGCAGGCAGCCTTTTGGACACTTTCAGTCAATTGATCCATAGAAGTTCCTATGGCAATTGGATGGCATCTCTCCAGGGGTCTCAATCCCCCAGGGCAGTAGGCAGACCTCTGGGTGAGGGACCAGGGAGCTATTCAATTTCCGGTGGTTAAGAAAACCCTAGACCCCTAGTAGCCCTCACCTTCTGTTTCTATCAGCATAATTTGTTCTCCTTCTGTCAGTGAGACTCTCTGCACACATTCTGTCTCAGACTCTTTCTGAGTACCACTGTATTCTTCTTGTAATTTAGCCAACTCAGCAGGAGTATAAGGTATTTCTTTGCTAATAATGCAAGGGAAAACATCATTCATTCCCTCATAATGATATTCTATTTTAATCCACTGCTATACTTTTTTCATATCCTATTGACACAGTGTTCTGCCTTGAATTTAAACTGGTCTACTGTGTATCACCTCCTGACCTGTTGATGTATGGCTGGAAGTTTCATCTGGGGCTTTTCTTTGTACAGCCCAAGTGAATGCAGCCTTTTTGACAGGTGTTTCCGGCAGAGAAAGAAAACAGGTCCCTGTGGTTAAGCCACGTATTTTACTTGAGTTCACTCACCAATCAGCACCTAACACAAGAGCTCCCCCACCTCATCTGAGCCCCTGTGAAAAAGCTCCAGAACAAGGAGAGTATTTTAACACCCACCACTAATCTCCGTAGTTAATGTTACTCAAAGAAGGTAGCTTAAAAAACACCAAACCAGCAATTTATTTAGTTTTCTGTGACAGTGGCTGCAAAAGCTGGGCTAGGCCAGTGGTGTACTGGGTGCTGCCAGCTGCTCCCATACCCAGGAAAAGCTTCCCAGACATCCCCGGAGGGATATCCCCATTGCTGGATTTGCTCTTCCTAATGTGAATGGAAGTGTGGCTACCTGTCTCCTTTCCATCAGGGAGACTGAGGGAAAAGACCTCTGAAGGCTCCTGGAGGAAAATTAAGTGTCAAAATTAAGTAGAAAAATCCAGTGATGGGATATATGGTAATACTCCCACAGGCAGAGCACAGCCAAGCCAAGCCCAGCATGAGTGCAGGAAACAAAAAAAGGCTTCCTCGGCCAAAGATTCAGGGCTATGTCCAGCATTACAACTTCAACCATACAATAAGCACTGAAGCAAGTGCAGCTTTTTTTTTTCCCCACATTGTCTCGCAGAAGCAAGCAATAATCTTTTTTCTTGTTCTTTTTGTGGCTACAAACCCTGAAGAAGGGATTTGGGTTCCTACCAATTTTAATTGGGGTGTTGGCACCTGAGTTGAAGATGCCACCTCCAATGCTCAAGCTCCCATTTCTGCCAGCAGTCCCTTCCCTTTGCAGTTCTCCAGGGCCGACCCCAGCTGAGACAGCCAAGACCATGGGGAAGCCTGCAGACCCTCAGTTTGTGATCATAAGGTTTCTCAAACACTTGCTTTTCCTACTACATGTGCACAGAAGCAGCTTTGTTTTGACATCACATCTTCCTCACACCTCTCCTCACTCACCATCCAGAAACGGGGTGTTCCTCTGCCTAAAAGCATGGGCACATAAAGAACTTTAATTGATGGTGTGACTTTACAGTATGTCATTTATTCCATGGTAACTACCCATGCATACACACTCCTACTCAGCAAAGCATAAGGTAAAAAGGTGTAAATTACTTTGTGCCTCATCAAAGAGCAAGAGCATTCACCCAGAGGTTTTTAACCAAGCAGCTTACTCCACAGTAAAGTTTGCCTTACTGCTGATCTAATCCAGACTAGATCGTGTCTCTTCCTCTCAGGCAATTAGCTCCCTAGCAAAAATAAAGCTTTTACACATCCTTTAATCAAACGATCTGTTCCTCTTTTGGGGTGTCATATTTCTGTTCTGTGCTATAGGACAAAGAAGACTTTGACTGCTTTTTAAATGGTCAGGCTCCCACTGAACAGGACCCGTTATCTCCTTTTAAGTGGGAGATAAAAGGACCCAGTAGCCAAATACTTTTTAGTGCAGGACTCAGACTTTCACAGAGCTATCTAGTGGTTTTACTTATGTGATGGTGTTTCTTCTCATCCTAGGTAAGAACCAGCATTTAAAATTTAAAAGAGGAGTGAGATTACACAGTCAAGAATTCTTATCTTGAGCCAAGAGCCTTATCTTCAGACTTGGAGTTGTACACTTTCAATTGATCAGCCTGGCTAAGTCAGAAACTTTCTGGTCACTTTAATTTCTGTCAAACAGCTGATTTTCCATCACCTGAACCCAATGGTATCTCAGCACCTTCCCAATGGCATTTGTCTGTGAAAGGGGGGTGACAAAACCTGAGAATGCAGATGACAAACTTTTCAGTGAAATATTTTTTGTTCTGAAATCATCATCCAAGGAATGGGTATTCCAGAAGAAGGTTTATGTACTTGTGAATGTTAAAGGGGAGAATACTATTTGCTGTAGAATATGCTGCATCTCTCTGAACACCTTCCCTCTTCTGCTGGAGACCACAGTTCAGCACGCAGAGCCCTGTGACTGTTGTTAGGGGTTTTCTGGTATAGATAAAAAAGATGCTAAAATTCATGTAATTTGTAACTGTGTACTAGGCATACTTCATAGCTAAAAGCATTCCCAAACCGCAGCAGCAGCTCAGAGCAGTGATCTACAGATGCATACAGTAAGGGAGCAGGACATTTGTCTGCTGTCAAAGGAGGGACTCTGCATTTGAGAGCTGCTCCTTCTTGTCTCTTTACAGCCTTCTGATAAAAGCACAGGTATGCACCTCCATCTCACCAAACATTTTATATAGCTAACATTGTCTGGTACACAGACAGCAGAGGCCTCTATTTCACTGCAGTCTTCCTGAGCAATTTCTTATGTGTGGACCGCAGAGAACAAGACCTAATCCTTTCTGGACCTAGTCCTTTCTAGGCCTTGTCCTCCTTTTCTCCTGCATGAAGGGGATAAGGAAAGTGGGTGGGAGGCATAAACTCCTCCCTGAAGGTGCTATGGACTGAATTATTGCTTGAACTGTAGGTATGATGCCCATTGCAGCAGCTTCAGCTCTCCTCCCCTAGAACCTCAAGTAAAATTACCAAGTGCTTAGCCAGGTATGAATAGTATTTCATTTTGATAATTCAGCTGGCATACACTTCTGTAATGAGACCACATCAAAAAGTGAAACTGCAGTCTCATGCGGTTGTTTGCAGAGTAGATGAGTCAGAGCCTCTCTCTTTCCATGCTGCAGCTCGCTAAACCTGTGCCAAGTTTAATAATTTCCATTCCCTTCAGGAGAGAGGGGCACATTCAAGCTGGGTGATTGCCCAAACACTCTGTACCATGTGGTGAAAGATTTTAAGGTCTTAGCTTTAATGTTTAATTGATGAACAACTCTTCATTTAAATGGTTAGATTTATGACACATCTGTTTTGGCAGAAAAACATCATGGCTAAAAATCCAAGAGCAGACAAGTTTAATTGTTAATTCAGTGTCAAAATAAACTCTGGATTCCCCTCTGAATTTAATTCCAGCTGCAAAGTTAATAGGGATCGTTCTATGAGCGAGTGTAGCTAGAAATGGAAGGCTCTACCCACTGCATTAGCATCAGGCTGTGCCTTCACCCTGCACATCCCTCACACCCCTTCAGTGTCCACCTCTCTCTCAAAAAATCCTAAGTCTAATATCAACTTGTCACAGCTGACTTTATACCCCATCCAATGGGAAGCCTGTGAAGTGGCTGCTGTGAGACCAAATGCCTCAAATCTGCAGGGTAGAATATGCCTGTCTTGATCTTGATGCAGAAGTTGAACTTCAAACACTTTGGTTCATAAACTTATCTTTGTCTTTAATTCCTCTGAGTTGTATTTGATTCTACATCAAATATAGATGTTCATACCTTTATGCTGCTGTCTTGCACAAAGTCATTCCTGTCAGTTTATAGTTCTGCCTCAGGTGTGACAAGTGGGGGAAAAAACCTTTAAAGATAACTTCAGAAAGACAAACAATAGCTGTGAAAATGCCTCTGTCCCTCTCAATGGCATTGTAATATAAAATAGGGGTTAAATGCAAGTAGAAATCTGTTTTGTTATATCTCTGCCCACAGTTTCAATAGCAGTGTTTCAATCACGTGTATTATGTTGCTAAATTTGTTTGGAAAGATTTTTCCTGAGGAATCAGACTAAGCACAGAAATAAGGTGATCACTCTACTCGCCTCAATTCTTAAGAAAACAAGGATTATGTGATTGCTTTCTGCTTGTTTCCGACAACTTTTCCAAGAGTTGGCAAATTTCAATTAAATTTAATGGAGGAGCAAAAACCTCAGGGTTACTCAGGTCTTAAAAATGTCTTGGAAATTTGAAAAAGCTGTGATCTGTGTAGGATTCATTCACCTTTGAGACACAGATCCCTAGGAAAGAGAGCTTCACCTGTTCTGCTGCAATGTAGAGGCACCACAGCAGTGATAGCTGTGGCAGAATTCACCAACCCCATATCAGAAAGGGCACAGGAGGGTCCCAGAAGCGGTGCTGTGGTCTGTGCAGTGTCTGTAGACAAGGGTGGAATGAACCTCCCCATCTTCAGCTGTCACAGTATGAATACCTATGGCTGAGCAAGTTGTCTAGACTCCTTTCACAGTCTAGAGTGAGCAACATGTTTTTCTGGGGCACAGTTCACCTTACCAATGTCTGGAACAGACAAAAGGAATCATATGTCAGAACTATCTATCTGCTATGCTTCTAGGTTTGCTAGGAAGAGTGGGTGGGAGGCATGAAGCAGACTCCTTCCCACACCACTGCACATCTGCAAACGGCTGGTACTGATGGAGCCCGTGAGAACACTTTTGCAAGTAGAGAGCACAGCTCATGACCACGTTACCTACAGCTGTTGATTGGTAATCTTTTGTCTGTTCAATTCTGCAAATGCTTCTTTCCTGACAATTATTCTGCAGTGCCACACAGATGGGCACATGGATCTAAACACTTTGAAATACCAGCTGTTGGGCCAACAGCTCTGCTCTAAGCTATGCTCAGAGTAATGTTGTGCTAAAAGCAAACCCTGCCAAAACGCATCACTATGTAGAGTTTATATTTCAAGGGAACTATGTGCCATCACAAGCCACTTGGTCACTAACATCTGCAGGATTTCACAGGAGAGTACAGATTCCACAGCATGTGCTCTAAAGTCTTCCTTTCTGTGTCAATGCATCTTAGGCACAAGGTGATTTTCACCCCAATCACTCAACTGGCAAATGAGACTATGCATACTGCTGCATGCTTGGCAGGCTGCTCTGCAGCAAATGCAGGCAGCAAACCCACCGCTCGAGTCCCAGCAGAGCAAAAACTTCTTAAGTCAGATGCAAAGCTTGGCTTGGGTGAGTTTGTATCTTGGAAACCTTTTCTTTAGAAACCCAAGGTCACCAAGCTTTGGGTTTCCCTACCAGCTCCATAATGTTTGTATTAAGTATGCAGGCTGCAAAGCACCGAAGAAAGTGTCAGCAATTTCATTGCCACAATCACAACTGCACCCTGGCTGCTACTACTTGGTGCCACTGGGTGTCAGAGATCTGGTGCCTCCCTACACCTCTGGGCATTCACAGATGTTCTGTTCTCTCTCCGTGGCCCTTCTGATCAGCACCTCTGAAATAGCCACCCCACTTGCTCCTGAGCTCAGACTTCTTCCTGTGGGCACAGGACCAAGCCCCTGGCCCTGGGCAGAGCTGCACAGGCCAAGGGCCAGTTTCTCCCTCCCCTGTGCCACAGTTCCCTGAGCCAGGGACATGCAGCCTGAACCCTGTACAACGTCTGGGTGAGGAGCAAGTGGTGGCAAGCTGAGCACAGGGCTATGGATGGGTGTCACAGCTGCTGCAGCACAGGTATGGAGCAAATCTGTTTTTTTAAGATAGCATATTACACTTTGCCTTTAACTGGCTGAGAGTGCTGGACTGGGGGTGGCCTTAGCTGTCCTTGCACACTTTCCTGTGTGGTAGAGACCGACCTTGCAGGAGACCCCTTTGATTTGACCATCAAATGCAGGTCATTCCTCATGTTGCTTTGATCAATGAATTCCTAGTTTGGGATATCACATTGCTTTTCTGACAGTAGAAGCGTCAGAATAAATTGTTCAAATACCTTCTTGTGCTGCAAACTGCATCACGAACAGCTTTTGAAAACAAGAGTGCAGAACTGAGGAAAAGATCCCTTCAGCCATGTGGTCTCTTGCCCAATTTCTTCAGTATTCAGTAACCATTTTCATTTTTACAGTCTCAGCTATTTCTTTTCTCTATGCTTTATCTCCTACCGTTCTGCTTACAGCAGCCCACCTCTCTCCTCTCCTTCCCCCTCCTGTCTTCTTTGAAGACTTTCTTGAGAGAAAACCACATCCTTATGTTCCTCTCATTGTTAGAGCCTCCACCACTGCTGCTGTTATGGTTCTTCATTACCTTTTTGATAAAGAGGTCTAGCATAGCTCAACCTAAACTGCTCTTCAGATGTTCCCATCTGCAGGTGTGCAGACTATCCCAGTAAACTATATTTTACAAATGTTTCAACTAAGTTCCCCTTAACTATAGCATGTACACCTCAGAACTGTAAATTATTCCTTGTAATAAGTGCAAGCTGTCCATAAATTTGAAACTCAGTGCAGGTTTGTGGTCCTCTAAAAACAGTTTGCTAAATAAACTGCTGGACTCTTCATAGAATGAAAAAAAAATATTATTCCTGTTTGTGCTATTTACTGTGGGCTTAATTTTGTGGCCGATAATGCTAAATCTGTGGACTGTTGGATGGTTCAGGGATTGACTCAGATTTGATCTTACTGAAGCACAGGCATATGACTGGATTCTTATTATACCACTGGCAGCATTTGCACTTACCTCCAAAATACAGCTGGTGTCAGCTTTTGCAGACTGTATCACCTCTATCCTTCAGCTTGCCAATATTTTTCATTCTGTGCCCCAAACCCTCCTTGCACTGTAGAATGTTTGGGTTTATATTTGTCTTAGGGGAGTTGCCTTCCTATATTCAAGTAGTACCTCTGTCTCATTCAACTGGTTTTGCAGTTTGATCAATATTTGATACATCAAGAAGGAGCTTTCTCATTGACCTGGGGCCCACTGGAGGCACAAGATGCAGACCTGCAACTTAATGATCTGTTTCACACATGCTCTCAGCCTGTGAAAGGACAATTTTTATGCCAGGGTTGTACTGCACTTGTGGTAAGACCAACAGCAGAGGCCTCTGGATTGAAATGGATGGGAATCTGCTGGGCGAAACTGGCTAGATGGGGAGCAATGAGAAAGATGTATTGCTCTTTTGACATCTGGCATCTGGCAGCCTCTAATTCATTGTGTTGCTGTTGGGTTCAAACCCAAAAATGAGATCACCACATCAGCAGGTGACACTTAATCCTGCAGGTCTTGTCCCAGATAACCTTCATAACATGGATGCAGAGGAATTCACAAGAGAGTTTTGGTCCCCAAGAATTTGGCATGGTCAATGGGAAGCATGGTCCTTCAGGCTGGCTCCCTTGGTCAAGCTCCATTCCTCATGGAGAAGCACAAATATCACTGCATTGTTGAACACAATGGGTGCTTTACACTTCCAGTTTAGTCGTGAGGCATATGACATCTGTGCTTTCTACATCTCCTGCCTCTTAGTTGAGTCTAATTAGGTCTGGCACCAGCCTCATATCCTGATCCTCAATCCACGGAGAGAAATGGAGCTCCTGCACGACCCTCCATAAGTGACAGTCCTACCTACCCAGCTGATGCTTTGAAGCCATTACCAGATCCCTTCAGTTACAGACACTGAAGTGAAAGAAAGCCTATTTTTGCAGACTTGAGTCTGACCCTGCTGGACTCTGATTCTGTCTCCTGCTTGCCCTCTGTGTCCTGCACAAGAATGAGCAAACCTCAGTCAACCACAGTCACTGCCTGATCCACCTGTGGCTCCTTCACCCACATCCCACTGGGAGCACAAAATCATGAAATGCTTGCAGGGACACAAAGTCCCTCACAGCTTCTTGCTGTCGTGTAAAGCTGTGCCCACACTGGAGGCATACAATGAATTTGCCATTATTTTACTTTGGGTTTTTTTGCATCTCTTGCTGTGAATGCTATATTGTCCTGGCAAGCTTCTGTTGAAAATTCTGGTGCTCCAACTACACTCAATGTCTTGCAGCCTGGTCCTGAAGCCCATTGCACCCTGTTAAACCCAGGCCAAAGTGAGACCTGGTGTTGTGGTGAACTGTCTCTAGTGTCACATCAACAGAGGCAGACACTTCCTGCTTCAGGGACTACTGACTTTAGCTCAAGCACCTCTGCCTATGTGCACTACTGAAGTCCCTAAGGCCTGTCTTCTACGCCTTTCGTCCTCAGCCAAGCCAAGCCAAGCCAGGGGATAGTAAGAATTCGACTCAGCTTTGCTGTCCAACGAGATCCTGCCACAGTTCCTGGGATGTCCACATGAGGTGGTAGACCTGTCACTGCCACTCTCGATATTGACACAGCTCATCTCTTTTGCTTTGGCTGCACCTGCAAGTCCTCAGGGGCCCTGGCACAACTTTTTTCCACAGCCCAGGGATTTTTTTCAGGGGTTATATAATTACCTTTAGCACAGCAGTTGCTTACGTACCTCTGCACTGTACAGAAATGAATGTAATTTCCATTCACATTCACGACCACTCTGCCCATCTCCTGCTGCAGCTTCGTTCACTGCTGTTGTGAAGAGCACCTCTGAGCTCCCAGGCTTTTGTCTTCTCCTTCTCCCATCCCAGGTGTCTTCTCCCAGTACTTGCAGACTCCAGTGACATGATATGGTTTGCTGCTGCTTCTGCGTCTCACTCATTGTGTCTGGCACACTCAGATCTTCTCATGTTTGTCACAGTGCACACAGCTCGGCAGACTGATTTTGTGACGTTAAAGGCTGGGTTTTTTCAAGTCAGCCTGCCTCAGGTTTTAGTTTTCCCACTGTTTTGATTCTTCTGTCATATGTACAATATCAGAGCACTACCCTGCAGACATCTAAGCTCTTCTGCTTGGTGAATACTCTGTTAATTCTGGATCATTCAGCAGCATCCCTGAGTGATTTGTCCCAGATCTCGATCAGGACTTAGCTGTTTAACCCAGTTAAGCAACCCTTCTGCCTCGGATCTTTCCAAAACCCATCTCTGTTTTCATGTGCTATTTGTAACTCCTGGCTTAAAGCCATATCACTCATGTATTTAATACACAAAGCAGTGATATTCCTCCAGTCTCTGCTGTGCAGTTTCACAGTGATTTAACTCCCCAGTGTTGGCTGTCACCTACGGCAAAAATTGACTGCACTAGACCGAGCTATTCTTGCTGGGGTGTGGGGTGGAAGCAACTTCCCAACTAATTAAATTTTGCTAGGCAAGGCTCATTGGATTTCTTTCATCTGTAAATTAAAAGTTACATTGTAACATATCTGTAGTGAGAGTGAAAAGCATGTGCCAGCTGTGAATGCAAGAGGGAAATACCTTCAATAAAGATGTCTCATCTTCTTTAAATGTCTCTGGATATTCAGGAAAAAATAATGCAGCTATAGCCCTGCACAGTAAAAAGCCAAAAACTTGAGAATGCTCCAGAGCAAGGGCAGTGCATCAGTTTTCCTGGCACCCAGGTGGAAAGTTGTGGAAGACATGGAGCAGAGGCTTATTGTCACCCAGCAGTGGAAGTGGGGCCAGGCACAGCCAGGATGTCCATGCAGTACCATTTCATGCCTGCATTTATCTGCCTGCCATCCACCTGTCAGCCACAGGGAGCAGGCTCAGGCAAAGTGAATTGATTTGAGTCAAGCTGATGTTGAACAGGTTGGTCACACCAGCAGTCGGTTTGGAGCTGTGTATCTAAAATTTATTTGTGCAGGCCTACACAGGCCTGGTCCAGAGCCTGGTTAAACTTAAAAGCTCCCACTGACCTGTTTTAGCTTTGGCCAAGCTCTGCACAATGGAGGAGGGATTGAACAGCAACATTCCTTGTCTAAGCCAATGCTTTAATCATCAGCCAAGGCTGCAGCTCTGGTTTAGTTGGTCAATAATTCTATGACGGATCAGATACCATAAATTCCACATACTAAATAATAATTTAAAATACATGTATATATTTTAATGCCCAAGAATCATTGAAAGTTCTAAATCAGTCTCTTATGGAATCCTGTGACCTTTAACCCTTCCTCAGATGTGTGCAGTGTTGAACACTGCGTCATAGGCTTTTAAGCAGCAGATCTGGTGTCATGGTAATAGATAAATGCCAGAAATAGCCAGAAAGTCAGCTAGCATTTTACATATTAAAATACCCCAGAATTTTCTGAGAAACTAAAAATTCAGCAGTGCTTACATATTGCAAGTGGTTTGGCACATAAGGCACTTATATCTCCCTCCAGTTGCTTCTACATTCATTCATATACCAAGCTGAGGAGTATCAGCTTTGGGTCTCTCCCCTCATACCCTGAGACTGGCTGTGCACCTTTGGCCACCACAGCCCTGCCTGCGGCTAGCAGATACAGCCACATCCTGGGCAGCTGACATTTGCAAGGGATCTTGATTTTCAAAGCAAAACCAGGTCTTGAAAATCTCACCCTTTTGTTGTACCTGAGCCGTGATGGAGCATTTTGGGAAGGCAGCTCAGGGAGCGAGAGGACAGTCCCAGGTCTCAGCATGAGAGCTGCCCCAGACACAGCTGGGAGGTGCTGAGGTGCTCGTGGGAGCCAGTACCCACTGGAGACTTCTTAGAAACATTGCCAACGCAGGCAAGCGAGCACCTCACACCGAGCGGAGACATCAGTCGTCGTTTCCTTCCTCTTTTCCAGAGACAGAAACAACCACCACCAGGCCCATACCCTGCTGTTCCGCCCCTGCATGAGTCATACCCAAGGTGAGAGAAGCAGTGACAGAAACCCCTCCGGCAGACTTGTGTAAGGTGGTTGTGAAAGACTTGAGACAGATATGTCACTCATTCACTTCTTCATAAACAGAAAGGGAGCAATAACTATAATTTTGTTAGCTAATAACTGATTGACAGCTCATGCAAGGCTGGAGGCCAGCTCTCCGTGCTCAGGAAGGGATGTGCCACATGGTTTAGGTCAGTGCTGTGAGAGATCCCCCTGACCCCCAAAATGCAGCAGCTGGAGTCCAGCAACATGCTACCAGCACAACAGCATTTGCAGAAACCAGGCCCGGGTAATGACTTGAAGACTGACACTGATTTTAGAAACGGCACACAAAGTAAATCTGTTACTGCAAAGGCACCTGCAAGTGCACCTGACTGCAGCAGGGCCAGCTCTGTTTGCAGCGCAGGGCGATTGCCTGTGATGCAGGTAAGGGGAGCCCTGAGGAGCATCTCTTCTGCCCTGCTGGAAATGTAGGGCTGCCTAGAGGTGATGCTCTTCTGCCTCGTGGGTGACATGAACCTGCTGACACACAGCAGCTGTGTTGTCACACCCTGCTGGAGCGAGAGGTCCAGGCAGTGGAAAGGCCACACAGCTGTAGTTAAGCAGTTATACAATATAAACATCTAGATATGCACAAAGATTGCTTTCTCCTGAATCTTGTTTTCAAAAGGTGGCTGCTCAGAGCCCAAGGTGAAGGGCACACAGGTCAGCCAGGACACATATACACTGAACTTCTGCACTGGTGACCGTGAAGGAAATCTCTTAGACATAAAATATGTTTCCTCACATTCAGACACAAAAATTCATTACTGTCTTTTCAAAGCAAGGGAATTTGGCTAACCTGACTGTGCTCATCTCTGACTTGTTTCAGAAGCTGAACTGACTTATAATTAAGCCAAGGTAGTTAATTTGCTCACAAAGGCAAGAGCAGACAAGCATTCTGATGTTCTGAAATGAAGTTTTTTATTCCTTGTATTTTAACCTGAGTCGTGTTCAGCAGAAGCATTAGGAGAAAGTGGTAAAAAGACATAAATTGCCCCATTTATTAGAAATTATTTAATGGCTGTATTCATTTGAATGCCCTAGTAATACAGGAAAGGCTGAGATGTCAGGGTGCTGATATTTCTTTTTCCTTCCTGTCTGATCCCTGTGGTGACTTCTTTTATAATGGTGCCATATATAGAGTCCTTTAAACACATTTTCCTTATCAACACAATCATCAGCTAGTATGTGTTCATACACTCTAGAAGTCGCAGAGTGCCAACAAAATTTGCACCAATATTTGCAAATTTTTGATTGCAAATGTCAGGCAAAACAGTATCAATTATATTTAACCAGTTTGAGTAATTTTCCATTTGAAAAACTGGAGGACAAGACAGAAGATCTGAAACATATTTTTATTAGAAAATATTTATACTGTATGTTGCATTCAAGTAAGTTTAAAAAGCCTGGGAAATCTGTGTTTAAAATAATGTTACTTGTACTCCCCTCATTTTGCAAATTACTAAAGGAAAATACCTTTTTTTTCTGCTATAAAAATAATTTCCAATTTTAATCACAATACCATATCTGTTCAACTTTTTATCTGACTTGCAAAATTCATTAAAACAATTAGTCATCCAAAATTAATTTTTCTGTCAAAATGAGAAGTCAAATAGTGATGAAAATAAATAATACTGCTATTGCTACTCTCATTTTAAGTTCCAAGTCTTTTCTTTTTCTTTTTTCCTAAACTTTTAACCTATGCTAATAGCAAACAAAAATAAGATTAGCAACAGAGTAACAAACTGGAAGGGACTGGCTTGAGAAAAAAGAAAGAATATTTGGGCAAGGTCTCTTCCCTCAGCTGAAAGCCTGACCCGACTGAGGCAAGACTGCACATTGTTTCTGTTTTTCGGAGCAAAAGAAGTTGAAACTTCACATGTGTTGTTTGAATGTATTTTGAATGCTGGAGCTGGATTTTAACCCCTAAGTGGTACCCAGGGACCCTGTTGCCCAAGTAAATACAAGCAAAATTACCTTGGTAGGGTTTCACAGGAGACCTCAGCAGTTTCTCACTGTTCTGCCTCTGGCAACACGGCTGCAGTTGGGCAAGTCCCACACCCCAATAAGCCATTTGTCCAAATCTTCAGCTGAATTCTGGTGTGTCCAGATTTCAGCCTCTGTATTGGGGTTGCCACACTTTTTGAGCACACCAGTTCTAGAATTCATGAAAAGCTGCATAATTACAGTCACTAAAATATACGTGCTTTGCAGTTTGTTTCCAGTGAAAAGTGCCTTTTAGCTTTGAGAGTTTGAAAACAACCAAGCTATGAAAATTTGAACCCTTTTTTTTTTTTTTGCAGAGCACCAAACCAAAATCCCCGTTACTTTGTATTCCTTCCAATTTGATTTTTAAAATCAGCTGGCTTTCAGCGGCCTCACGCCTTGCACTGGCTCTAGAATGTACAGTCAAGAGTGTATCAAGCCACCCCTATATTCCCTGTGCATCCCATGTTGTCAGCTCAAGTGTCTCAATGAAGCCTATCCGCTTTATTTCACCGAATTGCAGCAAACATTGAATTCTTCATTTTGTAACACACCATAACAAGCTTTGTGAAGCTTGTTACAGTGTTATTTTGGAGTGCAGTTTTATTTGGCTTCGTCTGAGACAGCAAATCTCTGAAGCCTTCTGGTCCCCGAATCTGGCACCCTGTGGCAGATACCACAACAGAGCATTCTGGCCTAGCAGTTACTGCTCTTCAGCACATAAAAACATGGTCTGTTGTAAACAAACCTTGACTCCCTGAGAAAAAGAGGAAAAAAACCCCAAACCATCAAATAGAGCACGCTGGCAAAAAAAAAATCTCAAAAAAAGTTGAAACCAGGTATTAAATCTGTTAGTGGAGTGCAGGAATATAACAAAAATGTCCCCAGTCGTAACAGACTTGAAGACTCACAACATGACATTTTGCATGAAATCTTTAATGTTCAAACAGTAACAATGGATACTTTTAAATTATGGTTATAAACCCCAAGACTTTCATTGAAGAGGCATTGCAAAAGTTGAGATATAGAAACATATTTCTCCCAAAAGCCAACAAGTTTTTAACCAAGGACCGCAAATATCCAGCCACTTTCACAACTCCACATAAGTACAATGGCATTCAGAGTCTTTTACAAATATGTCAGTTTTAGTGTTTCAGGGGCAAAGGATTTGCAATCAGCACCTGAAGAGAAAGAGAAGTAGGAAAGAGAAGAGTTCAGGAAAGATGGGTGGTGGTGTGCTCAGGTGCAGAAGCTTGTAAAGATTTAAAGCTGATATAAAAACCTCACAGGAGACCAGTATATTTTTATGATAAAAAAGAAACAGAAGTTTCCCTTACAAGCAGGTTGATGAGTGGTAAATATTCAACAGTCTAGGAGCTGGTGGGATGATCACACCATCAGGTGTCCTGTGTACCACTGGTATTCACGGTGCCTGCAATGCAAATACTTGTTCACCTACACCACAGGTGAGATAACTGTACTGTGCTATGTGCCATCTTTTATGGCACCGTGCTATAAGCCCCTCAAAGGTCAGTTCTGAGCTAGTTAAAGGACACGGAGAGGGACAAAGAAAATCTTGCGGCACCAAGAAACCCCCTAAGAATTTCCTCTGTGGGCAGCAGAAACCTTGGGATGAGACAGATTTGCAAGACCTGAGAGATGGTGCAGGGCAGAGGGGACAGGTAATCTGAGGAGAAGGGAACCAACACAACTCACAAAGAATGTACAGCCTTGAGTGTTAAGCCCACTCCATCTTCTAGCAGAGTTCTCTTACACACCTGCAGTTTCCACCTGCTTAGCCTGGCTTTCTGCACAGGAGGGTAACTTGCCCCAAGTAGGTACGTCGGGATTTGACTCCTAGACTTGACAGGCTCTGCAGGACACAAAGCCTGCTTCAATCTTCCTTTGATACAACCCAGGCAGTTAAACTTTGTATGCAAACTGGAAAAAAAAAATTATTTAGCCATTCTAAATACACACATTCAACATTGCCATGTACTTAATTTTCACTAATGTAGGTGACCGTTTTCACTAAAACCACTGCTTAGAAAAAAAAGTGTACTAAAAATATGTGAAAATTTTAGTGCTCATGAAAAAATACTTTCAATCCCTGGAGACTGAAATATTTTGCCTTCAGAATTACAACAGGGACAACAGAAGTGATGGTAGAAGAGATTCATCTCTGCCACTCCAACCATATGTCTAAACCAGCTCTGACTGCAAGCCCTTCTGGGGTTGTAACCTGGTGAAATCTAAGAAGAATTAGATTCATTCCCCATGTTTAACCATGTTGCTGAGGAACAAGACTAATGTAACAAAGCTGCTGGACAGCTGTCAAATGTCACTAAGTTTTGATCCCTCCTATGCTGGACATACTGGATTCGATGACTTATACAATGACTCAGCCATGTCTAGGAAGTCCTAGTCTTGCCTGTAGGCCATTTATTACATGCACAGAACAATTTCCTTCTGTGGTTAGCTAAAGGGAGAACCTGAAAATATTAAAAAAGCTTCCAGGATTTTACAACAATATATACAAGAGTCCTTTAAATAGAATACACAGTGGTCAGATTTTATATACTAAGTTCTTAAGTAAAAAAAAAATAAATCCACATGGACAGAGGTGGGGGTTGATCCAGGCAGAAGTTTGTCATTAAATAAATGCAGATCCAGATAATCCAACAACTGAGGAACAACAACAAGATCAGCACAGCTGTTATCTGCAGATCTCCAGGCTAGACCTGCTCCAGTCCAGGCTAGCAAGTCCAAATACAGGCTTGTGAATAAGGGCATGTACCTGCAGCTTTTGTTTTTCAAGACAGTGCCGATGTGTGGTGGAGGGGAGAGGATCAGATAGAGAGCACATCTGTCTCACGAGAGGCACCTGCACTGTGGTCCTGCCAGGAGCCCTCCTTTGGTTCCCCTCCCATTCTCTCTGCCGCAGTATCTTTGTGTGAAAACAGAAAGAGCAAACATGAGCAAAACCACTGCTGAGAGTCCTCAAAAGATTTTGCACTCGTTCATGGAGAAGAGCTTCCGCCTGTTCTGCCTTTTGGCTTGATTGACTGCTGTCCTCACGGCATACTCAAACACCTGCTGCACCCCTCGGTTGCTGAGGGCAGAGCATTCCAAATAGCCTTTGGCTCGCACGTCCTGGGCGAGCCGCTTCCCATCCATTGGGCTGATGCAGGAGGAACGGTAGGGACCCGTGTCACGCTGGTCAGTCTGAGTGGCCACGACCAAAACAGGGATGCGGGGCAAATGGCTGCGGATCTCACTGATCCATTTGTTCCTCAGGTTCAGAAAGGAATTGTGGTTTGCCACCGAGTAGCACATTAATACCACATCTGCCTGTTGGTATGAGAGGGGCCGAATGCCTTTGAAGGCATCGCTGCCAGATGTGTCCCAAAGACCTAAGCTAATCTGTATACCATCCATGAAGACATCCACTCCGGTATTTTCATATACGGTGGGTCTGTAGTCATCTGGAAAAGTCTCAGAGGTGAAACGTACCAAGAGAGATGTTTTTCCAACTGCAGAGTCTCCCACCAGGACGCACTTGACTGAATCCAGCATTTTATTTATGTCCAGGGCCAAGAGCACCGTCTCCGTGCTGCACGAGTAGGATGGAGAGATGCAGGGATCTCAGAGGATTTCTAGATAACTTCCATTTAGTGAGAAACCATCCAGATCTCTTTGCTTCTTATGACTTGATTCTGCCACTTGAGACTAAAATCCCCTTTTGTCCCACATCGCTCTGTGGCGCCGTCAGTTTTAAATCTTCAGTGAGTCAAACGACATTTCTGAAAGAGTAAAAATAAAATGCAACATTTATAACCCACAGAGAAGAAACCATTCCTCACCAAGATAAAGATGCTTGGACACATCTCTGGACAGCCATGTGGAGTACCCCTGACTGAGGATGATGAACCTTGCCATTCCCTCCCAGTCAGCTGTGTGTAAAACAGCCATTCACATAAATAACCTTCTTGCTGCTCCACAGGGACTACCAGTCTTACCACCATTGCCATTTTCCACTACACCAACTGGTTTTTTCCCTTGAATTGTCTGAAGAGCAATAAAATGAATTTAACTTTGGTATAACTGCTACTAAGCTGCTTTAAGTGAGACATTCCCTGTCTCTGTCTTTCACTAAGACTGGCAGAATTCTGAATCCTTAAATGATCAATTCAGATTCCCTTTAAAATGCACCCATGCTCTGTAGAGGTAGTCAAGAGAAAAAAAGCCCTTTGCTAACCAATTTGACTGTTTAAGCAATCCTATGTGGAACAGTAACACAGAACCACTTGTGACAATGAGGAAGCAAAAAGTCCAGGTGTGAATCTCAAGTGGCATGAACCCTAATAATTTTCAAAAGCAATAAAGGATTCCCAGCAAAAACACATTAAAAAGTATAATTTTTTCTTACAAATCACTTTCAACAAGCAAGAAGCACAAGCCATAGAAAGCTCTGCTACCTCTGCTTTCCCCAGTCACAAATTTCATTTGAAGGGGATACAACTGCCCTGACATTTACTCTCTTGTAAAACTGAACTGAGTACCTCTTCAGAGTATGTAATTGCTTTTGAGCTCTTGCCAGCATTCAGTCAAATTTTCCTATTTTGAACGTTTGCCTCTTCCCCACTAGCTGTGTGCAAGATTTACTGCTCACACAGGGTGACACACAAGATGCTCCGAAAATCACTAGTGGCAAAACTGAAGGCAAATTATTTCTGCTCAACAAAAGTAATTTTGAAAAGTATCACCGCATAATTTCAAAATGTCATGTGTATGTTACAAAAATAATGTATTTCTGTTTTCTCCATATACGAAGGGAGATATTACAGCTGAAGGTTATTTGCACAGAAATGAACGATGGCCACAAAGGGCATATACTGTATGTTACTGTAACGCTCTCCACTTTCAGCACCCTAACGCCACCACCACCCCTCACCCGCATTTCTAGCACACACAGAGCTTTGCTTTACTCCACAAAGGGGGAAGAAAAGTAAAAGAACACTGTTAGATGAGCTTATAGAGAACATTTTACAGGCAGTGACGACTGCTCCTGGCAACTCCCCTGCTCTCATTTTGTAGTGAGGCAGCTCCCTACCTCCTCTGGTGCTGCTGGCACACCTGCATGTCCCCCCGAGGCGGCGGGGAAGGGTGTGTGGCCTTATCGAGGCGGCACCAAGCCCGCGGTGTCCCTGTGCGCACCGGAGTCACCGCATCCACGGCGGGCAGTGCACCAGGCGGTGCTTCCTGGCACGCCCGCGACACCCTGCTCTCGCCATCGCAGCTCACTGCTAGGAAGGGGGATGGAGGCCGAGGCTGCTTCCTGACATTCCTGGCTGGCAGGAAACAAGCTGCTCCATGAATTTAACTTTGGGCCGCAACTTGCCAAAACTTGCTTTGAGAGATTCATTAGGTCTGTCCATCCACTATCCTACCTCCATCCTCCAAACAGGCTCTCAAGGGAATTAAACTAGACCTTTACAAAATACATCTATGAAAAATTCAAAGAGTGTATGTAGGATACACAGTCCAATTTCTTGTGTAATCATCTCTACTTCAAGGTGTTCTATTAAACATTTTGTCAGCAGAACAGTTTGAAAACACCGCAATTCAGCACAAGCCAGTAGCTTATTATTCAGACAAAGCTGCATGCTCCCAGGAGAAAGTTTCCATGTACCAGGTCTCCTTTTCAGAACAAACATTTCTTTGGTGCAAGTAGTCCTTAGTGCCTTCAGGTTCATTATTTTGTGTATACTGGAATGTGGGGGGAAATAAGGATTTCCAATGCGTTACTTTTGTGGTTTCATAAATGCAGAACAGAGAAAGACAGATAAAAGAATTGTTCTGGTACTTAACTTGTTGATTACCAGGTCTAATTATACTGATTATTTTGAAAGAAAGTATATAAATGATAAAAGACTGAAAGAGATATTAAGGACTAGTGAATATGGCTTACACAGACAATAACAAAAGCTGAAATATTTCACTGTGACAGCTCAGAATTATTTTCAAAGCAAATTATATTTTTCTACAATCCACTGATGAATAATAAAACCCCCCTGGTCATTATTATGATCTTGTGGACAAATTGCCCTCAGTGGCCCTGACACTGTATTTGTTCACAACCATTTGGAGTTCATGTGCCTCCATATGTAATTAGTTCTACATATATGCATATTGAAGAATTATTTTTAATTAAGCACATAGCTGATCCTTGTGCAGCCTCAGGATAAGAGCAATATTAGTATATTAAAATAATTGCACAAGTTCACCTCAACTGACTCTTGATTAAACATCAACAAAAAACAGTATCCTTTAAAGGACAGGCTAGTACTGGGCATTTCTACACCTCAGTATACAACCAGTTAGGTAAATATTTGCAAACATTTTTGTCCCTTTCTCTCATATTCTTAGTCTGACAGTACAATGTGCTACACCATTACAAAACTGCATAAAACCTTCTGATCACAGATCAGAGTGGAATCTAAACTGCTGATGGATTTTTTTTTTTTATTTTCCAAATTTTATGAACTTTTTTAAGTTTATTTTCTATCTGGAATTCCAGATATAAACCTGCAACTTCTTTTATGCTTTTTTTGTTTTGTGCTTTCATCACTTGTAACAATCGAAGATATTTGAATAATAAGGTAAGACCTCTTATAATATCATTAGGTGTAAGAATGCATGCCTTATTCTCATGTAGTCATTCTGAATAGTGACTTTTAGTAAACCTCATGTGTTGTTCCTTCTGTCTTTGGAATACAGAACTCCAACACCAGTGTGTGGTTTCAGAGCACTTGGATTTCACTGATGATGTGAGCACAAGAAGCTGTACAACAGGCCCTCTCCAGGCACTGCCTGACCTGCACCTCAGCAATCTCACACAAGTAAAATGCCTCACACTTGATCATGGGTGAATATGATAAGCAGAAGTATCCCAACCCACACTGTGATGGGATGGGAAAAGGAGCACAGCAGCACCAAGCTCTTTGCAAGTAGAGGATTCATGTGAATACACATCCCATGTTGAAACCATTCTACCAACAAAAGAAAGTTGTACTTCTGTATCAAAAGGAGTAAGTTTATCAGCTAAGCCAAACAAGATTTTCATTTATGCCAAGAATGCCTCCAGCATCTACTGTAAGATCATTGTGAGCACAGCTTGCTGTGGCTAAACATCTCCAGGGACAGCATCTTATGCCAGGAAAATAGAAACAGTCATGAACTTCTAATTTCAAAACCTATCTTGGATATTGATAGTCCAGCCTCGAGTAGGCTGCTGTTTGAAAGGAATTAGCTCATACATAAACAGACCAGACAGACAAGACAACAGGCTTTTTAGATCAGGCAGTCACAAAATGCTTAAGAGAGTTAAACCACTTAACACGCTAACTATTTACTGCCGTTATCCAGTCTCTACCACAATTACATGTCAGTGCAGCTCCTGTTGATATCAGGATAAGAGCAGGCTAATTTTTCAGTTTGAGTACTGTGTATAGTAGCTCTTGAGGAGACCTGACATTGCAAGAAATAAAAATATTTATACTAATAGAAAAAGTTGAAAACTACTGGAGAGACTTCCACTTGCTGTGCAATGTTTGAATGTACATATTGTCTTTGCCTGCCTACACTACTCCTGTAAGTCTCACCTTACACAGTGAGTCTGCAAAACATTGCCTACAGTTCTTCTCCGGTGTGCTGATTATAACTAATTCTCCTTCTAACTGCACCACAGATATGTCAGAACTCTTCTAGCATCTCCTAGTAAGAGAGGAAGGAGGCAAAAAGACTACCTTCACTGACCAGCACAGCGTGCAGCTTTACCCCTTTATCTCCATGGGTGCAGTAGGAATTACAGGGCACAGACTGGGACAGAGAACTACTGCAAGCAGGAGAGGAGGGAGAAGGAAAGCTGGCAGGAATCAAGACAGGATGGAGATGCTTTTGCCTGGTTAGTGACAGGATCCAGAAGATGCAGCCCTTGTGACAGAGAAACCATGGCTGTTGTGGATCCAGTCTGGATGGTCAGCTAGATCACCAGGTGGTCAAAGTCGTGCTACACTGTCTTCAACTCTGTGGATGAGGTGTACTTGTTCCATAGAAACCTCACGACTGCTGCCACAGCATGGGGCTCCTGAAAACTAATACATCAGTGGCAGTCCATCTGGAGACTGCAGCTGGTCTGCAAGCAAAGGGCCCCTCGCTGCGAAGTTTCCCGTCATGCATTTATTAAGCTGATGCTCTGACATTTGCATTAGCTGCCTCCTGTTTTTTTAATTCCTTTTAAGATGATTTCAATCTATATCACTAAGAGGCCCTGTCTTGTCAATCAGCCTCCCACCACCTCGGTGTCAGCATTTCAGTCCACAGTGGCATTCGGTGGTGGTACCACTGCCGTGAAGGAGAACTGGATCACAGCCTTTGCAAGGTGCTGTATCTATTCCACAAACTAATCCACCAAAAAGATCTGCATTCAACTCATTCATTTTCCAAGCAGGCAACCACAGGGGCTCTCTCTGAGAGAGAGCTCTGTCTCTACTCTCTGACCCAAGAGCAAGATGGCAGGTTACTCACTGGCAGAATGCTTCAGCTCTCTGATATATTTATAATAGTGATATATTAATTGCCAGAATATCTTTCAATGTGGTTTTGTATTTTAAAGAATTGAAAGGATGCTTAGAAGCTTGAGTGAGAGTTTTTATATGGATATTTTATCCTTAAGTACAATCATCTCTGCAATGGCTTCCTGAAGTCAGAAGAGCAAGCAACATGCAATGAACCCTTATTTTCAAAGCCAGGATGTCTTTTCATCTCAAAAACAATCTCTTCCAGCATAAAAATAAAAAATAGCAGACATAAAAAATTAGAAATTTTTCTTTTACTCCTTTTACTCCCTTACACACAAAACTGAAATTCTGTTCCTGTTTTCAAATTTCAGTGCTTTATTTTGGAAAAACACAAAACTAAATTTTCATTTTAATTTCAAATTTATGAATTTTAGAGCAAATAGACAATCACTTTCTTAAGAGCCTTTGCAAAAAATTCACTTCTGGATCAAGACAACATCTGAAAACACCTCAGTTTCTTTCTTTGGCAGTTTTAACAACCGAAACTGAAGAAAAAGATTTATGATTAAATATTCAGTAATCTTGTCAACTTTATTATTAGCAAGGGAATTCAGTTTATCAGACTTAAAGGAAATTCCCTTACATTGAGAATGGAAATCTTGCCATAAAATAACAACAAACACAGATCAATGTTATTTACAAGATGAAATGAGATATGAAGTCCTAGTAAAGGGATGAAAGCTTTCCCTATAACAAAATTTACATATTTACACACATGCTTACACAGTGCACATACATATAAAACTGCTTAATAAGATATCTTGAATAAAAAATTTCTATTTCATTACTTAGTAATAGTACCTATAATAATATATTTATATAAGCAATGGATAATGACATGTCTAAAGATCTATTCAATTTACTATAGTCAGTGAAAAAAAAAATTCAAATCTCATTTTAATTATCCAATTAGACAAAAGAAATATTTATTTTATCTTCAAGAACCCTCTTGCTGTGACTAATCACACCTTGATTCAACTGCTTACAAATTACACATTAACACAAATTATTAGAACCACTCCAAAAATTAACAAAAAGCCTGCAAGACTCTCATGTACTGATCTGAGATGCTAAATGTAGTAGAACTCACTGAGATCTGGCAGTGCTAAGTACCTGCTTAAAGACTCAAGCCATGAGTCTGAAGTAATTTTTCTCCACGTGTGTATGGCATGACATGGCCACGGCCTATGTGATATTCATGGCACTACAGGGTATTTTCAAAAATGATCCATTTTCAGTATAAATGTTGCATCCTGTTCAAATTAAAATTTGGGTAAATCAAGTGTAAGAAAGTACTCCCTTCACAGAGGACCAGCTCACAAGCTACTCTCAGTCTGTTCCAATATGCTCCAAAGTCA
This sequence comes from Margarornis squamiger, assembly GCA_035222235.1. Lineage (NCBI taxonomy): Eukaryota > Metazoa > Chordata > Aves > Passeriformes > Furnariidae > Margarornis > Margarornis squamiger. The sequence goes on from JAWWTY010000123.1 coordinate 50,715,866, forward strand.
TCAGAAATGGAGCGGCACGTCATACCTGAAGTGTGGCGCCCACCCTTGCGCTTACCTCGTGTTTTCCTTCTGCAAAATACTGGATATGACACCTTTCTTTTCCCCCCTTCTCTGTGATAATTTTTTTTCTCTGTTCTTAAGCAGAGAAGAAATTCTTGAGTCTCACCACAGATAGAGCCGTGCATGGAGCAGCTGGTGTGCAAATGTCACATGCATGTCTGTTCAAGCACAGAAGTTTGTCAACCATCTGTCCATCTGCCTTCCCTCAGTCTCTGTCTTTGTACACACACACATGCATATATATGTACATATATATTCACCACTGACATAGAACTACTTTTAGGCCCAGATGGGGATACAAATAGGCTTGCAGATGAACATGGATAAAGTGCTATGCACTAACTATAGCGCTATCACACATACCTATGAAAAATCATGCTACCAGAATGGACTTACAGGTCAAAAGCAAATTTCTAGCAAGTATAACTGCATTGTAGCCAAACTGAAGGACTAATATTGTAAAATGCATTACATTTAAGTAACTGATTTCAATCAGACAACTGTGTGTGTAGAATTATTCTAACGTGGAAATGTTCACAGCTTTGGGCCACAAACCAATTCAAATTTTTCATGCCACATCCTCTTTTCTTGAAGTTTGAGACAAATCAAAAAGGCACTAACAATATATTTTGGTAGGGATTTTTTTTTTTTTTTTACAGCTGTTACTCTTCAAAAATCTCCCCAGATTCTTTTGTCTGGCAAAATGTGAAGTACTCATTTATTTACAACCTTCAACAATAATTGCATTTTCTTTCCCGAAAACCTAACGGTTTCACTATTCCTGTTTGGGGTTTTTTTACCATCTGCAGACACAGGCATAATCACCATGAAGTATCCATTTCCTTTTCATACACAACTAATATTTCTTAGTTTTAAAAAAGCATTTGTAATTTCTTGCAGAATGATACATTAATTGCTAGACTGGATTCATAGAAGTGTAAATGCATATATGCATACATGCACAAAAATATTGAAAATAAATCAGCGAGTATTTAAAACATAACTATTTCAATAATGAATCAATACATTCGTGTACAAAAAAAATGCATCCATATGTACATGCACGTCTGTATGTCTACATACATATATTTATATATAGACACATTGATATTGTCATTGCAAAAGACATGGCTACAGATTGCTGTACAAAACAGATGCATATTGTCAGCAAGATATCTGACCATCACTTGGAAACCAGCATACATATTTTGCATCAAATGGATGCATTATTGAAATGACCACGGTCTCTAAATTTCTTCATTTCTACATATAGGTATGCGTGTGAGTTTGCATCCACATGAGCAGAGATTACTGCTGTGCTAAATGTGGGTTTGCAATAACCTACGTATATAAGTGATAGAGTTTTACACTTAAATTTGCATAGTCACAGATTGTAAACAATTACATTTCTACCGTGGTTGCAGCCATTAATTTTTTTAGACACATCTTTACAATATGTTACAATGATTTGTTGTTAAGGAGACACATGGATTTATATTGAATCCCGCAGATGTGTAACATGGTAAAATGTTAAAATAAACCGGCAATTCTACATGCACGCTTGCATTTGCATGCAAAAGAGCTTACTCTCTTTCAGAGCCTGTGCTAAAACCACTGCAGTGGAGAGGGCTGACTTCTGTGTGTTTTGGCTCTAACCTGGGGTAGGACTGCACTCCTCTTCCTTGTTTGCACTCTACCTGATCTTCTTGACTGGGCCCCTTAAACACTACAAAGTAATCAATATTAACAGTATAGCTAAAAGTTAATATATGAATGATAAAGACCATATAACCACTCCTCAGTGTTAAAAGGTCTTTAAAAATTGTCCTCCCCTTTCTCCACTGTCCTCCATGAGTTCCTTGCAAGACCTCCAGTGTCACTTTCAGAGGTCTCTTTAGGTTTAACTTCACTCTGGTTTTATAAAATGCCAACCACAAAATAAACGAAACTCTCAAGTTAAGATCTTCTCCCTCTGTTCTCAGGGGGAGGGAAAGGTGGCTTTCCATGTTCATTAAGTTATGTATTTGCATAGGTTTGATTTCAGTGGGAAGTAAAAGTGGAGGAGGAAAATATTAGTTAGAACAGAATTAGGCAATGTTTAATGGAAGATTCTTTCTGCATATTTTGTGATAAGGAAAAAATGTGTTGAATGCACATGTGTTCCGAACAGCAAATAATGATGCTTTGGTTGACCAAATAATTCACAATAACGACCTCTTGCTAAAACATAATGATTTTTTTTTTTTTTTTTAATTTAGGAAGAACTCATATTTACTGCACATCACTGTTCAGTTTCCCTGTGATGAATGTTAAATTTCTGAAGTTAATGAGCAAAGCTAGTAAAGGAAGCAATAATAATTTGGTGCGTTATTTATTTTATAACACAGAAAGGATGATAATTTTTGGTTTTCTCCCTCAGCATTGCCAGTAACAAAAAGCTTCTTCTTTGTCTCTGTATATATCAGAGTGTTTTAAGTCATAGTCTAGATCTCAGCCACAGGGAAACTGCCATCTTTAAGTTCATTCTTAAATTTTGTGTGTGCACACATGTACATTAAAATGCTAAAAAATTTGGAGGGTTTAGTCAGAAATAATTTCAAATATTTTTCAAGTAGAAGGTGCAATACAAAACATACCATTATCATAACTTGTCCTGCATTTGTAGATTTAAAGTCTTTATCCTTTTGAATTTTTTTCACAAATTAAGAAAGGAGTTATCTTACACAATCTATCCCATGACTGTACCCAGCATAAGGATAAAATAAGAGATAATATGTATCTACAGTACAAGTAGGATTTTTCTTTCTCACAGTGTAACCTCTCTAGAATTCCTGAATTGTAGCAAAATAAATTAGACAAAATAAACAGGCACGCATACTTGCCTACATCAAACTACCTACACCGTATGCATAGTTATGATTAAAGCCCAATTTCAAAGGAACGTGCTGTCAAGATTTCCTTTTTTTTCTTTTTTTTCCTGGAATTAGCGCAAGTTATACCTGGTAGCTCAGATTTTACATTGATTTACATCTTACACCAACCATATGCCAGATCAGAATATATATTTTAGTGCCTGTTTTCCTTTATTTTTCTCTGATTCCAGTACAACCTTAATTTCTTGCCACTTTCATTTAAAACATATAATACTGCAGACAGCAGTGGGTCATATGGAATAGATTAAGAGAAAAGACTATAGTCTCTGCCACCAAAAGTAATACATAAATCCTCCTCACTTATTCTTCAGCTGAGTATTTTGAGAAGCCATTTCATATACTTACAGCTGACATCTACTTGGCTTTCAGTTGGTTTAAAGATCATGCAAATCCCCACGCTATGGTAAATCTTAATGCAGAGTTCTTCAGTGGGAAGCATAGAAAGTTTTCCTTGGTTTTCTTGATTTTTACATATTTTCAATGAAAATGATGACACATATGAAGAGAGAGATATTTTAGGAGAGCTATGTTTGAACATTATGACAACATTTCCCATGCTTTATTTTTTGAATCCTGGTGGACTTGATTCAAACTCAGAGATATTATATCCAATGGCTTTTCATCCAGAATTAAAATTCCACTGAAAGATACACAAATTTAAAAACTTGCATTTAAGTTGATGAAAATTAAAAGAATTACATGAGGGATTTTTACGATAGGTGTTTTATAGTATATTTTTATAATGAAAAAAACACAAGCTCACAGGTGATGAGAGGAAGTTAATAGATAATTGAGTATGTCAGTAATTCAATAACTTTGAACTCCAAAGACTTTTCAATAACTTTGTAATTCAATAACTTCGAACTGTACAAAGACAGTTTTTAAGCACATTTGATGAAAAAAAAAAGGCAAGCTGAAGACTGTATCCACTGGCATGCCTATCAACAAAAGGAAGGAACAGTTTTCTTGCAAGAGTGAGAGGTTTTATATTCTTTCTGTGACCATAGAACAGGCAACAACCAGAAGAGACCACTTGCTACGTAGGGGTCTTGGTCTCACACTTTTATATTAGGAGAGCCAGTTACATCTGTAGGTTGACATAAAGCAGGATAACCTTCAAAAGCAACTCATGAGAAAAAGAGATATCACCAGATGGTACAACAACCTCAAACTGGGCAAGTGTCAGTTACTGAGACTGGCACTCCACGCTCACACTTGTGTGTGAGAAGCGGCATTGTGCACAGTACGTAACCGCAGCCCTCCATGCAGCTTCTGCCAGGAGAGGTGTTCGTTCTTTTTCTGGGTCTTTCCTATGTGCTAAGTCACCATGGCATCCCTCAGGGAAACCCCAAACCATAGCAGAATCCTCATGTGGTTTCCAGAAGGTTCATACATTTCATCAGGTAAAGACAAGCATGCCAAGTTCAGTCCCACCCTCTTCCCTTAGGAATTTACACCTCTCCTGGGCTTCTGTAACTGAAGGCCAAATGTGATCCCTTGTGCAAATGAAATACAATGCAGACAATTGTCCAGGGTGGCAAAGATAAAGGATCTACAATAAACTCAGAGCACAGCCCCAAGCAAGTCTAGGCACAAGCAAATACTTCTGTACCTGCTCCGTGAGGAATACATGTATGCAGTAAGTGCTCTGACTGTTTTCCCACCTATCCTCCAGCTGCCATGCCAGCAGTCACAGTGATCTTCCAGCACAGCCTCCAGCAGAACGTGACTGCTGGGACTATTGCTCTGTGTCACTTTGGCAGCTGCTCATTTTAGACCGGATGCGCCAAGGTTTTGTATCCATGACATCCAGTGCTCACCCTCACTGCTGCATTACAGAGGTTATGCTGGCTTCAAATGACTCCCCTTCCACTGAAGACTGATGCTACTGGTGGATTAGGAAGGTTTTCCAGTTCTTCACTGACATAAGAATTGCAAGACAACTAAATTCTGCTAAGCACATATGCAACTCTCTTTGGTTTTGTGAGGAAGAGCTCGTGGTAGGCTACAGCCCACAAATTTTGTTGTTACATTGCTTTGTTGCTTTTGTGTGATCCTGTCCAGTATTTTAAGGCCATAATGCTTTAATAGTGGTCTTGAGACAGCTGCAGCCAGCTTCCTATCTTAATTGCCCTGCTGGGGTTATCCCAAAATATTTTTCAGCTGTAAGCTGTGTCACAGCATGAAAACATTTGAAAACTGCTGATTTAATAAAACCACACACCACTGGCCAAAAAAGTGAGAACCTAATTTGGAAATTATGTTAAGCTGTATAGTGGGATGTCTGAAGTGTCACATTAAGACTTTGAAAAAGGAAAGTTTTACAGTTACTTCTTTTATCTCTTTTCAAACAATAATAAAAAGCATTAAAAAAACCTAAAATTTTCCACTTTATGATCAATGTCAAACAAATGAATCATTTGAATGGTGCATTTAGTAACATTCTACTGTTTCTTAATGAAAACAATAGAATCACAGCAGCAACATTTTACAAAGAAAATGGGGGAGGGTTTGCTTTAGAGAGGTGTTTGTCATTGAAAATCTTATTCATTTCGAGTGCCTAACCCAGCTGCTGCTATGCATCTAGAACTGCACAGCAAAAGCAAGAGGAGAAACAGCAGAATTTCTCCCTGCCTGGGTGTCATCCCAGCTGATTATCAGAAAGTGTCGTGAGAAAAGCTCCTCGGGAGCTTCCGCTGGTGCAGACCCACTGCTGGACAGGATGGGCCAGAGGCACAGTCTGTGAGACTGCCACCACAGTTGCTGCTCATTTCCTGTGTGCTCTGAGTGTGCTGCAAATCACCTACTTACATCTCTGAGGATTTAAATGGCTTCCTCCTCACTGTGCAAGATTACCTCTCCAATATTACTGGCATTAGCAGCTGTTACCAGTGATGCCACTTCAGCATCAACCTCCTGGTTGCTGGGTATATGCCACAGAAAAAGTGCTTTCATTTTTTTTCTCTCCAAATTCACACTCCCCATGGGGAAGCTGAACCAGAATCTGTTAAACTGGTCACCAGGCTAGAAAAATATTTTTAGCATTTAATATTAATAGTTACTTTCTGGAAGTATAGCTCCAACATCATGGTTTTACTGTGCTGTATGTAGATACAGGGATTGTCCTCTGATATACAGGCAGTCATGTGAGGCCTGATGCTCTCCTGTTATGAGATGACTTCACAGTGCTTTGGCACAGTAAAATTACCTTGAATTGGGATTAAATGACAGTAATTTACAGCCATGTTGCCCTGCTGATGGACTGTGAATTTGCTATACATGAAAATCAAGCTCATTTTTAAATTTCATTCTTTGTTCTGGAACTTTGACAGTAAGTACAGATTAGTTATAAAAACACAGATTCTCTATAAAGAGAAAAGTACTATTTTTTCTGGTTTGCAGCACCTAATCTAGGGAGTATAAAACTTGGCATTATGCCTCATCAAGGCCTACTCTCCAAACTTAGCAGGAAGTAAGTGCACATGAGGCTTTTCGACCCTGCACTTACCGCCCAAGTCTTAAACGTGGTATTCACATCAAGTCTGTACCCACTTTTTCTGGACTTCACTTGTTTGATTCATCTTCAGACCTGTCTCTGAAAAATTAGATTAAACCTCACTATAAAGTCAAGTAAGTATGCACACATGGTCCTTCCTACTGGAACATCTGTAGTCACACACTGATCTAAGTGGTGGGGTTTTGAAATATGAAGCAGCACAATAAAAAAGCACGCCTTATTCCAACAGCAGCAGACACCAAAATTTGCTGATAGTTTTGCTTTCTAACACCTAACTAATCTCATTCACCCTACCTTTTTCTTCTGCAAGTATTTTCTTCAGGATAAATCCTGTGTTAAAGCTGGCCTCCATAAGATGCCACAGCTCTGCTTCTGCCCCATCCACAGGTGGAAACACAGCTGAAAGGAGAAGTGAGAAAATCTTAAATCCACATTCAGATTTTTGTGGGGATCTACATCAAGGGGATGGTTCTGGCCTTCAGTGTGCTCCATCCTCATTCACCTTTTAGATTAACTACATCTCTTTGGCAATGGGACAAGACCAGCCCATCACTGCTAGAGCATCGTGAGATGCAGGTTTTGTAAGCAAAATCTAGAAATGGTGCACACATGCACACACACACATACTGCTCTCTAAGGGGACCCCACACCATAAGCATGCCACAGTACTCTCAGAAAGCAGAAAAGAAGTCATAGGCATGAGCTGAAATCAGAGTTACAGATGTGGCCATTTAGACATCAATCTTCCACCTCAGGAGGTGGCACACACACTTGTGAGACCCAGTGGGATCAGGCAGCCACTGGAGCCAGAGCTGGAGCCAGAGCCAGAACCAGATACGTTGGCAAATTAAAAATACTTTGAATCTCACTTCAGTCCTAAGAGCACCTTTCTCAAATTCTCACAATAAAATCTTCACCTAACTTTGCTTGGGAACATTTAAGATGCAACAGAACAGTTTTCTCATAAGCATAACATACTTCACAAATGGAGAAGAAAACGATCCTTTGAGGTGTTGCAGGTTTACACATGCCTATCACTCCTGGCTTCATAGTTCATACAATGGCAAAGAGCATCAGAATCAGACCCACCATCTTGAGAGTAATTCCCATTTTCTCTTTTTTCTTCCCTCAGTTAACATATTAAAAACTGGCATGGCACAGCCCATCATACCCCTCTTTCTACTTAATACAACGCCTTTTTATGCTGAAGTAGAAACAAACTCTGGAACAAATAATTCAGAAAACACACGACTTGGACCAGTGTTCAATTCTGTATCACAATACTGAGTATTTACCAGATGGTATTAAAAGTCAAACTGATTAATCATGTGAACCAACTTTACAAACATATTAGTAAAAGTAATTAACAAAAGTAAAATAAAAGATACTGAATTAAATTCAGGATATCAATTCATGTTAAGACTTTTGGAAAAAAAAAAGAAAATGCAATGAACTCACCAGAGACAGGAAGCTGAAAGTGGCTGTTGAAAATAAACGTTACGAAAGTCAAGTAGACGGGGAAAAAAAAAAAGAAGAGTGGTGTTCTGTGTTCTTGGCTTTTCCAGATGGACTTTTTTTAACAGATTAGAACAATTATATTATTGAAAGGAGAAAAAAACTCAAAACTTCAAGAGGTAACCAGAGATCACTGCACATACAGCCCAAATTAGTCCTGGCAACTGGATCTAGCTCATCTGGAGGCAGCAGTGACAGCAGACCCAGATGCAGTGTGACGAGAAAGAGTGGAGAGGTTTAGCGTAAGTGAGCTTCCTGGGGAGAGCTTCTCAGCTCTGCCTGTGTGGGTTTGTTGTGGGTTGGTATATGAGCGTACATATCTTTCTCTCTTTGGTGACTATGGGAGCAGATGTAAAAACCTTGAAGATGGGGGAGGGGGCAAAACCTCCAGGCTGCGGAAAGCTTTCTGTTTGCTCTCTGCTGCTCCTACAGCTGCCTCCTCTCTGCTACAGGGGCTAATGGCATAGGGCAGCCCAGCAGCTCCGGCACACGTGAGGGGACAAGGAGCACCCCGACTGCCTGGCAGTGCTACACTTCGGTAGCATGAACGAGACTTGGGATATTTTTCTGCAAGCTGGAATACGGCCCTGCCTTTAAACGGAGAGTATACATATTTAGTTGACAGTGCAAAACCCAAGGCAGGCACTTTTGGGCTGATTCAACATTAGTGTATATGGTTTTGTTTAAATTCAGTGAGGATCCACTTGAAGCATTGGTTAGGATTGATTAGTAGTATCATTTTATCAGCATGTATGTCCTCTCTTCTACCAGCATAAGGAGGCTGAGCAGGTGGAGGGACCACAGACATTGAGACTCCCACCTTTCCCAGCACAGACAAATTAAGTGGGCCGGATTCTCATAATTTCCAGCTTTCCTACCACAATACTGAAAGCAAAGCTGTGATGATAGTTTCAGGATTTAAAGTGTCTATGGTCTATACTGCAGGGGCTGTCAGCACAAGAGGCTGTCTTTTGTATGATGAGGCAGTCAGACTGCAGGGAGGGCATTCCTGTCCCACACTCCTTAGGCAGGCCAAGTGCACCAGCACAGCACAGCAGGAGAGCTGCCCCAGAGCTGAACACAGGGAGCCCGGATGACCAGCACACTGGGCTGTCTGGTCCTCAGGCAGAGGAATGAGCAGTGGGTCCCCATGAGCCTGGAAATCCATAGGCACAGAAATGGAACCCAAGTCCTTTTCAGCAAATATTTTGGGTCAGTGAAGCCACTTCAGACCATCTCTAGCTGTGAAACAGTAGGAACAGGCTGCCTGATCCAGATCTAAAGCCATGCATTTTATGTTCCTTGCAGGATGGGAACTCTCTGAAGAAAGCTAATGAATTTGTTCACTTTAACATTATGACAGTACAATGCATTCCAAGACAAAGTCAGACTCCTTCCAAGAAAGACTAAAACCCAACAGAATAATTACAAGATAAAGCAAAAATAAAAAGATAATTTATGTATAGATGAAAAGCAGCTTGTGCCAAAAATATAAATAGCTGCTGAAAGAACATAACCTATGTAAACACACTGTAAACTTGCTGATTCAAAGCTTGCAGAACAGTGCTGCACAGTTAGGCTGGAGAATCCATTGGTTTCTTTCCCTATAAAATGAAATTAATTCAGTTAATTACCAACAGGGATGAAGGTAAGGAAGGATGGCTCAGAGAAGGCATTTTTGGAATCCTATCTTCTTAAAATCTTCAGTCTCCCTTTTCATTTAAGACAAGATTTTGGATAGGGGGCTTCAGCGCACTATCAGTTTGTGTGAGAACTTGTGTTACTTAATTTTCACATTAAACATCTATTCATCTGTTTTTAACTGCGTTTGGGTTTTCCAGTACCAGCGTATGCAATCAGGCAGTAAGTTTCCATTGCAATTGTGATAAAGAAAACCAGACACTCAAATATTTTGAAATATTTCCGTCAGAAACATTCAGAACTGTCAGAAGTAGAGAAATAAATACTATTTGCAAATTATACTGATATAAATGTCTTTGGTGATCATCACCAATTATAGGTCTGCCACAGAGAGCAGATACTTAAAAATGCAACTACTCCTTTCTGTTTTGTGCTGAGACTAATCCAGATGTGAGGCCATCTGGCTAAGTAATTTGCATTTTTGGAAAAAGAGTGCATCCATCTGTAAAATACTTCATAAACAACTTTTGAACCGAGAGAACTCAGAAAAAAAACAAGACTGTAGAATAAGAAATGTGATCTAACATGTCTTGATTTCCACCGATTTCCTCCCACTGTGTTTCCTGAAGGATCTTGACCCAACAACTTCCCAAAAATAGTTGAATTTGATTTATTTAAGACCTTTCTTAGGGATACACATACTTCATGCACTTGTTTCAGGACTTCACTTCCAAGTGACCTGAAACTCCTAGAAAAGACCCTCAGCTCCACGGTCTCTGCACAATATGTAAGCAATTCTAAAGTTAGGTGTAATATTGCAGCCTGACCTGTTTCACTTGATCTTTGGTTGTTTGTTGGGTTGAGGGGTTTTTTTGTCTTTCTTACTGCAGTTTTTCCGCTCCCTTTCACCTCTTCATGCTGTGTAATGAAGGGGAACATCTAGCTGTGAGAGAATAGTTAATACATTACAGAATACATTGCTTCTTTTTTTTTTTTTTTAACTCATTATGAGTGACTATCTGGAATTTTCAGAAACAAACACTTTGTTGTGGAAAATATTCTTGGGGCAGTGTGGAAGGTTGCACTTTATTTTTGCATTGAAAAGAAAGCTGACAGCAAAAAAATCAAGTCTTAAACTTCAAGTAACTATGGGTTTATAACAAATTATCTAAAATAACATGATGCAGGCTTTTGATATAGGTCAGTCTGCAATGAAAGGTCACATTTGCTCTTCATCCACTGATTTCTGTCCCTCTTGGAGAAACCAGAAAGCTGCTGATGTTAGGAAGGGGGTTGAGATTAAGGAAGGAAGCTGCTTCTATCCCCTCTGCCTGATTTCCTTTTTGTTCTCAAATTCACTCATCTCTGATTTTGGTCTGGCTCAAATAGTGTGGTATGTACAATGCTCAGGAAGTAAACCATTACACTCTCAATACCCACTGTATTTAGCCCTACAAGCCTTTCTCCCATCCTAGATGATCATTATATTATACAAAATAAAGCTAATTATTGCTTATGTCTAGGCACTGCACCAGAGCTATGAACAACACACAAGTAGAAGTGTGCTTATTTTGTTTAAAAAAAGACCCTAATTCTTTTTTTGTATCATTTTCAAAGAAAGGCAGGAAAAAATATATGTGGTCAAGATGCCAGTTGTGCATTGGGAAAACTGGGATGTGGCTATTTGCTTTCCCTTGAGTTCCTGGACAGTACAGGGGAAATCAGGTAGGTTGTCCAGATCCATTTCAACCTGAGGGTGAAAGCACTCCCTTCCCAGGAACAGAAAGCTCAGCAAAAGGGAGGCGTCCTTGCAGAATGGCAGAGAGCATTGCTAAGAGAGTCTCTAAAGCAGCCTAGGCACAGCAACTTCTGCAGCATTACTCAATGTGAGAGCACTAAATCTGAAAGGGGAAATGAAAATGCAGCTTCACAAGAACTTCCTATATGGATTTTGGTAAAACTCTCACACTATTATTTACTATGCCTTGATGAATTTAGCCTCTGGTTCCTCAGCAAGCTGACATTGTGGGTTAGACACCCTTGGGTTTGGTGTTGCCGTGGCACAAACTGAAGCATGTGGTGATAAAAGAGAATCCAAGATCTAGCGTGAGGCAGGTTCCTGACACATTGTGTGGGCAGGACTAAAGGCCTTCAGAGGGTGAGTCAAAGCCCTCCAGCATACTGAGGCTGGAGCATGCCTGACAGAGAAGCCTAAATGAAGGAACATTCCTGAAAGGCCACCCCCTCTCTGTGGACCCTCCTGCCTCCCTCCTGAGTTACGAAGTTTAACCTCCACAGCCCAGGTGGAGCCCCTTCCCATGGCATTGTCTCTTCCCCTTCAGTGACAGGCTTGCCCTATGCTTCAGGTGGCAGCAGAGCCGCCCTCCAGCTACCCCTGCTCTGGGGGATTTGGCCCTTGGCTGCACAGTTTCTGGGGGCAGCGCTGAGATGGGTCCAAGGTAGTGAGCAGCTCACACCTGGGCATGCCTGAGCAGCACAGACCTCTCAGGCCCAAAACAGAGAACCCTGAGTTGTGTTAATGATGATCAAATTTGGGGTTGGAGCTTTTATGTGTTTTCCCGCTGTGTACAGATTACTAATTAGCTATTTCTCTGGAATATTTCTCCTGTGATCAGGTTGTCAGCAATGTGTGCTGTGACAAACTAATGTTTACACACTTTGGTCTTTTCTTGGAATCTGATACACAGAAGTCGGTGTCCTAACTTCCTAGCACAATTCCTCCTGTGACGCCAGTGCAAAACTGGTGGTCAGAACAATGTACGGGAAGTGCTTTCCTGCAGAGCAACATGAAAACCTGCATCCTCTTTCTTGAAAGTGAAGCGTGCTTAGGAACTGTGCTGAGGGTTACTTAACTCCACCGCCTCTCACTCTGGGACAGCCTATAAAAGCAGTCATACCATAGAATAATGGAATGTTAAGGGGTTGGAATGGACCTTAAAGATCATCTAGTCCCAACACCCCCTGCCATGGGCAGGGACATCTCCAACTAGACCAAGTTGCTCAAGGCCTTATTATCCAAAACCCCTCCAGGGTTGGGGCATCCACAGCCTCCCTGGACAGCCTGTTCCAGTGTCTAAGAACAAATTCAATCTTCTTCCCCCAAATCACCCAAAATCTGTTCCACTGTGGGAATAAGATTCTTTGCCCACTGAGTTTTTGGCTGGAGCTCTGGGGAGATACGTGCCACGCCACTGGCAGCCCTGTGGCTGAGGGCAGCCCTCTGCCGCGGGCAAACCTTCCACACGCAGAACACGCAAGGCCACATCTGTTCCTCCAAATCCTCTGACTTCTGCAATTTTCTCTCTCCCGGGGGACATTCACACTTCCTTCCCCCACCTGGATTTAACGCAAAAGTAACCCCAGTGGCTTTGCCGAAACCGTGGAGGAGGCTTTAGTGGCTCCCTCCGTGCAAACGCACCCAGGGTGAGGCTGCCCCACGGCCTCGGGGCCAGCCCCAGCCTGGCACAGGGGTCAGAGCCGCTGAGGTGCTCCCAGCGCTGGCCCTTCCCTGCCCCAAGGCTGTTCCCCTCTCTCAGGGAAGCCGCCCTGCCAGCCAGGTGCGTCATCCCTTCCAGGGATGTTCTGCTCTCCCTACAGCATGTCAAGATAGCTACTTTATATGGTTATCTTGGTAAATGCCGAAAGGCTGAAGCTCACAGTCACCCTTGACTTGTCTATACGGCACTGCAAGATAGTGAAAAGACATAATCTGGAAAGACAAGAAGGATATACAGGTGAGAAAGGCTACTTTTACCCTGATTTAGAGGTAGGAATTAAAGACGATGCCTTGAGGTTTAGCTGACGTGGAGCAAACATTACTATGCCAGATTCCCACGGCCCAGTTTGACAGGACTACCATCGCTCCATTTAGAGACCAAACTGACTAAATCTGTGGCACAGGCAGAGGACTTCCACTGCTTGCTCTCCAGACCAGTGTGTATGACTAGCCACGGATGTGTAGACAGAAGAGTCCTGTTTCTCAGCATAACACCAAAATAATATTAACCCATATAGTTGCTTACCAAGGTTGTAGAAAGAACAATTGTCAATGCAGCACTGCCATACTCAAATGTTCTCCTGCCCAAAGACAGCTGTACATATCACATCCTGATCACACAGAGGAAATGCACTGGCATTTAATATTTTGCTATCAGTTTAGCACTCCTCAAGTCATGTAAGATTTTTCCTGAGCCATATGAAAAAAATGTTCCCTACTCACACAAAGTACACAAATCTAGCTTTAGACTCAACACAATGACAGAGGACACAAAACAGCTTAGGACAATAGGGAGAAAATAAAGCAAGATGTGGCTTTTATCCTGTGGTGCCTCTTAGCCCTTTCGGTTTCCACAGCTTGAGTTAAAGATCACACAGCATGACAGCACAAGGGTCTTAGGCCTCTGGTGGCACTGGGGATACGTGACTGCCTTTTTCAACCCTTGAAGTGGCAGGGATTGTCAAAATGTCCATTGTGGAAGGACTGCAAAGCCCCATTTGTTCATCAAATCTACCAAAACTGCAAATCTTCTCCACTGCATCCCCAAAGTCTGCAATATAGTTTGGTGTTTCTTCTCAGTCAAGACAAATATCTGTGTAGCACTCTTAAGATTTATAAAATTTATAGAAGTTATATAAATAAAGCTCAAAGACAACCCCAAGCCTGAACATGGTACAAAACAAGGATGTTGAGCCCTATCTACCACATTAAATTCAGCAAGACCTCTGAATGGTGTATGCCAGTGACAGCCTGCTTTGAGAGGCTGGTTTGGATATACCAGCACTGCTCTGCTAGAGCAGAGGGAAATGGGCTGTCCCAGCAGTAGTGCCCCATCTGTGCACAGTACCTTACTACACGGTCCTGCAGCCCCTCAGGGTCTCTGCACTGCCCACTCACTACTTGACAGCTTTGCCTATCAGGTTTTGCAGATCCCTTCTGTTTGCCATCCTCTCAACTCACTGCCATGCCCTTACTTGGTGCTACCATCCATCCTCCAGCATAAAGTCCCTCATGCTGTAATAGGCCTTTCTTCTTCATCTCGGCAGTCCCTCGATATTGGTCTGGGTGCAGTAACCAGCCTTCTCCACAGCTCTTTCAGGGTCTGTACCTGCACCTGTCAACATGGCCCCTCAGACACGGCCCATCCACCTGCCTCCACAGATCTTCCCCACAAGATTCTAATAGCTTACAAGGTATCTCCATGCTCCCTCACCATGTTCCTAATGAATTTTCAATTGAGGTGTGGGGGAGAAAGGCTGCAGACCTAAAGGCTTTCCAGCAGTCAGGGACACAGGGCAGACTGGCCTGGAGAGTGGTGAAGACTCCTGGACCCCCCTGAAGATCCTATCTGTCATTTGGGACAAACACAGGCCCTGTTCATGGGATGGGTTCTCTGAGCTTATCCTCAGAAGACAGTGCCTCCCAGTCCCATGCCAGGTAGGAGCCACTCCGGCTATAGGGAAAAAAAGACACTTTTAATGATAGCAACTAGTGAGAAGCCACAGCTAGCCCAGCCAGACCCCCATGGGGTAACATCAAGCAACATCAAGAGGGTCCATTCCCATGAGGGTTTTTCAAGAAAACTGTGCCACCAACATCCACAGTGGCACAGGACTTTACTAAACAGCACAATGCCTTTGTATAAGTCTCCAAACACCCTGATCTGTCCAAGCAACCAGACAATCAACCTACAAAAACCAACACAGAGCAGCTAATAGAGAACCCCAACATTATCATCTTCAAACCTGAATGCAAAAATGAACTTGACTTGCCCATCTTTAGCACAGAGCAGCGAGTGTATTTTGAAAACAAACCACCCCACCCATCTGTAAAGAAGAAAAAAAAAGTCACCAAAATAATACTCTGAATACAGGATTCTCCCCCTGAGGAAGAAATGAACAGCACGTGATGTGTAATAACATCCTTTAGTGCCTGTTGTACAGAGAAACAACAGCTCTGATAAGGCCACAGTAAGAACTGCTGCCACCATCACTCTATGCCATTGGCAAGGGCACCACCTATTGTCAAGCTACCCGATGTGTTCCACCAGCAGACACATTTAATTATGCTTTACTAATTTGGGCTGAAAATGTCTATTTGCCTTAAGCATTATTTTTTTTTACTGCACTTTAATTTTCAGTCTTGAAGTTCAAATTATCTCCCTAAGTAAGGTCAGAGGAAAATACTCCATTTCTCCTGTTTAAATAGGGAGGCTCTCAGAAATCCCCAGAGTGCCATTGAGGAGCAACTCCCAGCTGGAAGCAGAGAAGAGCTCACGGCTATTCCAGGACTCAGAGGAAATAAGGGAAGGAATAGCAAGAGAAGGTGAGTCAGGATGGACTGTTTTAGCAAGGGTAGGAGTTAAGCTAGGTCTCCATGTTGAACTGCAGTCCTGTCTCCACTTTAAAACCTCACAGTTTGAGAGACTAATCCCCACACTGGTCCTTGAGCCACACTGCCAGAAGAGTCCTGTAAGGAAGGAGCATACAACCAACAAGGCATTCATCAATGTTGTGGTCTAGTAACTGTGGCTCAGGATCAGCCATGTCGTATCTAAAACAAGATCTGCCAAGCTTTCATGTGTTCCCAAAACCTGCTTTCCCTGCTCTCTTGAACAGCTTATGAGTTTGGGCTTTGCGGGGGAAATGCACAAGCCTAACTTGTTTCTGCAGCAATCCAAGCAAGAATCCAAGGCAATTAAGTAATAGGAACAATTGTGCAGGAGTCAACTTGGGTCAAAGCCAGTTGTCCTTAAACTGAGCTAGTAAAATAGGCTGCACTTGAGCCAGCAGTTTGGTCTCAGGTGTCTTTCCACACTTCCAGGACAACACACAGGAATATCTGCACCTGACCAGAAGAGAGCAGGCTTGAGAAAAGCCAGCCAGGCTTACGAGCTCTGCATCCACAGTGGCACAGAGTTGTGCCTCAGAGCTGGATCCTCAGGATCCAGCCTGTCACTGCCCCTGACCTAAAGGCTCTTGCTAAATGAAGTCTATCCAGAACACCTCCCTCCCCCAAATTCCCATGATTCCAGCGGTCATACCAGCCCCTCTCCTTGACATATACGGCTGCCCTCACTCTCCCAAGAGTAAGCCAGGCTGGAATAGTATCTCTTCAGCTACTTCATTCAAAAAAAATAATCTGACACCATGGCCCTCATTTTCAGTAATGTGAGCATTCAGCTTGAACTTGCAACAATGAAATTCAGGCCACAAATCTGTTCCTTTTTATGCCTGCAGATGGTTGCTTCATCTCCCTACAGATGGTATCCTAAAGCCAAGGCAAGTGGCTTTCACGCAGAACTCCAAGGCTACTATTTGATAAAATTTCATACAGTCTGAAGCGTGGTTTTCCAAGGAAAGACAGAAGGCTCTAATTGTGGCAAAAATCTTTATTAAACTAGATTTTGTAAATTCCTTTTCACATTAGAAATTCTAAATGCAAATTACAAAACTATTTCAGTAAAAAACAAAAGTTCAGTTAACAGCAAAATTACAACTTTATACAAATAAAAAAATCATTCTTTATTTTAATTTAAAAATAGAAATTTATATCTTCCAATATACTTACTGGTCCTAACAGCTTTTACAAGTGGTAGCTGCAATACTAGGTCTTTTCACATGCATATTCACATACAGTCATTTAATCCTCTGCACAATTTATTTACCTGAAATAGTATGAACAGTTGGGCTTTGGTTGGGTTTGGGGGGAGGGGGGTATGTACCACATAATACTAAAAGCAAAAGCCAAAACATCTTGAAATATTTTTTTAAAGTAACATTTTTGGCCTACTACTTTCACAATCAACTGAAATGTTTTTCAACAGTCACATTACTTCAGACAACTTTCTGGGGGCCTTTTTCTTTTTTTACTGTAAGATCACTCATCAATGTTAGCACAAGCATTAATTTTGTACATAAAAGATAATTTTCCTAAATTAAAATTTGGGATAACTGTTAAAATGTTTTGTAAAAAATACACCAAATAATATATTAAAGGCTACCAGTCATCAAAATCACACGCTGTTGAAGAAAAGAATAAGAAGTGGTACACAAAATATGTATTTTAACAGTCTCACATTATTTAGAGTGCTGGTGGCAATAGTTTTAATTAAAAGTATAAGATGATACAGAATTTACATGATACTTTAGGATTCTCACTGATGTAACTGTAAAAGACATCAGAAAGGCTGGAACTTCTAAAATGTAACCTACATTGAATTATCATTTTGAAACAATTATATTTCATAGAATTCATCACAGAATACATTATAAAACAAGCTGGAGAAATACAGGAACTCCAGTGTTGTTTTTTTAGAATACTGGCAAATAGCTGAAGGCATGGAGATCCTTACTGATAAAACTCTACTTACTCTCTGTGCACTGATCTCATGCTCCATTCTGCATCAAGCTCAGCATAGCTTTTAAGTACAAGCTTGAGATCCTACACAAGAAAAAGCTTGAGCTCATCATATTTTCTCTGAGTTGGAGTGCAATGCCTCAGTTGCTGAAGCTGAAGCTGATAGATGCTCTGTCACTATTTTCAATAGAGGCAAGATTGGTTCTGCCCATTTTACAACTTTAAACCACCATCTTCCATCAAAGTTCAGTTTGTAGTCAAACAGCTTATACTAGGTGAATGATCAGCCTATAACCAGACAGGGCATTCAGAGTACTTTAGTGAACCTCAACCTGTACCCACAAGGACAACGAAGAGAGCAAGAGATTGCTTTTAAGCTGTGTATTTCTCCATTGACTTTGACAGACTGGAAAAGAATTCCTCTAGCAATGGGTAGAGCTGAGGTTTTGCCCTGGACATTTTAAATGTATTTATCCAAATAGGGCTAAGAGATGAAAAAATAACATGGAAGGACACTGAAGCTCAGTGGGGACAGCTGCTCTTCTGGAGGGTCCTAGCCAACTTCCAGAAACTGTTTATGCACTTTTAATTCTTTAATCTCATTTGTCCCCTTGATCTCGTACTTGTGGCTTGCAGTTATGATTTTGAAAAAGGCTCAGGAAGTGGCGGCTTCAAAAATAGCCCTGAGCACATTGGTCAGAGCTTTTTCTGGGGAAGTGAGAGTCAAGTGCCATCATTATCACCCACTTGTGAAGCCAGAAGGCAAAAAGCTGTGTTTCTTATCTCCAGGGTAAAGTTGTCAACTAGATTATGATGAACAGATGGGCAAGACAACTTTTTCTGTTCACCTTTGGAACTAAAATCTAAGCTGTCTTCGTTCATGTTGGGAATGGTGTGAGTATGCTGAATGAATAAGGCTCCCTCCCAAAACAACCAGAAGTGTTGGCACTTTCCTGTTTACAAGCACATCGCTGTAGGGCTTGGGCACCCAGCACCTCTACACACAACAGACACCCAGGCCAATCAACAGGGTTGGTACTTCAAAGAGCGGCCCCAGAGAGCTGCACCTCCACTTGTTATAAACAGTAGCACTAAGGAAAACCTGTTCAGGAGCATAAGGAAGGTCCTTGGTCCAAACTAAAGACCCTAGCTCTGCTGGGACAATGGACAGCTGATAGTCTGAACTGCTGTCTTGAGGTCACCTACGTAAATGGCACCTCAGTCCATTCTAGGCACATCACAGATGACAGAGTGTGGGCTTCACCACACAGGACATCGTGCAGTGGTAGAAATACCTCTGCTTATGCTGGTTGGGGACCAAGATCTTTTGAATTTCACCACTGGCTACCAGAGCAGTCTCAAGAGAAAGAAACAGAAAGGACACAATTCAGATGAACTAAGTACCCACAAAAATATAAAACATTATGGCACTCTATTATTCTAGAAAGAGTCCCTTTGATTAAGTATTATTCAAGCTATTCTTCCACTTGAAATCACCATGAAAACATCATTCTGTCTGTTGAAGCACAACAAACTCATTTTGAAGTCTACTGTGCATTACAGTCACTGTGTACATATCACAGTAAATATGGATATTCAGGAAACACCATGCCTTTCAGCTTGTCACAACTTATAGAGACACATTTTCAAGTGAAACCTATTTCTGTGGACAGCTTTTCTCACAGAAGTTCCTTGCTTATTAGTACCCATGCACACAAATGGCAGAACTTGCACACACATATGGATTCATAAACAAACCCTTATGTGTGTGTAGGTCCTGCAAAAGTGGTTAAAATATTAAAAACCCTCCCATCAATCCTTAACCTATTAATATTATTCCTAATACACAACTCACACCTGTTCTGAAAAAAGCTTTACAACAAGAATTCGTATTTTAAGAATATGAATATGTCAAGAGTCAAAGATGTAAATAAAAGTAGTAATGCATTCTAAAAGATATTCTATTAAAAAAGTGTTCTGATTGTTTACTGGAAACATTTGCCAAAGTACAGATGTTTATATTTCATTTTGGAAGGGTTTTGTTTGTCATTTGTCTGTATTCTGGGTTTTTTTACACAGATATTTCTAGATGCTGGTGCAACGCCACCAAAAACAAAACAACTTTTGTACTCCTGGACTCTCCAGTTACGCAATTATCATTCACTTTGATGTTCAAAATACATTTAAAATGTCTTACAATTGTATTTTCTACAAGGAAATCACCAAACAATACACAGAGAATACGCCACTATTACATGCTTGTAAAGTGAAACAGTACTCAATCTGCTTCATTTAAAAAGTCATAAAATAAAAAGCACTTTTAATCCAGTAGATGGTGAAAAATGTAAGGGCATTTCCTGCAAAATTAAAGCATTAGCCATGTGTAAGAAGAGACTGAACTACAGCATTGTGTTTTTCCCTTTAACAGATTACACTAAGTCTGCAAAATTACCAAACACACCACTGGTCTTAATGCACGGGCCTTTATATGCAACCTCCATCAGTACCAAGGGAAGTTTAGAATGGAATAAAGACAATAGAACTGGTTAATCCATTAAAACATAACCACTATGAAGACACCAGACTTTTGAAGAAACCTGGAAATACTTAGCATTCAGCTGTAACTGTATTTGAAATATTAGTAGTTGCCCAGTTACAATCTCTTCTTTTGTTCTTCTGAAGGGTTTAGCGCAAAGTTCTGAATCACAAAGTAACTTTGTACAAGGTACTATGTTTTAAAAGCACAGAAGCCACAGCAATCAAAATGTGTGAGGGTCAAAAGTAATAGATTGGGTATGCTGAGAAGACAATTATATTTAAAAATCATACCTTAACCTCCCTTTAAAACATCACATATTTCTCAGGGAAATTCTTAATCTGCATTTCTGAGACTTCAAATCCTTTAAGTATCTTCTTTTTGCAGGTTTAAAAAAAGGATCCATTCCACACAAAAATTTTATTGGAAACATAGTGACAAACCCACTTACTGTAAATTGTGATAATTTCTAACAAAATATCATCCTCTAAAACAGATTAAAAATACCAGTACAGTTGTTCAAAACATGGGTCTTTTTTCTGTAACCCATCTGTAATCTGATACCTCTGTTTCTATACTCCTCTCCTCCACAACTCCTCAATTCAGCATGACTTTTAGGCAGCCTGGTTTTATTTCTGTGAACCTATAAAACAAGAAAAAAATGTGAAAGCTACGTGCAATGCCATCTCCTTCAATCCTCAAAAAACATATGGAAAGTGCTAAGGTTCTCAGTCAACTATAGACGCATGTGAGACAGGAAATCAGCACTCAGATGTGACAGTGAAAGAGGATTTTACAGGGTCTGGAGATGCAAAGACCTGGAAACAGGAGAAACTAAGATGACGATTTAAGAAAAAATAAAAGCTGCCCAATATTCTTAGTTATATACATTCTGCTTCTCTATTCCTGCTCCCCATTCACTCCCTCTTCTTTCAAAATGGATTTTCTCCCTTGTATTCCATAGAAAGTGAGAAGGAAATGGGGAGGGAGGTCTTAGTTCTATTTTTGAGTTCCACCTTCACACTCGCCTTCACGCACTGCTCTAAAGAAAACGCAGAAAACACACTGATGCCAGCCCAAACTTGCTAAATTGCTGTCCCCCACAAAATGAGAACTAAAGCAGGTATTTGAGACTAATAAAAATCAGGATTAACAACTTTTCACGGTAAAGATAGCAACCCTGAATGGAAATATGCAATTAAACTATCGCTGAGAAAAGGATCTAACATTTAATAGGTCCCTCGTATAAAGTGCTATTGTGTCATGCAATTGCATTGGATTTGTGAAACAGCAAACTTACTTTAATCTGAAACTGCAGACCTGCCTTAATCTCTGTAGCCATTTAATAGTATTCTAAAGCTAACTTCAATTTTCAGTTAGTTAAGTGTGGGTTAAGAAAAAAACATGTATCAGTAACAAAAATCTAAACTCACCTGAAGTTGTGGGTTGTGAGGTATCTGATAGCTGCCGGTCTGATGCGAGCAACTCCTCCCTGACTATGGTTTCCTCTTCCCGTGATAACAGTGAGATATGGTTTACCACCAGTCTGCTGGTACTCTGTAACAGCAGGAATTGTAACGGTTAAAATCTTCCCTCAGCAGAGAGTTGGCACTCAATATAAACCTCCCATGCATTCCTCTGAAAACTCTCACTGGTGATGTTGAACTTTGCTTTCCCATGCTGGCTATGCATATTTTACACAAAAATAGCCATTTTTCCCCTCTTCTGAAAAAGATACGCTGAAAAAGTACAGTAAAGCTTTTTAAATCTAGATTGCTTGCAATATGGATGTTGCGATCACCATAAAATCCTTCTAATTTCAGAGCAACTTTACTGTTTCTATCATCTAATATTTAATTGGAATTTACATCCTGTGGTATAAATTTAAACGGCAACATTAAAAGGGGCAGGTGTAATATACTCAATTCTTAAGTGACACTTCTGTATTGTCTCACGTTGTATCTTCGTGTGAATAAAGAAATAATGTTTTCTTGAATAAAGAAATTAAGAAGAGAGAAAATATAAATCCAGCATTTCAGACATTTAAGTCACACTTATTTGGACTATCTTCTGCTATGCTGGAGCGTGAGAATCAACAGATCAAAACATTACATGAGCTCTATCTAGCCCTGATAACAAAAGAAATTGCTCTCTTCCCAGAGATAACAGTAACCTAAAAGAGCTAAAAAATAAATTAAACTGCATTATCACAACAAGCCAAGATCTGCCAGTTCAGAATTATCAGTTCATATGACATCTTCCCTCAACTACCCCCCTCTCTTTCTCTCTCTCTCTCTCTCTCTCTCGCGCATAACTTTATTCAGGTTTTATACTAGTTTACTTTAATTCTGCCAGCAAAAAGTTCCTAGTATTGATCCTCTTCCCCATGTATGTACACTGAAATGAACTTCTTTTTTTTAGATTTAGGTGAATAAACTGAACAGAGAGTCCCTGCTATCAATTCCAGGACTCCTGACGTAAATGCAATTCCGGAAATTTAGCTCTAAAAAGCATTAGGTTACAGCTTAAACTACACAAATATAATTGTAAGAATAGCACAACATAATGCAATTTAATTATCTCTGATGCATATTGAAAGAAAAGGATTATCTAAGGCCCCACTGAACACTTTTGTTTATACTCATGTGCAGCAGCCCATTCAAAAAATCAGGTTTGTGCAGTAGTATCTTTTGTAAGAAATATTTCTTATAAAAGCATTCCCAGTGTGCTTAAATATATAGGGTAAACTAGCAATGCAGAAAATGTATCTTTTTACAGCAAGAACACTCCTCAAGTACTTGAACACTCCACTAGGAGAAAAAATGAGCCCTCAAGCAAAACTGCACAAAATGACATTTCTGGAAGCAGCAGTCTTCTGATCTCAAGAGATCCTGCTGACAAACTGATACAGAAGTTTCTGAAAGATAGCTCAAATCACAGACTTTCATGTAAAAGTTGAAGACAATGTAGTCATTGTGGTTAGAATTCCAACATGGTAATTTTTCTTTAAAGATTAAGAAGCAACATAGTCCTGATAAAGCAATGCGAAGACGACACAAATATTTGCATTATCACCTCAGTCAAAAATGTCAGGAAAGACAGACCAAGTATTCAGTAATAATAATAATTAAAAAAAAAATTAAAAAAAAAAAAAAAAGGGTAAAACAGAAGGAAGAGAAAGATTTACAAAGAAGCATAGGGGTTTGGGAGCAGGGAGCAAGGCAGGAAAAAAACCAAGGAACATTGTCACGTCAAAGAAAAACAATTCCACGAGGTAACTTGAAATTAAGGCAACACAAAGCCTAGTTGTTTCTAACACACGTTATTAAATGACATTCACTCCCTCTAATATTGCCATATATCACAGTATCTTAGTAGAAAATGAGGAGAATAATTCTTAGAGGGTAAGAATTATTACCTAAACCCTACCTTCACTCTTTTCCTGCAACACTCTGGACAACTGATTCACAGCTTCGTCCACATGGAGACCATGCAAATCCAACACATTCATAGGCAGCAAGGAAGTATTTACTCTCTCAAAGATTTGCACAGCAGCAGCGTGGTTGGCTTCTTTCATCTTCTGCTCATGAAGGCGACCCTTTATTCATAAGCACAAGTGATTGTTACACACCAAGACATAATCCAAGCTCCACACTGGTCATTGGTTTCAAAATGACACAACTGGCAGGGTGCTTTTAGCTCACAGTTTGAAGCAGTAAAATTTGTAATTGCAACAGAACTTCTGCAAGAGGCTCAGTGAGACCTGCTCACAAGGAGATCTCATGAAATCTATTCATAAGAAACTACTCAAAGCTGGCACAAAGAAGGAATTAGAACAAAAGCCTTAGAAGGGAAAAGAAAAAAGCCAGAAAAGGCATATAACCATAAGGTCTTTACATAAGCTAAATAGTTACACTCCATGCTGAGTTTCAGATTTATTTTCCTAACAATAAATTTTTATTTTCTGCAAGTATTTTGCTAAAATTGTAATGAAGCAATGTCACAGAAACTGCCCAACAGCAAAGGAAAAACCTGCTGACTGTTACGTTTGAGGTTAAGTCTTCTGAATTTATTCCCTAAATTTCAGACCAGCCAAGGTAGACACCTGTTTTTTTTTTTCTGAATAGTTGCCTGTTATCTCTCCTAATACTTTTGATAGATCTTTTATGACTGACAAGGTCAATACAGCCCCTTCTGGAATGAGGGACAAAAAGTAGTATAAAGTTAGTCACCTTACAGAGTGAACAAGTACCAACTACTTCCCATGAACCTTGCAGTGATAACCTCTCAGAGATCAAAGCAACAAAGTATGTCCTTGAAGATCTGTAGGCATAGTCTGAAAAGGAACAGAAGACTTAACTCCAGGTATTTGACTAACATGAGCTCAAGAGAAGTGACAGTTTGCCTTATACTTTCTTAAAATGGATCATCTGAAGTGTATTAGTGTCAGACTCGAGACACCAGCTCTGCAACTCTCACTTGCAGACAAAGGCCACCAAGCATAAAGTATTTTTCATGAATAAAGGTAGCTTAGTTTGCCTTTTTATTACCTAAAAGAAAGTATAAAATAAATACATTTCTAGATGGTATTTGTTCTTTTGGCTAAGAACAAAACAAAAGACAGGACTTGAAATTTGATTTCTATTTAAAATCATGCAGACCTTTGTTTAGAATCTCTCAAAACTTAAAGAATGTATGAATAAAGAACACAAGTTCATTATAAAGACTGATAACCAGTATCTCCTATATGCACAGTTACAATCTAAACGTTTAGAGTTATACCACTTCTGCAAAAGCTTTTTTAAATAAGCAAATTCAAGTGATTCATTATTACATTTTTGTTCTAATGCAATTCATAGTTTAGAATTAAATGCTTCTCTAATGTCAATTCTTAACAGATTTTTATATGCTATTAGATCAGGAGAAACTGTAGCCTTTGAAGATATTTGTAACAGAAATTTTAAGGGTGGTACGAAAGGAAGGGTCTCCTGTGAAGACACCAAGAAACCAATGTACAGGAACACTGCTTACAAGAACAGTTGCTACTTAAAATCAAGAGTACGATCAGCAGCAAAGATCAGCAGCAATCAAACTGGGATATACAGAGAAATGTGCTTAAACAAGACCAGAGAGCCTGTGCTCCAAGGCCAGAGCACACAAGACTGATCAGCAGCAGATCTGCATGCCAAAACCAGATGGATTGTGAAAAGCCTGACATACCACACCTCCTTTATCCCAACCCAAGACGGACTGTAGCCATAAAGATGGACAGAATGAGGAAGCAAAGACAGCAGGCAGCAATCTTGGCCAGGATTTATGGAGGATGAAACAAGCAAAACTCTTTGACGAAAGATCACATCTTAACACCCGTCTGATTCCTAAAAAGTACAGAAGACTGAAACAGTTCAGCACCGATTGAGAGGAATCCAAGGGACATATAGAAGATTCAAAAACTGATGTTTGTTGCAGTTTATGTCACACTCCAGTGAACCTGGCCAGACCATATGGACACAAATTTTGGTGCTTACAAGTTTGTGGATGTGATAGAGATCTAGGACAATGGAATACGTGTGACTGAGCACTAGGTATCACCCCTTCAGTGAGGTCTCATGCTGAATTTGATTATGTTAGCTTCCTGTGCCAGTATGATTATTATGGAGTTTACTTGTGATTGCCAATGTAGCAGTTACACAGGGAACAGTAATCAAGCAACTTTATCAAGTCTAGTAGGCACAATGTTTTATCACTGCCCATTCAGTATTCAAGTACCTGCCTAAATTCAGACAAAAAGCACAATATTTATGTTTACCTGATGCGCATAAAACGCTGCCACAGGCTTCATACCCATGCGATAGGCCTCCCCAGCCTTTTTCAAACATTCTTGTCTCTTCTGCTGGTGACAAAAAGCTTCTGCTCTTAAATCATCATATTGCGGATACTCAAAGTCTTGAAATATTTCACTCAAAGGATCATCCTCTTCCTTACTTTTTTTTGCCTGTAGGAATTTGCAATGTTGAAGGTAAGTATGCATTGCAGAGTGTCTTCATTAACATAGCTTTGGATATGCCTGTAAGTACTATTAAAAAAAATAAAAATACCTTCTTCTCCCGGTTCTTTGCACTGTAGGTAGAAACAATTTCATTTTGCTGAATGCTTTCTTGAGCTATAACTGTTTTTACAGGATCTGCCTCCAGAACACAGTTCAGGAACTGTTCGGTTTGTTCTAAAGAGTAGCTGTAAAGGATAAGTAAAATCTGTGACCTTACAAATACATTAATAGGTGCTACATTTAACAAAATGCATATTACAAACCTTAATATTGTTACAGACATAGATTACATTAGAAATAAAGCACTGGAATGCAATATTCCACCTTATTGCAAAAAGGCTTGCAGACTTCCTGGCATTACTGGCATCAACACACATGCAATTTTGGTTGACTGAAACATAATTGAGGGGCACTTGAATATTAAAAAAAAATGACATTGAATTGAATTGCATCTTAATCAAAGAGACATTAGTAAATGCTGCTTTCTGGGTAAGATACTTCATCTTAAATCTTCTCTGGTCAGGGTTAGGTAGTACAAACTAATTTAAAACTAGCTCAGTTTTCTGAAACCCTTATGAAGGAAAATCCTTGTATTTTTAGTCAAGCTTTGTAATTAAATTTAATTAAATACATCAGTTGCCATCAGCTTTCTAATAAGCCCTCTTCTTTATTCTTCTTGCTGTTCAGTAAGCTAACAAGAGAAAGATTGATCAAAAGTAAAGACAGATTTTGAGAAATGCAACACTAAGAAGTTTGAACGTGAAAAACAAGAGATAGTGACATGTTTGAGCTATAGAGATGGATGAAAGACATATTTTAAACGGGGAAGATTTTTATAACAACCTGGAGAAGCAGAATGACTGAGAGGTAGGTATGCAAATCCATATGCATGCAGACATTCAAACGGCTAAGGATAAAAAAAGACACTTCTCTCAAAAAAAAGTCTGGTTCTAAGAAACTTGGATTTAAGAAGGTAGGCACATAACCCAAAAATATATTGCAAAAGAGAGAATGTCAGCAGGAAGAGATGGAGAGATGGCTCATTCCTTCAGAGCTGCTGTAGTAACCAGGAAAGTACTCACAGCTAATGTAAGGTGATGGTAGTTTTCCACTTGGGCAGATGCCATTTTCTGTGAACCTATTATTACCACACCCACTAATTTCTCCCACTTGATTTAAACCTCAGCTCCAGAGCAAATATGCAGTTCCACTGACAGACAGCCCATGGTCAATAGCCAGAGACATTCTTCTCCCAGTGAAAGAAACTGTCTATTCTGCCCCGCAAAAAGAGAATCAAGTCTACAAAGATTTTATGCCCTTTTTGCCTTTAAACCCACCTAGTTTTGCTTTTATTTAAATTAACAAAAAGTGTGCTAGTTTGAAAAAAAAATTTTTTAGCAGCATCTTAACTCTTAAGACAGTAACTGTGCACTATAAAATGATACTGTGTATCATTTTTACAAAAATCTATAAAGATTTCTTACTTGTTGTCTCTGAAGATATCCATTAAGAAACTTTGATTAATAGTTGGAAACATCTCAAAAAGTTGCTTCTCCTTCAGTTTAGCAGCACAGTCTTTTCTAGCTGTAGAGGGAACACGATTCTACCCAGAAAACAAAATTAAAATATTACAAGTTTTGATTAGAACAAAATATTGTACCAGGGAGCCAATCAACTTCGCTGTTATTTGTTAAGATTTAAAAAAGTATCTACTCCATTGGTATGCACCACAGCAACACCAGCATGCCAGTATCAGCCTGCCACACTGATTAGCATAAAGTAAGGACAGGTGAGTTCCATTATACACCCCTGCAGTACTCTGCAATCATTTGAAGTAATGCAGCTGGAGCTCCCTCGTAGCTTGGACAAAATAAAAGGAGCATTTTTTAGGAGGAACTTAGGTTTTGGAATTTATTCCCTGGTAATCTATCTAGTTCAGTGCTAAGCTTGTGCAAAGTCCACCTCTTTTCTCTATACTGAGGGCCTGGGGTTAAAACAACATTTTATTATTAAGAAGCATAAACAATTTTGGTTTGGTGTATCTGAAGCTGTACAGCAATAAATATTTGTGAAGTCATCTGAGAGACGGTTATAGCCCAAAATAAATTGGACTCATTGTTCCAATATTGATTAAAAAAAAAAAAAAGTGGACAAAATAAAGCCAAGCTCCATGAATTCAAACTGAAAATAAAGCTGTGGACATGACAGTTGTTCTTATCAGAAGGCCACATACATGCAGTTCAAAGAAAGAATCCACAAGCCATTTTTCAAATCCATCCAACTTTCTATACCAGTTCAAAGCTCCTCTTTTTTAGGACAGCTGCTTATTAGAAACAATTACAAGTAAAAATGCCTATTCTGAACAACAGTGGAGCAGTAGAGGGCAGTATTAGGCACAGGCCAACCAGGCAGGGTATGAGAACTGTGTGAAAAATAAAGAACTAGTAAAGATCTATTAAAAATTTACTATTTTCTGACAAGTGGGTACAGAAACTTGTTTGAGATTAACCTCAAGTATTTATTTTAATGTCTCATCTGTTAGGAATGTTGTGGGTTCTCCTTACAAAACGTATTTAAATCAATTCAATACAACTTTAAACAAACAAGGCATGGAGCCAATTAAGAATTTTTTTTGATATTGCTGTCATAATAAAAAGCATGGGAAATCACACTGATCTTTGTTTTTAGGCGAGCAATCACAAAGAATTCAACCAAACACAAATGCTAACCTGTACAGTGAAACGCACCACGATCTGTTTGTGAAACAATCAAAATATTACATTCTAAATGAGACTGTATTTTTCAAACAGAACCATCTATCAAAAGCAAACTCCTGTATCACAATAATCAACAATACTAACTGGCATGTATTTGTTGCACAACAATGCATTATATGCTGTTTTATTACTAGTAATGAATCTAAACTGCATAAAAAAATTGGCACTATCCATACCATGTCCTGTTTCTCCTGCATAGCTATTTCTTCAGAAATTATCTGTCTGAGAGAAACTTTCTGAATCTGAGCATTCCAGTGATCCATAAAAGGAAAAACGTCTGATGTTGATGGTTTTTTCATCTGTACGTCATTAGATATGCCTGAAGTCCAGCTCATTTTTTTCTTCTGTATTTTACTGTCTGCATTCTGAGATAACAGCATTTCTGAGTCATCTGTATCTATTTGCTGAATCATAGTAGGACCTTCAAAAGCAATAAAAATGAGGTGACAAATAAAACACTTACTAACTTATACATACAAGCAATGCCAAAATAATTGACAATTTTAGTTTTGTTAAAACAAGATTATTAATGCTAAAACAGAAACCAACACATTGTTTTCACCTTTCTCACTTCCCTTTTCCTAGGACTGTCTCACCATCTTTATCTACTTTGTGAAACAAAAGCAAAACCATCAGACTTCCTCACCAACTTTTCAAGTGCTAACACTGTACCTTACAGCTGTAAACTACCTTGTACATACCTTAAATGTGGGGGGGTTGTTTGCTTTTATAAGAGAATCCTTGACTCATGGGTTTACATGTTTATCTGCCGCCTAGGACAGACGCTTAACAATCTGGTTTTGCACTTCCATGAGTTAATGGCAACAGCATTGTTTGGTCACTGAGTGAAGAGCTTGCACCCATACTGCACTCCGAGCCTTCGCCCAGGTCACATGCCAGAGTAGTAGGGTTCTGCTGTAGAAGGACACTTCTGAATGAAAGCTCCATTGCCAGAGATTTTAACACTTTTCGAACAAGGCATCCACCTTCCTGCTACAATCATCTTTGACAAGAACAGCATGTGAATGTTGCATTTCTGACCTCCCTCTCTCATCTGCAGAAATCTTACTCTGTTAGTAATTCTTTGACCACATCTTTTCTTGTCACAGAGATTACAGAAGTCATCAAACAGCTGTCTGGTTCAGTCAGAGCTTCTTTTTAAGTTCCCTGAATTACACAAAATTATAGGCTTTTTGCTTGCATCTCCCTGGTACTAATTTCCCTCTCCTCCCCCACACCTTCATAAGAGAAAGGTAAATGGATCCAAGGGCAATAAAGTTAAGCTTAATAAATGAATCCATCACTTTTCAATAGACAGAATATTTGCAACCTTAAGTTTCAAATAATTTTTTTTTTTTAATGAGAATTAAGGACTTTTTGCAATTAATACATAACATACCTTCTGCTGACAACTTACATGATTCATCTCTCCTCTGACGCTTCTAAAAAAAAAAAAGGAAAATCATTAGTGTTTTATAAATTTCACAGCAAAAATTCTCAAGTGTTAGCTTCTAAGTAAACTAGCTACAAAATAAGATCTCGCAGTATTTATCAAAGATTCAATATTTTAAAAGAAACATATTTAAGAAAAATAATTATGAAGTGGAATCTATAAGCTAGAACTGTCTTTCCGAAAACACAAACTAGAGAAACATGCCCCACTGCCAAGACTTCATAACCTTAATTAAATAAACCAATCAAAAATTTTTCCCCAAAGCATTTCAAGTTTCATATAGCTATGAAAGAACAGAGGTTGGAGAACTCATCTCAATTAATGCACATGGAGATGTTTTGTATACAGAACAATTAATAAAAAAACTCTTTTTACATGTCAAAAAACCAGTAATTATTTTTGGCCAGTGGTGTTTTGATCAATGTTGTAGTGAAATAGTGCACTATCATCCTTTTTTCAAGAATCTTGGTTTCATGATGAGGCACTTGTGACATACCTTAAACTGTTTTTCAACAGCTCTGATGGTTATGACATACTGATATACGCCACGTATTTTAAATACTACTATTATATTTTATCATTGTTCTCGCAAAGATCTTACATGTTTAGACCAAGACATGCAGAGGTGAATGGTCTGACAAAGCACAACTGTGCCATTACCATATCCCAAGCAAGAAATGTACCAACCAGAATAGATTCTTTCCATTTTTCATGAATCACTTTTGCCAAATTTAGATCAATGTGAACCACACAATCCTCAACAGTCAGTGATCCTTGTGGAACAAAGAAAATATATTCATTAAAGCATTCTATAAAAACTTATCTAAGCAATTAGAGTTCAATACTTATTATTTTTATTACTTATTAATTCTGAAGATTCTGCATAAACTGTCATGCTTGAATAAAACTGGCAGCTGCCAAGTTCAACAACAACAAAAACACAAAAATTGCTATCTGGTGTTCAAAAACTCAGAAACGGTAGGAAAAATAAAAGTTAACTTTAATTGTGTATTGTTGAAATCTGCCTACCTGAATGACATTTTTTCTTTTTTTCCACTTTTCTAGCAAAACCTTCTTTTACAATGCCATTGTTAATTTACAACAGTTTCATTCATGAAACTGTGACTCTCCCTATTCCATTGCAATCCACATGGCAACTGCTTTTCTGTACCACAACATACCTGCCACCGCCCAACAGCAGTCACAGCCTCCACAGACTCATAGAAGTAAACTCCAAATATCCCCTCTAACCCTAAAGGAAATGGCAGGAATTTTCACGGTGTTATAATGATACACCTTTTCTCTGAAAGACCTTTCTGATACTGTTTCTCATCCTCTCAAAAATAAAAAAGTAAGAAATATGTATGTGTCAAAATAAAAAGGCAGGGCATATTTCAGATACAATAAAACACTTTTCTGTTGTAGGAAACAAACTTTTTTTGAGGATGTAGGCACAGAAGGCAAAGAGGCTGGCAGTCAAATCCACCAATAAATCAGGTATGCAGGGTTTCACATAAAGTAATCTTCAGGATAAAAGAAATAAAAAGAAAAATATATTAAAAAAAAAAAAAAAAAAAAAAGGAAAAAATGGGGGGAAAAAAGGAGAGAGAAAAAACCACCACGCTGTGTATTCCTTATATTTTCCTTTCTTCCTTTTCCATCAGCCTGCAACTTTTGAGATGCATGTTCAAACTGCTTATGGCTTTCTTAATCATAATCTCTCAGCAGACTAGTCTGTTTTCATCTTTTAAGTATAGCTACACTTCGTCTTCTCTCTAAACCATTCATCTTATCCTTCCCCAACTTTACTGATCTCTCAAGCTTTTTCTTTTTTTTCCTAAACAGCCACAATTTGCATATTCGTCATCATCTTAATATCTCTTCAGTATTTGAATACAGGCTCAAAAGCCTGTTGCTCAAAATGCAAATGAGTCAGTCAGTATTATTTACTTATTATTTTAAAGGATGTGCATGTACAAAAAGAGAAAGGCAGAATGTAGCACTACTGCATTTATATTTTATGCCACGCTTAGTGCAGTTCCACTTTTGGATTGACAGTAGCAAACAATATTAAGAGGAATTATGCAAATCTATCACCTAAAAATGAAGCATGAGGGGAAAAAAGGTACAGGCAAATAAAGAAAGGTCTTCTTAGCCAAACTAAGGTTTTTTTCGTAAAAACATGGATATAATTATGCCCATACCTGCATCAATGCCAACAGGCCCAAATATCTCTTTGAGCTGGAGAGCCAGTTCAGGAGGTAATGTCAGCTCTAGGCAATCAATACTGAAAGCTGCATGTGATGCTGGTATAGGGCTTTGCCTCTTGGCTTTAGCTGCAGACCAGCTTGGAGTTTCAATTTCTTCTTTACCACATATCTCCCTAGAACTCTCCTGAGTTTCTTGATCCATCTCCATTTCTTTTTCGCTCCTGGGACCGACCAGAGGTGCATGATCCATTTCCAGTAAAGAAGCAGTCACTTTGGAAGTCTCTGCATTGCTTTCTGAAGAATTAACATTACTTTCATTATTTAATTCAAATTTCAAATTGGTAGAAGTTGTGTTAGGACTATGAGGCAAAGTCATGGGTGTGCAGAAACCTGCATCAAGTTGTGAAACTGATGGTTTATTTAAGGTTTCTTCAACAAGACTCCCAGACTCTACAGCAGGCTTTCCTGAAGTGGACAGCTCAACGACACCTGCTGCTGAGTTGCTTGTGTCAGTTCTAGGGGCTGCATCCATGGAATTTGTCAGTTCCTCTGAATCATTCAGTGATGTAGCAGTGAATGAGTCAGACACATCAGCATCTGTAACAACTGTCTTGGCAGCCCTACTTTCTGCAATGCTGAGTGATGAATTCTTATCTTCTGAAGCCTCAGAGATACCATCAGCCCCAATTGTCTGTGCCATTTGTTCACCATCTTTGAGGTTCTCATTGCAGTTTGTACTTGCCATGAAATCAAGGTCTGCAACAACTGCCTCGGCTTCTCTTCCCTGAAAGCATTCAGTATCAACAGCCTTGCATAACTTTTCATTGGAGTCCAACAGCAGACCTGTGGCCCAATCTATGTCTTTGTTACATCTTTCATACAGATCTTTCAGAGCTTCAAATGAAACAGACTCAAAGAGCTTACACAGCGTATCTAGCTTTTCAGACTCATCGATATCGGTAAGTTCACTTTCTTCTACAAAGGTACTTTTATCATATGTAACTCGATACGGTATTTTTTCCTGAGGCTCTGAGGCATTATCTATATGTTTGGGTTTGAAGCCATCTAGTCTGCCATGCAATACTTTTGCAGTCTCAGGAAAAAGCATTTTCTTTTCTAATCTCCACAGGAGAGCAAAGTCCTGTGATTCAGTCTGTGAATAGCTACTTTTCTTGCTACATAAGCACGTGTCCTGTTTCTCTTCTGCTGTGAGAAGGTTAGACAAGTGGTCCTCTTCTTTGGGATGGGGCAGACTGTTATTTGTAAAAGTGAGGGCGAGTCTGTGATGTTTCTTTGTTCTTTTATTTTCGTGGCTTTTTTCCTCACCTACTGTTTCACTAGCTACTATTTCATCTTGGTGCATAGGAAAACTTTCTATATCTGGTTGCCCAGCAGCATTCCCAGGTGTCCCACAAAGCACATCTATAGTCTCAAGAGTGTTTATACTGTCACCTTCAGTACTTCTATCTTCATCAGACTGATCTGTCTTTCTCATTCTCCTTGACCTTTGTTGCCTCTGTTCTAATGAGGCTGAGACAGGCCAATGTCCTACCATTTGCAACTCCGGTGCAACTTTATCTAAACTAACAGAGGAACAGCCAGAGGCTAGATTTTCTTCCTCACGTCCTTTCTCAACAGTACATGTCTCAGGCAGGCCCACTTGCCTTTTACCTATCTCAGGATGCTGCTGACTGGGTTCACCTTCCTTATCATTCTTCAGAGAAGATTTTTCTAGTCTTCTAGATCTTTTGACTCTCTGTCCCATGGTTTGTTCTACAGGCCAGTCACCCAGGAAGCTTAGTAGTTCTGGTTTTCCTGATGTGTCAAAAGCTGAACTGCTTGGTTCCACTGCGTTACTAGTTCGTGTTGATTTTGGCTCCATGCATATTTTGCCCGATTGTTCAACTGCAGTTTGAACACCGACAATGTTGTTATCACTTCGTTCCTCAACTCTACCTGTATCCAATTTCACAGCCTCTTCAGCTGTGATCACATCAACCTCATCCATTTCTGTTTCAGTACTTTTTTCTCCTTTCTCTTCCTTCTTCTCCAAGGGCAGTTCTTTTTTGATGCACTCTGATAAACAGGCATTCAAGTCATCTTGAACAATGTTGTTCTCAGAAGTGCGCTCCACTGAGCTATCTTCCATTTCTTTTTCCTCTGGCTGAAAATGTTCAGGATCACAGCTACTTTCTAATGTTGAAGAAGTACCAGGAGCTTTATCAGCTTCAGCTAATTCAAGAGGCTCCACATCAGAAGCAAAAGTTGGTTCTTCCTTTACATCAGAATGTGCCTCTCTCTCTCTGAAACACAAAATGGAATAAAAGATAGACCCATTTCAAATCTTCTCAAAGCATTTGTCCACTCTAACTCCAGTTAGAACTAGAGTGAGAGTTTAACTCTTTTTAGAACTCTAGTGAGAAGAAAACAAATTCACAATGATTTATCCCTAACTCCAACACTCTACAAAAAAGAAGGAGCTAAGCACAGACTAACTTTCCTTGGTAAGTACCCCTTTCTTACTAAAGCACAGGACTAAGAACAATTTCTCAGGAGTCAATTTCTCCCCACTGGCAGCATTCAGTTATGTACTGAAGCACTCTGCTGCCAGACATTTCCTCATTCAGATCAGCAAATCTGGTAAATATACTTTTATTTAATGACTGCCGCTCTCTTCTGATGGCTTTATACTAAAGAAAGTTTAGAACTAGGAGAGGATGTGCCATTTCTTCTCAAACCATTTTTCACAATCAACTACATTCCATTATTAGATCCCATTTCATTTCAAATATATTAGGCATGCAAAACTCAAATGAAATAATCACTACAATAAAATCTCAGTCCCTATGCGTTATGATACACATCATTCAGATTATCCACTACAAAACAGTCATGTATACGACGAACATAAGTTCAGACAAGTTTAAATTAACTAAATTAATTTAATTAAATTGAAGAGGAAGTAGGTAACTCATTACTTCTGCATGAAGAATCCACCTTCTACCACAAAGATAACCTCTAATACCAACATACAGACTCAGAAATAGTAATTTGCTTTTATTTGGGACTACGTTCTTCTAATAAGCATTTTATGGATTTTAAGTGCTTTGTATCTACAACATAGATCCAACAGCTCATTTCTAAGATAAGAGAAAGTCAGTCAAGATTGGCTTCTCGGGAAGTAACAACACAGCCATAATGGGAGATTTTAAAAAAGCATTGGAAAGTTGATTAGATCCCTTGACTGCTTACTTCTAGAAATACCGAAATTCTTAAAAATTAAGAAAACTATGTAGTGGGGTTTTTTATTATGTAACTATCTTTTTCAAAGCATTCACTGTTTAACAGTATTATTCAGGTTCTTTTGCCAGGAAGTCTGAATTTTTAGACTTTTATTTGAGCCTACAAAGCTCAAAGTAAAAGAATCTAACCCATGGCTTTCCTCCTGACAAGGATCTTCACTCCAACCAGCAGCGTCTGATTTGTCTGGAACTGAAGAATCCAATATTGATCTAACAGTAAGGCAGCGCTCATACCGTTCCAACATTCTTTTAATCTTTTCTTTAGATACACCATGAATGTTTCGCCTACGAATTTAAAAAAAAATGAAAAAGAAACATTTCAGATTTGTGTATTACAATGACAGAAGAGAAAAATTCAACAATAATTTCATAAGTTCTCTCTAACATCTCCTTGAGCCTTAAGGAAAACCTATTATTTTGGACACCCTTTGGTTGGAAATTCTCACTAACTGTTCAACAACAACTGGCACTGTGTTCTGCAGCAGTTCCACCCAGAACAAGTGAATCCTGCAGAGGATGGCAAAACAGAAACTGAAGATACAGGAGAAAAGGTTTAAGATCTATTTTGAGAAAGAAACTGATCTTCCTTACCTCACTTAAAAAGTGCCCAACCTTAAACTAAGTACACAAATTCAGATGACAACAGATACTATGAAATTGCAAAATAACTTATGTTAAAAGTTCTGGAGGTCACATATTTCAATCTCCTATTCAGCTAGACCAGCTAGCCCAGAGTTTTGTAATGTCAAATTTTGAATAACCCAAATGACTGAACATCTACAAACTCTCTGGGCAAACTCTTTCAGTATTTAACCAACTGAAAAGCACATTTGGGTTTTTTTTCTTTTATGTAATCAAAATTTCTGAAGTTTCAACTTGCTGATATTTGTTTTGCCCTATCCCTGCACAGTTGTTTTTAGTCTTCTCTATAACCTCTCAAAAAGTAGCTGAAAACAATATAATCCTTCCTTAATGTTCTCTTCTTAAGGCTGATGAAACTACCCTTGCTTAGTTCAGTATCATGTGCAAATTTGCTATGAGTGCACTCTGTCCCAGAATCCAAGTCATAAAAAGGATAGTAAATGGTTGTGATCCTAATATTCATCCTGGAGGGGCATCAGCCTTTGGACTTTGAACACTGATCATACCATTTGAATCTGGCATCCAGCCAATTTTAGTTATCTTATTATTTACTTACATAAGGATTATGTCTTTCCT
Organism: Margarornis squamiger; assembly: GCA_035222235.1. Taxonomy (NCBI): domain Eukaryota; kingdom Metazoa; phylum Chordata; class Aves; order Passeriformes; family Furnariidae; genus Margarornis; species Margarornis squamiger. The sequence continues at coordinate 50,753,454 of JAWWTY010000123.1, forward strand.
ATTTTGTCTCTAGGTAACAGAAGGTCCTGCTAAAGAAGAGGTAACAACAGTGGTGATGCACAGGGGCTTGTCCCTCTTGCCCTAAACTCAGTGACAGCAGAAACATTTCAATTAAGGCAACAGTTCAGCTGAATGCAAAAACAGCCGCAACCTGACATAATTTTTGCAACCTCAGTTGCAAAATCCAAAGGAGCAGTCACTGTACCTTAAATGCAAAGAACTTGTAATAATGAAAACATCATGTAATACCTATTGCTAACAGTATCTTTTGTATGTAATTACACTAAGGTGACAAAAAAACTCTTAAAAAATATACAAAATCCCACAAAAGTTAATATTGTAGGAAAAAATATTAAAAAGCTACTTATTACCACAAAAATCTTGACTGCTATCTTGCTACTTTGCTAGCCACTGTACCAAGTGACACCTTTTTAAAAATCACAGCTTACAGACTGAAAGATACACTGTCTAATATGGTATTTCCATTAAAGTCTTACCTTTCAAGTTCTTTTGGTTTAAATTTCCACCAAGTGTCTGGTTCTCGGAACATTACTTTATATTTGAACTGCTGAGCCTGAATAAAACAAAACAAGCCACATCACCCATCTCTTGTTTCTATGACAAGGCACATAATATACACAGCTTGCTTCTTCAAAGCTGTTTTCTGTATCTTTTGATACCTATTAAACATTTGAAATAACACTTTTGTTCAGTGTTTCACTTCTGTTTATACAGAATTATTAAAAATGTGTATGCATCTCTTACTGTAAAATTAAACATGTGCCATGATTTGCCTCCTTTGAGATGAGACTGCAAAACACCTCCTCTTTCCAGATACAGCCTCTCCAAGACAGAGAAAACCCCTCCGCTTACATTCAGAGCTGACCAGATCTGAACCAGCTCCAAAACAAGCAATTCAGTTATGTTAACACAGCTATTGTGGATGGCCTTCCTGCCATATGGGAAACTTGAGTGAACTGCAAGTAAATGGTTCCTATACGGTCTAGTCTCACCCTGACAAAAAAGGAGCCTAAGTCTAATCAGGAGAAATGCTCCTTACCAGACCCTGCACTTCCAGAAGAACTTTTGTTGCCTCTTTATTTCAATATACAGCAAAATCAAGGACATAATTTATGAAAGAACTGTCTGACAATTGTTAATAAATGCAAGGAAAAGCAAAATAAGTATTTTACTAATAAACATTTTCTGTGTTAAGTCCCACTGTTCACTAATTGATTATCACATGCAGCATATGTAGAGTATCTGCTACAAACCTGTCAATTCTATGTACTACACTCTCTTTTGTGTTTCTATACCACATAAAGGGAAACCCCACATCTACTTCCTAATGTTTCTTCCAAAATACTATTTCTGTTCATCAGAACCAATTTCATAAAATAACGCAGTTCTAACTACCAACCAAAACAGTGAATGACCAACAGCAAAACAGAAGCTGAAGTCTGGAAGTGCTGATGCCCATTTACAAACTATTAAATGAAAAGGTGAGAAGTCTAGAAAACTGGAGTATGAGAAACCTATAACAGAAGTTCAGCAATTTATTTAAATAATTAAATGTAACTTTGAAGTTAAATGTAGATTGTATTAACTTAATAATAAACTAAAGCAGGTCACTTTTAGTCACTAAATAAAAGCACCACACTACTAGCATAAAACAGTGAAAGCGCATTATTTTGATTACATCGCTTCAATAAAAAAATATTAAGTAAATCTGCATAGTTTCAAGCAAGCTAGCAACATCTGCTAACTCTACACATCCAACTGGGCAGCCGATATCTGCCTCTACGTCATACTGAAGATGAAATGGAGAATGAGTTTTCAAGTTTCGCAGAGCATCAAACATTGTTCTTATTAATTAGTGTTGATCGTCTTTTTAAAGTAGCTTCTAATTTTACTGATCATACAAAAGAGGAACAAAATTCAGTTTCCTCAAAAATATTTATTTTTGGCCCCAAGTACAAAGCACTTGGCCTTGTCTCTTGGAAACCAGGTCAGGTCAAAACTCAGACATGCAAAGAACATGACACCCGGTAATATGATTCTATGTAACTTTTTTTTTACTCCAGACTTCCCTGTGGAATAGCAGCTAGACTGAGAAAGACAATCCCCTTTTTAAAACAATGTTGGTCAACAATCCCTTTTCACATTGGTCAAATTGTAATACTAACCAAAGTAACATAAGGTTTCATCTCCCAGGCTTGTATGTTTGTGTTGTCTATTATTATAGGAGAGATTCCCTTTTCAAACGCTTCTTTGGCTGAAAAACAAACATAAATATGTACAAAAGAATGTGATAGAGTTAATTTCATTATAATAGTGTGAACATGTAACATTTGTACTAATTCTCTGAATTTGTTTTAAAGTAGATAATCCTTAATGATTAACCACTGTGTGAAAAATTCTTGCCCCAGCTTGACCTGTTCCAAGGCCCTCTATTTCAGAAATCCCCCCTCACACATAAAGCTGCTGAGATATGGTATTATTCTTTTGAATTAACATATGTATGATAATCAAGGAATGAAAATTCAGATGTAAAATGCACCAACATGACTAATCAATCAGTAAATTAAACTAAAAAAAACTACATGATCACCTTAAAGTGGACTTCTTTGTTGCATACAAAATTCTTGGCTTTATAACAGTCTTAAGATTAGTCCACTCTGTAAACTGTATAAAATACGAAAAGTCAAAATAATTATTGTAATTTAAATACACAGTAATGAAATGTTTAGAATCATTAACTTTGAGACACAGCACCATGTTTCTGTAAATGTTACAATGTGTCTGAACAACCATACTACTTGTTGAATCACACATTTCTTATCAACCCATTTCTCCACTGATAGAAATGACAGTAGAAAAGTGATCATGGTTCAAATTTAGCATGTAAAAGCTTAAAAAGAATTGTTGAGTTTAGCATAAGGCAGTGTCAAAAAATAAACAGATTATGGACAGGGGGAGAAAATATTTTGTCTTGCTCTTGTAATTTTGTTTTAAATTTCCCAACAGTTTAGTGCTCAAGAGAAAAAAAGATAATGAAAAGCAGGAAAATATCTGTGTTATTTGTATCAAAATCCTCATTACTTACTGCATATTATAATGGATCATCTCAGAAGTTTTTTCTGGGAGATGGTATAGGTAACCACTCCAGAAATGGGGCACAACCCAAAATATGTATCATGATGAAACCCGAGGACAAAATAATCTTGTGACAAAAGCACTGGCATTTTTCATTGCAAAACACACAATGAACAGATGACTTTGTGTTTGTGCTCATGTTATTTGTCTACACATATTAAAAAACACTTCTGTGATGGAATAAATGCTTGTCCTGTGACAAAGGCATTACAAGACAGGCAGGTTTTTTAAACAGCACACAAACAATGAACTATAAATGAACAAGCTAATCCCTTATTTATTTCTCACCTCGTTTCCTGTTCCAGTCATGTGCTTCCCCTAAGCAACTGGGATCATAATGGTATTGTCCATGTTTATAAAAGTAATCATCAGTACTAAGAATGATTCCACCTGGGTTATCCTCGAGCAAATTCCTGTGAAAGATCAAGAAGTAAACAGCTTTTTCCCCTTTATCTGCCAACCCAATTGTTTCAGTCTCTTGCACAAAACCAAGATTATGTGCAATGGAAGCAGCAAAATTAGGTAAGAGGAGGGGGAAAAAAATCACCCTCCAGGCAAACACAATATATAATAATTCCCCTTCTTTTTCCAAAGGCTCAGGATTATCTAGGGGAGAGAGCTCACAAAACTTCCCTACAAGTCTCATTTCAAAAAAAGAAGTGAGGTATTTTCCCACCTACATGAAGTGACATACTTTCACACTGACAGATACACTTTAGTGTAATAGTCTTAACTGCATCACATGTTTCAAGTGCCAGCCAAAGGAGTCTAGACTCAATCTAGGCTTTTGGAGAGTAAGAAAAGAAATCCAAAATTCACCCCAAGAAGCTTCACAATACTGTTTATACAAAAGAATTCCCAGAGTGAAAGGGGAACTTCTGCCTGTAAAGAGCTGGAATATTTCCACTGATATTATTCAAAGGAAACATGGGAAATAAACAGGGACTGAAACAACACAGCAGATGTAACACTAAAGCAATGGTACTCTGCTGATGAACTCCTTTGTCCAGTGACAAAAGTTAAAGCTCATCCTTCCTATTTCAATTTCCACTAGAGGTCAAGGAGCTGCAAGCAACTCGGCTCTCAGCAATTATTATTACTCATCATGCTGTGTGTACTGTGTAACTGGTAATTAGGATATAAACATAACTATTTACAAATGTCAGAAAATTGTCTCTGCCTGTGCTAAATTCCTGTACATGATTAAGCAATTTTTTTAGAAGCTCACAATATAAATGTTCTACCTTGCCAAATATGATTTTCCTGATCCTGGAACACCTCTGAGAAGAACAAGTACTTGACCTATAAGATGCATCTTTTTTCTCATCATGTGACAAACACGTGGTTGCTGTGCTTGCGAGAGGTTCAATTTTGAGTTTCTATCTTGATTTCCCCATACCTTCAGAGAAGGGTTGCTATCCCAGGCATTTGAAACCACTGGGGAGGAAAGAAAAAGTCCTTTTTCCGAAGTTCTATAGTCTGAACCAGATCTCCACTGCCATGGACTGGCAGCCACAGGAATTACAAAGCTGTGACTTCCACTGGATGGATAAAACACAGGAGCCATGAGATTCCAGTGTTGTTGAGATTGATCCGATGGTGTAGAAAAATTTAAGTTACAACCCTGCTGAGTTTGCTGCAAATCTGCAGGGTTTTGTGTTTTCAAACTGGATGTTTCAAGAGGGACACATGCCTCTGGCAGAGAAGTACTCTGGCAGCTGTTAGACGCAGTCACTACCTCTTCGCGCTGTTCCAGGCACCTTGAATTAGGATCTCCAGTGACAGCTACTCCAAGTTCCAGAGGTCTTTCGGAGGGCTCACCAGAAACAGAAGTCACACTACTTTGATCCAAAACAGTACCTTGTGTCTGATCAGAATTTTCACACGATATTTCTCCACCTGATTGTTTATACACTTCTGCAGCTACATCATGCTGAACATGTATTTCCGACAAACCAGAATCTTCCAGTATTTGTGCAAAAGCAGCCGGTGAGCCTGTCTGGATGCTCAGCTGACTCACCGGTGGCTGAGAACAGCGGAAGTTTTCTAAAACCTCATTATTTGTTTCCGCTTGCTGTGGAAAAAGTAGGACATTGCAACCTGAATCAGATTTTTCCCACTCAGGAAATTCAATAAAGCCATCATCTTCCACAGGGTGCTTATGTACTATTTGGTCATTTGCTGAATTAGGCAATTTATCACTCAAGCTGTAACTCTGAAAGGCATTTTCTATTAAGGAATCCAGTTCTTCAGTCAGCTGCACATCAGATGACAGGACCTTTTCTATTGCTTCTCCAGAATTACTTTGTTCTGCAGTACTTTCCCCCATTCTTTCATTTGCAACAGATCTTTGCTGATTAACAAGAGCTAACGACGCTGCTGCTGAATCACAACCCAAGGTTTTTGAAGATGCTACTCCTTTGGCATGGGTGGACAGCTCTAGGAGATGATCCATAGCATTTTCTACTGTTGAATAAGGTAAAGAAAATAAAGCATGGTCAAGTGAACCCAAATCCACATGATGTACATGCAAACTTTTTACTTGAAGAAGGATTTATCACAACTAAAGAATCAACCAAAAGACAGTTCACCAATTCATCTTTAAACACAACTTCTCCAACTCCCTTGATCTGTTTCTCATTAGAAGTAATGGCAGAACTTAATACAGATGTATGGAAAAATAATAACCTAATAAGCATAAAAATTACTAAGTTTAACTGGAAGGAATATCAGAACTGGATGTTTAAATGGATACTTATTTCTAATCAATATCATACAGGTGGAATAGTATAAAAATAATTGAAAACTGAGGATGAAAGAGATAAATATGAAATGTATACATGAAATACGTTCATTATGGTCCAACTTAAAATGTCCTGAAAAATGCACTATTTGCACTAATTCTTGGTAAAGCCACTAAATGGAGCATAGGTTGTCAGTGATCAACATGAACAAAATGAAAACCTGGCACAAGTATCATCTGAGCCCTAAAGCTAAACTTCTGTTTTCCTGAAAGACAGTGTAGCAAAAAGTCTAAGCCCATTTAAATCTGACTCTTTCCGCACACATGTTAAACAAAATCTCCATAGTACTTCCATTTTCTCTATGAGAGCAACTTGTTATTACTCATATGAAAATATGCTTATCTTTCCACTTATAAACTATTGTTAATAGCACAACACTATGAACTTCACGTGCTTACTGAATTCTCCAATAAGCTTTAGATACATCTGTTAATTTGATAACAGTGAATCTTATACAAGAGTTCAAAGAACGAAATGATAATTCCATCAAATTCAATTTTAAAAGGCACAAAAATAATTTTAGTGCTCTCACCTTTGTTATTAAGTTATAAACTGTACAATTTAGGCAATAAAAACAGTCCTTTTAATGGCTACCTAGTTTGCATACGTGTTAAAAAAAAACAAAACAAAAAAACCCAAACTCTGCCTTCTTCCAAACATTCCTAGAAAAATCTCAGCTAATCACATCTGATTATATGAACACAGATTGATTAAAATGCTCCATATATGACTTATCTGCCAGACAAATAACTCTTCAGATGTTGCTACCCAGCATCTCATCCAGTACTTTTATTACAAGTAAATGAACTGGCATATAAAAGAATTTTAAACCCACAAAATAGAAAGGTCTGAGCATAACATGAAAATAATCTGCCAGGAGAGGTGGGTATGTAGCTTGGCAGAATAAAGGGAAAAAAACAGCTCAAGCAAGGCTGCAGAGAATTAAACATGACAAACAGAATTTATCCTGCAAAAAATAATCCTCAGTGGAGATGACAGGATGACAATGCAAAATAAAAGTAAAACAAAACCTCAATTCAAGTATTTAAGAAAAAGCAAATGCTGCCAGGACCACATACAGCATAACATTAAAAAATTGTGATCTAGAACATAAAATATCCCTCCTGCAGTAAGAGTTTAGGCATCTTGCAGATATGGCACAGAAACTTACTGGAAAAAAGAGATTCTCCTCACAACCACACTACTGCCTGCTCTGTGTCACAGAACAATACACTCTAAACTGTACCTCCATTTATGGAGTGCACTGCTCCATTTACCAGCCTCACAAACATCCTCAAACTTGGAGAATCTTGCATGGTTGTAAAATTTAAAAATACTATGACTCACCTACTTATTAAAAGGTAAACTCACAAATATGCTTGCAACACCCACAGCAACTTTCTTGGAGTCACCCTAGTTAAGAGCTGTCTGCACGTGAAACAAAACTGTAATGCCAACTGTACATTATTTACCTTTAAAATCACATTCAGACAGAACCATATAAACCACACTAGGATCTAGGACAGAAAACATCTCTGACATGCTGTTGAAAAGCTCTTCCTTATTGACATAATGCACTGCTTGAGACACTAAGTGACTTGGGTCCCCCTGGGATACAGCAACACCAGTTCTGTCAGAATGGCCGTTCCTCTGAGAAGGACTCCCACCAGTTTTCCTTCTCCGTGGCATTTTGTTTTCTAAAACACAGTGTGCTTTTCGTTTTAGTTTGTTCACATGAGGCCGACAGCATCAAGCTCAAAAATCACAAAAAAGGCTCTCATAACTGGGATAGACGTAACAGAAATAGCAGACCTGGAATAAAAGAGAAGAGAAATTTCAATAAAATACACAGTTGTATTTCCATGTCTCCTGTTTAGATAGCTAAAAGATCAAAAAATACATAAGCATACAGGAAAGCATTTTTCAGAAGTCTGCCTTTCTTCCTATCAAATGGCTGACAGCTAGAGGAGTACCCTTATTTTCTAATTAACTAGGTATCGAATCTGCATCTGGAGAGAAAACAAATAAAATGCAGCTTAAAAGAAATCCTGAAGAGTAAAGCTTGCAATGCAAGGCAGTCAGTTCACAAATAATCCTCTGCTACTGATGACCAGTTAACATTATGGAACACCAATATTCTGTTAACATTCAGAAATTTTACTCCTCTTACAAAAGTACTGGAAAACCTAACAGGCAGCTCCAAATCTTCCAGAAATCTTTCATGACTTCCCTCCACACATGATCTTTTACGAGTAAACAGCTGGGGTTTTTCAATGTTCAAACACTGGCATAGGTTGCCCAGAGAGGTTCTGGAGTCTCCAACGACAAAGATTCTCAAAACCTGACCAAACTCAGCCCTGCTGGACCTGAGTTGTTTCAGGGCTTGGGCAACCTGCTTTAAGAGCCCCTGCTTGAGCTGCTGGCTTGAACCAGACGACATCCAAAAGTGCCTTCGCCTGTATGGAGGTATTTTTCATTGTTAAAATTTCATTATTTATAAACCATAAAGCAAGAAGAGGCTTCTGGCCACTCCCCACACTTCTGCCATGAAGCCCTTGAATACAGCTAGTTAAAACGTTATGGCATCTATAATAACTGCAATTACTGCCTTAATCTTGTATAGAAAAGGAAAGTGATTGTTAATTGAAATACAAGCATAGAGTAGGGCATGGTGTCCCTTTTTTTCTTTATATCAAATAACATCAAAGCTCTTTTGTGTTCTAGTGATGGTTAAACTATATTTTTTATGAATAATTATTCAGAAGACTAGCAAATCTCAGTAAGGCTCAGAATCTGAAGTTAGTTACACCAAAGTCACTATTTATCGATAACAGTTACTGAGTAGGCCACAAAATACCTAACTATTTTGCCACTGATGATCAATTCAACACTGCAGATAAATCAATGGCATTACTTCCACATTCACTTAGTCCTTCCTGCCACTGACCACTGGCACACAATGACAATGCCAGATTAGTGCCAGATTCAGACAGCACTTCTCCATTATTCTCTATCTTCCAGCAACCAAGAAAAGTAGTAACACTCAGCAGAAAGTAGGCTGTTACATTCCCAAGTCACCAAAATTTATGAAAGCAAAAGAGACAACACCAGGATTGCAGAAGTTTCTACCACAAGTATATGGACCTTAGACAGGCAAATGAGATGGACGTCTGAAACAATGAAGAGGTCAAGAAGTCTGAAATGCACAACAAGGAAAACAATACACAGAAAAAGGAAGAAGCAGACTTCCAAAAATAAAGGAAAAACCACCGTGAAAAATGCTAGTTATCCAGACTGAGCTGGGAAAATTGCAGCTGTTTTTTTCAATCAAACTTTTTTTGGTTCACTCTCTGATTAGTCAACCTTACACCATTCTTTACCATCATGCAAAAGTATTCAACAATCAAAACAAATTACAGCAAGTCCTGTCTTTCAAGCCTGACTTGCTGGTCAGTTACATTCATTGGTCCTGGATAACATAGTATGAATCGAGCTGTAATTTGATGTGGATGAGGGGTTTTTTTTCTCTGAAGATGAAAACGGGAGTTATAATGACATAATGGTTAAGAAGAACAGAGCTGTGCTGAACACACTGAAAGGGAATTCTAGACAATTAATGAGAGGCTACAATATACTCAGAGGTTCACTAGTCGGTTCTGGGTACCACTATTTGACACACATCCAATCAGAGCAAACAGCTGTTTCATTTCAGCACCAATGAAAAACAATACTCCTGCAAAAATCTCAACTTCACCTTTAAAAACAAAACAAAGCAAAATCCATAAGCACTTCCTCACACGTAGTCCTTCAGGTATACACATCTCCTGACCTTAAGGATGCCTTCCCAATGTAATTCAACTACCACAAACAAGCATATACACAAAAATCTGCCTGTAAGAAAATTACCTTCCAAATTAAGCAATCTTACGAATAAAGCAGATATTAAAATTCCTGAATTCTCTACAAAGTAAGGTAATTTTCAAATTCTACTAACCTAGGACACAAAAAGTAGACTGTCAGGTCAGGGTGCTTTAACATCACTGTCTTTCTAGCTGGCCAGAGTTTATTTCTGATGGTAGATTACAAGCCTCAGGTGATGCCTGTTCCAGTACTGCTACAGTTCCCCCCTCAGGAGCTGGACAGATGCACCACAGACATTCTGTAGACACAGACCAGATACTATTACAGGTAATCCAGTCACTACAAAAACAAGCAGGCACTGACATCTTCAACCTAACACAACACTTTTTTCTTTTCCGTTTAACAGAGAGAACAGTGAAGTGTTGAGAAGTGGCCAGCCTGGTATAGCAATGTGATGGATCAACATCTCAAGCCTCAATTTCAGCATCTTACTAAAAACACTCAACTTTCCTTTTCAGTGAAAAGGAAACCAATCATTTAATAAACTAGTTCTAAGAATATATTTATAACTACCAAGGGGACTTAATTGTAAGGTGTCCTTAGAAAAATTCAAAGGGTACTCTTAGGACATATAATCTAAAGAATGCAAAACACTTAAATCATCAAAACAAAACTTTAAGGAGGAAAAAACAATCCCGAAGACCCTTCAAAACAAAACCCGTTATTTTTAAAATATCTAAGTTTTCATTTCTTTTAGGAAATAACTGTTAACATAGACCTGTCATACTCAAGCCACCCCACTGCTAATTTGTACAATTATATCAGCAAACTTGTGCAAAGAATTCACCTACAACTTTGAAAAAATTTTTGAAAAGGTTACAAATGTATTTTCTAAAATTAAACTAAACAGCATGAGTCATGTCTGCACTGAAGCTACACAGAATTTGTCCAGCTGAACAGCCTTTGTTTTCCATAGTAAAAGCTAGAATTTCCCCCTGGCTTTCTAAGAACTCCTCTATGTTGTTAAAGAGTTGTATTTTTACAAAATCAGAAAAAAGTTACTATAAAACAGTATCAAGTACCATCTGACTGTTGTAAAATTTCTGGAGAAACAGTGTAAGTCTCAGGCTTGTTTCATTCTCCCTGTAATATGAAAATGTATATGTAGTTGCTGAATAAAGATCTGATGAAGGGCTGACACATGTCATACATCTTTTACACTGGGATGTCTTCTTTGAAACCATGTGTGATAGCTTGCCTTTTCAGGATGTGTAAAAATTCTCAATGAGAGTGGACTGACTCCAAGTCCTATTGGAAACTGGTAGAATTCAAGAAGAGATAGAACATATAGAATAAAGAAAGAAATATAATAAACTACTTTTTAAGTGAGTTAGATAGTTGATTCCAAAGTATTCACAAAGCTCTTTAAATCAAAGATTCTGCACTGACAAACAATCAGCAGTAAATATAATTTTTCAAAGTAATTATAAGAATTTATTTTTTTAAGCAAACAGACCAGCAAAGTATTCTAACCACTACTGAAGATTTACTAAAAGCATTAAGCAGCACGAGACACTTCTGATTTAACTGTGATCAAGTTCAAATGACAAATAAGTAATCAAAATTATTTCTATTCTTTTTCTAAGGACAGAGAAAGTCTCCAACCATGATACAATGTAAGATTCAAGCAATATGAAAAAAGTGCTCCATCTGTATATATTTTTAAATGTCTCTGAACAATTTCAGGAAGTTAACGCTGTACATATAAAAGAGGTTGGTTTGGGTTTGGTTCTTTGGTGGTGGCGGCTTTTCTTATCATTTTGGTTTGCTTCTGCGTTTTTGAACTGTATTTTAATATTAAATCATATATTTTTCATGTAATGTTCACATTAATCTTCCAGCTTTTAAAAAACACATGTGTATATATAGCGACACATTGAAGACTGAAAAGAAATCTCCACTGGTAATACAAATAAAATAGCAATGGTACAGAACTTACATTTTCAGCTTCACTGAGTTGCTTTTCAGTGGGTCCCTTCTCATCTTTCCAAAACCACCACCGATGGCACATTTAATAAAGATCTGCTGTTATAACGCACTCTTCTGTCAGGAAACCATACTTCCCAACATACAAATCAAACATCAGCAGAAGTGCATTCTTCCTCCTGACAAAAGAATAATCAGAACACAAATTAAAATTTGCATTTTCCTCACCTTAAGCAAAGTTTTAACACCGAGCAACACACTTGTTTTAGTAGATTACTCACAACTAACATTTTAAATAAGTACCCAATATGTCAAGTTGTGCTCAAGTGTAAGTCTTCCAAGGATAAGAATACCTACTTGATTTCAGCTTTTAGATGATTTCTTATCTAAAAAAGTTGGCTTATGTCAGGTAAAGTAATAACATAATGGCAGAAAAATTAGTTATAAATAAATTTAAGTTTCCTCACTTGTCATTCCACTTGGTTCTTCGCCACAGTTCTTAACCATCTTGAAAAAGCCTACGTATCCATGCTGGTCAAGAACAGATTTGTTCCATCATGTGGGAAATTGGGCAAAGAAAACCTGGTACATCAAAATAAGATTATGTTACTTACACCACTTATTTGCAATGCCCCATTGATGCTAAAGAATTGCACTTCTGTTCATCAAGCAGATGCAAACTCCTAATCCACTGTGTACACACTGAAGATGTTAGGTGTACTCAGACTTAATCCCAGTATACATCTTAGCCTAGAGCTCACACCTGGCAAGTGTCTTGTGCTTTCAAAGTAAAAAGAAACAAAACCAAAACCAAACACCAAACTGAGCATATACACCTAAATCACACAATGAACTTGGCACAACTATTCTGTCACACTCATAAGGTGACAGGTTGATGGCTCAAATACTCTGTTCTTGCATTTTGCATGTAATCTCATTCCACTACTCCACTACTCCTTCTCCCCCTCAGTATTATTCCCACTGTTTGTTCCAAGGGCTTTGGCTAGTTCAACAGTTTGAACTAAGATCCTCTTTTTCACATCAAATTCTGTCAAAGTGCATGATACTGACATAGGTTTCATTCTTAACTAATGTGCATACACTTGCTTTATGCAATCTGTTCTGCTAGGATTTTTTCCCACTTTCGTGACATTAAAATCTGGTCCAGGCCATACAAATTCTTTTGAAGCTGAAAAAAAAAAAAAAACCAAAACAGAAAAACACCTTCTTTTCAGCACAAAACAAAAACTTCATCCAACTACACACACGGTTCAAGAGCACAAAACCAGCACAAACTCATCAGGAGTAGATCCTTATGAAGCAACACAATTTGCAGGAAGAACAGAACCCTGCTTGCTAGGACAGACTCAAAAGCTCTTGTCGATATGCCATGTCACAAGGAGAAGTCAGCCTGCAGTGGCAATCAGCTGGTGTTTGACAGGTGACAGAAGCTGTCAAACTCCACATGATGCAGCTTCCTTTGAAGCCAGGAAGTTGCCCTTGCCAGAAGCCCTCCATACAGGTGAGCATAGAGTCCCAAAAATGCACAAGTAGATCTGCTGGGTGCAAATGATTAAAGCAGTAAGGTAGGAGTAGAGGAGTCACCAGCGAGCGTCATCTCCAGCATCAAGTCTGCTTGAAAAGAACTACTTTTGTACTCACCTTCCTGTTGCTGTGTGCTGAAGGTCAAAGCTTGGCCTTGGGATTATGAAAAGTGCAGACATGTAACCTGACAAGCTAGAAAAATCAACAAGCAGTTGTTTTCCTTGTTTAAGTGGAGAGTATTGTTGCTTGGTTTTGAATTTGTGCAGTTTTTTTCTGAATATAGTGAGAGAGTATCTGCAAGATGTCTTTTCAGCCCTAGGGGAGTTCAGAGATACTCGATCCTTTTATAGCTTCCCTCCTATGTTCTTTGATAGCTTCCCACGCAGCTCACAGGGATACCCATGGTGAACTTGGCTTTGCAGAGAGATCTTCCAGACTGCAGAGCTCTCAGGCTGCCCAGGCTGTCTGCAATGGAGGCTCCACACAGCTCAGCTGCGTTGCTGTGACCTATGCCCAGCCTCCAGAGCAATGCCACAGGCTGCAACAAAGACCAAACTCGGCTTTATTATGTTGCTTCCACAGTGTCACACCTGCAGTCAGTACTACTGCTCGAGACTGTACTCCTGCTTCGTATTATAAAACACAGAGAGCGGTATATGGAAAGAGGAAAGAGAACTGCCAGATGGAGATGTGACTTGCCCATACCATGCTTTCAGAGACAGTTCAAAACCCAGGCTGAAGGGCAGTGACTGAAAACAACACATTTCTGCAGAATTAAAATTTCCTCAGCATAACAGAACTTCCTTTCATGTCCTCTCCAGATGAACCTTCATAACTGTCTCTGAAAAGCCTTTATAAAAGACAGCAGTGCCTGAATTTTGTAATTCGAGGCTCAGTGCTTGAGTTGCTGGAAATAGTTTGTAATCTTTTATAAATTGCAATTCTGGCAATATCTTGCTAAGCATCTATGACATAGTATGTTTGAGGCTGATATAAAAAGGAAAATATAACATTATAAAGCTGAGCAGAACTCTTCTAATGAGGTTATTTTTAATACTGCTGTATTCTGCTATATGACAGTTTCCTGTTTCTTAAGAATTTTTTTTTCTCTGACTGAGACCTGGACAAAGGATGAGCATTTATTTTAGTGCTTGCAAAGCCAGCAAAACAATGGCAGCAAGGGTGAGGACTGGTTCTGTCAAGATGAGAAGATACTCTAAAAGAGGAGTATTACTGAAGATCAAAAATTATGCTTATTATTATGGGCACACAGATGCAGGTGGCATCATGGAGGAAGAAAAAGTGGAACATTAAAGGAATACTTTATTTAGACTTTTCTGTACTGGCAGCAGTCAGGGCTGGCAATAAATGCAAATGGTACTTCTGCAAATCTTGGCTTGCTTTAGCTGTTGATGCAAATGAAGACAGGTTTACTTTTTTCTTGCAGATGATGCTGCAACTCTAACACATCTGGGAACAAAGGCAAATGGCTGGCAAAGACTCAGGCTCCGGAGCACAAATCTTCAGACCTCTGTAAACACCTAACAGGGCTTCTGCAATGTGCCCAGTTCTTGGTTCCAGTGTTTCCATAAAGGCTTCTCAGCCTCACAGCTTTCCTTTTTGTGTGATACACAGAACAACTCTCCACTATAATCTCTTCCTACCTGAAGGTCTGCTTAAGACATTTAAGTCCATGATGCACACAGCGCGGCACTCGGGTGATCCTCAGCTGCCACTTCCCTCCTAACAGACTCATAGAGTTTCCAGTGCTGTGACTCTAAATGAAGATTTGTTGCACATTGGCACAAAGCTGAAGCACAAGAAATTTTTGAATTTCAGCATGGCTCAACTAGAGAAACAAAATGAATATGTGTTCAGGTTTGCAGAAAGCACTTGCAAGAACAGGAGAGTGATGAATGCTGCTGGAGCATCAGAACACAAGGTGTGCTGGAACTTGAGATTTTTCACCAAGGTGTTATTAACCCCTGACCTCAGAACAGTAGCAGCCATGCGGAGCTGCCGAGGCAGGTTAGAAAGAGACATAAAGCAGTTTGTGAACTTTACTGATTGTCCACATGCAACAACAACCTGAGAACCACTGCAGAATTTTCCAAACAGGAACATACCATAGTAACACAAAATACACTTCACCAGCTCACAATGAGTCAAGTAGCATCATACCATTACAACTTTAAAAAAAAAAGCCAGAAACCAAACCACATAAAGAAAGCATGATGGTAGTTAAGTAGTAGCAAGAATAGCTTATTCATAGAGACACCATAAATATTTTCGGGGGAAAAAAAAATAAAATCACATGTGAGGTCCTAGGCTGGAAACCACACCACACACATTTATCAGGGCAATGATATCTACTTTATACGTTCAAATGCACTTCCACTGCTGAATCCACTAGGCCTGCTGAACGAAGCACACACACACTCATTATGCACAAAACACTATTCTGAGCTTAATATAACCCATAGATGGATGACCATCCTGATCTAGGTACATCAACAAAGGGTTTACAGCCTCCGAATGACTGTCATTACTTACCTGATAGACTTAAACCAGTCATTTACCTTCAGAAAGTAGTTCACCTGAGATGACTAAAAAAACATCAGCCAGGACCATTTAAACAGTTTCGAATGGCGGTTTGAGTTAACACAGGCAATTTTTGAGATGGAACAGAGATCAGTTACATAAACCAACCCACTGGTAATCAAAGAATCCCCAGTAGAACCATGAGAAGAAAAGCTGTAAAACCTCTTCCACAACCACAGCCAGATTCAGGTGAAAATGTACGGCCATAATTCTGAGAGGCAATGTAACTGACAGCTAATTAATGCCCTACTGACACATTACAGTAGCAGAGCCTCTGTAAGAAAAACAAAGGCAGCAATTTCCTAATACTCAAGGATTAATAATTCAGGAACTTTCATACTCAGGAGCTAAATTCATATGCAGAAGAACTCTATTTAAAATAATGATTAGACTGATTATGTCAGCCACTCAGCATAGACTACAGATCAATACAGGGAGTGCACCAATAGTGACAGACTGGAGTGACAGACAAAGAGACTGTGAGACACCTCAGATCTACAATCCCCCAAAGTCCCTAAACCAATATTTTTATATCTTAATTCAACATAGTTCTCTCTTGTAAAATGGACAAGGTAACAAGTAATAATCCAACTACATCAAAAAGTGGAACAAGCTGTAAGTCTGATGGATATTTCCTAACACCATGCCTAGGCTACCATTTTCGTCAGGTACTACTGCACTTTCACATTGTACCATCAAGAACTTCATTTCCCTCTACATCAGTGGCTTCCCCAAGTGAAATGGATTAATGTTAATACCATAAGGGAAGAGCTATCTAAAAAAAATGTAAACAAGACCACAAAAAAACACAAAGGGCAACTCCACAGCTAAAACGAAAACACAAGACAATAGAAAAAACCTGCTTAAAAAAAGAAAGGATTTTAAGATGTGCTTTCATACTGTTAAATTTCCCTCACAAGTTCTTTGCATAATCTACAGCAACACAAACTACTGCGACTTGAAAGTGCTGCAAACACGTGCTGCAACCACATGACAAAAGCAAGCCTGCTCGACTCACGGTGACTGCACCCAGGTGAGTGTGGGCTACAACCTCCCAGCTTTACAAACCTACACCATACTCAATTTTTTCAGCCCTTCTGTAATCTTCTTCATGTTTATATCTCAACCTTTGGCTTTCCAATCACATCAAGAGACACGTGATCTAGAACTTTTACTATCCTTGGAGGTCTTTTGCTTAAGTTCTTAACTTTGCATAACTTCTATACGAATTATTCTCATCTTTTTATTACAGGTCCTAGCGCAAGACTGAAACGCAGACTCCACAGTCAAGACCCTGTATAAAAGCATTAGAGCGTCTCTTAGTCTTTTAGAACAAAAGTTAAGAAAAGTAATAGTAAATACAGGGTTTTTTCTCTCCTTGGAAGTCAGGCTGCTCCAAAGTCCCGGGGACCTTATCGCACATGATCAGCAAAACTGCAGGCCGTGCCCAAAGCACGCAGGAATACTGCGCTACTGCTCTCCGCTGTTCAGCACCAACAAGCCCAGCAGTACTTAGAATCTTTTGATTTCACTTTGACCGCGGTGAATTTGTACCGCGGGGCTCTGTCCTTTACGAGGCGAAGAAGTTCACAAGCGCTCCGCGCTGTCTGCTCGGGGCAAGCGAGCCAAGAGACTCCCCAGCGGCTGCGGGGGCCGGGGGGTCCCTCGGCGGGCGGCGGGCAGGAGCGGCGGGCGGCCCGGCAACAGGGCCGGGACATGGGGCATGGGGCACGGGGAACAGGGCCGCGACATGGGACATGGGGCACAGGGCCGGGACATGGGACACGGGCCCAGGGCCGGGACATGGGACACGGGCACAGGGCCGGGACAGGGG